>CM035837.1:67704917-68904917 GCA_020510985.1 Pholidichthys leucotaenia
TCAATTAACCAAGATGGAAGCCTGTCTTAAGGAAATCAAAGCTTAGATGACTTGTAATTTCCTGCTATTAAATTCTGATAAGACTGAAGTCATTCTTGTTGGTCCAAAAAACCTTAGAAATACCTTTCCAAATCAAACTTTCAGTTTGGATGCGGTTACTCTTTCTCTTAATAGCTCTGTGAGGAACCTTGGAATTATTTTTGATCAAGATCTGTCCTTCAATTCACATATTAAATTTGTTTCTAAGACTGCCTTCTATCATTTGCATAATATTGCCAAGATTAGGAGCATCTTGTCTCAGAGTGATGCTGAGAAACTGATCCACGCTTTTGTTAGCTCAAGATTAGATTATTGTAATTCTTTTTTATCAGGTTGTCCTAAAATATCTTTAAAAAGTCTTCAGCTGATCCAAAATGCTGCAGCAAGAGTTTTAACAGGTACTAGAAAGAGAAATCATATCTCTCGGTTCTGGCCTCCCTTCATTGGCTTCCATAGAGTTTAGAATTAAGTTTTAAAATCCTTCTTCCTTACTTACAAAGCTCTAAACAATCAGGCTCCTTTTTATTTAAAAAGATCTGATACTACCGTATAATATCCTAACAGAGCACTATGCTCCCCAAAATGCAGGATTACTTGTAATACCTACAGCAGAATCTCCAAAAGTACAATGGGAGGCAGAGCCTTCAGTTATCAAGCTCCTCTCCTGTGGAACCAGCTGCCAATCTGGATTCGGGAGTCAGACTCGATCTCTGTTTTTAAGAATAGGGTTAAACCTACCTTTTTGATATAGCTACAATTAGGGAGGGATCATGTGTTTCTGAACCCTCCCTTAGTTATGCTGCTAATAGGTTTAGTCAGCCGGGGGACCTCCAATAATGCACTGGGCCTCACTCCTTTCTTCACTCTCAATGAAATATTTTTTTTTTTGCTGGTCATTAACATCTGTTTGTTCTCTCCCATAGACTGAGTCCCCATCGTGCTGTTTGCTCTCTACATGTCTGTTCTTTTCATCTTCTCTGTCCCCTCACCCCCCAGCCAGTCGCAGCAGATGACTGCCCCTCCCTGAGCCTGGTTCTGCTGGAGGTTTCTTCCTGTTAAAAGGGAGATTTTCCTCTCCACCATCGCCAAGTGCTTGCTCACAGGGGATTGCCTGATTGCTGGGGTCTTTCTGCAACTGTGGGGGTCCCCCCTACAGTTGAAAGTGCTATGAGATCACTGTTATTGTGAAATGGCGCTATACAAATAAAGTTGAATTGAATTGAATTGAATTGAAATTACTATCACAAGAGGGCAGCAGTAACAACACATGCTGACCTGGGTGAAAAACCCTCTTCCTGGCCTTCTTGTCATACCATGTCTTTTGTTTATTCTGCGCCATCCTTATGTGCTCCTGAGCCAAAGCAGTCATCTGATCCAGTTTTTGTCTCATTTTAACCCCTTGCACTCCGGTCAATTTTACGCCAAAAAATAATGTGCCCAAAGTAAATCGAAAGCTGTTCTTCAACCCTTTGCAGCATCTTCATGGGGTTGGTCTCATTTAAAAGAAAACACTTTGAATTTTTTGGCAAAACAGTCATAATCTGTCTAAGTGCTCTGGCCACTGAGTTACAGTTATCTAAACATAGTGAACTTGAAGAAAATAAATTTAGCCTGGGTGTTTTTTTGGATACAAATGCTTGCAAATAACACACAGCTTCAGATCCGGGCTGGAAAATGCAACAGAAATGTAGAACCAAGTGTTATCCAGCTGAGGTCCAAATTTTGTAACAATACCACAAAAAAATGAATATATTACACAGCTTTTTCCTCAGGCTGTTCCCAGGCATTTTGGAACTGTGCCAAATTGTGCCAAATGGCACAGTTTGGAAAAACGTCTGTAACTTTTGAATGTTTCAATGTAGAAGCTTCATTTTGGGCTCTAATGAAAGGTCACACTCAGAGCTATGTCTGTGTGTGTGTGTGTGGGAGGGGGTTGTCCCCCCCCCTCGCTACAGAGGATGGAGATCGGCCATCGCTACATGACGGATTAGCCTCATGTGGGATGTGGGACAGCAGCTCAGTCACCGCGGCTTCCCCCCCCCCCCCCGCTACAGAAGAATAGTCAGGAATACAGAATAATTTAGCTTATAACACCTTACCTCTTCACAGCAGCATCCTGGCGAACTTCTTTTCCCCATTGTCAGACGAATGCAACGCTGGTCCGTTCGTGGTTCTGGTCTCGCGACCCGATCAAAACATAATTCCATTATTGCGGTTTTGTGCTTCCATGATTGCGGTTTTTGGCGAAAATTTTTTCAAAACAAATAACAGTAGTAATTAAAAAAAGACTGGCGAAGGCGTGTGTGTCACTCAGCCTTCGTCGTCAGCCTCCGTCGGTCTATGACCATGGAAGAAATCATAACGTCTACTCTGCTGGAACAAAAAATGAGCACCGCCTGTGGCCGAACATGCCGATGCGCGAATGCTGTCACACAGGTTGCATTTGTAGGTGGTCTCCGTGCTGCTGGGTCTGTGACGGTTCTTTCTGCGAGTCCTTTTTTGATCCGCTCCAGCAGTCAGTCTTCACCCAGCCTTAAAAAAAACAGCTCACGAACTTCGCTGCTTCAATTGGCTCACTGCATTCACAGCCTTGGTAGGCGGGTCCTTCTGGCTAGGTTTTCAGTCATTGGTTCTTCAAGGATTCAGAAACCCAATTCAAGGCTCTTATTAGTCGAATGAGAGGTCAATCAGATGAACTAATCTGTTCGCAGCTGTGTCTGCAGCTTTTATTTTCAGTGCGCGCTTGGACGCCACTACATCACCATCACCACCTACATCACCATCTCCATCATGCGTCCTAGAGCGCACGAGAGTGCCCTCATGCGCTCTAGGACGCAGAGACTTGCCCGTCCGCGGTACAACGGAGCGCAAGAGGTTAATAACATAAGAGACCACATTGTCCTGATCACTCGGAGGCCTCTCCCAGTGCCCCTTTAATAAATCCAATTCACCTGACGACCATAAAATATTCCAAAAGGTGAGAACCCTGTTGAAGCCTGGGGCACCTCCCGATAAGCAAACAGCAAATACAGCACCCATTGGTCCCAATCAGAGCCTGTACTAGAAACAAATTTCGGCAGCATGTTCTTTAAAGTCTGGTTAAACCATTCCACCAGTCCATCAGTCTGAGGGTGATATGGGGTGGTCCTAATTCCCTTAATACCCAACAGTTTATAAACCTGCTGCAAAAGTTTTGACAGAAAATTTGTCCCACAGTCTGTCAGAACCTCTTTGGGTACGCCTTGAAAATAACTGAATAAGGCAGTTAGCCACCTGCCTAGCCTTAACAGATTTCAGTGGGAAGGCTTCTGGGTACCGAGTAGCATAGTCACATATTACAAGAATGTATTTGTTACCCGAGGAGCTTCTTTCTAGGGGGCCAACTATATCCATCCCTATCCTATCAAATGGTGTTCCAATGACTGGTAATGGATGAAGATGGGCTCGGGCTACTCCCCTAGATGATGTAATTTGACATATCTCACATGCTGCACAAAACTCCTTAACTTGGGTATACATTCCTGGCCACACAAACCTTCTATCAATTCTCTGTAACGTTTTCTGGAACGCTAGATAACCTGCCCAAGGGATAACATGTCCCAGTTCCATCACTTTTTGTGTGAGGCCTTGTGGCAAAGCTATGGCCCTAACTTCACCTTGCTGTTGGTACAGAATGCCATCTCTAATGACATACGTACTCAGCCTCAGCCAAACAGTCCACTCTGCCCTGTTTGACACGTCAATCTCAGAGACCTTTTCAAACCCAGGTTTTAGCAATGGGTCAGCTTCCTGCAGCGCAGCTATATCAGAAGGAATGTTAAAATCTACTGAATGGCTTAGCTGTGATGTTGCCTCCCCAAAGTTCTTGACTGTAGCTAAAACCTTGTCTCTTTGCCTCTGAGCCTTGGATTTTGGTTGACGGTTATGCTGTTTATTCCATCTAGCTACAATGCTCCGCACTGTGTGTTTATATATTTATATATTTATATGTACATATGTATATTCGCTGCTCTTGTTTTTCTTGTCTTCTTGATTGTTGTTCTGAGTGTTGCTATCCCTGTGCTGTTGCAATCCTGGAATTTCCCCATTGTGGGACTAATAAAGGCTTATCTTACCTTATCTTAATTGGGCCTGCATCTATCCCAGAATCATAAAAAGGCAACTCCTGAAGAACATTAGCTATGTTTACATGGACACAAGTAACCGGATTAAAAGCCTGATCGGAATAAAAATGCTTCATGTAAACACGCCAATCTGAATATTCTAACCCAATCATGCTCATTCGGATCAAAATTTCATTCCGATTGAGAGGGGTGGGTTATGCCGATTGTTAATCCGAATGGTGCACATGAAAACACTTATTTCGAACGTAGGGCAGAAAATATGTTTACTGCGCATGTCTGTACACCAGCCGCACGTCGACGGGACATATTTCCGCCTTAGCAGCAGCTAGCGGAAAACATAGCGGGAGTAAAACAAAACTGGTCTGTATCGTCCTGCTGTCTCCCTCTGTTCGTCATATGCAGAAGTAAGTACTTGTAGCTTAATTACGGAGACCAGCAGAAGCAAAAGTACAGTCTGAATAGCACAATACAGGTCAATTTCGACAAGAAGCGGGGCTTGCAAACGCTGGAAGTTGCTTCTTCTTCTACTATTTTTTGTATGTCGAAATGTCGACGTGCGCATGTCAAAATAATTTATTCCATTCAAACGTGTGACACATGGAAACTCACGTCCTAATCAGATCAGCTTTTTCAGGATCCATGTAAACAGTAAAATTCTGATCTGAATTGTAATCAGATTGAAGAAATTTTGCCCATGTAACTGTGGCCAATGCCCTCTGAGCTCTAGTTGTAACCATATTACAATTTTTCACCACAGGTGCCTTTACCCTTTGCTCAATGGCGCCACCTGCCTGTCTCTCCTCAGTTTAGTGTTCGTCCCTAACCTGTTGTATGATGTCCAACAAAGTTGGAACATCATTGCCAAGAATAACTGAGTATGGCAAATCAGGCACAAGAGCTACAGGAAGGAGATAAGTCTGACCCCCCACTGTTAAATAGACCTCAGTGGTCGGGTACAGCTTTTTATCCCCATGGACACAACTGATATTTATGTCGGACTCATTCCACAAATCCCTAGGGACCAAACTGGGCAGCACAACAGTTTGAAAACAATCTGAGTCTAAACGGGCCTCTTCACACTGACCATTAAGCAACACCGTTGTTTTATACATTTCACTGTGCACTGGGGCTGAAAAAGTGGGTCTAGGAACTGAACATAGCAATGACAGTTTACTATTTCTTATGGCAGGACATGAATACTGTGTGTGGCCAATTTTATTACACTGGTAAGAGCGTATATCCTGACTTGAAACAAAACGTGACTTTCTACTACCATTATGTCTGCTAACAGTGACCTGACTGGAGCTGGAATACAGTCTATTTTGAGCTTGACCACCCCTTTCACCCCCATCAAACTTAATCTATGTGGTGAAAGAGCCGTCACGGCTGAAAGTAGGTCTCCTGCTCCCAGACCTGGTTGACAGGAAGACTTCCGCCAGACGAGCCGCGTCCTCCGCAGTCTTTGGGTCCCGCTCTCGTATCCAGACTCCCAGTTCCGGGTCTACCATCCGCAGAAACTGCTCCGAGATCAACAGTTCCGCGATGTCTTTCGTCGCTGAGGTCTCCGGTTTCATCCATTTGTTAAACAGGTCTTTCAATCGTACATACAGTTCACGGGGGTTTTCGTCCTGATGAATGTCCAGGGCACGAAACCTTCTCCTATAGGTGTCGGGTGTTATTTCATACATAATTAAAATTGCTTTCTCGCTTTATCATAGTTCTCTGTGTCAGCGATGTCCATGAGCACATATGCACTACGTACTGAATAGCACACTCCTCCTTACGCCAGCGGCAGACCGTAGCGATCCTCTCGAACGTCGCCAGATAATGCTCGATGTCGTCATCGGGAGAGAGTGGATTCAGCCTGGGCTCACGGTGCATCTGTGCTGTCCTCGGCTGCACCTGCAGCGGTAGCTCCTCCTCCTGCGGGCCGACCCGACTGGCCGTCACCCTGGGGTCTTCCCCCGAAGCGCCGTTGTCACCGCTGCATTCAGCCCGGCTCCCATACTCCTCTCTCAGCTCCGTCACTTGTGACTGCATCTGGGGAACTTGATGCTGCACAGTCTGCCACCTTTGTTCTTGCAGAGAGGCTTCTTCCTCCATCTGACGGTCTCTGACTGTCAGTGAACGCACCACGGACTTCACCAAGCTTGTCAATTCTCCCAGCTCGTCTAGTCCACTGGTCCCCTGCTCCTCAATTGCCATGCTAGTTTCCAAGTCGTCTAATTGCTCCTGTTGTTTCTTCATGTTCCTTTTGGCCATCACTCCTCTTGTCCCGTGTTATCACTTTTTTTTTTTTTAACAAAACGTCACACAGTCCGCTTAATTTGACATCATTGTCATACGTTCCGCTGTCTTTCTTCGTGGCCCCGGTGGGAGTGGAAAATTCCTGACACCACTTGTTCGGCTGCGCCTTCCTCTTCATCACAGCCGTGAAACCGGACCACTTCTGTCACCAATTAGCAGGAACGAACCATTTCTGATGCCAAATGTCAAGAAATGGACCACTTCTGACACCAAATGTCACGAACGATAGCCGAGGGGTCAAGGCACCAGAGAAAGAGCAGAGGCTTCCAAAGTTTGCAAGCAGCAATTTCTGTTTATTCCAATAATCTTCACAGGCAATAACTCCAACGCACATCCAACACCCCCACACAAACCAAATGAAAACATCTGTTAATATACTCAGTGAGATAATTAACCTAATTGGCACATACCATAATCCCAGGTAAGACAATGAACATTTCATCTTCCCACATCAATAATATCTAAAAAGGACATAAATACATAATTTCCCCACAATATTTACAGAATAAATAACACCATAAATACACCATAAATAATACAATAAATAATTCAAACCCCTATTTACATATTAAATACCCCCTTTACTCCACCATCCTATACTACCTCCTGCTGGTATCCTTTAAAGGCCCTGAAACCCCCGAGGAGTCTTTTGCCCAGATGCCACCAGGAAGCATACTGGCAAAGGTACGTGGTTCCAAGATAAATCAATTGCCTCACCCACTTAACATAATTAATATTAACAATTATCTCAAAAGAATTCACTTCAGTCAAAACACATTCTACAATTATATGTGCATTTTTACAATCCAATACATGTTAACATTTGCAAATATAAATCCTTTTACACATATATAATATTCAATTACCAGACCGCACAGTGGCGACACTCCGTCGTCACAGATTGTCCCGTGACGACTGCACAAATCCTGTGCAATACTCACATGGCAGTTACCTGTGATAACTGCAAAATGTGGACCATATCTCCCCATTCAGTCATATCATCAGATGTCAAGTGAGATTGACTGCAGAGGAGAAGTGCACAGAATGCTGCCTCCAAGTCCTCCGCATCAGGCACAGCAGGCCTTGGGACTGGCTTCACTTCATCTGTAGGGACCCATGAGGCAGGGATAGCAAACCCCCTATCCCGAGCCTTGCCTTTCTTGCCCTTGGGTGGCATAGTGACACTGTCTGTCGCAGCTGTGTCAGCATGTGCTAGAAAATGACCAGACTGCTCGCACCTGGTCTTGTGTGTGGAATGCCTTGTTGTTTTTGCCTCCTATCAGTCACAATTTAGTTTCATAGGTCTCCAATTGCTTGCAGAGTTGTCAAACTTTTCTCCGGCTTTCTGACTCACAAAAAATAAATTGAGAAGGGTTCAAGACAGATTCGAGACTCCCGCAACAACACTGACTAGTTTGAGAAAAATTTTGTTGCACAAATTTTCTGAACATGTTCAAAATTCCTGCAACACAAAAGGGAGGCCCTGTGACTCACGAGAGGAAATTGCAAACCCCTGTGAGCATTTAGAGGGATATTGGAAACTCCCTTCCAAATGCTATTCCATACCTGTCAAGGCATACCTCATGCCTCCCTTATTGGGGGGGCTTTCACACCTGTACTGACCTCATGCCTCCCTTATTGAGGGGGCTTTCACACCTGTACTGAGTGCTTAAAAACTGTATTTATCGGCAGATGAAAGAAAACTGAAGCAAAAAAAAAAAAAAAACTAAACAAACAGCAACTGCAACATGAACTATTTCAAACATATTTATTCAAATGTACACTTATATGGACACAATCTTGAGCCATAACTTTTTGGTAACGTGAAAATAATAAGCCAAGTAGCACAAAAAAAATAAAAAAATAAAAAAATAAATAAAAAAATAAATGATATTAATAATAAATAAAAATAAATAAAAATATATTTTTCAAATTTACATTAGCACAAGGTAGATTGCTTAATTTGAAAGTACACAATAAGAATTATTCTGAATATAGTTCTTAATTGTCAGCTAGATACTGTATATACACTTGGAATTAAAGAGTTTTTAATTGTCAGCTTTGTTACACTAATGCACTTGGATGAACTTGAAACAAGAAAATGTTCACTGATGCTGCTTGTTATAGTTCCAAGTAGCAGCCTTTGCTGACTCTAGCATTTCTGAAGTGGCAGATCAGATCAGGTGGCAGATCAGAAGTGATCTGCTACCAATGGGGGTAGATTGTGCTCTGCCACAAAATGACAAAACATCACTTCTGCTAGTGATGCATTGGATTTGGAAGGCATCGGTTCTCTCACTGGCTGAAAATGTTCATCCATCGATCGATACGTTTTCGATTTGGCTACACAGTTTTTGTGGCCCTGTGTAGCAAAGTGCGACTTCAGGTCGAAAATCCCTGATGCAGTCACTTTTATGCTCCTCCTACATGGAACACAGAAGGAGTGTGTAGGGCCCTCTGGAGAAGCCTTTATCCATCCAGCATATTTTCCCTTCTCAAAGTTAGGACTCTCCCATTCTTTTCGGTGACGTCCAGTCCCTCGATTTCCCTTTTCTTCAAGCTTTGTTTTCTTCGCCGGCGGCGCGCTGCATGAAGCCATTTTGAAAATCACAAAAACACTGCTTAGGTGTGCTTGTGGAGGATCGAAATAAGTGCAGGCGGACACGGCGAACTGAAGTTTAAAAGGGTGCTTCATGCAGACAGTCAACTTATACTCGGCTACAGACAATGCATGCATGGCACATTAGCATCACAGTATACAGCAGGAAAGCATGGACATTTTTTTTTTGTTACTTATTTGTACCCGTAGGTAGACTTGGTGACTTGGACATTTGCATTAGAGTCACACATATCAGGCGCAGGATTACTGGTGCCAGGATTCCTCTCTGTTCCGGAGCCGCAGGACAACAGAAGATGCGAGGCGCATTGCATAATGATCAGTCCATACCTCTCACTGTTATGATAATTGCTCACGCTGAGCGCTCTGCCAGCCCCGTACGCTGTGGGGGTCACACACACAACGTGTTCCTCCACACTCTCAATAATTTTTTTTCCCGTATATTTTTCTTTTTGGCGTACAGAAATGGCAATACGCCCGTATTTGCTAAAATTGCATTTTCCCCGTATTAAAATACGGCGAAACCGTATCACTTGACAGGTATGCTATTCTCCAACTAGTCGTGAGCTGTCGCAGTCCAGTGAGATACTACTTTAAGTGTAATCAGTAAGGTTAGAGTATGGTAAAGGTTAGGGTCTTTTTTCAACATATTATACCTCTTATCCTCTGCCATCTTACTTTATGTAGGGATTTTTGCAACCACAAGATGTCACCTTTTTCACAAAACATAGCATTTGTGCTGCTGGAAAAATGCCTTCTCTTTATATTTTCTGTTGGAGGACAGTCTCAGTAATAAGGTGACCTCCTATGAACAATTATCTGGCAACAATGGGGAGGAAAACTCAATTTTAACAGGAAGAGCTATCCAACAGAAACTGGCTCAGGGAGGGGCAGCCATCTGGCTGTGAGTGAAGGGGAAGAGAAGATGAGAAGCGAATGCAGGGAGGAGAAAACACAATACAGCACACAAATGCTAAAGTGTGATATTAATGTTCCGAAAGGGAGAAACCAGTGAGTCCTCAATGCGTCATCTTAAGTCATCCATCAGCCCAGAGTTATAGCAGCATAACTAAGGGATGCTTCACCTGAGACTTCAAAAAGAGAATTTTTTTTTATACCTGACCACCAGCAAGAAGCTCCAACTGTTGCCCCCAGAGGTGCTATCTATGGTTAGGATCAACTCACACCTCAGCCAGTCTTTGCTTGTCTTCCTCTAATCTCTCACACTGGGACCAGAAGCCTTACAGAAACCATAAGTGGAATGTGACAAGTCAGGAAGACTGTAGCTGCTGCATCCCTCTCTCCTTCCCTCTTCATTACTCTCAGTCTTTCATTCACAAGCCGGAAAACAGCTATAAACTGGAGGATATGAGACACAATAGTCGCTGACCTAGGTCACCTGAAATACTCAAGGTGTGTTTGATTTATCACACAGAGTACAATGGCATTGCTGTAAAACAGGAAAGTCTGTATGCCAGGCAAGTTGAATCAAAAAAAATCATAAAAATGTGAAGTTTTTCATTTTTTTTAATGTGCTGCATATGTTAAATAATGGTCCTCTTCTGCTATTTTGTGTGAGCTTCATGCAGAATGCTGTTTACGTGTTGCATCGCTCATAAATCATCAGCTGTGGTGACCGGGCGGTGTCAACATCCTAAATTAGCCCATAAAAGGTCTTGCTCAGCCTGCAGATTTAATCCAAAGTGACTTTTGCATGTCAGGATTCCATTTGCAACTTGGGACCAAATCTCTTTTGCTGGCTGAGGTCAAGTAAAATAATATGTGGGCAGATTTGGAAGGCAGCTGATATGGAGCAAATGGCAGATGACAGCAGCAGCAGAGGAGAATGTGTGTGCATGCATTCAAAGACAGAGCGCGTGTTTGTTCAAGTGTTTCCTTTATGCGTGTCCGCGTGCGTGCACCTGCAAATTCTGTGGCAGGAGATCCATCATCTGGATCATATTACAAAGCAGTGGGAATCCACGGTCAATTCCGGCTGACTGATGAAAAGAAGATCCAAGATGGCAGCTATCTCATTAACAGGCGCAGCCTCTGCTGACATCTGCCAGCCTCAGATCCTCACCCTCTCACCCCATTAGCTCCATTTTGTACATTGTACCAACCAGATGTGACTCCTGCCCATGACCACAATCCCTCACTTTCATTGGGTTTTGTGTCATTCCATTTTAATTCAGCTAATAAGGTTGTTATTCAAGCTGAAATCAGTGTGAAGAATTATTACCACTCTAAAGGACTACATAAGCAATAAATAACAGAAGTACAATCATTTATATATTGATTGAACTAAATTTAAATAATTTTTAACACATACTGAAAATTAGAACACAGATATTTAATATTGGTCAAACAAAATGACTATCAAATATGCCATGCCTATAAAAAGTATTCACCCCCCTTGGATGTTTCAACCTTTTATTGCTTTATAAAATTAAATCATGGTCAAATTAATATGGCTTTTTTGACAAAAATTTGCAAAAAAAAAAAAAAAAAGCTTCTTTCATGTCAAACTGAAAACAGATTTTTACAAACTACTGTCAGTTAATTTAAACTTATATAAGGTAAATGATTGCACAAGTATTCACCCCCTTTAAAGCGACTGACCTAATTCAACAGAGGTCCAGCTAGTTGATGCATGCAGTCTCATAATTACTGAAATGGAGATCACCTTGTGTGTCAAGTGATTGTAATATAAAGACACCTGTGTTTGGGAGGTCCAGTTTCTGGTCATCAGTATTTCTGCTACAATAAGCAACTTTCGCATTACGAGTGTGCATGTGCGAACTATGTGAGTTCAAAGTTCACGACTACCAAACATTCCGGTAGCCGGCTTTCTTTTGTATACAAACAGTACTGTCACACCTGAACAATTGCTGCTTAAAGTCTGCTTTAAGCTTTAAATCTCCATTATGCCAGGTGCACACTGTGCTGTAGTGAAGTGTGGGAACGGCATGTATCATCTAGAGCAGTGGAAAAAGCAAACTGGCAGCATGCATGCGTGTAACTTCGGGACCAGCGTGTGTACATGCCCGCCACCATTCACGTTATATACATTCCCCACGGAGCTGAAGGATCCGGACGGATGTAATTGTTGGATTAAAGCAGTAAGTCTATATTATAACATAATTAAATAGTGCTGTGTATTGTTCAAGTTCTAGCCTAATTGGCACAAGTCTAAACCCTGAAGTAGTAGGTACGGACAGGCAGGCCTGGATCTAGGATATAGTTCTTTGTATATTGGTAATGAAGCTTGATCTACATACACATGTAATTAAGGCCATTGATAAGTAGGCTGGTATAAAATAAAATTGCAAATCAATGAAAACGTGTGGTACTTAAACTATAGTAGTATCGACCTATAGATCTAAGTAAGCAGGCTATGCCTTGTAGTGAAATTTACTCAAAATGACAAAACCAAAGATGAGCTGTCAAACCACTCGCTTACCTTCTTTGTAGTCGTTTCGGAGTCTCGCAAGTAAGGGTGCTTGGTCCTTTGACAACAAAAAATCTGCTATGTCAGCGTACATACAGGGGGGCCATTTTGGCCAATTTCTGCAATGTGGCCGCGAATGCAAGCGCAACTAGTTCATCCTTGCATTTGCGGGTACAACCGGGAAGACCCCTACGCATACAATATGCTCGTAGATCAGGAACTTTCCATAAATTAAATGTATCGATAGAGCATGTTTGGTAGCCATGTTCCCATGATGCTTTGAGCGAGCCGAGATGCGAAAGTCGCTTATTGCAACATGAAGACAAAACAACACCCCAAGCAACTTAGAGAAAAGCTCACTGAAAAGTATAAGACAGGAGATGGCTACAAGAAGATTTCCAACTCACTGGGCATCCCACGGAGTTCAGTTAAATCCACCATTAAGAAAAGGAAGCAGTATGGCACTTGTCTAAATCTGCATAGAGCTGGCCATCCTCACAAACTGAGTGATCGAGCAAGAGGAAGACTGGTGAGGGAGGTCACCAAGACACCTACAACCACTCTGAAGGAGTTGAGAGCTTCAGTGGCCCAGATGGGAGAGACTACATGCAATAACTGTTGTCCAGGTTCTTCACCAGTCCAAGTTGTATGGAGAATGAAGCTGACATGAAATCTCACCTGGAATTTGCCTAAAGGCGTGTGGGAGACTCCAAGGTCAATTGGAAGAAGGTTCTTTGGTCTGATGAGCCAAAAATTGAGCTTTTTGGCCATCAGACTAGATACTATGTTTGGCGACCACCAAACACTACACATCACCACAAACACACCATCCCCACCATGAAGCATGGTGGTGACACCGTTGTGCTCTGGGGATGCTTATCACCAGCAGGCCCTGGAAGGCTTGTAAAGGTAGAGGGGAACATGAATGCAGAAAAATATGACCAAATTCTGGAGGATAATCTGATTAAATCTGCAAGAGAACTATGATTGGGAGAAGATTTATTTTCCAGCAAGACATTGGCCCCAAGCATAGAGCAAAAGCTACACAGAAATGGTTCAAAGACAACAAAGTGCATGTTCTGGAGTGGCCAAATCAAAGCCCAGATCTCAAATTTGTAGTTGGACTTGAAAAGAGCTGTTCACGCCTGATCCCCGAGCAACCTGACAGAGCTTGAGCTGTTTTGCAAGGAAAAATGGAGAAAAATTGCAATGTTCAGATGCGCCAGCCTGATTGAGACATATAAAGACTCAGTACTGTGGTTGCAGCCAAAGGTGCCTCTACTAAATACTGACCTGAAGGGGGTGAATACTTATGCAATCAATTACTTTACCTCATATAATTTTAATTAATTGGCAGTAGTTTGTAAAAATCCATTTTCACTTTGACATGAAAGAAGCTTTTTTTTTTTTTTTTTTTTTTTTACAAATTTTTGTCAAAACGCCAAATAATTTTGACCATGATTTCATTTTACAGAGCAATAAAAGGTTGAAACATCCGGGGGGGGGGGGTACTTTTTATAGGCAGTGTAAGCTAAAGTTTAAGAATTATGTAACAATAAAAACAGTAAAATGATTTCTAAAATAACTACTGCATTATGTAAATCAAAGGTAGTTTTTGACTGATATTTTTACCTAATTTATTTAACGGCTGTACAGTCAAGAAAATATAATTAAAGGTCCTGTTTGTGAAATTAAATGAGCAACTGAAATCTTTAGTAGAGGCTGAGTGCTGTCAGCCACCACTAACAGCCAACTCCCCCTCCCTCTCTCTCATTCTTATTTACACTGCCAAGGTGGTCACTCACTTTTCTAGTGCCCTCCTTTTAAAGCCACTGGTCTGCCTCTGTTGCTTGGCAACGACAAATTAAACTTAAGGGAGTGAGTCACCATATTGTTTGTTTTATTTTGTATATGAGAGAGGGCTGAAAAGTTCATAGGCTGACCATGATACAGTGGTCAAATTTGGTTTATTGTACCCATACTCTTGACAATATTACTGGCTCAGCACCTACAAGCATAACTCCTTCTTAGTTTTAGCCTATGAACTTTTCAGCCCCCCCCCCCCCCATACTGTGGAGAGAGAAATAATCAGGCAGAGGTCCAGAGCAGAACAGGCTTTATTCATCTCTCTCTCACACACATTCACCAGAATCACAAGCATCAAAAAGAATCACAGGTCACAGGCACCTCTCCTTTTATAGCATGCAACTCGGTCAGCCTTCTGTGGTGCTGCATTAACATCAAAGCCTTTGCAATTCCCATTCTCTTTGTCACTGTTCGCATCAACACACCAACCCCCGCATCAACACACAAACCTCATATGACGATTCCCCTTGTCCATCCGTCTGAGTGGAAACATACTGAGTGGCTTCCCCACACCACCACCACCGCCCCCGAAACTCAGACTGAGCCTTAACCCTCATGTCCTTTGGGCTTCAGCCTACGTCCATTTCGGCTGTAACGGAGGATCTGCGGCTCCGAGGCGCTGCTGTGCCGTAGGGGGGCTCTTGGGGGTGCGTCCGTCTGTGGGGGGACATTGGGGGGGGAGGAAACATCTTTAGCATGCCATTGTGACTGATTTGACGGGTCATTTACCTGGGGAGTTCTCAGTGGGGGTCGTCCGCACCGAGGAGCTTGGGCCAACACCACCTGCTCATCAGCTAAAACGAAAGCGGGCTTAAGCCTGTCTATACAGGCTGTTTCCCTGCACCCCCCCAAGTCTAACACTAAATGTTTCTCCCCAGGTTCCAGCACTCTGAACGGGCCATCGTAGGGTGGGCACAAGGGGGTCCGGTGGGCATCATACCTGACAAATACGAATGCCGCGTCCTTCAAGGCCTTTGGCACAAAAACGCGTGGAAAACAGTGGTGGACCGGATCGGGTACCATCCCTGCCACTGTGCTATGCAGTGAAAGCGGGGATGGATCGGTGTTCGGCGCAGGGCTGTCCGGCAAAAATTCCCCTGGGAGCCACCACAGCTGGGAAAAAAACAGCTCTGCTGGGGAGGCTGCCAAATCCTCCTTCGGTGCTGAACGCAACCCTAATAGAACCCACGGCAGCCAGTCCACCCAATTTGCATCCATAAGCGAAGCCCCGAGTGCTGCTTGAAGCGACCTATGGAAATGCTCGCATAACCCATTGGTCTGGGGGTTGTACACAGTCGTGCGATGAAGTGTGACGCCCAGGCTCTGGGCCACGGTGCACCAGAAGTCGGAAACAAACTGCGGGCCCCGATTGGATGTGATATCCGAAGAGGCGCCAAAATGTGCCACCCATGTCGTCAAAAAAGCGCGTGCAACGTCTGCAGACACGGTGGAAGCAAGCGGGACTGCTTCGGGCCAGCGCGTGGTGCGGTCCACTACTGTTAGGAGGTGCGTGAACCCCTGCGATGGCGGGAGGGGGCCCACAAGGTCCACGTGAACGTGGTCGAACCTCTTACCCGGGATATGGAATGGCTCCAAGGGGGCCTTTGTGTGCCTGTGCACTTTGGCTCGCTGGCACGCTACGCTGGCTGCAGCCCACTCTTTCACCTGTGTGCGCAGGCTCGGCCAGATGAACTTTGCTCCCACCATTTTGACTGACGCGCGCACTCCTGGGTGCACCAGGGAGTGAACCGACTCAAAAACGCGGCGGCGCCAAACGCGTGGGACCACCGGGTGCGGGCGGCCTGTGGAGACGTCACAGATTGGGGGGGCCCCCCATCTTACAGTACTCTGCTCTCCAGCCTTAACCCTGTTGTTCCAGATTGGAGCGTGCAAACGTCCGCATCGCCGATCTGCACAGCGACCCATGGCCGTGTAATCTATTCCCAAGTAGACTGGGGCCACTAATGCACACGAGAGGCAGTCCGCCACCACATTGAGTTTACCGGCCACATGCTGAATGTCGGTCGTAAACTACGAGATCGCGGCCAGCTGTCTTTGCTGCCGGCCCGACCATGGTTCCGAAACCTTGGCCATCGCGTACGTTAGCGGTTTGTGGTCCACGAACGCAGTGAAGGTGCACCCTTCCAGCCAGAACTGGAAGTGGCGTATGGCCAGGTGGAGAGCCAGTAACTCCCTGTCGAACGCGCTGTATTTACGCTCACTGTCGCGCAAAGACCTGCTAAAAAAATGCAAGCGGCTGCCAAGAACCTGCGACGTGCTGCTCCACGACGGCCCTATGGCCACGTCCAATGCGTCGGTAGTGAGCGCTATCCGAGCCACTGGGTCTGGGTGCGCCAGCAGTGCGGCGTTCGCCAGGGCTGTTTTAACCTCGGAAAATGCCTGCTCTCACTCAGGAGACCAGTCGACTCTGTCTGCCAGTTTCCGTTTCTTAAGCGCAGTGTACAACGGCTGCATGAGCTGGGCTGCACAGGGGAGGAAATGGTTGTAAAAATTAACCATCCCCAAAAACTCCTGCAGAACCCTGACCGTCTGAGGCCGGGGAAAATCTGCCACTGCGTGCACTTTGTCCGGTAAGGATATCGCGCCCTCCGGTGAAATGCGGTGGCCCAAAAAATCGATTCCCGTCACCCCGAACTGGCACTTCGCTGGGTTGATTATTAATCTGTGCTCCTCCAACCTCTGGAAAACTATCCTGAGGTGGGCTACGTGTTCGTCCTCGGATGCGCTGGCCACCAGGATGTCGTCCAGGTAGACGAACACAAACGGCAGATCGCACAACACCACATCCATCATGCGTTGGAATGTCTGCTCCGCGCCTTTTAGCCCAAAAGGCATGCGTAAAAACTCAAAAAGACCAAACGGGATTATTACTGCCATCTTAGGTATGTCCTCGGCCCGCACCGGGACGTGGTGGTAACCGCAGACCAGGTCTATCTTGGAAAAAGTGCATGCCCCGGTGAAGTGAATGGAAAAATCCTGAATATGGGGGATCGGGTAGCGGTCGTGCGCTGTGGCGTTGTTCAGTCTGCGGAAATCTCCGCACGGTCGCCGCGATCCCTCAGCTTTAGGCACCATATGTAGCGGGGATGCCCATGGGCTGTTTGAGCGTCTGATGATGCCCAATTTTTCTAAGTTGGCAAACTCCTCGCGCGCCATGGCCAGTTTAGCTGCGTCCAGACGCCGAGGTCGGGCAAAAACGGGCGGCCCCGTGGTGGTAATGAAGTGCTCCACCCCATGTTTAGTGATGGTCGCTGAAAAAGTCGGGACCGTGAGTGCTGTGAACTGGGTGAGTAGTGTGTGGAACTTACCCCCTGGAGCTGTGGCGTTGGCTAGCGTTGTGGGCCCGGCTCCTCTAGCTGTACAGGGGAGAGAATCAAAAGATATTGCGTTAACGAGGTGTCTGTTAGCCACATCGAATAGTAGACCATGTGCACACAAAAAGTCAGTGCCCAAAATGGGGAAGCTGCATGCCGCTATGATGATTGTCCATTGGTATGTACGGCCGTGCAAGGATACAGTCAGTGTCCTCTCACCAAAAGTCTTAATGACTGAGCTGTTTGCAGCCATCAGCTCGGGCTGCTAGTTCCCGCCAGCCGGTCTGCATAGGACGGCAGGATGAGACTCTTTTGGGACTCGGAGTCCACGAGGAACCGTCTCCCCGAGTGTGAGTCTGTCACATAGAGCAGCTTGCTCGCTTCACCAGCGGTCGCAGCTGCTACCGACTGCCGGTCCTGGCATTTTCTGAGTGCTTGAATTGGCACGGTGGCACGCATCGGCGTGCGTCCTCTCCAAAATGGCGGTGGTAGAAGCAGAGTGTGTCTCTCCAGTGCTTCTTGGCCTCCGCTGCAGCAACCGTTGTTGGCTCCTCACCCCCGCTGGCCGTCTTGCTGGATTCCCACGCCGCTGCGTTCACTGCGAGGGCTCTGGTGGTGAGGATAATTCAATCTGGCTTTTGCGCTAGCGCCCGGTAGTTGCACGCGGCCAGCAGCAGCAAATTGGCAAGGACCGCCCTGGCCGGCGTCGGAAGGTTCCGGAGGAAAAGGTAGGCAAAGAGGAAATGCCCATCATCTGTGCCCATCAACGTCAACATCTTCTCCATTAACTCAACCGCCGACCCATCTCCCAACTAGGAGCGCGTCAGGAGCTTTTCCGCTCTCTTGCAGTCTGAGAGCGTATAGCGCCAGGTCAGCGTGGTTTTGAGAGCCTCGTATTTATCGTGGGCTGGGGGCCATTGGAGCCGGCTCGCCACCTGCTGAGTTGTGCGTGTGTCCAGTGCTGCAACCACGTAGTAGTATCTGGTGTCATCTGCCGTTATTCCCCAGAGCGCGAACTGGGCCTCGGTGTGGAGGAACCAAGACTTCGTGTCGTGTACCCAAAAGTCTGGGAGTTTGACTGAAACGGCGCACGCGTTGCTGGCACCTCCCGTCCAGGTCGTCTCTGGGGTGTTCGCCTCGAGTTCCATTGTGCATCAAGGGTCACCAGTGTGGAGAGAGAAATAATCAGGCAGAGGTCCAGAGTAGAACAGGCTTTATTCATCTCTCTCTCTCACATTCACCAGAATCACAAGCATCAAAAAGAATCACAGGTCACAGGCACCTCTCCTTTTATAGCATACAACTCGGTCAGCCTTCTGTGGTGCTGCATTAACATCAAAGCCTTTGCAATTCCCATTCTCTTTGCCACTGTTCGCATCAACACACCAACCCCTGCATCAACACACATACTTCCCCTTGTCCTTCCGTCTGAGTGGAAACATACTGAGTAGCTTCCCCACAATTCTTTATTAATCCCAGAGGGAAATTCAAGGGCATCCATGGTGCAGTGCCAATCCCTTCACCATTCACACACACATTCATACCTAGGGCCACTTTAGAGTCTTCAGGTAACCTAACTGGGAATGTGGGAGGAAACCAGAGCAGCCGGGGTAAACCCACGCAAGCATGGGGGGAACCTGCAAACTCCACACAGAGAGGCCCTGATTTGAACCCACGACCTTCTTACTGTGAGGCAAGAGTGCTAACCACTACACCACCATGCTGCCACCACTACTGTGCAGTTAGTGTGGTGGGTTTTTTTTTAGAACTTATATTTTATTAAAATTTTTAACAACAGAGTCATTACAGATATAATTACCATATGTAGTCAAGATTATTTAATACACAAATTCCACATCAATATAAGAGAAACAGCATCTGTCAAAAAAAATAAAACCAAGCGCTTAATAGCCACCTTGAGCAACTACAATAAAGAGACTTCTGCTGGATGCCATCTTGATTTAAAAGTAGGTAATTGGAGTCTCAGTGCGTAAGTAATCTTCTCCATGTGATAAAGTTCTTGTACTTTTTGAAGCCATGCACTGAAGGAGGGTGGGTATGTTTTCATCCAAGAGGCAGTGACACATTTCAAGGCTGCTACAAAAAGTATGTTTAGGAGGTATGCTGGTGCTCTCCCGTGCACTTCCGGAGGGGTGATGCCAAGAACTGCTACTGCCAAGTCCCTTGGTATTGTAACTTGAAACATATGATTTATTGCCTTGTACACCTCATCCCAAAATGTTTGTATTTTAGGGCACAACCAGAAAATGTGTGTGTGATTAGGCACTTCTGTACCACAATTTCTCCAACACAGGCTTGGAACATTTGGTGTCATCTTGGCCACAATATCTGGTGTTCTGAAATATCTACTAAATATCTTCCATTTAAATTCCCTCCATGTATTTGAATTTGTGGTCTTATGCGCCACTGTACATACCTCTTCCCACATTTGATCAGAGAAAATTTGACCCGCCTCTGCCTCCCATCTTTGTTTTGCCAGAATAGGTTTATTTTGAGCCATTAAACCAAATATTTTGTATAACTTTGAGATCACTTTTTTATCCTCTTTGTGTTTTTGAGTTTGAATTAAAAAATGTTCAATGAGTGATGGGTCTAGCACTTTATCCCACTCTTTATGAGAAACCAAAAAAGATCGTATTTGCAGATATCTGAAAAAAATCATTTTTTTGAAGTTGGAAGCGTCTTCTCAAATATTCAAACGATACAAAACCATCCTTATCGATTAACTGATGTATGTAAATAAGCCCATGATCAGCCCACTTGAGAAAGTTCGTATCCAATCTGCTTGGTATAAAGGATTTTAAATGCCCAATACTAGACAAGGCAGATAGACTAGTTGGTAACTTAAAGGCAATTCCAACCCTCTTCCAGATATCAAGTGTGGTTTTAGTCCACCTTGATAAGCCCACCACTGGAATATTAGCAAAAGGCAAAGCTTGTAGTGGTTTGAGGCTCAGGTTTTGTTCAATGTCCACCCATCTCGTATGAATGTCATTCTGCATCCATGAAATCAATGGTTTTAATTGTGAAGCCCAAAAATAATATTTCAAGGTTGGCAGGTTAAGCCCCCCCTTCTTCCTTAAGTCTTTGAAGTATTTTATATTTTATCCGAGGGCGCTTGCCCTGCCATATAAATTTTGAGAATGTTTTGTCCATTTCTTCAAATGTTGACTTAGGTATTAGTATTGGTAACATTTGAAACAGATATAAAAGCCTAGGCAGAACATTCATACGAATGGCTTCTATGCGACCTAGGAGAGACAAAGGCAATGATGACCAACGGTTTAGGTCATTTTTTATAGTACTAATTATCCTACCATAATTTGCATCAAATATCTTGTCTAATGAAAGGGGAACATAGATACCCAAATACTTTATACCTTCTTTAGGCCAACGAAAGCCACTTTGTTGTTTAAACTCTGGTGAAATATTGTCCAAAATGTCCATTGCCTCAGTTTTATCAACATTAATTTTATATCCTGAAAAATATCCATATGTTGATGTAATTTTCATTAAACATGGAATTGTACAGGATGGCTCTGTCAGATACAGTAGGACATCATCCGCGTACAGTGATATTTTATGTACTTCTTTGCCAATCAGCACCCCTTTAATATTATTGTCATCTCTAATGAGTTGGGCCATTGGCTCTATACTTAAAGCAAAGAGCAAGGGTGACAGAGGACACCCTTGTCTGCAACCACGCTCCAAGTTAAACCTTGTAGATCGAAACCCATTAACTCTCACAGCTGCTTGAGGTGAAGAGTATATGGTTTCAATCCAGTCGATAAATTTAGGGCCAAAATTAAATCTTTTTAATGTTTGAATAAGATATTTCCATGACACTCTATCAAAAGCCTTTTGGGCATCCAGTGATAATACAACTGTCTTGGTTTTGCTTTGTTTTTGGTATGATAAGATATTAAACAAACGACGTAAATTATCTGCATAATGTCTCCCGACAATAAACCCAGTCTGGTCTGGATGAATAATGTTAGTTATTATGTCATTTAGTCGCCGTGCCAATACACCCGTCAAGATACGAACATCTCCATTTAACATAGACAATGGCCTGTAAGAGCCGCAATCAGTGGGATCTTTACCTTCCTTCTGTAATACCACTATAGTAGCTTCTGCCCATGACACAGCCATTGTTTTTGTTTCTAATGAATGGTGATAAGCTTTTAAGAGGAGTGGAATAAGTTCTTCATGGAAACATTTATAAAACTCATTGATAAATCCGTCTGGACCAGGACATTTATTATTTTTGAGAGATAAAATACATTGTTTTATTTCCCAATCTTGGATTGGTTCATCCAAATTTGCAGCAATTTCGCCAGATAACTGAGGTATGTTAATATCCTGTAAGAATTGAGCAATATTGGACTCATCGGGGCATGTATCAGTATCTTGGTAGAGAGATTTATAAAATTCTCCAAATGTTTCAGCTATTTCCTTAGGCTTTACTATATATTTGTGTCCAGATTTTATTTTATGTACAATATTAGAAGATTGTTGTTTACGTAATTTGAAAGCCAGAAGCCTGCTCGCTCTATTTCCATGTTCATAATGCTGATGCTTGGCAAAACGTAAAGTTCCCTCGATCTTCTCTGATAGTAGCTCTTGTAGCTCTGAACGGGCTGCTTTGAGTTCAGTTAAGAGATTAGACGCCATCCCTCGTTTATGCTTATGTTCGAGCTCCCTAATTTTATGCTCCAATTCTGTTTGTTTAGCCATTTTTTGCCTCCTTTTTGCAGTAGCATAAGAAATTATACAGCCTCTTAAATAGGCTTTTGCACAGTCCCAAAGTACAAGAGGAGACATGCCAGGTGTATCATTTATATCAAGATAGTTCTTGAGCTCTGTTTTAATGAGAGTAATGAAATCTTTATCATTAAGAAGAGAGGCGTTCAATCTCCATTGTTTATAAGTTGGTGTCAATCCCATGTCCCACTGAAGAACCACTGGGGCATGATCAGAGATTGTAATGGGCATGATGGTTATGTCTTCAACTCTGTGGAGTTCAGCTTTAGAAGTGAAAAAATAATCAATCCTTGAATAGGATGCATGACTGTTAGAGTAAAATGTAAAATTTCTTTCTTTTGGAAATTTTGATCGCCATACATCAACCATTCCTGCTTCAGCAGTCAAATATTTAAGCATCTTGCCCATCTTGGATATGGATGCTTTAGGTGGAGGTTGTCTATCTTGTTGTGACATTACACAATTAAAGTCTCCCCCCATGAGTAAAAGACCAACACTATACTCCGTGATTCTGTTAAATAGTAATTTGATGAAGCCTGGTTGGTCCTCATTTGGGGCATACACATTAATTAGGGAGACAGGTATGCCATCAAGCAGCCCATTTACCAGAATAAATCTACCTTCTCCATCTGTATGTACAAATGTATCAACAAAATTAACTTGTCTATGTATTAATATTGCTACCCCTCTTCTTTTACCTGAGCGGTGAGATGAGAAATACACCTTATCTGCCCAGGATTTCTTTAATTTCAGGTGCTCATCATCGGACAAATGGGTTTCTTGTAATAGTGCTACTTGACACTTCAAACGTTTAAGCTGTAATAATATTTTCTTCTTTTTAATGGGGCTATTTAGACCCTTCACATTATAACTTATAATTGTCAATGGACTCATAACTTAAGTACTGTGGTGCAGATAGTTACAGTATAGGGCATCATAAAAGTTGTTTTGAGGCAGAGGCGGGCCCATGATCGAGAGTACAGCAGAAACAATATAGGGAATATTACTTCACATAGGAATGTTGCATCGAAGTGGAAAGACTTTATGACTGAGAGAATATGGTTCCAGTAAGTAACAAATAGTGACTCTGTTGCTCTTTTAAATAATATGTGATCCCCGGGGAACAAAGGGATCAGAACGCAAGAAACACAAAAACAAAATGTATATCGAACAAGCGAAATACTAAAGGGTGGGATTAAGTCCCTAGCCACTGTATATTAGCAGCTAAATACACAACCTGCTATGGTAGGCTGTGTTTACAGCAAAAAAAAAGGAGCAGAAATTAAATCGGGAAAACAAATTTACTAAAGGAGCTCAGGCCCCTGCAGACTAAATTACGATAAGGAACAACATTAAATGAAAATTTTCAAAATACTCAACACAATACACTATAACAATACAGGATAGGAAAAAAAAATGTATTATTCTCGTCACCATAAAAAAACAAACAAACATATTTTAACAGATTACGCACCCACTGCAATCATAACCTGCGGACTCACGCTATATAATCCAAACATGGTACCTCAAGGATCATCAGCTTCGGGCAGGATATTGTTCTTTATGTAGTCCATGGCCTTTGTTGGATCATGAAAGTCCTGACTCTCATTCCCGAAAGTGATCCGGAATCTTGCGGGGTAAAAAAAACCAAAGCGCACATCACGTCGGCCTCGTAGCGCCTTCTGTGCATCTGAAAAGGCAGCCCGGGCTTTAGCAACACCTGCCGTGTAGTCAGGGAAGATGCTGATCCTGTTACCGTTATACATCAAAGGTGCCTTTTCCCTGGCTCTTCTCAAAATATCCGCTGCATCTCCATCATAGTGCATCTTGGCGATTATCACTCGGGGTCTGTCTGCTCCCGCGGTCCGTGGTGCTGGTGTACGATGAGATCGATCAACTTTCACTTCTCGGTCCATGTATAAGGCTTGTTTAATAATTTTAGCCACCTCGTTTGGATTGCAGGGGTTTTGCTCATTGACACCGACAATGCGGATATTTCCACGTCTCATTCTCCCCTCCAGATCCTCACATTTGCTCCGCAGTGACTTCACTTCACTTTGGAGCTCTTTCACCGAGCTCTGAAGCCCAGTTATATCATCTGACCAAGTAGACAAGCCGTCTTTCACGTCTTGAATGTTAGCTTCAATTGTGCCAAATCGTGCGCTAACGGAGGTGGCGTTGCTAGCTATTTCCGAACGTACAGCCTGGACTTCGGCTTTGAGAGAGGCAAAATCGTTAGCTAAGGCATTCTTAAATTCTTCCCGTATAATTTGTGTGATGTCTTCTCTTAAGGATGCCAAAATCTGAGTTTTAAAGCCTTCGTCCGTGGTCAACGTTGGCACTGCGCTCTGTGGTTCGTCATTCTTTTCCAGCTCGGCTTGCAACCTCGTGTTGGGCCTATTGGGTTTGTCGGTAGCGTCGAATTTAAACTTCTGAAGTTTATCCATCATGACGATAAAAGTGGGCAGGAGAGTCCGACAATGATAGGTGACGAGTCTGTATTGAGCTATACCAAAGAAACTTCGTTTTTAAAAGTAAAATGTCCAAAAGTCTGCAGGAGCACTGAGGGACACGTCTTTACTCCAGCATGGCTCACTAGCGCCCCCCAGTGTGGTGTTTACTCAAGTTATTAAACATTTACCTATTCCATATCACACCGCATGGGCTGTAATGAACCTGCACATTACAGAGATATATACCTTACTCCCAGTTGTCAGGTGGCTTATTTTATTAATAACTTAAGTGCATAGCATACCATGACTAATGTTGTTAGCATGCTTAGCTTAGCCAACATGCTGTCTCCATCATTTACCCGTTCCAGTAATAATGCATGGACTCTAATGGACCAATAAAACAAAACATACATCTTAGTCCCAGTGGTTGTGTGGCTGATCATTATTAACTTACATGTGCAGCATTCATTAGTTATTGCTTTTAGCATTCCCACCACTGACAGTTGCCTGTCGATGTATTAGTGGCTCAAAATTCTTTTTCAACATGTGTTGCTCATGGACCACTGGGGATGGAGGCTGACTGGATGAAGCCAGCATCTGTGCTACAGCAAGCCCACTCTCAGAGAGACTTCTGATGGGTGGCCGTTAGAGCTGCAACTAACGATTATTTTGGTAGTCGACTAATCTAACGACTATTTTTTTTTTCGATTAGTCAACTAATCACGATTATTTCTGTTATGTCTGCCATCTCTGCTTCCTGTTGGCACGGCTCCTGTTCAGGGCTCCAGGTCATTTTTTGCCTCACCTGTTTAAGCCTGTACACCTCTGAATGTCATTTTGTTGTCAGTCTCTGATTTAATATATTGTAGCTAATTATAAAAAGTTCCCATAGCTAAATAAAATAATGACCCATGAAACAAGTTAGGAACTTGAACTTGACAGCTTAATAAAAACACAATTAAATAACAGAAGTCTTGAAGTTTTGGCCTCTTCTCTGTGATTTTCTCTCTTCGGTGTCACCATGATGCACTCCTCTCCTTCACTGGAACAGTTACAACCGACTGAACATTTCTGCAGCATGCATATAAACTTAAAAATTAAGCGATTCATCAACAGTAAAAATCTGTGTCGACGTCGAGTAATCATTGCAGCCCTAGTGGCTGTTGTCCGCTCATTGGAGACTGCAAGGGAGCCACAGGAAACTCGCCAGCTGGGATGGGAGGCACTTGATTGGAGAGAGGTAACAGAGAATCGTGGGTAGTGGACTCACCAGACAGATACTGTTGCAGTTAGTTGTTAGCAAGGAATCAGCTAGTATTTGGCAGAGAAGCGGATGGTGGGAGAGAAAGTGTTATCAACCGGTGTTTAGAGGTTTGGCCAAGCTACCTCTTTGTTTTGGTTTTTGAGATTGGAGCTTCAGTGGGACATGTAGAGGTGGGTAAAAAAAATCCTGACTGTGCCTTAAAATCCACATTTATAGCCTATACTGTTTTTTTAATCTACTGTATTTTATAAATGTATAACAGATACATCAGCAGTCTGACTGGACATTTATAAGCTGTGCTTTACCTCAACACACACATGCACACTTTTTACTTTTGAGCTACAGATTCTGTTTTAACCTTCAGTTTCACTAGCTGGTTCAGCTTCTGCACTACTTCTTGGTTAGCATGAGGAAAAGATTGTGGGTTAGTTTTAATCTCTCCCTTTTACAGCAGGAACTAAACTAAACTAACCTGCACTTATATAGCGCTTTTCTAGTCACAAAGACCACTCAAAGCGCTTTCACTAGTACTAACCCTCTATTCTAAGGGCCTAGAGGAAACAGATATCTAGGGACAAATTTAGAACAGCCAATTTATTTTCTCTTTTTTTTTCTTTCTTTCCTAAACTAACCTGGGCTACTATGGTGGCCCAGTGACCTTGACTTTTGACCCCCAATGCATGGCCACAGGTGCAAGTCCCACAGCTAACATATGTGCCACGTTTGGTGACCCTGTCTTCATTTATTGTGAAATTAAAGTGTGAACACATACTATGCAGTTAAAGGCAACCCACACCTCAGAGTTGGCGTGGGTAGTAATTTACTGAGAGATGTATTTTTCTGTTCATCTCTTACATATTTTTTTCACTTTTACAGCTGTCAACCACACACTGAGACAGTAGAGGCCCTAAACTGTATATTATCATAATTGAATTACTTTTGCAGAAAAGCAGTATTTAAATTACAGTTTTGAAATGGTTCGTGAAAGTGTGCGCACACAATTTAATTAGATTTTCCTTTCAGGGGGATGATGACATTGCAAAGTGTGAGCACAGACCAGCATAAATCAGGAAAAAGGCCCTCATGGCATAAATTGAAACGTGTTCAATTCAGAAACTGGTTCATTTAAACATTAATCTAACAAAAAATAACACTTGGATTCTGTAAAAGATTGGTGTCTACATGACAGTAAAATATATCAGTTATTTCACAGGGGTTTTATGCATGTTGAGATGTGATGATGATTTGCTGAAGAACAACAATCCTGGAGGTTCTGGAGAGGAGGCTGAGATGGGGTGGTCACATTTTAATGTAGCACATTCTTGTACAAGAAGTGGACTTACGTAGCTGAAGTTTATCTCTCCTCTGAGTGAGGGAATGCAACAAAGCCAGAGATATGGCACATGCCGTGAGATTATCCTGCTCTTAAAAGAGGCGATAAAGCAGGCAAAGTGTAAAGTTTCCACCTCCTTGTTGTCTTTTACCGTGTGAACTCTGCCGAGCTGTAAAAGATTTACTTTGGGGATAGTCAACTTCAACAGCATGAGAGCTGAATAAGAAAATTTAGGGGGTTTCAGGGACCGCATAGAATTCAGATATAAACAGATACATATATTACTTATTATTACAACTTTTAACCTGAATAAAATTGTAACTAATTACCTCTGCCAAGGAGGTAATTAGTTACAATACCATGTTTATTTGTTTGCTTGTTTGTTTGTTAGCAGGATTACGCAAAAACTATTGGATGGATGTTGATGAAATTTTCACCAAAGGTGGCCCTTGGGCTATGGATGAACTTATTAGATTTTGGAGGTGATCTGGGTCAGGATGCGGATTTTGGATCATTTTTTTCACTTTAACATTGCAAGTTAGGGCCTTGGCGGAGGTATTCGCTCTTTGAGTGCCCTCTAGCGCTACATAGCTATCACTCAATACTTAAAAAGGAGGAAAGCCATGGTTACAAGTGTTGATTAAAAAAGTTGGAATACCAAGGACATCTTGTCTAGTTTCAGGTTTATGTTGAGTATTCCATGTGTTGCCCTTTCCTTGTTCTTAGTTTATTCTGAAAGTGTTTTTTATGTTCTGTTTGTAACTTGACTTCCTGTCTTATTTTGAAATGTTTTTCCTGTTAGTCTTTGGTTATGATCTTCACTTTACTTTTTTAAATTCTGTAAGTATAGTTCTCTGCACCCATGTCTTCATCAGTGACCCATTTGTTGAATGTCTGCTTCCCCATAAACTCAGTCTGGTCTTTCCTCTCCTTGCGACACTACATGATGACTACTTGGTGACTTTATAGCGTGCTCTTTATATCCCAAGATTTTTTTATGCTCTGTTTTTCATTTGTTATTTCTAGTTTATTACTCTTGTGTGTTCAGGTTAGGTTGTTATCAGCCCCTGTGCTGTGCTTTGCTTTTCTATTATGAATAAATCCTTGTGAACTGGAAATTGCTTGCATCTTGGGTCCTTGCCAACACCGCGTTCCACACCTTAACATCTGCATCTGTTTATGACATTTTCCCTCCCTGACACACATAGAAGTATGATTGTTCATAAAGTGAAACTGATAGTACATCTACAGTCCATCCGGAAAGTATTCACAGCGATTCACTTTTTCCACATTTTGTTGTTACAGCCTTATTTCAAAAGGGATGAAATTCATTTTTTTCCTCAAAATTCTACACACAATACCCCATAATGACAACATGAAAAAAGGTGTTTTTTTTGCAAATTTATTAAAAATAAAAAACTAAGAAACCACATGTACTTAAGTATTCACAGCTTTTGCCATGAAGCTCAAAATTGAGCTCCGGCGCATCCTGTTTCCACTGATCATCCCTGAGATGTTTCTACAGCTTAATTGGAGTCCACCTGTGATAAATTCAGTTGATTGGACATGATTTGGAAAGGCACACACCTATCTATATAAGGTCCCACAGTTGACAGTGCATGTCAGAGCACAAACCAAGCATGAAGTCAAAGGAATTGTCAGGAGACCTCCGAGACAGGACTGTCTCAGGCACAAATCTGGGGAAGGGTACAGAAAAATTTCTGCAAATTTGAAGGTCACAATGAGCACAGTGGCCCCCATTATCCATAAATGGAAGAAGTTCTGAACTACCAGGACTCTTCCAAGAGCTGGCCGGCCGTCGAAACTGAGCAATGGGGAGAGAAGGGCTTTAGTCAGGGAAATGACCAAGAACCCGACGGTCACTCTGTCAGAGCTCCAGCGTTCCTTTATGGAGAGAGGAGAACCTTCCAGAAAGACAACCATCTCTGCAGCAATCCACCAATCAGGCCTGTATGGTAGAGTGGCCAGACGGAAACCACTCCTTAGTAAAAGGCACATGGCAGCACTTCTGGAGTTTGCCAAAAGGAACCTGAAGGACTGTCAAACCATGAGAAACAAAATTCTCTGGTCTGAGGAGACAAAGACTGAACTCTTTGGCATGAATGCTAGGCGTTGTTTGGAAGAAACCAGGCACCACTCATAACCATGCCAATCTTGGTGGAAGTATCATGCTGTGGGGATGTTTTTCAGCTGCAGGAGCTGGGAGACTAGTCAGGATAGAGGGAAAGATGAATACAGCAATGGACAGAGACAAGAATTCTTCATAGTGGTTCATTACTAGTTACATGTAAAAATAGTGTTCAACAAGGAAAAGCAATCAGAGTCAATAAGATGGAGGGGAAAAATGTACAGTGTTCAATATTGGAAGTAAATAAGGCAATGAGAGGAGTTATATCGGGCATTTCAATGGCCAGTCCCTCCAGGATTTTGCAGGATTTTTTGTTTCTATTGTTGCAGTAAGTTGCAGGGCTCTCCTTGGGGATTGCCTGAATCGCGCAGTGGCTCATATCTAGCCTGGAGAGTCCCAACTTTAAAACTCACTGACAAGATGTAGTAGTGACTTTTACCTCTAAAGGCATAAAAACTGTTACAACACTTGCTGTAATATTAGATTCACTTGTTTTTTGTGTGGTTTTATGGCGTGTCTGGGCACACGCGCTCCCGAGACGGAGGTGCTTTCAGGCCGGCGGACGTTTTTCAACACAAACCCAGCACTTCATACACGCGGTCACTACGGAAACCCGAGGAGACGTTCACCGGTGGGCAGGGGGAGAAGATGAAGGAACGATGTGGGAAAACTTGCAGATGAGTGGGGTTTTTTTTAAATCACACGCTGTTTTTTGCTGATGTGTTTGGTATATTCTCACTGTAAACGCAGAAGTGAGTGCAATGCAGCGCCGCATTTCATTGGTCAGACTGACGACGTACACATCGGTGCGCTATTGAGAGACAAATTTGATTGGCGAAATTGGCGCAAGTTGACAACAGTTGGCCAAAATTGCGATAAAGTTGCGGTGATTGGACAAAATTCAAATTATGCAGGACCTACTGAAGTCGCAGGAATTGGTAGAATCACAACTTCGCAAAATCCTGGAGGGTCTGAATGGCTGTCTCAACTGATGAAATCATGGAAAACTTAACTGGAGCAAAAGTGACAGAGGTACAAAGATTGAAGACTAATAGAAATGGTGAAAAATGTGATAGTCTGTCGGTAATGTTAAAATTTGATTGAAACAAGACTGCCAAGTAAGGTGTATATTGGTTACATGAGCTGTGAAGTCAGACTTTACATTCCCCCTCTGTTCAGATGTTTCAAATGTCAAAAGTTTGGTCATGTAGCAGCGATATGCAAAGGTAGACAACAATGTGCCAGATGCTCCAATGAACATGAGTATGGTAAGTGTGAAAGAGGAGCCAAATTAAAGTGCTGTAACTGCGGTGGTGAACATAGCTTTGCATATTGAGGCTATGAAGCCAGCAAAAGAGCAGCAGAAATTCAGCAAATAAAAGTCTTCCAGGGATTAACATATGCAGAAGCTGCGAAAAAGGTGCCAGCTAAAAAAGTGGGAGTGGACTCTAACAGGGAAAGTGTGCAAGGCTTGCAGTGCATGCAGTAGAATTAAGGAAGATACTCTGGTTTTGAAGGAAAATAATTTTGTCTTATTTATGGTAGATGTGATAAACTGCACTGTACAGACTTCCAAGAAAACAGAAAAAATCAAAATTATTGTGAAAGCAGCAGAAAAATATCTTGGCATTAAGGGGCTACAATGGGAGGCAGTTGAGGACTTGTTAAGTGGGGGGGATCTTTAAGTTCACAGACATCATGGGCTAGTGGATCATAATGGTAATCACCATTTTGCAATGGAATGCCAGGAGTTTAATATCAAATGGACAAACAAACCCCAGGTAATCTGTATATAGGAAACATGGCTTAAACCTCAGTTGGATTTTGGATTTTGTATGTTAGGAACTACAAAGAAATATACTGTATGTAGGTCTATTTAGATATTTAATTGCAACTGGATTAATTAAAAGAATTGAGTTTTTTGTTTGTTTGTTTTCCTGCCATTCTCTTGTCCACACTCCAACCCTACCTGTAAGCTGGTTGCCAAGCGCCAATCAAATCTAAAAGAAGAAGGTTCAGGTTCCTTTTTTTGTACCCGTAGGTAGATTTGTTTTGCGGTCAGGTGACATCCTTTTAGACACATATTTGCAAAACACAATTACATTGAACATGAACACAAACACAGGCACACATGAAGCTGACTACAAACACGATAAAAGTACTCAAGGCTCCATCAATCAGGACATAAGACAAAAAAACGAGATGAGAAAAAAAGAGATGAGAGAAGGGTCATAATAAAAAAGTTAAAAGCTAAATCAAAGAGATTAAAAACTCAATAAAAGTCTAAAACCCAATAAAAGATTTAAAACCCAAATAAAAAACCTACCAAAATAAATATCACTCTATAAAAGAAGCAAGAAATCTGTGTGTGTGTGTGTCTGTGTGTCTGTCACGTTCATAGGACATCATAGGACGGCATATGATCTCTGCTTGAACATCATAGGACGTCCTATGAACTCAGGCAACATAGGACACATAGACAAACGTGTCTTTATGATGTCACAGACCATGTGTCTTTGAACTCAGGCATCATAGGACGGCTCGCAATGCCTACAGTATATGACGGCACATAGACAAATATGTCTTTATGATGTCATATACATCAAGCCTGCCTTCACGTCTTTATGATGTCATATACAGTGACAGACATCAGGCAGTATGTCTTTATGATGTCATATACATCAAGGCTGCCTTCATGTCTTTATGATGTAATATACAGTGAGTCCCTTCCTGAAAACCTCTTTTTGCTCAGATCTATTATCATGATCCTGTCCATCCATCCAATCATCCATCCATCCATCCATCTTCTTCCGCTTAATCCTTTTTGGGTCGCAGGGGGATGGAACTTATCCCAGCATCTTTGGGCGAGAGGCAGGGTACACCCTGGACAGATCGCCGGTCCTTCGCAGGGCCAACACAGACAGACAGACAACCATTCACTCTCAGTCATACCTAAGGACAATTTAGAATCCCAATTAACCTAACCTACATGTTTTTGGCATGTGGGAGGAAACCGGAATAATCCCAGAGTAAACCCACGCAGACACGGGGAGAACATGCAAACTCCACACAGATCACTGTTGGTCGGGGGCTGGGATCGAACCCAGGATCCCCCAGCCAAGGGTGAGCTGGAATTAGATGCACCTATCCCTCAACCAGTGGTCTCAATGAAGAAGACCCACCAGATGAAGAGTAATAGAATGACGACAACTGCTGCATGTCAGAAAAAATGCCATAAAGATGATACACCTGAGGTTCCAGCAGTACATCGCACCCGTCTGACACAGGAGGACACCCTTCACCAGCAGTGTTCTGAACGAAGAAGAAGACCCACCAGATGATATCTATATGACGGCACATAAACAGAGCACATGACTCCCTACAAGACAGCAAGAAATCTGTGTGTGTGTCTGTCTGTTTGTGTGTGTCACGCTTCATAGGACATCATAGGATGGCCTATGATCTCTGCCTGAACATCAGGCATCATAGGACACATAGACAAATGTGTCTTTATACGATGTCACAAAGACCATGTGTCTTTGAACTCAGGCATCATAGGACACCACAGGGTACCACAGCTGTGGAAAACATCTTGTGTGGTACCTGTACCAAAAACTTCCCACCCCAAAGACCTGAACAGCTTCAGACCGGTGGCCTTGACGTCCCACTTGATGAAGACCCTGGAGAGACTGCTCCTTGCTCATCTCCGCCCCCTGGTGGAACCAGCGATGGATCCACTCCAGTTCGCCTACCAGCATGGCATTGGGGTGGAGGATGCGGTGATCTTCCTCCTTCACCGTTCTCTGTCCCACCTGGAGAAGCCCGGGAATATGGTGAGGATCATGTTCTTTGACTTCTCCAGTGCTTTCAACACCATCCAACCGATGATCCTGAAGGACAAGCTGCTGCGCGCAGGGGTGGACCAGCACCTGTCATCATGGATCCTGGACTACCTCACGAACCGGCCTCAGTTTGTGAGAACCCGGGACTGTGTTTCCGACACGATCATCAGTAGCACGGGGGCCCCCCAGGGAACGGTGCTGGCTCCCTTCCTGTTCACTCTTTATACTGCGGACTTCTCACACAACACAACACATTGCCATCTACAGAAGTTCTCTGATGACTCTGCGATCGTTGGTCTCATCTCCAGCGGAGATGAAGCTGAGTACAGAGGGCTTATCCAGGACTTTGTGGACTGGTGCCATCGGAACTGCCTCCAGATCAACGCGAGGAAAACTAAGGAGCTGGTGGTGGACTGCCGCAGGCATGGGCAGCCCCTCACAGCACCAGTAAATATACAGGGAACAGACATCGAGATGGTGACATCCTACAAGTACCTGGGTATTCATCTGAACAATAAACTAGACTGGTCACACAATACTGACGCACTCTACAAGAAGGGACAGCGCAGGCTGTTCCTGCTGAGGAGACTCAGGTCTTTTGGTGTACAAGGGGCGCTGCTGAAGTCATTCTATGACACGGTGGTGGCATCAGCCATCACTTTTGGAGTGGTCTGCTGGGGCAGTGGCATTACTGCAGCCGATAGGAAGAGACTGAACAAACTGATTAAGAAAGCTAGCTCTGTCCTGGGGCAACGCCTTGATCCGATGGAGGAGATAGGAGAGAGAAGGACGGTGGCTAAACTGTCATCTCTGCTGGAGTCCGAGTTCCACCCTATGCAGGACATACTGGATGCACTGAGGAGCTCATTTAGCAGCAGACTACATCATCCCAGGTGCACAACCGAGAGGTTTCGTAGGTCCTTCCTACCAACGGCTGTCAGACTGTACAACCTAAGCAGGGCTGCTCGCAGAGATAGCAAAAAGACGTAACAAACTAATAGTTTTTTTGAATGCAAAAGATGCAATAGACTTACACAATGGTCCTCTCCGGCATACAACTAGGAACATACCGGTCGCTATGGAGGGTGAGAATATGTATGGGCACATAATCATACCATGTAGGATAACTAAATAGACGGTTATGCTGTTTCATCCCACCTAGCAACAATGCTCTGCACTGTGTGTGTTTATATATTTACATATTTATTCCATCTAGCTACAATGCTCTGCACTGGGTGTGTTTATATTTATATATCTATATATTTATTCCATCTAGCTACAATGCTCAGCACTGGGTGTGTTTATATTTATATATCTATATATTTATTCCATCTAGCTACAATGCTCCGCACTGTGTTTTTATATATCTACATATTATTCCATCTAGCTACATTGCTCCGCACTGTGTGTGTTTATATACTTGCATATTTATTCCACCTAGCTGCAATGCTCCGTACTGTGGGTGTTTATATATTTACATATTTATTCCATCTAGCTACAATGCTCTGCACTGTGTGTTCATATATTCATATATTTATTCCATCCAGCTACAATGCTCTGCACTGTGTGTCTGTGTGTGTGTATGTGTGTATATACGTATATATTTTATAGTAATATGTACATATGTATATTAGCTGCTCTTGCTTGCTTGTTTTTTTTCTTACCTTCTGATTGTTGCTCTGAGTGTTGCTATCCCTGTGCTGTTGCAATCCTGGAATTTCCCCGTTGTGGGACTAATAAAGGCTTATCTTATCTTATCTTCTCTTATCTTATCTTATCTTATCTTACACATAGACAAATGTGTCTTTATGATGTCATATAGACCATGTGTCTTTGAACACAGGCATCATAGGACACATTCTTTATGATGTCATATAGACCATGTGTCTTTGAACTAAGGCATCATAGGACACATAGACAAATGTGTCTTTATGATGTCATATAGACCATGAACTCAGGCATCATAGGACGACTCGCGATGCCTATATGACGGCACATAGACAAATGTGTCTTTATGATGTCATATACATTAAGCCTGCCTTTATGTCTTTATGATGTCATACAGTGACAGACATCAGGCAACATGTCTTTATGATGTCATATACATCAAGACTGCCTTCATGTCTTTATGATGTCATGTACAGTGAGTCCATGCCGGAAAGCCTCTTTTTGCTCAGATCTATTTTCATGATCCTGTCCATGAACTGGAATTACGATGCACCTATCCTTCAACCAGTGGTCTCAATGAAGAAGAAGACCCACCAGATGGAGAGCAATAGGATGATAACTGCTGCATGACAGAAAAGATGCCATGAAGGTGAAACACCTGAGGTTTCAGCAGTACATTGCACCCGTCTGAGACAGAAGGACACCCTTCACCAGCATAGGGTACGACAAACTTTAAAGCACATTTCTAGGACATCATAGAATGGCCTGTGATCTCTGCCTCATCATCATCACGCGTCCTGTGAACTCAGGCATCATAGGACGACTCGCCATGCCTACATGATGGCAAATGTGTAACCTTGATGAATGCCAGTCTACACTACAAATGTGTAAAATGCCAAGCAAAGCGCTGATTTTTCTCCAGGTGCTCCAGTTTCTTGGTTTCTACGGGCATGCACGGCCCTTCCTGAACAGGGTCGAAAGCCACTTTTTCAGGATCGTGCCCATGAACTGGAATTACGACACACCTATCCCTCAACCAGTGGTCTGAACGAAGAAGAACAAGACCCACCAGATGGAGAGCAATAGAATGAGGAGAACTGCTGCACGTCAGAAAAGATGCCGTGAACATGAAACACCTCAGGTTCCACCAGTATGCCGCAGGCATGACTGAACAACACAGCCATCTGAGACAGGAGGAGACCCTTCAGTGGTCTGAACGAAGAAGAAGACCCACCAGATGATGTCTATATGACGGCACATAGACAGAGCACATGCCTCCCTACAAGACATACGTATACTATATTGGCACAGGTAAGCAACATAGTACAGAACAGTGACAGGCAGGAGAAGAAGAAACAAGCAGGGGCAAACAGCCCCAGATGGCAGGGCATATTTTGTGTGATTTTTATGTTTTGCTGCGTACAAAAGCCATCACATGTGATTGCCACTTAGTGCTGTGTTGCTATACCAACTGTCCTGTAACTGGCAAGAATTCTGTTCCAATGCATCCCCTCTACGGGCATGCACGGGTTTCTACGGGCATGCACGGGTATGCACTAGTCACTCTATTAAAGCAAGAAATCTCTGTCCGTGTGTCTGTCACGTTTATAGGGCATCATAGGACTCTGTCTGATCATCATAGGACAGCCTATGAACTCAGGCATCATAGGACTCGCGATGCTGTCATAAAGATATGTCTATATGATGACACATAGGCAAATGTGTCTTTATGATGTCATATAGACCATCACTCACAATGCCTAGACTAATGTGTCTTTATGATGTCATATGGCTCAAAATTGGCAAGGTGGATAAGTCACAGGGCCAGTCTTTACAGCGTGTTCGTGTTTTCTGCACAACAGATTTCTGCAGCCATGGCCAATTCTACGTTGCCACGAGCAGAGTTGCCAGATCAAGCAGTCTTCGTATTGTTGCTCAAAATGAAGAAACTAAGCAAAAGCATCGCTTTCTCTGCAACGTCGTTTTTAAAGAGGTGCTGACACAGTAAAAATGTGTAACCTTGAAGAATGCCAGTCTACACTACAAATGTGTAAAATGCCAAGCAAAGAGCTGATTTTCTCCGGGTGCTCCGGTTTCTTGGTTTCTACGGGCATGCACAGGCCTTCCTGAACAGGGTTGAAAGCCACTTTTTGCTCAGATCTATTTTCACGATCCTACCCATGAATTGGAATTGTACCTATCCCTCAACCAGTGGTCTGAACAAAGAAGAAGAAGACCCACCAGATGGAGAGCAATAGAATGAGGAGAACTGCTGCACGTCAGAAAAGATGCCGTGAACATGAAACACATCAGGTTTGAGCAGTACGCCGCAGGCATGACTGTAAACAACACAGCCGTCTGAGACAGGAGGAGGCCCTTCAGCAACGGGCATGCAGAAATACTTGCTTATACTTGGTTTCTACGGGCATGGACGGGTATGCACAGGTAACATCAGGACTCACGATACTATCATATAGACAAAAGGACCATGCCGTCATATACACAATAGGACACAGCACTTTAAACCACACCCATTTGAAGCAGTAAATCTGGAAATCTTAAAAAATATCACTCGATAAATTCAAATCTGTCAGTTTGTGTGTAAATCTGCAAATCTTACACCCATTCGAAGCAGTACATGATCGCTGTGCCATCATCCAAGATCATAGGCCATAGGACATCTTCAAAGACCAAATGCAGGCATGACTCACGATCATAGCCCTCGCTATGACATCATCAAAGATCAGAGGACTCACTAAGAAACCATCAAAAATCAAAGGAAGGCATCACTGAATGAGTGCTGACATGCTTGCTTACACCCATGCTTACACCTTCTTTCTATGGGCATGCAGAAATACTCGCTTATACTTGGTTTCTATGGGCATGCACGGGTATGCACGGGCATGTACGGGTATGTACTAGTTAAATAAAATTCATAAATAGATAAATAAATTATGTGCAATATATTGCTACATCTTCAACTCTGACAGCATCAGGAACAAAGCTGTTTTTGTAGCGCTGGGTTTTACATTTTGGGACAACAGACCTCCGTCTGGAGGGAAGAAGCTGAAAGTGGCAGTGCAAAGGATGGGAGTCATTTAAAATGGAGGTAGCAATCCTCTGTACCTGTCTGTTGTACAGGGATGTCAGGCTCAGCCGTGAATCACCAAGCAAATGACTGGACCATCTAACTACGTGGTTTAGGGATTTCCTCTGTTTTCAGTTTTATCTGACCAAACCATGACACTAAAGAAAAGGATAAAACAGATTCAATAAAAGCCCAATAAAACATTGTCATTATGGTTTGGTCAATATGAAAGTGTGCAAGTTTCCTTAAACAATGCAAATGTTGCTGACCCTTTTTGCACACCCTTTCACAGTTCTCTTCAACGTTTAAATTACTATCAATGATTGTCCCTAGATAGATAGACAGACAGACAGACAGACAGACAGACAGACAGACAGATAGACAGATAGATAGATAGATAGATAGATAGATAGATAGATAGATAGGTAGGTAGGTAGGTAGGTAGGTAGGTAGGTAGGTAGGTAGGTGGGTGGGTGGGTGGGTGGGTGGGCGGGCGGGCGGGCGGGCGGACGGACGGACGGACGGACTTTATTGATCCCAAACTGGGAAGTTACAGTGTAACAGCAGCATGATAGTTGACAGCCAAACAACAGAAACACACATGACAGACAAAGGCATTACCCATGGAAAGTAAAAAAGAAACTAACACGACTATAGAACCTACACTACCGTTCAAAAGTTTGGGGTCACTTAGAAATTTCCTTATTTTTGAAAGAAAAGCACTGTTTTTTTCAATGAAGATAACTTTAAACTAATCAGAAATACACTCTAATATCTAATATACATTGTTAATGTGGTAAATGACTATTCTAGCTGCAAATGTCTGGTTTTTGGTGCAATATCTACATAGGTGTATAGAGGCCCATTTCCAGCAACTATCACTCCAGTGTTCTAATGGTACAATGTGTTTGCTCATTGCATCAGAAGGCTAATGGATGATTAGAAAACCCTTGTGCAATCATGTTAGCACAGCTGAAAACAGTTTAGCTGGTTAGAGAAGCTATAAAACTGACCTTCCTTTGAGCAGGTTGAGTATCTGGAAAAAAATATTATTTCAAATACAAATCATTATTTCTAACCTTGTCAATGTCTTGACTATATTTTCTATTCATTTTACAACTCATGGTGGTAAATAAGTGTGACTTTTAATGGAAAACACAAAATAATTGTCTGGGTGACCCCAAACTTTTGAACGGTAGTGTATATACATCATAGCTTAATATATGATGACCCGTATAAACACATGAATCATCCCATTGCACAAACAAGGACTATCAGGAGCAGAGTGAAAATGTGTGGTACCAGTTAGTCTGTAAGGTGCAGTGTGGCAGCATAGCTATGACCAGAATACAACATCATAGTGAGTTATTGTACAGTGAAATTGCATGTGGCAGGAAAGATTTCCTGTACCTGGCCATTTGACAACGAAGCTGTAGTAGTCTACTGGAGAAAGTGCTTCGCTGCCTATCTAGTGTGTGGTGGAGGGGGTGATCAGGATTGTTCATGATGGATCGCAGTTTATTTAGTGTTCTCCTCTCCACCACTGTCTCAAAGGTCTCTGGTCTGAGACCAATTACAGAGCCAGCCCTCTTGATAATCTTGTCAAGTCTGTTGGTATCTCTGGCCCTGATACTGCTACCCCAACAGACTGCAGCAAAGAAGATGGCGCTGGCGACAACAGTGTGGTAGAAAAGCTCCAGCATCCTACTGCACACGTTGAAGGATCTCAGTTTTCTCAGGAAATAGAGTCTGCTCATCCCCTACTTGTGCGCAGCATTGGTGTTGGATCTCCAGTCCAACCCGCTGCTGATCCTGACACCCAGATATTTGTAGTCTTCAACCACTCCCACATCCTCCCCCCTAATCTGCAGTGGCTGAGAAGGAGCCTTCCTCTTCCTGAAGTCAATCGCCATCTCCCTGGTTTTGCTGACATTCAACCTCAGGTGATTCTGTTCCGTCCACTCCACAAATCTGTCTACCAGTGCCCTGTACTCCCCCTCCTCTCCTCCTCTTATACACCCCACAACAGCTGAGTCATCAGAGAATTTTTGCAGGTGACATGACTCAGTGTTGTACTGATTTGTGAGATTGCACACATTCAATGGTCTGGCCTTTTAGTAAAGGGATTTTGTGCCTGCGAGTTTTCCTCCTAAAGTCAATAATCATGTCTTTATTTTTTGTCATATTCAGCTGCAGGTAGGAATCCTCATACTAGTAAACAAAATTATCAACTACTGGGCCGTGGCCGCTCTCACCATCCTGAAGGAGACTGACAATAACTGAATCATCAGCATACTTTATAATGTGTCTGTTGTCATGTCTGCTCTGACACATGTTTGTGTACAGGATGAAGAGTAGTGATGACAACACACACCCCCGAGGAGAGCCAGTAGAAGAACACTTTTGGTCAAACAATGTACCACTGACCCTTACTCTCGGTGTCCTGTTGGTTAAAAAATCCAGAATCCAACCCACCAGATTATTACTCAAGTCAAATTGTTGTAGGAGCCTTTCAACTAAAATGTGAGGATAGATTGTATAAAAAGCAGAAGAAAAGTCCACAAATAAAAGCCTGACATGTGTCCCATTAAAATCCAGATGTTTAAAAAGCATGTTAAACAGAGTGACAGTGGCATCCTCCACTCCTCTGTGAGGCCTGTATGCAAACTGCAAAGGATCCAATGCATGCTCAGTTTGCTTTATGACCTCAAATCTGACCAATTTTTCAAAAATTTTCATTAAAATTGAAGTCAAGGCAACTGGTCTAAAATCATTTACCATTTTAGGACAGCTGGATTTTGGAATAGGGACAACCACAGTATCTTTCCAGACCTTAGGCACATGTTGTGTCTGTAAGGACTTATTAAAAATGCAGTGAAACACAGAAGAAGAAGAAGAAGAAGAAGAAGAAGAAGAAGAAGAAGAAGAAGAAGTTAAAAAATCCCTTTATTGCACAATTCAAAAAAAGCAAGAGCTGTGCAAACATAACTCATCCCCCTCTCCCACACAACAGAAAATATGCCCTACAGTCCATCTATTGGTGGATGCCTCCAAATTGTCCACCATTTTATAGTAAAGAAAACAAAAACAGGATCCACAGTGCCAGTGTTGGTAGTCCGATTCTTCCATGTAGTCCGTGCAAAGAAGAGCCACAGGCCTCCAGTTGTCAAGCAAGGCCAAGTCCCCTTCCTTCGGCAGCAGAGACAGCACTGCGCACCCGCAGCCAGTTCCGTAACAGTCAACTAGAACGCCATAAAAGTCTGATCCAATAACATCTCCAAAGTGCTTAAAAAAGTCAGAAGAAAGACCGTCAAGTCCAGGTGCACGTCACGTCCCAGAGACATGTGATTAACTGCTACAGGTGACTCATCCAAAGTCAGTTCACAGTCCAGAACAGGCCTGTCCTCTGGGCTGAGCCTGGGAAGACCTCCAAAGAGTTGGTGTTGAGAGTCTATGCAACATGGTTCTGCACCAACCAGGGCCCCGTAAAAATCCATTGCATCTGCATGGCTCCTCATCTCGGATGGATTTGTAGTCCTTTGACCATGTGGGAGTTTTAAGCAGGTCATCTTTGCAGCATTCTTGTCCAGATTGTAGAAAAAAGATGTTGGGGCATCCATGTCCTGCAGGCGAGTAAACCGTGACCTTGTAGTCCATGCAAAGAAGAGCCTGTCAGGGCTGGCCCTCACGAGCCAGCATAAGACGCCTCAGTTCAGAAAATTGCAGTTCAGTTCTTTTATTTATAAAGCACAGGACTTAGGTGTACAACATAACTTTGCCACGCAGGCTTCGTTACACAACACAACATAAATTCACAATAGAGAGTTATGGCAGTGACGAGGAGCTCTCGTCTGCCGTAATTAGGAAGGAACGTCAGCGAGGGAGAAGACAGTTCCAAATAAATCACTTACATGCAGCGGGATACGTCGAGGAACCCAGGGAGCATGTGGTAAGGAGACAGGGGAAAGTCATAGGACTTCTGACAAGACAGCCGCGCCGTCCAGTTCACTCGCACTGACATTTAAAGCCAGCTGCTCATGATTGGAAACGCGGCACAGCTGCCCAGGTTCTGACAGCTGAGAGCTCCCGAGCGTCTGGCCAATCAGAGCCCGGGAAACCCGTGTGACGACACCAGCTGTCAAAACCTGACAGGGATGAGGAATAACCCGAGCGCGGACAAAGCGCTCGGGATATGACAGGGCCCCTCCCTCTACGCGAACTCCTGGTCGCGCGCAATATCCAGACCCCCCCACCCCACCCCAGGGAAGGTGGAGGGGGAAGCAGGTGGAGGGAGAGCAGGGCCAACTCACAACAAGGGGACAAAAACATCGGGGAAGGGAGGGAGAGAGAAAAAAAGGCAGAAACCGTACATAAACGGGGACAAAGATGAATAAAAAGAAAAGTCAACGCTAGATGGACATCACTCACACATAACCACAAAAAGAAAGCCAAGATGAGGGTACAAGGAACACTAGTCAATACCACAAGGCAGGATCAAGGAAATAAAAGGACAGATAATACCTTCTTCTCCAAGTTAATGTGTACAGAAAACCGTCAAAACCAAAAGACAACACAGGTGCCAAAAAAAAAAGGAACTAGACCCGAGTAAGGGAGTAACATAGGAAATAAACAACCACACCCTAAAGAAACATACAATACTCATGATAGCCATGGCAAGAGAACATATGTCCATCCACGGAAAACAGTCACCTTAAACATGAAGTCCAATCCCCAGTGGGGTATTTCAGTCACAAGTCAGTGGTGGGGCAAGAGAAGGAGAGGAAAAAAAAAACCCATTGGGGAATAGAGTAAAACAACTCCGCTCAGGAGGCCTCCCAGCACCCAGCATCCAGGCCGCCAGCAAAAGCAGCGGAACGTGCCCTAACGGCCCAGCCAAACCCCGGGCCGAGGGAAACCATGTCTCTGGTGGGCGGACCAGGGCGCCAAAAGAACCATCCAGCTTGTCAGGAGGCCGGACCCGGACGCCAAAAGGAAAGAGCCGGTCACCGGGTGGTCGGGCAGTATCGGCCTGCCAACAGAATGGCTGGGGGAAGGTCGGCGAACCGGGCCAGCCGGAATTTACCCCCGCAGTCTCAAAAGCGGGGAAAAAGGGGCCACGGCGAGGACGGGGCATGGCCTGGAAAGCGCTCAGCGGCGGGTCAGCTACACAGTCTCCAGAACCCACCTGGGTCAAAACGACCATGGTGCCGAGCTCCGATTGAGCGAGAGCGGCACCCGCGTCGGACCCCGATTGGGCCGGAACCCCCATGACGTCAAGCTCCGATCGGGCGAGAGCAGCACCCGCGTCGGACCCCGATTGGGCCGGAACCTCCATGACGTCAAGCTCCGATCGGGCGAGAGCAGCACCCGCGTCGGACCCCGATTGGGCCAGAACCTCCCTGACGTCAAGCTCCGATCGGGCGAGAGCAGCACCCGCGTCGGACCCCGATTGGGCCGGAACCTCCATGACGTCAAGCTCCGCTTGAACCGGCGGAGCACTCCTGGTGGACCCCATGCCGAGAGCCGGACCCTCCAAGGTGGCACCAAGAGCAGGTTCGCCTCCAGTGACCCTGGGGAGAGGCTCAGAGGGACAAAAGGAACCGGGATCAGGATCACCGGCAGCGGCAGGGCCCGGCGAGACAGGCTCGAGCGCAGCAGACGGCTGCACCCGGCTCGCCCCCCCCGAGAGACAGGCAATAATGCTCCAGAAAGAAGAGGAGGGATAGAAAATAGAGCACTTGCCTGATCTCGGGTTCTGCCGCCATCCAGGACTTCGATGCTCCGGGTTCAAACGGGAGGAGGTCGTCGTCCGGTTCCCACTCCGTCGCGACGTCATCCGCCCCTGGAAGAGGGGCTCTTGCAGCTCGAGGACCCCCCGACGTCATCGTCCACGCTAGTTGTTCATGTGGCGTGGAGGTGAGGGGCTCTCGGCCCGCTGGACCGGACTGTTCATCTGCGGAGTCCCGGGGACGCTCCGTCGTCGGCACAGGCTCCAACCAATCGTCCGACCTCCTCTGCCCAGAAAATGGCTGCGGGGCTGGGGTCTTCTGCCCGAGGGCCGCAGGCTCACTCCTCGTCTGGTGACGCTCCTCAGAGGTCGAAGCGTGCTCAGCAGGGGGAGACACAGAGGCAGCGGGTTTAATTAACATATCAGCAGGGAGTTGAGGCTCGGGGGGCTGCAAACCCCGAGCCTCACCCCCAGGAGTCAGACAGAACAAATCACTATTAGATGGAAAAAAGTGAACTTGAACTTGCCTGGCTCCCGGAGGAGCGGTGGAACCTGCCGTTGGGAACGTCATTCCATCCTCCTCCCACCGGGTGGTGGCCGGAGACTCTCTTGGAGGAGAGGGGGCCACTCGGGATGGTGTAGCCGCGCTGTCCACTGGAGCAAAACTTCTCAAACTCCCAGCCGCTGGAGAAGGCGTCGAAGCGGAGGGGGCAACAGCCAAGTCAGGCCGGGCGTGACGCGCTGACAGCTCAGCGGGGAAAGCAGGCCCGGGGGGAAAGGCTGCTGGGGTCTCCTCCAGGTGAGACGCCGAAGAGACAGCAGTGGGATGAATGGGGTCAGCCCAGTGAACCGGAGCGGATTCCGGAGGGGAGTCACGCTGAGAACGTCTCTGGCCACGGTGTCGACGTCTACGACGGGCCCCGGATGGTGCGAACTCCAGGACTGGATCGAGGGAAGGATCCGGATTCCAGAGCGGGCAGCGGGAGCTCCGGTCACTCCGCCTTTGGCCTCGTTCCTCCTCGATCTCCTGGAGCGCCTCGCGGTGGACGGCGATCTCTTGTCTCCTCGCTTGGACGTCCAAGTGGTCGGTGTAGCGGGAAGACAACCGGTCGAGCGTTCTCTCAGCGCAGTCCAGGTAGTAGTGCGCTTCGGATGAGTCGTCAAGGCTGGCGGAAGCGCTGATGAAGTCATCCACCTCCTCCAGCGCCTCAGGCAGCTGGAGCCAGAGATCACTCCACCTTGCAGCCTCCTCCTCTTCATACATCAGAATTGTCTGGCGTTGGGCAGCGATGTCGAGTCTCCTCGCGTCGACCTCGGGGTGACCGTTGTAGCGGGAATGCAGACGGTCAAGCACCTCCTCAGCCCGGTCTAAATACCACTGTTCATCGGGCTGATAACCGAGGAGAGGAGGGGCGAGGGAGGTGTCTGAATGCCCATCGAGGTCGGAGGCGATAATAAGGATTTCATCTACCTCCTCCAGCGCCTTGGTCAGCAGGACATGGGAACCCCGAGAATGACTCCGCTGAGATGGCATATTTCCAACGCCGCGTACCTGGACAGGAAGGACAAAGTTCCCAGAACGCAACTTACTGAGAACGGCGTCTCCTTCTGGCGGCTGTCTACTGTCAGGGCTGGCCCTCACGAGCCAGCATAAGACGCCTCAGTTCAGAAAATTGCAGTTCAGTTCTTTTATTTATAAAGCACAGGACTTAGGTGTACAACATAACTTTGCCACGCAGGCTTCGTTACACAACACAACATAAATTCACAATAGAGAGTTATGGCAGTGACGAGGAGCTCTCGTCTGCCGTAATTAGGAAGGAACGTCAGCGAGGGAGAAGACAGTTCCAAATAAATCACTTACATGCAGCGGGATACGTCGAGGAACCCAGGGAGCATGTGGTAAGGAGACAGGGGAAAGTCATAGGACTTCTGACAAGACAGCCGCGCCGTCCAGTTCACTCGCACTGACATTTAAAGCCAGCTGCTCATGATTGGAAACGCGGCACAGCTGCCCAGGTTCTGACAGCTGAGAGCTCCCGAGCGTCTGGCCAATCAGAGCCCGGGAAACCCGTGTGACGACACCAGCTGTCAAAACCTGACAGGGATGAGGAATAACCCGAGCGCGGACAAAGCGCTCGGGATATGACAGAGCCGGGCAGCAGAGATAGTACGTGTGCCAGCAGGAGACCGGTAAAGATCCAGTTCTGTAACAGTCAATTAGAATGTCATAAAAGTCTGATCCAACAATATCCCAAAAATGCCAAAAAAGTCAGAGTAAAGACTGTCATTTATTCCTTCTGTTGGGCACGCTTGACCTTTTGTCCTCCTGCTGCTTTATGCAGAGCTGTTAGGTGCTTTTTGAGGCGAAAACGTTTCCTTTCATCCAGGAGGTCAAGACCAACCTGTTTTTTTAGCACATTAACAGACTTAATAAATTTATCAGTGTCACTGAAGTAATCAGTGGCTTTAATGGCCCTGTAATAGGTTTCATCCAGAAAAGCATTTATTTCTTCCAGTGAATACAAACTCGTGTTTGTACTACAAGTTGCCCCAATAGACTCAGTATTAGACACAGTGTCGGAATCAGATTCCATTTCCTCGTCAGCGCAACTCAGCTGACTGTTTGATTCAGCTGGCTCAGCGGATTCATCATGAGCCAGATTTTCCTGGACGCCACCCACAGCAGCTGACTGGCGTTGTTCCGTCTGCTGCTCTGAAACGGTAGCAGCCACCGGAAGCACAGCCGCTGATGTCACACAGCGAGATTCTGACGCATCAGTGACTTTTTGGGCGCCATCACCAGCGACGCTCCCAGCCGTAAGCTGGGCTGTGGGCGCCACAGCCGGGCTGTCCACAGACACAGCGACAGGCTCCGGAGCAGGACCGGCGGAAGGCCCCGCAACGTCGTCCATAGTAGCGGCGGTAGCGGAGGCCGTACCGCCGGCCTCAGCTGCGGCGGAAGGCCCCGCCATGCCATCCGCAGTAGAGGTGTGAGCGGAGGGCGCACCGCCGGCTCCAGCCGCGGCTCCATCAGAGCCCCCCGCCCGCTGCCTGTGTGGACAGGCGAACCGTTTATGGCCCACGTCTCCACATTCAAAACACTTCATCTGTCCTGAGCTCGCATACACCATATAGGAGCCGTCCCCATGTTTGACCCAGAAGGACACTTCCAAAGTTTGAGTTGGCGAGTCCAAAAACATGAACACCTGTCGCCTGAGTGATTTCACATGTTTTAACTTGGTATCCTTGCACCCCAAAGTCACAGTTCTAAACGGGCCCGCAAACTTCCCAAATCTGCGGAGCTCCGTCTCCAACTGCTCGTCAGTGATGAAAGGGGGAACACCTGAGACTGTGATACGCGTTGATGGGAGAGATAAGGGGGACACCTGTACATATGTATCCCCGATAACAACACCGCTCCAAATCAGAGTGTGGACATCCTCCTCAGCAGCCAGAAACACAACTACAGCTCTATTCATTCGGGACTCAAAGCAGATTACATCATGGCCCACCTGCTCGCCCTCAGCCAGAAGCACCTCCTCCACAGTAACGCTGCTGTCCGGGGGAACGATCCGCACCCCCTGGCGGATAGACGGAGGTGGCATTTCCAAGGTCGCCATCCTCCACCCAATTCAATTCAATTCAATTCAACTTTATTTATATAGCGCCATTTCACAACAACAGTCATCTCATAGCACTATCAACTGTAGGGGGGACCCCCACAGTTGCAGAAAGACCCCAGCAATCAGGCGATCCCCTGTGAGCAAGCACTTGGCAACGGTGGAGAGGAAAAACTCCCTTTTAACAGGAAGAAACCTCCAGCAGAACCAGGCTCAGGGAGGGGCAGTCATCTGCTGCGACTGGCTGGGGGGTGAGGGGATAGAGAAGAAGAAAAGAACAGACATGTAGAGAGCAAACAGCACGATGGGGACTCAATCTATGGGAGAGAACAAACAAATGTTAATGACCAGCAAAAAAAAAAATATTTCATAGAGAGTGAGGAAAGGAGTGAGGCCCAGTGCATTACTGGAGGTCCCCCGGCTGACTAAACCTATTAGCAGCATAACTAAGGGAGGGTTCAGAAACACATGATCCCTCCCTAATTGTAGGCTAGATCAAAAAGGTAGGTTTTAGCCCTATTCTTAAAAACAGAGATCGAGTCTGACTCCCGAATCCAGATTGGCAGCTGATTCCACAGGAGAGGAGCTTGATAACTGAAGGCTCTGCCTCCCATTGTACTTTTGGAGATTCTAGGTATTACAAGTAATCCTGCATTTTGAGAGCGTAGTGCTCTGTTAGGATAATACAGTAGTATCAGATCTTTTAAATAAAAAGGAGCCTGATTGTTTAGAGCTTTGTAAGTGAGAAGAAGGATTTTAAACTTAATTCTAAACTCTATGGGAAGCCAATGAAGGGAGGCCAGAACCGGAGAGATATGATCTCTCTTTCTAGTACCTGTTAAAACTCTTGCTGCAGCATTTTGGATCAGCTGAAGACTTTTTAAAGATGTTTTAGGACAGCCTGATAATAAAGAATTACAATAATCTAATCTCGAGCTAACAAAAGCGTGGATCAGCTTCTCAGCATCACTCTGAGACAAGATGCTCCTAATCTTGGCAATATTACGCAAATGATAGAAGGCAGTCTTAGAAACAAATTTAATATGTGAATTGAAGGACAAATCCTGATCAAAAATAACTCCAAGGTTCCTCACAGAGCTATTAAGAGAAAGAGTAACTGCGTCCAAACTGAAAGTTTGATTTGGAAAGGAATTTCTAAGGTTTTTTGGACCAACAAGAATGACTTCAGTCTTATCTGAATTTAATAGCAGGAAATTACAAGTCATCCAAGCTTTGATTTCCTTAAGACAGGCTTCTAACTTGGCTAATTGATTAGTATCATCTGGCTTCATTGACAGGTATAATTGTGTGTCATCTGCATAACAATGAAAATGTATACAGTGCTTTTTAATAATGTTGCCTAACGGAAGCATATATAAACTAAAAAGAGTAGGGCCTAGCACAGATCCCTGTGGAACTCCATGACTAAGCTTTGAGCTGAAAGAAAACTCATCATTTACATGAACAAACTGGAACCTATCAGATAAATAAGATCTAAACCACTGCAACGAAGTTCCATTAAGTCCAACATAGTGTTCTAATCTATCAAGTAGAATATTATGATCAATAGTATCAAAAGCTGCACTAAGATCTAAAAGGACAAGTACAGAAACTAGTCCATTATCAGATGCAATGAGGAGGTCATTAGTGACCTTCGCTAAGGCTGTTTCAGTACTATGATGGATTCTAAACCCAGATTGAAACTCTTCAAGTAAACCATTTCCCTGCAGGTGGTCAAATAATTGCGTAGCAACAACTCTTTCTAAGATTTTTGAAATGAAAGGGAGATTAGAGAAGAAGAAGAAGAAGAAGAAGAAGACCTTTGACCTTTAAAATAAGCCTTTATTGCACACTTCAAAAAAATGTAAGCACACCAACATCATTCCACCAAGTGTGTCACATTGGAAAAAGTGCAAACTGAAATGTCCCCCCCCCCACACACCACACAGAGCATTCCTTGCAGCCCACCTAGTCAAAGATCCAGTTCTGTGACAGTCACTTACAGTCAATTAAATGTCATATACAAGTCTGTTCAAACAATATCCCAAAAATGTGTGAAACAGGCAGAGGAACGACCGCCATTCATTCCTCCTGTCGGGCGCGCTTGACCGGCGTTCCCCCTGCTGCTTTACGCAGGGCTGTCAGGTGTTTCTTGAGGCGATAACATTTCCTTTCATCCAGGAGGTCCAGACCAACCTGCCTTCTTAGCACATCCACAGACTCAGACTCAGACTCAGAAGAAGAAGAAGAAGAAGAAGAAGAAGAAGACATCCTGGATGAAAACCTCCACAGCCCTCTTCACCTCATACTGGGGTGATGGTTCATCTTTCAGTAGGACAACGACCCGAAGCACACAGCCAAGATATCAAAGGAGTGGCTTCAGGACAACCCTGTGAATGTCCTTCAGTCGCCCAGCCAGAGCCCACACTTGAATCCAATTGAACATCTCTGGAGAGATCTGAAAATGGCTGTGCACCGACACTTCCAATCCAACCTGATGGAGGTTGAGAGGTGCTGCAAAGAGGAATGGGCGGAACTGCCCAAAGATAGGTGTGCCAAACTTGTGGCATCATAAGACTTGAGGTTGTAATTGCTGCCAAAGGTGCATCAACAAAGTATTGAGCAAAGGCTGTGAATACTTAAGTACATGTGATTTCTTAGTTTTTCATTTTTAAAAAAATTGCAAAAATCTCAAAAAACCTTTTTTCACATTGTCATTATGGGGTGTTCTGTATAGAATTTTGACAAAAAAATGAATTTAATCCCTTTTGGAATAAGCTGTAACATAACAAAATGTGGAAAAAGGGAAGCGCTGTGAATACTTTCTGGATGCACTGTATGACCGGAGCAAATATTCTATTCTATTCTTTATACAGTGCAACTACAAATCCCTTAATAAACAGCTTTGGGTTCAGCTAAATCAGTACTTCTCAGAAATCCTATCCCCCTTCTAGATGCTAGCTGTCAGGCTAACATGCTATCACACACCAAAAAAAGTGTCTTATGTCTGCTGGGTTGATGTCCAGGTTTATCGTGTTCTGTGTAAAATTGACTGTTAAAAAGATGCCAACAGCCAGATTATGCACAACAGTCAATCATACTTGGTCTGTGACATATAATATTCCCCATTTTAAGTTTGCTGTATCTATGATTCAAAGGTTTCTGTATGTTTATTTTGTGATTGTTATTTTGCCAAAGGAAAAAAAAATTCCATGTGATTCCATAATTTTTTTTGCCACAGGTGCTAGTCCCAAGGTCAACCTACAGTATGTATTGTTTGGCAGCCATAGCCTTATTCCCTGTTGTGTTGGAACACAGATGACCCTGTGACCTTGACCTTTGACCTTGTGACCCCAAAAGTATAGCAACACATGCTAACCCTGAGGTTCACCTGTATACCAAGTTTGGTACCCTAGATTCAAGCTTTCTCAAGTTACAGACAAATGGACACAGAGGCAGCTGCCCTTCCCATGCCTCAACTCTGTAGGGATGTGGAACAAATGTTCAACAACAGGTGAGCTGCTTTATGGCCTTGGTTTCTTCCCCTGATTATAGTTTACTAGTGCATACCTGTGCATGCCCGTGCATACCCGTGCATGCCCGTAGAAACCAAGTATAAGCAAGCATTTCTGCATGCCCGTAGAAAGCAGGTGTAAGCAAGCGCGTCACAACTCGTTCAGTGATGCCTGCTTTTGATCCTGCCTTTGCATCATAGGGACATCATAGGCTGTGTTCCTATGATGTCACATGACCATATAAGGCGTTGTTCAGAACTCTTTTTATGGTCATGTGACTGGAATTCTATGACCTCATATCAAAACATAGTGTGTCTGTGATGTCATAGAGAGTCCTTGGATCTCTCTATGACATCATAGACGCACATCTGCTATGTCATAGCTATGAATGTCTATAGCTCCCCTATGGACGTTCATTGAAGATCAAGAGCTGGTCGTTAACACTGAGAGCGGTGGAAGTGAGCTGAAGAAGCTGGATTTTTTTTTTTTTTTTTTTTTTTTTCAAAAGAGGACAACGGCGTTTCAATGAGAGCGATATAAGATGGCGACGAGAGGCAGGGACTTTGAGCCGGAGTGGCACAACCAGGTTGTGAATGGACAGGAGATGGCAGAGCAGGGAGCGGAAGGTGATAAAGCAGGGAGTGATCTAGGAGGAATGGAGGTAGGAATCGGAAAAGAGGAGGTTTGGAGTTTGGTGAAGTCTAAAAGAAGCAAACGTAGGCGGGAGGAAATTCAGTCAAGAGTGTTGTCAAGTGCTGATGAATCAGAAGATGATCAATCCCGGAATAAACAGAAGGAGTGTAAAATAATAATTAAACTTAGTCAGGAAGGGACGTCATTTTGTGAGTGGAACCCAATTAAGCTCACAAATGCAATTAATAAGTTGCTTGGGGAAGTTTTAGCAAGAATTCTTCGTAGTGGTTCGTTAGTAGTTACATGTAAAGATAGTGTTCAACAAGGAAAAGCAATCAGAGTCAATAGGTTGGAGGGGAAAAATGTACAGTGTTCAGTATTGGAAGGAAATAAGGCAATGAGAGGAGTGATATAGGGCATTTCAACGGCTGTCTCAACTGATGAAATAATGAAAAACTTAACTGGAGCAAAAGTGACAGAGGTACAAAGATTGAAAACTAATAAAAATGGTGAAAAATGTGATAGTCTGTGGGTAATGTTAAAATTTGATGAAATAAGACTGCCAAGTAAGGTGTATATTGGCTACATGAGCTATGAAGTCAGACTTTACGTTCCTCCTCCACTCAGATGTTTCAAATGTCAGAAGTTTGGTCATGTAGCTGTGATGGGTCGCTCCAGCTGATTATAATCCGCAGCTGCGCGCACACCTGTTCTTCATCTCTGTCAGGCTAATATTTAACCCACTCTGCCCTCAGATCAGTGCGGAGCCATCTGATCTCTTTGGCTCACTGACACTACTCTCGTCTTCGCCTGTCTCCAGAGATTTCTCAGCCCTCGTCGTTTTCCCGGAGTCATCCCTTGCTTCCTTTTTCTCCTGGAAGGAGCAACAATGTTCAACCAAGTAAGCCATCCTGCTACTCACCTTTTCGTGGCTCATCCCCTGTGCACGGGCGGAGTTCCGTGGCGGCGGAATCCTTCTTCCTTGGCGGCGGACTGAGCACCATCTCCGTTTCCAGCTGAACTGTGACGACAGGCGCTGTCCATCCCAGCGAACATTGTAAGCCCCTGTCATCCTCGCACGTTTCCACCTGGGCATTACTAACGTCTGCTGTCTCTGCTCTGTCCTTAGGGTTGCCAGGTTGCACGGCGCTTTGCTCACCCCTAGCTGCCACGCCATCACTGATTCACACACAATCACATACGTACACGCACGCACACACCAGTTAATACAATAAAAGGTAATTGAATCTATCCTAGAGCTTGTGTCTGTTTACTGGGTCTATAAATCATGTCAGTAGCAGCGGTGTGCAAAGGTAGACAACGATGTGCCAGATGCTCCGGTGAATGTGAATATGGAAAGTATGAAAGAGGAGCCAAATTAAAGTGCTGTAACTGCGGAGGTGAACATAGCTCTGCATATCGAGGCTATGAAGCCAGTAAAAGAGCAGCAGAAATTCAGCAAATAGAAGTCTTCCAGGGATTAACATATGCAGAAGCTGCGAAAAAGGTGCCAGCTAAAGTGGAAGTGGACTCTTAACAGGGAAAATGTGCAGGCTTGCAGTGCATGCAGTAGAATTAAGGAAGATACTCTGGTTTTGAAGGAAAATAATTTTGTCTTATTTATGGTAGATGTGATAAACTGCACTGTGCAGACTTCCAAGAAAACAAAAAAAAAAATCAAAATCATTGTGAAAGCAGCAGAAAAATATCTTGGCATTAAGGGGCTACATTGGGAAGCAGTTGAGGACTTGTTAAGTGGAGGATCTTTAAGTTCACAGGCATCATGGGCTAGTGGGTCATAATGGTAATCACGATTTTGCAATGGAATGCCAGTAGTTTAATCAAATGGACAAGAATTCAAAAAGTTTATATCTGATATGCAAGACAAACCCCCAGGTAATCTGCATACAGGAAACATGGCTTAAACATCAGTTGGATTTTGTCATTCAAGGATACACATCTATAAGGAATGACAGGCAAACTGGAAGAGGAGGGGGTGTAGCAACTTTTGTGCATAATGGAACAAATTACAAAATAATGGACATAAGGAAAGAACATAATAATGGTAAAAATATGGGCAGGAAAAGACGAAATAACAATTAAATTACGATAATCCATGTAGCAGATTGACAGTTGACATTGAACGCTGTAAATAGACAAGCACGGGGTAAGGTGACTTTAATGTACATACTGTAACACACTGGGGGGTAGCAGGAATATAGATATGAATGGCACAGTAATTGATTTTTTTAGAGGACGGGGACTTAATATGCATGAATGATGGGAAAGGTACTGTTATGTTTGCCCCTTTCAGAGCATAAAGGAGGCCCCACTCGCCTGCAGTGAGTTCGGTGATTTAATGAGAAATAATAACGAATACAAACACTCGCCTTGAGGGGCGGATATACAAAAAGCTGAAGATGAAACCCAGTGGGGAGATAACAAGAACATAAAGAGCAGAGGACTGGAGTCAGGGTAGGGGACTCCAGCCTGAGTGGAGCGAGGATGCAGCGAGTTATAAGCCTCGCTCGCCAGCTTAAATAATGCCACACAACTCAAAGCACAAACAGGTGACAAATGAATGCAATCAGTAAAACATAAACAGTTGTGACAGGCCGCGAACGCACTGACAGGCGGAAGTCCTGCCGCGGCGCTGTCAAAAGCACAATCCAAACAACAGAGGAACAGAACTAAATATGTACACTGAAAAAGAACAATAATCAAAGACCCGAGCACAGTACAGAGCCACGCTCGGCGTCATGACAGGTACTAGATTTAGCAGTAATCTAGTCTCAGAAAGTGTGTTTGACCTAATTCTGGTTTCAAATGCAATTGCAGGAATCACATCTTGGGAGGTATTAAGTCGGTCAGCTAATGGAAGTGATCCTTATCCGGTAAGAGTTAAAATTGGTCTAGAAGCGGGAGAAGAAGGGATGCAGTCTAGTACAAGATGGAAATTGGATAAGGCAGATTGGGATAAATTTAAATATCTGTGTAAGACTAGATGTGGTAGTAGATTAGTTTATTTGACAGGGACAGTGCAATAAACATAGACAATTAATCAAAGACAATCAATCTGATGTGTTGCACATAGAGTGTATAGCTATTAGCTAATTTGCAACTCTTGTCCCTGGATGGGCTTTGGATGGGTGAGCAGCTAAATAGTGAGGACGTTATTGGGGAGAAATTTAGTAAAAGTGTCAGTGCAATTATAATACAGTCTGCAAACCAAACAATACCAAAAAGTACAGGTTATAGACAACGAAAGAATCTTCCTTGGTGGGATGATAATTGTAATAAAGCTATTAAAAACAGAAATAGGGCATTCAGACAAGTGAAAAAGCGGCATACTTTGGAAGCAGCGATTGAGTACAAACGGTGTCAGGCAATCGTCAGGAAAACAAAACAGCTAAGCATTTAGCTATTGGTGTTTGTCCACTGTGTTTTATCAAGACCAAAGTCAGCGCAGTCATCTACCAGGAAATTTTAGAACACTTCATGCTTCCCTCTGCTGACAAGCTTTATGGAGAGGCTGATTTAATTTTTCAGCAGGACTTGGCACCTGCCCGCACTGCCAAAAGTATCAAAACCTGGTTTAATGACCATAGCATCACTGTGTTTGATTAGCCAGCAAACTCTCCTGACCTAAACCCCATAGAGAATCGATGGAGTATTGTCAAGAGGAAGATGAGAGACACCAGACCCAACAATGCAGATGAGCTGAAGGTCAATATCAAAGCAACCTGGACCTCCATAACACCTCAGCAGTGCCACAGGCTGATCACCTCCATGCCACATTGAAACAGTAATTAATCCAAAAGGAACCCCGACCAAGTATTGAGTGTGTACATGGACATACTTTTCAGTTGGCCAACATTTCTATTAAAAAACAATTTTTTAAAATTAATTTTATGTAATATTCAAATTTTTTGAGAAACTGAATTTGGGGTTTTCATGGGCTGTTAGCCATAATCATCAAAATTAAAATAAGCACTTTAAATATATCACTCTCTGTGTAATGAATCTATATAATACTGTATATGGGTTTCACTTTCTGAAATGAGTGACAAAAAATATTGAACTTTTTCATGATATTCTAATTTTTTGAGATGTACCTGTAAATCAATTTGGTATTGAAGGTAATCTATACAGTTGGGTATTAGATTTCCTGTATGATAGAATGACTGAGGTAAGAGTTGGTACAGAGTACTCCAAAATACATCAAGTTGAAAATGGTACCCCCCAAGGCATGTAGCCCTGTTTTGTTTAATATTATGATTAATGATATTTTTTGAAGGAATCGATAGAAGAATCAGGAAGGCATTGTATGCAGATGATGGGGCCTTATGGATAAGGGGACGTAATCTTGTGTACATTCAGAGGAAAATGCAGGCAGCAATAGATTGGGTTGGACAATGGGCAAACTGGTGGGCTTTTAAATTATCGGTCTCAAAGACACAAATAATTAGCTTCTCTAAAAGTCACAAATGTCATGGTCCACTCTGCTTATTGTCCGCAGCTGCATGCACACCTGATCCTCATTAGGCTGGGCCTATATCTTCCATGCTGCCCGGAGTGGCAGTGTGGAGATGTCTCACTGCGCTCCAGGAGAGCTTCATCGCCGAATCATCTCAGCTACCAAATCCACAGCCGAGCCAGCCCTCACCTGCGCCAGAAAGATCCAACCTAACCCACCACGTAAGCACCATTGCCAACTTACCTCTTTCTACTAGTCCCCTGTGCACAGGTGAAGTCCGTGGCGGCGGCGTCTTTTCCTCCCGGGCGATGGACTTACCAGCTCCTTCTCCTCACCACCAACCTCTACACTCTCCTGTTGGGACTATACCACCGTCTGAAGAGCACTGTCTCCCTGGCCACGGCCGTAACGCCGAACCGGAGAACTTCACCATCTGTTCCCACAGTAAGCCACATGGTAACTGTTTAACTCCAGTCATGACGCTCAGTAACCATCTCTCTCTGTGTGTCTCCAGGGTTGCCAGGCTGAACGGTGTCTCACTCAGTTCCCAGCAGTTCCAGCCTGCACTCACACCACAGTTCACTCACATTGTTGTTAATAAACTTTATTTCAAACAGGTTCATTTTGTCTTCTTTTAATTATTTATCCTTTTTTTTTCCTTTGAAAGACAAAAGTAAAATAGAAAGATGTCTTTACCTTCTTTACATGTTTCAACTGCACTGCAGCCTTCATCAGAAGAGTCAGCTGATTGCTGCCAGGTGACATTTGAACCGAGATGAGGGGGCCTTTATGCTTTCTCACACCTGGGACCACATTCTCCAGAGACCATCTGACGGTGGGAGGCGGGGCCGGCTCGGTGGATCTGACAGATCTGCTGAGCTGGCCCCGCCTACGAAAATCAGCTGATAAATGTCACCTGGCAGCAATCAGCTGACTCTTCTGATGAAGGCTGCAGTGCAGTTGAAACATGTAAAGAAGGTAAAGACATCTTTCTATTTTACTTTTGTCTTTCAAAGGAAAAAAAAAAAAAGGATAAATAAACTTTATTGTATCAATTTGGAGTCTGTGCCTCGTCACTGGGTCAACAACCATGTCAACAAAGAAATTTCTTTAAATCTCTATGGCCAAAAGTTAGAGCAAGTAACGGTAGTTTAGTATTTAGGTGTGTTATTTGATGAACAACTAACGGAAGCAGCATATTGAAAAAACTAAAGGAAAATGTAAGAAAATAAAAAAATATTTTGAGATGTCTGGCAGGACGGGACTGGGGGGCCTCTAGGGCCTCTCTGTTGAGGGTGTATTGAGGAAAAATGAGAGCTACACGAGACTATGGATGTGTTGCACTCATGTCGGCTGCTGATTGTTACCTGAACCAACTGGACATAGAGCAGACAAAAGCTCTTAGGATATGTTGTGGTGCATTTAAAATAACTTCTCCAGTATCAGCGATCCAAGGAGAGACAGGCGAAATGCCCTTAAGATTAAAAAGAACCAAATTAATGCTGGCATACTGGATCAACTTGAAGGGGCATAAGAGGTCACATCCTGCAAAAGCTATTCCTGATGATTACTGGGAACACAATGAGTCCAACATTTGTAGCTTTGGATGGATAAGGGATGCCATTGCTGAGCAGGCAGGATTAAAATACATAGATTTTAGCCCAACGGTCCTGTGGTCTGTTATTCCTCCATGGCTGTTTAAGATGCCACTGGTAGATTTTGAGATACAACAACTCAGGAAGCAACACAAGCAATCAGCAACAGGTTATATAGTGCGTCAATATATTGAACAGAACTTCAGAAACAGGCTGATAGCATTTACTGATGGTTCCAAGGATCTTACAACTGGTCGTAGTGGAGCTGTGGTATACATTCCTCAGTATAAAATATCTATCAATAAAAGAACCAGTAATCACTTATCAGTATACACAGTTGAGCTAGTTGCCATCATATTAGCTTTACAGTGGTTGGAGATAAATTATAGGAATAATGCAGTCATTGCTTCTGATAGTTGGGCAGCTGTCAAGAATACAAGGAGTCTTATAGCAAATGGACAAGAACTCAAGAAGGATCTTTACAAACTACTAGTTGTTCCAGAGGTAGTGTGTGTACAGGAGACATGGCTTCAACCTCACTTAGATTTTGTTATTCCAGGATATAGTTCAATCAAACAGGATAGAAGTAGCAATGTAAATGGAGGAGGATGTGCCACTTGCATTAAAGATGGCCTGGCATATAGGATGACTCCCTCCCCTGAGGATATAGAGTGTAATATTATTGAAATATGTAGGCCAAATGGACCAGAAATTTTAATATTACAACCCATGTAGGAAGTCAACAGCAGATACTTTCAGTGTTATGGCAGGGGAAGGCCATATGAAAGAGGTGTGGTGTGGAGACTTTAATGCTCATAATAGCTTGTGGGGAAGCACACATACAGATAACAATGGAAATGTTGTGGAAGAGATGTTAGATGAAAGATCGTTAATTTGTCTCAACAGTGGTGAAGGTACCAGGGTGGATGTGCAAAGGGGCACATCATCATGTATTGGCCTGACTCTGGTATCTGATTCTTTAGTGAGCGCCTGTGAATGGACGGTTATGAACAGTACAACTATGGGAAGTGATCACTTCCCAATACTTAGTCATTAAAACTGATGTATACAAGAGGGAAGATGTTTTACAAGATGGCGTTTTGACAAGGCAGATTGGGAAAATTTTTGGCAATACTGTGTACAATCGTGTCATTTGGTAACATTAGAAGATGGCATAGAAGAGTGTTCAAGTCAGGTAACCAATCATATTCTGAATACTGCAATAGCAAGTATACCTAAGAAAACAACACAGGGTAGGAAGAAGGTTGTACCCTGGTGGAAGGAGGAATGTAGTATTGCAGTAAAAGAGCAAAACAAGGCATTCACAGAGCTAAGAAAGAATATGAATAGTGAAAATTTAATAATTATAAAAAGAAAAGGGCAGTAGCTCGAAGGATTATTAAAAACAGGAAAAGGTCAACATGGAGAGAATTTTGTTCCACCCTTGGTAGGGTGTTCCAGTAGTTGCCTATGCAATCAGTGGAACTGGTGCAGAAATTGTTTAACAGAATATGGAAGGAGGGGGTTATCCCAAGTGGGTGGGAAAAGGCTGTAAATTTACCATTTAATAAGCCAGGGAAAGATCCAGCTCATCCAGGCAACTACTGGCTAATAGCATTAACATCATACTTCCGAGAAATGGATGGAGAAGGTGTTAGTTAACAGACTCTCATATGTACTAGAGCAAAGATGATTAATCAACAACTAGCAGAATGGTTTTAGAAGAGGAAGATCCACAGTGGATGCTCTAGTTAGGGTAAGTAATGATATTGAAAAGTCTGTCAAAATGAAAGAAGTAATGGTTATAGTTTTTCTGGATATTGAAAAGGCTTATGACTCACTGTGGAGGGATGGACTTCTTATCAAATTGAATAAAATGAGCATCGATGGTAGGATGTATAATTGGATCATGGATTTTTTTTAACACACAGAACAATTAGAGTCAAAGTAGGATCAGAAGTTTCTAATGACTTTGAAATAGAAAATGGTGTTCCTCAGGGGACTTTGATAAGCCCAGTTTTATTCAACATAATGATTAATGACATGTTTGAGGATCAAAAGGAATCCATCAAAACAGCACTATATGCAGATGATGGAGCCATATGGACGAGGGGAAGAAATGAGAAATATGTGTTCAAAAACATCAGGAAAGCAATGGAGAGTGTAGAAAAGTGGTCATATGGGTGTGCAAAAAGGGTCAGCAACATTTGCATTGCTTGAGAAAACTTGCACGCTTCCAAATTGACCGAACCATAATGACAATGTTTTATCTGGCTTTTATTGAATCTGTTTTATCCTTTTCTTTAGTGTCATGGTTTGGTCAGATAAAACTGAAACAGAGGAAATCCTTGGATCAGGTAGATGGTCCAGTCATTCATGGACACAGCGGTGAAAAGAGAGACGGGAGAAGGAAACGCGGAAAGCGTGGAGGCGTGAAATTGTGCCTGAGAAGACGTCAGTTTGGTAACATTCCTCTTCCTTCTATGATTTTTGGGAACGTACAATCTCTGAGGAACAAGGTGGATGAAATTCAAGGGAATGTACGCTACCAGAAGGACTTTAAGAACTGCTGTGTCATGGCTTATACTGAGTCTTGGCTTACTGCGCATGATCGGGATGCGGACCTGTGGATTGACGGCTTTGGAGCCCCACTCCGCTCTGATCGGCAGGAAGAGGTAACGGGGAAGCATCAGGGGGGCGGCGTATGTTTATATATTAATAAGCAGTACTGCACATCTGTCACGGTCAGAGAGCGCATCTGTATACCCGATGTGGAGCTGCTGTGTGTGTCACTACGCCCCTTTTATTTGCCTCGCTAGTTCCCCCAACTGTTTATCACGACTGTGTACATCCACCCGAGGGCAGATGCTGACTCCGCCTCCAGCACCATCTTTGATGTGGTGCAGCGGCTGCAGTCAATTTCTCCAGAGGTGCCAAACTTTATTCTTGGGGATTTTAACCATGTTTCTTTACAGAAGATACTTAAAAACTTTTATCAGTATGTCTCCTGCCCAACCAGGCGAAAAAAGACATTGGACCTGTGCTATGGATCCATAGAGAGGGCCTATAAATCACTTCCCCTTCCTCCTTTAGGATCCTCAGATCACAACTGTGTACATTTGCTGCCCACATATAAAACTGCTCTCAGAAAAGGCAAGGTGGAGACCAGAGACATTGATGTGTGGACAGAGGATTCAGTGCACAGCCTCCAGGAATGCTTTAACTGTACAAACTGGGAGATGTTCACACTGTCCTGTGGGGATGATATGGACTCTTTGGTGGACGTCACATGCTCATACATGGCTTTCTGTAAAAATACGATCGTTCCATGTAAACGTGTCAAAATATATCCCAACAACAAGCCATGGGTTACAAAATCAGTTAAATCCTGCTTACAGAGGAAAGCACTTGCCTTTAAACAGGGGTCTGTTTCTGAGCTACAGGTTGCCACAAAAGAGCTGAAGGCCGAAATTTTAAGAGCAAAACGGAATTATAAATCAGAGTTGGAAAGCAAGATGGCAACAAAGAAACTTGGTTCATCCTGGGCCAATATGAAAACTATTGCAGGCCTTCAGAGCACAGAACGCAGCAATCGTGTGTTTTTAGATGGTTTTAATTCAGACACAGAGCTGGCTAATGCTCTTAATTGTTTATATGGTCGTTTTGACTCCTTTGATTTTAGCACAGAAACCCAAGATTTGAAACAGAAACTCAAAGACAATCAGCACTTTAATACTGAGGTGCAGGATGTTAAAAGGGAGTTCTGCGCTGTAAAAGTGAACAAAAGTCAGGGCCCTGATAATATGTGTGGGCGCTTGGTAAAGTCCTGTGCACATGAACTGAGTCCTATATTTCATTACATTTTCAATAAGTCCTTACAGACACAACATGTGCCTAAGATTTGGAAAAAAGCCGTGGTTGTTCCCGTTCCAAAATCCAGCTGTCCTAAAATGGTAAACGACTTTAGACCAGTTGCTTTGACTTCAATTTTAATGAAAATTTTTGAAAAACTGGTCAGATGTGAGGTCCTAAAGCAGACTGAGCATGCATTGGATCCTCTGCAGTTTGCCTATAGGCCTCACAGAGGAGTGGAGGATGCCACTGTCACTCTGTTTAACATGCTTTTTAAACATCTGGATTTTAATGGGACACACGCCAGGCTTTTATTTGTGGACGTTTTCCTCCGCCTTTAAAGGCTCCTGCAACAATTTGATTTGAGCAATAATCTGGTGGGTTGGATTCTGGATTTCTTAACCAACAGGACGCGGAAAGTAAGGGTCAATGGTACATTGTCTAACCTAAAGTGCTCTTCTACTGGCTCTCCTCAAGGGTGTGTGTTGTCACCACTACTCTTCATCCTGTACACAAACATGTGTCGGAGCAGACATGACAACAGACACATTATAAAGTATGCTGATGACTCAGTTATTGTCAGTCTCCTCCAGGATGGTGAGAGTGGCCACGGCCCAGTAGTTGATGATTTTGTTCACTGGTGTGAGGATTCCTACCTGCAGCTGAATACGACAAAAACTAAAGACATGATTATTGACTTTAGGAGGAAAACTCCCAGGCACAAAGTCACCGTACTAAAAGGCCAGACCACCGAATGCGTACAATCCTACAAATATCTTGGGACGATTATTGATAGTAATTTAAACTTTGAAGAGAACTGTGAAAGGGTGTGCAAAAAGGGTCAGCAATATTTGCATTGCTTGAGAAAACTTGCACGCTTCCAAATTGACTGAACCATAATGACAATGTTTTATCGGGCTTTTATTGAATCTGTTTTATCATTTTCTTTAGTGTCATGGTTTGGTCAGATAAAACTGAAACAGAGGAAATCCTTGGATCAGGTAGTTAGATGGTCCAGTCGTTTGCTTGGTGAGTCACAGCTGAGCCTGACATCCCTGTACACCAGACAAGTACAGAGGATGGCTACCTCCATTTTAAATGATGACTCCCACCCTTTGCACTGCAACTTTCAGCTTCTTCCCTCAAGACGGAGGTTTGCTGTCCCAAAAAGTAAAACCCAGCGCTACAAAAACAGCTTTGTTCCTGCTGCTGTCAAAGAGTTTAACAAGTTGTAACAATATATTGCACATAATTTTAGGTACCTATTTATTAACTCCATTTTTTATTTACTTATTTTTGTAGGATGTTATTTGGGTTCTAAATATTTTATTGGGTTTTAGACCTTTGAGTTTTTAACCTCTTTGACTAGTTTTTAACTTTTTAATATGACCCTCCTCTCTTACCTCTGGTTTTTCTCTCATCTCTTTGTCTTTATACCCTGATTGATGGAGCCTTGAGTATTTTTATCATGTTTATAGTCAGCTTCATGTGTGCCTGTGTTTGTGTCTATGTTGAATGTAATTTGTGGCTTGTAAATATGGATGTCACCAGACTGCAAAACAAATCTACCTACGGGTGCAAATAAAGTAACCTGAACCTGATATGAGTGGGGATTTAAATTTTCAAACAGTGAAACCTGTTATATGATTTTCACAAAAAAATGCAGAACTGGTACAGAACCATTAACATTTTATAATCAACCAAAAGAGAAAGTGAGTGAGTTCAAATATCTAGGATTGTGGTTTGATAGTGCATACACATGGAGACTTCATGTTGAAAATCTTGAGACAAAGTGCAAAAAAGTCATTGATCTCATAAAAGCTGTAGCTGGACACAAATGGGGTGCAGATAAACAGGCATTAATTGACATTTACAGAGCACTAATGAGATCGACAATAGACTATGGATGCATGATTTATGGAGCAGCAGCAAAGATGACTGGAAAAAATAGACTGGCTGCAGCATAGAGCGCTTCACCTGTGCATTGGAGCCGTCAAAACAACACCAAACGATGCAGTTTTAATAGAAGCAGGAGAAATGCCAATGGATTTGAGAAGAGATAAACTCGCATTATCATACTGGCTCAAGCTGAAAGGAAGTGAGGAAGCAAATATTTCAAAAATAACACTACAAGAGTGATGGAAATATTCGAACTTCCAGGGACACGGGTTTGGGTGGACAATTGAAAGAAAAGCCAGAATGTATGGACTACACACTATTGATATAGCTAACACCACTCCAGTGAGTAATGTTCCCCCTTTGCTGTTTCCGGGAAAAGAAGTAGACATTAGTCTGCTAATGAGGAAAAAAGATTGGCATATGAGTGAAGTTGGTGTTAAAACAAGCATTTACCTCAGGAACAATTGCTATAACTACTTACAGCTCTATACTGACGGTTCAAAGAACAAAGAGGGCTCTGTTGGAGTTGGAGTATACATTCCAGAGGTTAAAGTGACCATCTCAAAAAGAGTCTCCAACAATATATCCATGTTTACAGCAGAGATGGTAGCAATAATTATTGGTTTCCAGTGGGTGAAGGAGGTCAGACCGGACTGGGTGGTGGTGTGCACAGATTCATTTGCAGCTTTAAAAACCGTACAGACACTAAAATCTACAAGGGAAGACTTGGTGATTGAGCTATATCACAGTTTATTTAGGGTACACAGGGGTGGTGGAGAAGTTCAGTTTTGTTGGGTTCCTGCATATGAAGGGTTGAAAGGGAATGACATGAAAAAGTACACTTGAGAAAGAAATAACTATACCATTGTCTCTTGGAAAAGATGAAGGGAAAGCAGTAATCAAGAAAAAAGGAACTGAGCTATAGCAAAAAAGATGGGATGAAGATCATAAAGGTAGATCGTATTACAAAATACAAAAATCTATTGCGATAAAGAATCATAAAACAACAAACAGGAGGGAAGACATCATTATGGCAAGACTCAGACTGGATCATCCAGGTTTAAACAGCACTTTATTCACCATGGGGAAAAGCGAAAGTGACAAATGTAGAGAATGTGGAGTGAAAGAAAATGTCGAGCACATCTTATTTCACTGTCACAAGTATGGAAATGAAAGAGAGAGAATGAAAAATGAAGTTCAAGTGGCCAGTAGAGAATGGGATTTAACTGGGATAAATGTATGCATGAATAAAAAACACAGCACATAGTACATTATCACTCTATATATTCTTCTTCTTCTAGATTTGATTGGCGGTTGGCAACCAGCTTACAGGTGCACTACCGCCACTGACCTAACCACCATCACTCCACATCCTTGCACAAGGAGTTCCGAACAACTCCCCATGTGTGAAAAAAACATCCGTCCTTGGACTGTGTCTGAGGTGCTACTCTATATATTATTCAAGAAATCTCTCTGTCTGTGTCACAGGTGCACATTGTGTTCCTATGATGTCACATGACCATATAAGGAGTTATGAACAACTCCTTTGAACAGCTTCAGAACACTCTACAAGCATGCAGAAATGCTTGCTTACACTTGCTTTCTACGGGCATGCAGAAATACTTTCTTAACCATGTCAAAGATCAAAGGCAGACATCACCATGGTTACTGTTGCCACGGTAACAGTAGCTTTCTATGGGCATGCAGAAATGTTTGCTTACACCTGCTTTCTACAGGCATGCAGAAATTCTGTCAAATTCTGAACAATAGAAAGTTACTGTTACCATGGCAACAGTAACTATGGTGATGCCTGCCTTTGATCTTTGACATGGTTACATGTGAACAGCTCCTTTTATGGTCACTCATACATACCCGTGCATGCCCGTAGAAACCAAGTTATAAGCAAGTATTTCTGCTGCATGCCTGCCTTTGATCTTTGACATGGTTACCATGGCAACAGCAACTATGGTGAAATCTGCCTTTGATCTTTGACCTCACCACTCGTTTTGACATGGTTACCATGGCAACAGTAACCATGGTGAAACCTGCCTTTGATCTTTGACGTCACCACTCGTTCAGTGGTGGCTGCCTTTGATCTTTGACATCACCAGTTGTTCAGTGATGCCTGCCTTTGATCTTTGACGCCACCACTCATTCAGTGATGCCTGCATTTGATCTTTGATGATGTCATACAGTGATGGCTGCCTTTGATCTTTGATGATGTCATAGCGAGTTCTATGAAACCTGCCTTTGATCTTTGACAATGCATCTTGTTCAGTGATGCCTGCCTTTGATCTTTTATTTTTCCTTTTTTTTTCTCCAAATTATATTTATTGAAATTTTTTTCCTTTTGTTTTACACACACACACACACAACCCCCCCAACAATCAAAACATGAAAAACAGCTCAGCACAAAATTGATCTACACAAAATTAAAGACTGAAATTAAAAAAAAGGGAAGATTACTTAGCTAGAAACTCATACATGTACACACATAAACCAGCACTTGTACATTCGTACAGAGGAGCATAACCATCATAGCACCACAAACAAGGTCCAAAAAAAAAAAGGTCATATTTAATCCAAGTTAACGCTCCCGAGAATCAAGGCCACCGTAAGGTTAGAGAATTTGAGGTATGGGTTCCATGTTTTCATAAAGTATCTCTTTGTTGAGTGACGTAAACATGTTAAATATTCCAAAGGGAAACACTCCATGATGATTTTATGCCAGTTTGTTTTAGTTGGTGGTTTGTCACATATCCATGACAGAAAAATATTTCTTCTTGCCGTGTATGCAAGGATATTGTACAGTCTTGCAGAGCTTCCAAAAGGTAAGTCCTGGTTTGGGTGTCCCAATAGCAGAGAGCAAGGATCCATGTCTTTGTTCACACCAAATATTTGATTCATGTCTTGTACAACGTCTAGCCAGTATGCTTGGATTTTAGGACAAGACCAAACACAATGAGTATAGGTACCAACTGAAATTTTACATTTCAGACACATGGGTGAAAGCTGGGGATTCATGTTGGATCTTTTACTGGGAGAGATTTGTAAGCGATGTAAAATTTTGTATTGCAATAATCTTGCACGATTGCATATTGAAATCTTCTTAGCACACTGCCAGATTGCATCCCATGAATCCTCACAAATATTTACAACGAGTTCACTTTGCCATTTCTGTTTAAGATGCTGCATAATTGACATACACATCACATCTGACTGACTTAAGGCACTATAACAGCGAGTTATAAATTTTTTGGTTGGGCCTAAAAGAAGTAACTGCTCAACTGCAGACACTGTGGCATTTACATTGAGTGTGGTCTTTCTAGTTTTGAAATCTCGGATCTGAAGGTATCTAAAAAAAATTCTGTTTAGAAAGACCAAATTTCTCCTGAAGCTGTTCAAATGGTAACAATGCACCATCAAAAAGGTCATAGATTTTCTTTAACCCTTTAACTGTCCATATATTATAACCACTGTCCATCATACCAGGAACAAAGTCCGGATTTCCTTGAATAGGAATAAAGTAGTTAAATCTGATCTTCCTTCAAGCTTTCGTGCCATAAACCAGGCCTTTAAAGTATTGCAAATTATGGGGTTATTATCACAGAGATTTCTAACTGACTTTAAATTCTTACAAGACAAAAGGCCCAACAGTGAACAGGAGACCTGTGACTTTTCAAGGCCCAACCATACAGAAGTAGGATCATCCTTAACCCATTCTGCTATAAACCTTAATTGAGATGCTATTTGGTACCATTTAATGTTAGGGACATCCAAACCTCCCATTGAACTTGGAAGTTGTAGTTTTACCATTTTTAATCTTGGCTTCCTTTTGCTCCAAATAAAATCACTCAACCAACCATTCAATAACTTCAAAACCTTATTAGTTATAAATATTGGAACCATCTGTAGGGGGTACAATAACCTAGGCAGGATATTCATTTTAATAGTAGACACTCTGCCGAGTCTGATCGGGAAGGGAAGTGAACACCACCTGTTTAAATCCTTCTTTATAGTGTCTAGGAGAGGGTTAAAATTGGCTTTAAACATCTGATGGAACATAGAAGTAATCTGAATACCCAAGTACACAAAACCTGACATAGACCAACGAAATGAAAATGATATAAGGGAGTTCATTCTATTTCTGAGGCTTCCCATGGGCATAGCTAAAGATTTAGAGAAATTAATTTTATAACCAGAAAAAGACCCAAAATAATTAATGATATCAAGCAGTCGCGGAACAGAGGTAGTCGGCTCTGCTACATACAACAAAATGTCATCCGCATAAAGGGAAATTTTATGTTGCATCTCCCCTACATCTATACCCCTGACAGCTGGATCCTGTCTAATGGCTTCAGCTAAAGGTTCTACCACAAGGGCAAAAAGAGCAGGACTTAAGGGGCAGCCTTGACGTGTTGAGCTGATAAATTGGGAAATTATCCGATCTGTAACCATTTGTTATGACTGATGCTAAGGGTTTATTATACAAAAGTTTGATCCATTTGATGAAGTTATCCCCCAGATTAAATTTTTGTAATACTTTAAATAGATAAGGCCACTCAACTCGGTCAAAGGCTTTCTCTGCGTCCAATGAGATGATTACAGTGTTGTTTTCTTGTGATTGACAGAAGTGAACAATATTTAAAAGCCTCCTAATGTTGTGACTACAGCTCTGCCTTAATAAAACCTGTCTGGTCCTCCTTAATGATAAGAGGCAAAACCTTCTCTAATCGCAGAGCCAGGATCTTAGATAACAGTTTAACATCTTGATTTAAAAGAGCAATAGGTCTATATCCTAAGCAATCTTCAGGACACTTGCCTTTTTTAAGAATTAAAGAGATAGCTTCTCTTAATGACTGAGGTAAACTCTCAGAGGTAAAGGAGTGTTCTATCATCTCCAAAAATGGATCCACAAGTATATCCCATACCTGTCAAGGCATACCTCATGCCTCCCTTATTAGGGGGGCTTTCACGCCTGTACTGAGTACTTAAAAACTGTATTTATCGGCAGATGAAAGAAAACTGAAGCAAAAAAACAAAAAACAAACAACAATAATTGCAACATGAACTATTTCAAACATATTTATTCAAATGTACACTTATATGGACACAATCTTGAGCCATAACTTTTTGGTAATGTGAAAATAATAAGCCAAGTAGCACAAATAAGATAAGATAAGATAAGATAAGATAAGCCTTTATTAGTCCCACAACGGGGAAATTCCAGGATTGCAACAGCACAGGGATAGCAACACTCAGAGCAACAATCAGAAGGCAAGAAAAAACAAGCAAGCAAGAGCAGCTAATATACATATGTACATATTACTATAAAATATATATATACACACACACACACACAGACACACAGTGCAGAGCATTGTAGCTGGATGGAATAAATATATGAATATATGAACACACAGTGCAGAGCATTGTAGCTAGATGGAATAAATATGTAAATATATAAACACCCACAGTATGGAGCATTGCAGCTAGGTGGAATAAATATGCAAGTATATAAACACACACAGTGCGGAGCAATGTAGCTAGATGGAATAATATGTAGATATATAAAAACACAGTGCGGAGCATTGTAGCTAGATGGAATAAATATATAGATATATAAATATAAACACACCCAGTGCAGAGCATTGTAGCTAGATGGAATAAATATGTAAATATATAAACACACACAGTGCAGAGCATTGTTGCTAGGTGGGATGAAACAGCATAACCGTCTATTTAGTTATCCTACATGGTATGATTATGTGCCCATACATATTCTCACCCTCCATAGCGACCGGTATGTTCCTAGTTGTATGCCGGAGAGGACCATTGTGTAAGTCTATTGCATCTTTTGCATTCAAAAAAAAACAAAAAAAAAAACTATTAGTTTGTTACGTCTTTTTGCTATCTCTGCGAGCAGCCCTGCTTAGGTTGTACAGTCTGACAGCCGTTGGTAGGAAGGACCTACGAAACCTCTCGGTTGTGCACCTGGGATGATGTAGTCTGCTGCTAAATGAGCTCCTCAGTGCATCCAGTATGTCCTGCATAGGGTGGAACTCGGACTCCAGCAGAGATGACAGTTTAGCCACCGTCCTTCTCTCTCCTATCTCCTCCATCGGATCAAGGCGTTGCCCCAGGACAGAGCTAGCTTTCTTAATCAGTTTGTTCAGTCTCTTCCTATCGGCTGCAGTAATGCCACTGCCCCAGCAGACCACTCCAAAAGTGATGGCTGATGCCACCACCGTGTCATAGAATGACTTCAGCAGCGCCCCTTGTACACCAAAAGACCTGAGTCTCCTCAGCAGGAACAGCCTGCGCTGTCCCTTCTTGTAGAGTGCGTCAGTATTGTGTGACCAGTCTAGTTTATTGTTCAGATGAATACCCAGGTACTTGTAGGATGTCACCATCTCGATGTCTGTTCCCTGTATATTTACTGGTGCTGTGAGGGGCTGCCCATGCCTGCGGCAGTCCACCACCAGCTCCTTAGTTTTCCTCGCGTTGATCTGGAGGCAGTTCCGATGGCACCAGTCCACAAAGTCCTGGATAAGCCCTCTGTACTCAGCTTCATCTCCGCTGGAGATGAGACCAACGATCGCAGAGTCATCAGAGAACTTCTGTAGATGGCAATGTGTTGTGTTGTGTGAGAAGTCCGCAGTATAAAGAGTGAACAAGAAGGGAGCCAGCACCGTTCCCTGGGGGGCCCCCGTGCTACTGATGATCGTGTCGGAAACACAGTCCCGGGTTCTCACAAACTGAGGCCGGTTCGTGAGGTAGTCCAGGATCCATGATGACAGGTGCTGGTCCACCCCTGCGCGCAGCAGCTTGTCCTTCAGGATCATCGGTTGGATGGTGTTGAAAGCACTGGAGAAGTCAAAGAACATGATCCTCACCATATTCCCGGGCTTCTCCAGGTGGGACAGAGAACGGTGAAGGAGGAAGATCACCGCATCCTCCACCCCAATGCCATGCTGGTAGGCGAACTGGAGTGGATCCATCGCTGGTTCCACCAGGGGGCGGAGATGAGCAAGGAGCAGTCTCTCCAGGGTCTTCATCAAGTGGGACGTCAAGGCCACCGGTCTGAAGCTGTTCAGGTCTTTGGGGTGGGAAGTTTTTGGTACAGGTACCACACAAGATGTTTTCCACAGCTGTGGTACCCTCCCCAGTTTCAGGCTCATGTTGAAGATATACGTCACAATCCCACACAGCTGGTCTGCACAGGACTTGAGGAGCTTTGCGCTGATGCCGTCCGGTCCCGACGCCTTCCTCGCCTTGATCTTCCTCAGCTCCGTCCTCACCTGGGTCTTGGTCAGGGTCAGGATGGGGGGCTGTGTGTTGGGAGTGGGGGGGGTGTCGGTGGAGTGGGGAGTGGGTAGCAGGACTTGATTTCTTAGAGGCAGCAGTGGTTGTTGTGCAGACAGGGGGGAGGGCGGTTGGTCAAATCTATTGAAAAACAGATTCAGGTTGTTCGCCCACTCCCTGCCCCCCGTGGCCTGGGGGGAGGTATTCTGGAGCCCCGAGATGGTTTTGAGGTTTCTCCAGACCCCGCTGATGTCGCTCTGTTGCAGCTTGTCCTCCATCTTCTTCCTGAAGCTGTCCTTGCCTTCTCTGATCTTTCTCCTCAGCTCCCTCTGTACGGACTTCAGCATCTCCCTGTTCCCCGACCTGAAGATCCTCTTCTTCTCTCTCAGAAGTGTTTTTATCTCAGGGTTGATCCAGGGTTTGTTGTTTGAGTGACGCCGTATGGTCTTGGTGGGAACGGATTTGTCCACACAGAAGCTGAGGTAGCCCGTGAAGGTGTGAATGAGGCCATCGATGTCCTCACCATGTGGATCGCAGAGCTGCTTCCAGGCAGTGGCTTCAAAACAGTCCTTTAGAGTGTCCATTGTCTCCTCAGACCATAACTCCACAGTGTGCATGGCCGGAGGTTGTCTGTGCACTAGGGGTTTGTACACCGGTCGGAGATGAACCAAGTTGTGATCCGATCTCCCAAGTGGGGGGAGTTGTGATGAGGTGTACGCCTCCTTAGTGTTTGCGTAGAACAAATCCAGTGTTTTATTGTCTCTAGTGTGGCATGTGACATACTGGGTGAAAGTGGGCAGAATGGGAGACAGTGAAACGTGGTTGAAATCGCCTGAGATGAGGAGAAGAGCATCTGGGTGTTCTGTCTGCAGCCTGCTGGTTACTGAATGGATGACGTCACGCGCTGTCCCAGCGTTCGCCGTCGGATTTGCATAAACAACAATGCAGATCACGTGTGAGTGTTCTCTCGGGAGATATGTAGGCCTCATGCTAACAGCTAGCAACTCAATGTCTTTGCTGCAGTGTCGTTGTTTAACAGTGATATGTCCCGGTCTGCACCAGTTGTTGTTAACATACATGATCACTCCACCGCCCCTAGTTTTGCCACTCTCTGGTGTTCGGTCAGCTCGTATCGTGTGAAAACCCTCCAGCTCAATGTTAGCATCTGCTGCTAGTTCAGTTAGCCACGTCTCAGTAAACAAAAGGAGAGAGCACTCCCGGTAAGTGCTATCATAACGGGAGATAGCCGCTAGCTCATCTAACTTTCCCAGTATCGACCGTACATTTCCCATGACAACAGATGGAAGGGAGGGTCTGTACCTTATATTTTTTGTCCTCCGCCTTACTCCAGCCCGGCAGCCGCGGCGTTTTCGCCTCAGTTCTCTCGGTATGTCGAGTTTTTCCAGTGGGACCGGGTGGCGGTTAAATGCTAGCAGCTCTTCCCTGTTATATCGTATCCTGCTATAAACAGTGGCTCCGTCCACCGGCTCAGGAGACATTTGGGATGATCTGTGTGTCCGTGATATAAGTGGGGTGAAAAAAAAAAGTGATCAAAAGAGAGAGGAAGGGAAAAAAAACTCGGAATCGAGCCGCTGTTGCAAAAGGCAGCCGACTGGTGTGGCGCCGAGAGGAGAAAAAAAATAAATAAATAAATAAATAATAAATAAATTTTTAAAAAAAATAAATGATAATATTAATAATAAATAAATAAAAATAAATAAAAAATGATATTTTTCAAATTTACATTAGCACAAGGTAGATTGCTTAATTTGAAAGTACACAATAAGAATAATTCTGAATATAGTTCTTAACTGTCAGCTAGATATATACACTTGGAATTAAAGAGTTTTTAATTGTCAGCTTTGTTACACTAATGCACTTGGATGAACTTGAAACAAGAAAATGTTCACTGATGCTGCTTGTTATAATTCCAAGTAGCAGCCTTTGCTGACTCTAGCATTTCTTTTGAAGGCTTGACCTTGAAGCACGGAGTGTCACAATTCATTTTTACTTGCATGAAAGAAGTCAGAGTTTCTGGGAGCATACTTTTTCTGAAGTCGGTGTGAATTTTCCTGACCGTGCTGAAAGCCCTCTCACTGTCAGCATTGCTGTGAGGAAGGCAAAGCAGTGCTGAGTACACTTTGAGGAGCTGGGGGAAGTGGGGCCACAATTACCGGGACTTACTACACTTCACTGCTGCAGAAATTGCAGAAGGTCATCAAAAGCAATCATCATGCTGACCAAAGGTGTCCGCTTCCTGCAAGATAATGCCGAGTTCACAACTTACACATTGCCAGAGGGAAGCACAGTCCTGCTGCTATTTAATCCTTCCTCACCCCACTTCCCCTCCCTACCTTACACCATTGACTTCCACCTTTTTCCAACAATGAAGTCATTTTTGAAGGGCAAGCCCTTCCAAGACAATGAAATGCTGTTTTCCATGGTCAAGTTGTGGCTTCTGGCACAGCCTGCAGACTTCTACAGGTGAGGTCTCCGCAGCTGCATGAAGCGATAGGAGAAATGTGTAACCCTTGGTGGTAACTATGCAGAGAAAGACTAATAAATGTGCCAAGGTTGAGTCTTCTCAGTCCATAGAAGATGACTCAGGGGAAATCTCTTATGAACAGCCCTCATAAATGTGTAACATTTCTATATTTTAGCTAAATTATCTAAAATTGAAAAGCCTGTTTTTTAGTGCCATAGCTATCATGGAGCAGCATATGCCCTGCTGAATCTGAACAGCACTCTCAGTCAAAGATGGTGTTTCCCTATTCTCACCAACTGTAAATCATCACCTTCATTGGGTTTGATCTACTGAAAGCTGAAGTTTGATACTTTATATCCAGTGTGTCTAGGAAGCATGAAGGACTAAAAAGGCGCCGACCTGCAGTGTGGGTCTGGCTGTCAGGTACGATCTGATGCAGATGAGCGTATTTTCCCTTCTCGAAGCTCGGACTCTCCCATTCTGTTCGGTGACGTCCAGTCCCTCGATTTCCCTTTTCTTCAAGCTTTGTTTTCTTCGCCGGCAGCGCGCTGCATGAAGCCATTTTGAAAATCGCAAAAAGACTGCTTAGGTGCGTTCAATTTCACCAGGCATTGAATTACTGTTCAGTTGATTTTAGGTTCTCTCAATAATTATTTTTTTCGCTGTATATTTTTCTTTTTGGTGTACAGAAATGGCAATACGCCCGTATTTGCTAAAATTGCATTTTCCCCATATTAAAATACGGCAAAACCGTATCACTTGACGGGTATGATATCCTAAAATTCTTTGTAAAATTTGCTGCCCATGCCATCTGGCCCCGGTGCTTTACCTGATTGTAAACTGTTAATCGCTAAAATAACCTCTTCTCTAGAGATGGGAGAATTTAAATCATGTCTCTGAGTATCAGAAATAGTAGGAAGCGCTAGAGGCTCTAGCGCTTCCTCATGTCAAACTCATTCCGTGTCAAACTCATTCCATGGAGGGCCAAGACCCTGCATGTTTTTGCTTTTACCCAGTGTCTTCAGCAGGTGTTTTCACTGATCAGCAGTCAGTGGGAAGAAATTCAGTGAGATCACCTGTTGAAGACACTGGGTGGAGGTAAAACCTGCAGGGTCTTGGCCCTCCGTGGAATGAGTTTGACACCTGTGTGCTAGACTGTCCAAGAAACAGTCCATCTTATATGAGGCCCCTACTGTCTGGTCTGCTATATATAGCTGAATATAAAACTGCTTAAAGGTATTATTAATATTTTTGTTATCAAAATAACGAGTACCATTTAGACCTACAACTGAAGGAATCATTTTGGAATTTGTTCTGATTTGTGTTAAACAAGACAAATACTTACTAGATTTGTCTCCAAATTCATATAACCTCTGTTTTGAAAAAAAAAGAGCACGCTTAGCTTGTTGAGTTAATAATGCATCTAATGCAGCTTGGGTGGCACACTTTCTCTGCAATAATATAGGACTTTAATCCTTTAGGCCTTTGATCTTTGATGTCACCATTTGTTCACTGATGCCTGCCTTTGATCTTTGACATGGTTGCCATGGTAACATAAAGTCCTATGATCGTGACAGACAGACAGACGCACAGAGATTTCTTGAATTATATATAGAGTGATGACCACAAAGAAGACAAGTCTCAGGAACTAATTTTAAATAGAGACTAGTGCATACCTGTGCATGCCCGCAGAAACCCGTGCGTGCCTGTAGAGGAGATGCATTGGAACAGAATTCTTGCCAGTTACAGGACAGTTGGTATAGCAACACAGCTACTAACAACTGGCTCAGCAACTAAGTGGCAATCACATGTGATGGCTTTTGTATGCAGCAAAACATAAAAATCACACAAAATATGCCCTGCCATCTGGGGCTGTTTGCCCCTGCTTGTTACTTCTTCTCCTGCCTGTCACTGTTCTGTGTTATGTTGCTTACCTGTGTCTATATACAGTATATGTCTTGTAGAGAGTCATGTTCTCTGTCTATGTGCCGTCATATAGACATCATCCAGTGGGTCTTCTTCGGTCAGACCACTGAAGGGTCTCCACCTATCTCAAACGGCTGTGTTGTTCACAGTCATGTCTGCGGCATACTGGTGGAACGTGAGGTGTTTCATGTTCACGGCATCTTTTCTGACATGCAGCAGTTCTCCTCATTCTATTGCTCTCCATCTGGTGGGTCTTGTTCTTCTTCGTTCAGACCACTGGTTAAGGGATAGGTGCGTCGTAATTCCAGTTCATGGGCACGATCCTGAAAAAGTGGCTTTCGACCCTGTTCAGGAAGGGCCGTGCATGCCCGTAAAAACCAAGAAAATGGAGCACCCGGAGAAAAATCAGCGCTTTGCTTGGCATTTTACACATTTGTAATGTAGACTGGTATTCATCAAGGTTACACATTTGCCGTCATGTAGGCATGGTGAGTCGTCCTATGATGCCTGAGTTCATAGGACGCGCTATGATGATGAGGCAGAGATCATAGGCTGTCCTACGATGTCCTAGAAATGTGCTTTAAAGTCTGTTGTACCCTATGCTGGTGAAGGGTGTCCTCCTGTCTCAGACGGGTGCGATTTACTGCTGGAGCCTCAGGTGTTTCATCTTCATGGCATCTTTTCTAACGTGCAGCAGTTGTCGTCATTCTATTGCTGTCCATCTGGTGGGTCTTCTTCTTCTTCATTAAGATCACTGGTTGAGGGATAGGTGCGTTGCAATTTCAGTTCATGGACAGGATCATGAAAATAGATCTGAGCAAAAAGAGGCTTTCCGGCATGGAAAGGGGCTCGATATATATGACATCATAAAGACACATTTGTCTATGTGCCGTCATATAGGCATTGCGAGTCATCCTATGATGCCTGAGTTCATGGTCTATATGCCATCATAAAGACACATTTGTCTATGTGTCCTATGATGCCTGAGTTCAAAGACAACTTGTCTATGTGTCCTATGATGCCTGAGTTCATAGGATGTCCTATGATGTTCAGGCAGAGATCATAGCCCGTCCTATGATGCCCTATGAACGTGACAAACACACACACAGACACAGACACACACACACACACACACACACACACACAGATTTCTTGCTTTTTAAATACACAAGCGATTCCACCCATTTTATAATGGCGAGTTGTATCTGATATGGGAATAATCACACATATTTATCATTTCATTAAATCATCAGTCACTCTGTATATAATTCAAGAAATCTCTGTCTGTGTGTCTCGATCATAGGACTTGCTAAAAGATCATAGGACTCGCTATGATATCGTCAAAGATCAAAGGCAGGCATCAATCATGATTATAGGACTCGCTATGACAGCATCAAAGATCCAAGGCAGGCATCACTCATGATCATAGGACTTGCTATGACATCATCACAGATCATAGGACTTGCTATGACATCATCAAAGATCACAGAACTCAATAACTTTCTACGGGCATGCAGAAATGCTTGCTTATACTTGGTTTCTACGGGAATGCACAGGTTTCTATGGGCATGCATGGGTATGCACTAGTATAAATGGAAACAAACAAGTGTTAAAAGGAAAGCCCTGTTAATATGTAAATAGCTCAAATCTACAGTGATGAGTTTCATCACACTAATGGAGATGGAAACTTTGCAGATCTGTAGTGACAGTGGAGCAGTTGTGGCAACCTGCAGCTGGGGGAAATAAATAATCCTGTGGCTGGTAATCATCTGTCAGCAATCTGTGCTTCTGAATATTTGCTCAACTTTTCCCTGAGTGCACATATTGTATCTGCCAAAGACACTCCATCTGACTCACACTGTCAGTTCAGGAGACATTTTCCTCCAACACACACACACACACACACGCTCAATGCTAATGTTCCTCTTTTACTCTGTCCTTGACTTTTACGTACAAGTATGAATTCCTGCCTAAGTGTGTTTTTTGTGTATCTCTGAGGACATCAGCAGCCAGTGCAGACAAGCCTTCATTTAGTCGAGTTGACATTAACCTCCTCATCTATGTGATGACAAATGACTGCATAAAACCATCTCACAGCTCCTTCATAAACTGACCGGTGGAGCCTCGGCAGATTTCATGTAAGTTAGGATTTAGCAGAATAGCATCTGGTGATAGATGACAAGAAGAGAAACATCAGAAGCTTTAGTCCCTATACTGCTTTAAAGGAGATATACAGTATAATGGGCTATTCCCACATGCTGACACAGTTTATAAGGTTACATGTTTGACTGCAGCCCAACAGCTCATTTGTCATTATTAATGTTTCATTTGTTGAAGCCATATTGCTAATGCTAGCTAGCTAGCTCCTAGCTCCAGTAGCTAACACAGCCTGAGCTAACAAATGTAAGATTGTCTGAAGTATAATAAATTAGAGTGAAATAAAAGCTACAATAATATCTAAGAATGACATATGGTTAAGTGCTGTTAGATGAATGAAAATGTATAATAATAATAATAATAATAATAATAATAATAATAATAATAATAATAATAATAATAACAATGATAAGACCCAACTGCAATCAAACAGCTAAGCTAGGCCTAATCGGCCTGCCTTAGCAGCCTCTCCCTGCTGTGACAAGTTCTACCCTCCCAGTATAAACTGGTTGAAAAAATGTTGAAAAGACGGCTTTGCCAACTGTCTAAAACATATCCAGGTTTTGTTGAGAAGTGAAAGATGAAAAGCCATCTTTTTCAGGTTGTTGAAAAGACGTCTTCATATAAATGTCTCTGTATGGTCTAAATTTTGTTGAAAAGCCATCTTTTTTTTAGGCCATTGAAAAGACAGCACCATCTGTAACCAATATCATTCACTCATTCATCTTCTTAACCACTTAATCCTTTTTGGGTTGTATTGGGGCTAGAGCCTATCCCAGCATCTTTGGGTGAGACACAGAGTACATCCTGGACAGATGACTAGTCCATCAAAGCACTTGGTATTCCCAAGCAGGATTCCATCCAAGTACTAACCAAGCTGGTGTTTCTTACATTTAGAATTTTTTTCAGTAAAAAAGTAAGCAAACTCATTACATTTATCTTCAAAAAGGAATTCTGAAACCACCTGCTTTGGAGGATATGTAAGTTTATTAACTGCAGAAAAAAAAGTGCGATCATTATTGGCATTTCTATAAATTATATCAGAAAAGTATTATTGTCTCATTCTATATAACTCACAGTTAAATCGAGACAAACTTTGTTTATAGACTTCATAGTGGTTTTGGGTTTTAACTTTTCTCCATTTACGTTCTGCCCTCCGAAAGTCTTTTTTTCTTAAGAGTTTTAACTGTTCCAGAATTTCTCCCTGGTGTTTTGACTTTCTGGATAATTTTTGTTTTTAACTGCATTGGTGTTACCATATCCCTAACAGAGGAGATTTTTTAGGTTGAACCCATCCACCAGTTCATCAACTGTCTTCCTATTTTTGGTTTGTAATATACAGTGGATATAAAAAGTGTACACACCCATGTTCAAATGTCAGGTTTTTGTGATGTAAAAAAATGAGACCAAGATAAATCATTTCAAAACTTTTTCCACCATTGGTGTGACCTATAACCTGTACAACCCATTTGAAAAACAAATTGAAATCTTTTAAGAGGAAAAATAAAAAAAACTTACAGTAACCTGGTTGCATAAATATGCACACCCTGTTATAACTGGGGATGTAGCTGTGTCCAGAATTAACCAATCACATTCAAACACATGTTAAATGGGAATCAGCACAGACTTGCTACCATTTAAAGTGCCTCTGATTAATGCCAAATAATGTTAAGCTGTTCTAGTTGTCATGCGGTGGCCCTCGCGAGCCACCATAAGACGCCACACAGTCACCAGAGAGTTCAGTGAGAGTTTTTATTACAGTGAAAATAGTGACAACACAAGCTGCCGAGATAATGACACATATCAGTCTTCACACAACAGGAGGCGTAAGGCAAACAGCTCTACAGGTCCATAGGAGGAGACGGTCATACACAGGCAGGCAAGGTTGGTGAAATAATAATTACACAGGCTGCTGAGGCAGTGACACACAGAGGTCTACTAACACCGGGAGGCGTAAGGCTAAACAGCTCACTTAAGGCCCTTTTCCACTAGCACGCTTTAGCGCGACACGGGACGGCTCAGCACGCTTTGTACGCTTTTCCACAAGCCCCAACACGGTTTAACAGCCGCGATTCTCAGCCCCGCTCAAGGGCAGGGTACAGCAGTGCTGAGCTGGGCCGTGTTGTGACGTTAACAGACTGGTTGCCGCTGATTGGTCAGGTCGTAACCGGCGCTGATTGGTCAGGTTGTAACCGCCCCTCTCCTCCTCCTCTTCTGCCGAATCTTCACGACCTTCTCAATAAAGTTTTTGAAAAAAAAAAAAAAAGAATCTTCACGACCGCCATTACTCAGCACGCAACCACTGTTGGCGGTTTCTTTTCAGTGTATTGCTGTGCTATTTTCATTTATTCTCTATCAAAAATGGCTTCGTGTAATAAGGGTGTTCCATGGACCAATAAGGAGGTGCAGTGTCTGCTCACTGCATTGTCAGACGAACGTATCCAGCGCGAGTTAGACGGAGCCGCCCGGAATGAAAAAATATACCGGGAGGTCTCGACATCGGAGTCCTTTAACGGTGAGTTTTAATTTTTTTTTTATTGTGCGTTTATTCAAAAATATATTCGGTAAGACGCTCAGTTTATTTATGCAATAAAAAAGCTGTTCATTTGTGGATGATGATCGCTGCTTTATCGCAGCACACTGCGGACTCGCTTTTCTTTTAATTATTCATGTGAACAATACGCTGAAATAAGCTTATGTAATCTTGTTAAAAACTATTGTCTTTTCTGTATATCTTGCACTTTCGTGCTGTATTTTATTGTATGCATTTTCCTTGTGAAAATGAAAAAAAAACAAAACAAAAAAAACAAGATGGCGCCCACAGCGGCCGCCATGGTGTATCGCTGCCCTTTAATTTTTATAATTTGTCTGTTTTTGTTCACTGATTGTGCATCTGCCGGTTCATACACCCGTGAAGAACTACTAAATATCAGGACTCTCACCCCCATGGACCTTCTTCCAGTTTTTTTAGCTCCTGCCGTTGATCTGATCCATTGTTTGGCCAAAAAAGCAAGACGGCGGAAAAGAGGGAAGAGAGGAGGGATTCTCGCTCGGCTACGAAAAAGAGGCTCGCGAACAGCCTTGCCTGGCATATTTCTATCCAATGCCAATTCTCTCCTGAACAAGGTAGAAGAATTAAGACTGCTGATGCGTTTCAAGGACCTCGCTTCCTCGTCTGTCATCTGCTTCTCTGAGACCTGGCTTAATGAGAACATTCCAGATAGCGCGATCAGCCTCGAGGGTTTCCAGCTGATTCGTGCTGACCGCGTCACAGAGCTGTCCGGTAAGTCTATCGGAGGAGGAGTGTGCTTCTATATTAACAACAGCTGGTGCTCTGATGTAACGGTGATTTCCAAACACTGTTCTCCCGCCCTGGAATTTCTTTTCATTAACTGCAAGCCATTCTATTCCCCGCGCGAGTTTGCCTCATTCATTCTCGTCGCTGTGTACGCCCCTCCTGACGCGGACACGCGCGAAGCTCAGCGCGTGCTCGCAGATCACATCCAACTTACGGAGCGGAACTTTCCAGACTCCCTGGTTATCGTGGTGGGCGATTTTAACCAGAGCAATCTGAGTCACGAGCTCCCCCGCTACAAACAGTGTATTAAATGTCCAACCAGAGGAAATAACACGCTAGATCACTGTTATACTTCAGTAAAGGACGCATATCGCGCTGTTCCCCGCGCTGCGCTGGGACTATCTGATCACGTGATGGTTCACCTCATCCCCACATACAGACAGAGACTGAAACTCACTAAACCTGTTGTGACCACCACAAAGAAATTGACCAGTGAAGCTGGAGAGAAACTGAACACATGCATGGAAATAACTGACTGGGACATGTTTAAAAGAGCCACACATGATCTGGATGAGTACACATACACTGTGAACTCATATATCAACTTCTGTGAAGAGCACATTCTCCCATCGCGCACCAGGGTGAGGTACTCTAATGATAAGCCTTGGTTCACAGCTAAGCTCAGACGGATCAGGAAGGAGAAGGAAGCAGCGTTGAAAAGTGGAGACAGAGACTGCTACAGGGAGGTCAAATATCGGTTTAACAGAGAGCTGAGGAGAGCTAAATCTGTATATTCTGAGAGACTCCAGCAGCAGTTCACTGCTAATGACTCGGCTTCTGTGTGGAGAGGACTGAGGCAAATCACCAACTATCGGCCTCAGGCTTCTAAAGGTCAGGATGACAAAGCCCTTTGTCAAAGACTGTCCCAACACTATGCCCGTTTTGACACCTCGTCAGCTGTGTCCAACTCACCCACTCCACCCAGCTCCTCTGCCTCCTCAGCCCCTAATTCATCAAGAGCGGTCCCCCCCTCCTCCTCCTCCCCCCCTCCCCTTGTCATCAGTGAGCAGGACGTGCACAGACAGTTCTCCAGACTGAACCCGCGCAAGGCCCCCGGGCCGGACGGTGTGTCTCCCTCCACCCTGAGACACTGTGCGAAAGAGCTGGCTCCTGTCTTCACAGACATTTTTAACACCTCTCTTAAGCAATGTCACATGCCGACCTGCCTCAAATCCTCCACCATCATCCCTGTCCCCAAGAAGCCACGGATTACTGGACTTAACGACTACAGACCTGTAGCGCTCACCTCTGTAGTCATGAAGTCCTTTGAGCGCCTAGTCCTGTCTCACCTCAAGTCCATCACCACACCCCTCCTAGACCCGCTGCAGTTTGCCTACCGTGCTAACAGGTCTGTGGACGACGCAGTCAACCTGGCCCTCCACTCCATCCTGCAGCACCTGGACTCCCCGGGAACCTACGCCAGGATTCTGTTTGTGGACTTCAGCTCCGCATTCAACACCATCCGCCCCGATCTGCTCCAGGACAAGCTGTCCCTGCTCAACGTGCCTGACTCCCTCTGCAGGTGGATCACCGACTTCCTGACGGACCGGAGACAGCATGTGCGGCTGGGGAAGTCTGTCTCAGACTCTGTTAGCATCAGCATTGGATCACCCCAGGGCTGTGTACTTTCCCCCCTACTCTTCTCCCTTTATACCAACTCCTGCACCTCCTCCCACCAGTCTGTTAAGCTGATTAAGTTTGCGGACGACACCACCCTCATCGGGCTCATCTCCAACGGTGACGAGTCCGCCTACAGGGAAGAGGTGGCCCAGCTGGTGTCCTGGTGCAGCCACAACAACCTGCAGCTGAATGCTCTGAAGACAGCGGAGATGATTGTGGACTTCAGGAAAGTCACATCCCCCCTGCCCCCCCTCACCATCACAGGCTCTCCCATCACCTTTGCAGATTCCTTCCGCTTCTTGGGCACCACCATCACCTGAGACCTCAAATGGGAGCCAACCATCAGCTCCCTCATCAAAAAGGCCCAGCAGAGGATGTTCTTTCTGCGGCAGCTGAGGAAGCTCAAGCTACCCACCAAGATGTTAGTGCAGTTCTACACGGCCATCATCGAGTCCATCCTCACCTCCTCCATAACTGTGTGGTACGCAGGAGCCACTGCCAGGGACAGACTAAGGCTGCAGCGCGTCGTGCGCACTGCTGAGAAGGTGATAGGCTGCAAGCTCCCATCTCTCCAGGACCTGTACATCTCCAGGACCCGGAGGCGTGCTGGCCGGATCATAGCCGATCCTTCACATCCTGGTCACGTGCTGTTTGCCCCCCTCCCCTCAGGTAGAAGGCTTCGGTCCATTCGGACTAAAACCTCTCGGCACATGAACAGCTTTTTCCCCTCTGCCATCAGACTGCTGAACACTAAGTGACTTTTGACTCTCGTGCACTATGTACAGCAGCTCAACCAGACTCATGTCATTCATCACTGTTTTTCTGTTGCATTATTGACTGCACTATGTGGTACTTCACATTATCTGCTACATGCTAATTTTTTAAACTGCCTTGACTAGTACTACTCATTATTACTAGTATTATTATTATTATTACTTATTATTACTTATTTTTCTACACTTATTGCACGTTTCTAGTCCTTTAGTTTTTTAGTTTATCCCTTTTTCTCATTATGTTTTTAATGTTGCAGCATGGCACCGAGACAAATTCCTAGTTTGTGTATCACATGAACAATGGCAATAAACCTGATTCTGATTCTGATTCTGATTCTGATTCTGATTGTAGAATCATCCCACGCGTCCGCCGTGCCAGCCCGCCCGGATTCTCCAATGTGAATCTGTCCCGCCACCAGGCGCAAAATGTATTCAATCATAAATATTTGCAACATTTAAATGAGGTTGCAGAAAACGCGAGTGTATCCCAGGAGCTGGCAGAGACGGCTTCATTCAACCGAGCCTTCCTGACCCAGAGCTGGCAGAGACGGCTTCATTCAACCGAGCCTTCCTGACCCAGAGCTGGCAGAGAGGGCTTCATTCAACCGAGCCTTCCTGACCCAGTTTGGGAAGCTGGTGTAGAGGCACTCAGTGGTCAGCGTGTATAAAATGTCGATTAACCTTCATGTTGTGTTGCAAAGTTTTTTTTTTATTTTAATATTTTGTATATAATAAAATAGAATTGTTTTGGAAAGTGTGGTTTGTCTGTTATAACACTGAATTATAAAACAGTATAATTACATAGAAATTCCATTGCCTAGTCTGATGAAAATGATGCTGATCATCCTGTCAGGGGTCAACCATTGTAAAGGTAATGTAATTTTTAACTAGACCAAAAAACAAATGTTTTTGTAAGCTTTCTGTTCTTTTTATTGAAATATCATAAAAAATTAGCACCACATGATACAGTTCTAAACTTTGGGTAAATTTTTTATGTTAACTTATAAGAAGTTGCACAGTTGGACTTTAAAATGCAGCAGGAGAGACTGATCAAGCTTACAAGTCAAAGTAGGTAAAAAAAAGTAAGTATATGTAAATTGAATGTTCTATCGGCATTCCAAATTCAGAGAATTACAATACTTTAGAAGGAGTGTAGCATCATCTAAATGGAAAATAATAATACTGTCGTTCCAAACGTTGACCTGAAGGTGAAAAACATAAAAAATTTTTATTCAGTACATCCAAAATGCCCTAGGCTGTAAAAAATAATACAATTTGGTGTTGGCCAGTGTGCCACTGTCTCATTATTTAATACGAATAAAAACAAGTTTCAGCTCATTATTTCTAGGTCATTTGGCAGTTAATTCAAAACAAAAGTGACTTGTGTTGTTGCAGCTTTTTTATCAGAGAGTTTCTCCAGTTTTGGAGCATATAATCATCCGTCCCTTAACTGTTAAACATTAAATAACAGCAGACAGATTGGCAAAGGATACACAATTGTGTTGCTGTTGCCCAAAACCGCTGTGACCCACTGCTTGTGGTGCTACCTTTCATGTGTGTGCTTTTTATGAATATTCACACGTTTTTGTAAGTACAAGTGGGATAGTATTAAACTGAAATATTCATTCATATTTCATCTCGCTGCCTGTACCCTTGTCTGGCAGTCCTTTTTGGCGTTTACGGTAAAAAAAGCCACAGACCGAGGAGTGGCCTTGTACAGCTATGTGTTATGTTTTCCTTGGGTCTTCTCAATAAAGTTTTGGAAAAAAAAAATGTTTTGCTTGGGTCGCGTGCGTTACGTCACGGGAGTGTGGCACCGCCTCGCTGTTATAAACCCACCCACCCCAGCACAACACCCATGCCAAACACCGTGCTAATGGAGACAGAAGCATTCCGAGCCGTACTGAAGTGAATCAAGCCGTACCGAGGTGTGCTGGGCTAGTGGAAAAGAGGCTTTACTGGTCACGGGAAGCAACGGTCAAACCCCAGACAGACGAGGTAGGAAAATAGTCCAACGTATCCGTAGCTCAGACGGAGAGAGACTGACACTGCTGCAGGGATGCAGCCGCCAGCGTGGGCATAAGTAGTCCACCACTAACGACCGCAAATGCAGAACAGCTGCTCAGGGCCTGACAGCTGAGCGGAAGCCTCCCCGAGCACTGTCACAATAAGAGCTCGGAGAGCTAGGAATAACAATGCCGCTGTCAGACCCTGACAGGAATAACCCAAGCACAATGACCTAGTGCTCGGGTCATGACAGTAGCCCTCCCTCACCTGACGGGCTCCGAACGTCTAGTAACACCTAGCCCCCCCCCCCCCAACCACAGGGCGAGTGGATTGAGGAACAGGCAAGGAGGGAGCCAAACAAAACCTAACAAGACCCCAAACAGAAAGGGAAAAGAATACATCAAGCAACATATCCATCCCATTCCCCCCAGAACAATGACGAGAGGAAAACAAACCCAGGGGGAAAAAAAACAAAAGACATGACTACAAAACAAGGGAAACACAATCATACAGGACATAAAACACCTGACACAGAAAGTTTTCCCACCGAGACCACAGACAACCCGTCTAACTCCAGGGTACAAAACCCAAACACACAGTGACTATGGAAACAGAAACAAAAAATAAATGCAAACACATGACAACTATGGAAAAAGGAAAACCAGAAATACATGCTACACACGGTAACTATGGAAAAACAAAAAAAACACAAACGAAACAATACATGCAAACACACGGTAACTATGGGAACAGAAGCAAAAAATAAATGCACACACATGGTAACTATGGAAAAAAAAGAAACAAGAAATACATGCTAACACACGGTGACTATGGAAGAACAAAATAAAACACACACACACAAGACAAGAAATACATGCAAACACACATGAGGCAATCTCAATTGCTTTACAAAACCCGGACACCGTATGGGCCTAAACAAGAGATGATCGGCGGAGATCCAACGCCCCCCAGGCAGAGCTCCGGCGACCTCCCTGGCTCCGATGGCCCACGGATAGTCCCACAAAACAGTACATGACCAGGCGGCCTGCCCCAGTCCCAGGCCCCAAGAAACAAGTCCTCCGGTGGCCGAACCAGGCCACCCAGTAACAAACACAGTTTATTGGGTGACCAACCCAAGACGGCAAACGCACAAAGCAGTTCCTCGGGTGGCCGACCCGCATCTCACAACCACCAGAACCATGGAGGAATAGCATGCGGCCGCCCGCCTAATGAAGACAAGTCATGAGAGTGCCAGCCTGCCAAAAAAAACCTCCAATGGCCCTCAACGCTGACAACCCCAGCTGGTGGCTCCTGAAAGGGGAACAATCAAGAAAATGGGTCCACCTGACATCAGGCGACAAAGGGTCTGCGGCTCCTCCACCGATCTCGGTCCAGACCGATGCGATCGTCGCAGCTCCGCCTGTATCAGATCTTGGCTGGATCACAGCTGCACCCGCGTCGGACCCCGATTGGGTCACAGCAGCGCCAACGTCGGACCCCCACTGGACCTCGCCGGACCCCGATTGGGTCATCGCCGCACCAACGTCAGACCCCGATTGGACCTCTTCAAACCCTGATTGGGTCACAGCCGCACCTGCGCTGGACCCCCACTGGACCTCGTCGGACCCCGATTGGACCTCGCTGGACCCCGATTGGGTCATAGCTGCACCCGCGTCGGACCCCGATTGGATCACAGCGGCACCTGCGTTGGACCCCCACTGGATCTTGGCAGGTCCCGATTGGGTCACCGCTGCACCCGTGTCGGACCCCGATTGGGTCACCTCAGCCCACGCGTCGGACCCCGACTGGGTCAGAACAGACCCCGACTGGGTCACCGCTGCACCCGCGTTGGACCCCGACTGGGTCACCTCAGTTCACACGTCGGACCCCGACTGGGTCGGTACTGCACCGGCGACGACCTCCATTCCCGAACCTGGGACCTCCAGCCCCGCGACCTCAACAGACTCCAAACCAGTAACGCTGTGGAGAGGCTCAGAGGACAGGAGAGGACCGGGATCAGTCTCACCGGCAGCGCCAGAGCCCAGCGAGACGAGCTCGGGTGCAGCAGACGGCTGCCCCTCGCTCGCCGCCCCATGAGGCAGGCAAAAATGCTCTAACACACCACAAAGGAAGACAAAGAAGAGCACTTGCCTGCACTCGGGCTCTGGAGCCGTCCAGGACTTCGTCGATCCAGGTTCAAGTAGACGCTCGTCGTCGGGCTCTCACTCGGCTGCGTCGGGTTCCACAGCCGGCTGATGGTTTCTGCAGCTGGATCCTCTCGCGGCAATGTCCATACCGATAACCCGCACGGCGTGGGGGCAGGGGACCCTCGACCCGCTGGCTTGGGCTGCATCTCTGTGGAGACCTGGGGACGCTTGCTCGTTGGCTCTGGCTCCTCATAGCAGTCCGTTCTCCTCCTCTGTCCAACGCAAGGCCGCAGGGCCGGGATATTTCCCAGAGCCGCAGGTCTCCCCCTCGCCTGACAGTGTGGATCTAATGCCGAGGATCGCTCAGCAGGAGGAAACAGAGGCAGCAGGTTCAGTATAATTGACTACAGCTGGAGAAGGAAACTCGGGGAGCTGCAAACCCCGAGCTTCACCCCCAGGAGTCAGACAAGACAAATCACTATGATAAGTAGGAACGTGAAATTGAACTTGCCTGTCTTCCGGAGGGAGGATGGTGCCAGCTGTAGATGACGTTGCTCCTTCCCTCGCTCGCTGGGTGGTAGGACAGAACCCATGGACGGAGCTCGCCGGCGCAGGACTCTGATCACTCTCAGCAGCTGGAGAGAGCGTCAAGGATGAGGGAGCAGCAGCCGCAGCGGACCGAGCACAGCATGCTGACCATACAGCAGGGGGTGGTGGCCCGAAAAAAGGGACTGCAGGAATTCCCTCTAAAGATGACGCCGAAAGAAACAGCTGACTGGCTGAGTGGGCCATTCCGGCGGCCCGGAGCTGGATCCGGAACTGGAGCTTGCTGAAGACGTGCTCGGCCGCGGCGCTGACATCTACGCCGGCCCCCAGATGGTGCGAATTCCAGGAATGGATCGAGGACGGGATCAGGATCCATAGGCAAAGAGCAGGAGTGTCTCCTCTCCTGCTTTACGCCGCGTTTCTCCTCCAGCATCAGGAATATCTCGCGTTGCGCGGCGATATCCTCCATCCTCGCGTCGACTTCCGGGTGGTTGGCGCAGCGGGGAGAGAGATGACGAAGAACGTCTTCAGCAGCGTCCAGGTACCAGTGTATGCTGTGATGGTAATCCAGCAGGGAAGGGGAGATGAGCATCTCATCCACGACTTCCAGAACATCTGTCAGCTCATGGCTCGGGCTCCTAGCGCGGCCCCTCCACGATGGCATTCCTCCACACACAGTACCCAGACAGAAACAGCAACTGTCCAAAAAACTCGAACTCACTGGTGAATTGCATCTCGGGTTGGCGTCACCGTAAACGCCGCTTTGGCAGCAGTGTACTGTCATGCGGTGGCCCTCGCGAACCACCATAAGATGCCACACAGTCACCAGAGAGTTCAGTGAGAGTTTTTATTATGGTGAAAATAGTGACAACACAAGCTGCCGAGATAATGACACATATCAGTCTTCACACAACAGGAGGCGTAAGGCAAACAGCTCTACAGGTCCATAGGAGGAGACGGTCATACACAGGCAGGCAAGGTTGGTGAAATAATAATTACACAGGCTGCTGAGGCAGTGACACACAGAGGTCTACTAACACCGGGAGGCGTAAGGCTAAACAGCTCACTTACTGGTCACGGGAAGCGACGGTCAAACCCCAGACAGACGAGGTAGGAAAATAGTCCAACGTATCCGTAGCTCAGACGGAGAGAGACTGACACTGCTGCAGGGATGCGGCCGCCAGCGTGGGCATAAGTAGTCCACCACTAACAACCGCAAATGCAGAACAGCTGCTCAGGGCCTGACAGCTGAGCGGAAGCCTCCCCGAGCACTGTCACAATAAGAGCTCGGAGAGCTAGGAATAACAATGCCGCTGTCAGACCCTGACAGGAATAACCCGAGCACAATGACCTAGTGCTCGGGTCATGACACTAGTAGGCTTTTCCTGAAGGCTTTTCGCGACTTTTGTAGTCATATCTTACAGTACAAGCCATGGTCAACAGAAAGCTTCTAAAGCATTAGAGGGATCTCATTGTCTAAAGGTTTCAATCAGGAGAAGGGTACAAAAGAATTTCCAAGGCATTAAATATAACATGGAACACAGTGAAGACAGTCAACATCAAGTGGAGAAAATATGGCACAACAGGGACATTACCAAGAACTAGATGTTCCTCCAAAATTGATGAAAAGGTGAGAAAAAAACTGGTCAGGGAGGCTGCCAAGAGGTCAACAGCAACATTGATGGAGCTGCAGGAATTTCTGGTAAGTACTGACTGTTTAGTACATGTAACAACAATCTCCCGTCTTCTTCATATATCTGGGCTATGGGGTAGGGTGGCAAGATGGAAGTTTTACCTTACAAAGAAAAACATTCAAGCCCAGCTATATTTTGCAAAAACACATTTGAAATCTTCCAAATGCATGTGGGAAAATGTGTTATGGTCTGATGAAACCAAGGTTGAACTTTTTGGCCATAATTCCAAAAGGTGTATTTGGCGCAAACACAACACTGCTCATCACCAAAGGAACACCGTACCTACAGTGAAGCATGGTGGTGGCAGCATCATGCTTTGGGGCTGTTTTTCTTCAGCTGGAACTGGGGCCTTAGTCAAGATGGAGGGAATTATGAACAGTTCCAAATACCAGTCAGTGTTGGCACAAAACCTTCAGGCCTCTGCTAGAAAGCTGAAGATGAAGAGGAACTTCATCTTTCAGCACGACAATGATGCAAAGCACACATCCAAATCAACAAAAGAATGACTTCACCAGAAGAAGATTAAGGTTTTGGAATGGCCCAGCCAGAGTCCAGACCTGAATCCCATCGAACATCTGTGGGGTGATCTAAAGAGGGCTATGCACAGGAGATGCCCTCGCAATCTGACAGATTTGGAGCATTTTTGCAAAGAAGAGTGGGCAAATATTGCCGTATCAAGATGTGCCACACTGATAGACTCCTACCCAAAAAGACTGAGTGCTGTAATAAAAGCCAAAGCTGCTGCAATGAAGTATTAGTTTAAGGGTGTGCATATTTATGCAAACAGGTTAATGTAAGGTTTTTATTTTTTATTTTTCCCCTTAAAAGATTTCAGTTTGTTTTTCGATTGGATTGTACAGTTTATAGGTCACGTTAATGGTGGAAAAAGTTTTGAAATGATTTATCATGTCTCATTTTTTTACATTACAAAAAGCTGGCATTTAAACAGGGGTGTGTAGACTTTTTATATCCACTGTAGTTACAGCTTTCATTTTTGTCAGGTCAGGCATTGGCTTGCTTGCTACCGGATAACCATGAAAACCAGTACTACCTGTCTCATGGGTCGGGCCGTCGGCGACTCAACCGGCATCCCCGCCCTTCCGAGGGCATGGAGGGTGAAACAGGGCATCCTGGCAGAACTAAAAACAATATCTGCCGCAGGTCTGTGGTGGATCACTCCCAGTTACATGGGGTGAGACTGGACATCCTGGCAGATAAACACATCTGTCGCAAGGTCTGTGGTGGACTGTGCCAGTCGGTGCATTGTGACATGCACTACACAAAGAGCAGAGATAAACAAACCTATCATCTGGTCAGTCACTGCAACAGATACTGGAGTCAGTTTGTCTTGGCTTGTCCTTGCCATTGATAATACCTTTATCTGCCAAGAATGTGCTGCTAGTCCAGCAAAAGCTAGCAGTACTCAAATACTTTGCAAGCAGTTTCATGAAATGGTCAATCAGAAAGCAACTCATACCGGCTCGGATGTCACCCGGGCTTACAAGGTCCGCGCTGATCTGTTCACACTCTGACAGGCAGTGAAAAGTAAGCTAGGAGCAGGAAGACAAAAGAAGAGGAAAACAGCAACCTTGTATGTAGCAGAATGGAAAGACAGAACAACATCACAGCGCCCAGAAAGACAGACCGCGCTTGTGGTCCTGGAAATGAACAGATTCAATGTAGACATAGCTGCACTTAGTGAAACAAGATTGCCTGGATATGACAGCTTGGAAGACCATGGGCACATCTTCTTTTGGAGTGGGAGATCAACTCAAGAAAGGAGAGAAGCAGGAGTGGGCTTTGTAGTTAGAAAGGAGATAGCAGCAATGCTTGATGAAGAACCGGTACCAATCAACAACAGGATAATGACTATAAGACTCCCACTACAGCGGAAGATGTATGCCACACTCATCAGTGTATACTGTATGCTCCATCAATGACCAACACAGAGGAGGTGAAGGAAGAGTTCTGCAGTGATTTACATGAGACTATCAGGCGTGTACCGACTGATGACAGGCTGATACTCATTGGAGATTTTAATGCCAGAGTTTGTTCGGACACTGGGAAATGGAAAGGAGTACTAGGCAGTCATGGAGTAGTCAAGTGCAATGCTAATGGAGAACTTCTACTTGCACTATGTTCAGAGTACAACCTTGTGATAACCAACACTCTATTTAAGCACAAGGACACACACAAGAAGACATGGATGCACCCAAGATCCAAGCACTGGCACTTATTAGACCACATCATAGGCAGGCAGAGAGACATAAGGAATGTATTGGACACCAGAGCAATGAGAGGCGCGGACTGTGGTACTGATCATGTTATGCTGATGGTAGGATATTTTCAGGTTTCATTCCTTGTACCCATGATATGATGTTGAAACTTGTTCAGGTGAATTTAGTGTTATATCACGAGGCCACCACTGGAGATGATGGGGAAACAACACCAGCTTGTTTTGAGTACAGAGTATGACTGACATGCAGAAAATCAAAAGGAGATGTATGTTCATGATGTGAATTTGAAATGTACTGAGCTGCAAGAGTAATCAAATATGTCTTGAAGTTCAGAAAAGTTGTTATCCTTATTTGAGATTTTTCACTTTATCCTGTTTATGTCCTGTTTTAATTTACGTCGTATTTGAAACCATTATGTTACTAATCACTATTTAGCCAGTATACAGTTTTACTGTATTGATTGTTGTTTCATTGTTGATACCTTGTTGCAGTTTCACGTTGAGGTACTAATACACATAAGTTAGGATGCTAGCACATATAAGATAAGATAATATAAGATAAGCCTTTATTAGTCCCACAATGGGGAAATTCCAGGATTGCAACAGCACAGGGATAGCAACACTCAGAGCAACAATCAGAAGGCAAGAAAAAAACAAGAACAGCTAGTATACATATGTACATATTACTGTAAATATATATATATATATATATATATATATATATATATATATATATATATATATATATATATATATATATATATTTACAGTAATATGTACATATGTATACTAGCTGTTCTTGTTTTTTCTTATATATATATATATGTATATATATATATATATATATATATATATATATATATATATATATATATATATATATATATATATACTGTGTATATATATATATAGACACACAGTGCGGAGCATTGTGGTTGGTGAATGTGCAGCAGAAAGTCTAAGCCCTCTCTCCCTCCGTGGGTGCGGCGGGCCAGCTGGGTGTCTTTGGGCATGATGGTGGTGACCCTCTTGGCGTGGATGGCGCACAGGTTGGTGTCCACGAAGAGACCCACCAGGTAGGCCTCGCTGGCCTCCTGCAGAGCCATGACGGCGGAGCTCTGGAAGCGCAGGTTGGTCTTGAAGTCCTGAGCGATCTCCCTCACCAGGCGCTGGAAGGACAGCCTACGGATGAGCAGCTCCGTGGATTTCTGGTAGCGACGGATCTCTCTCAGAGCCACGGAACCGGGCCTGTAACGGTGAGGCTTCTTCACTCCGCTGGTGGCCGGAGCGCTTTTTTCGAGCAGCCTTGGTGGCTAGCTGCTTCCTGGGGGGCTTTTTTCTCCAGTAGATTTACGGGCGGTCTGCTTGGTTCTTGCCATCGCTCTTTATTATTCTGTCTTATATTTCTTGCACGCCGCCTAAACTCCAGCCCGGCACCCGCGTCGTTTTAGCCACAGTTCCTCAGCATGTCGAGCTTCTCCGTTAGCACCGGGTGGCGGTTGGAGCTAGCTAGCCAGCTAGCTAGCTCTTCCCTGCTGTATCGTCCCCCGCTGCAAAGAGTGGCTCCGTCCGCCGACTCGGGAGACCCTTGGGGCGATCTGTGTGTCCGTGATATATATATAGAGTGAAAGGTGTAGAAAGAAGAAGGAAGATAAGAAAAAGGCAGTTGCAAAAGGCAGCCAACTCGTGTGGCACCACCGGTCCGGCGGAACCGGAACCGGAAAAAAAAAAAAAAGATTTAGAAGATATAGAGCTCTAATACAAACATACACATATGTCTTTTACACATAATAGGTTTTTAGTCATTTTTATTGTTTTATTGATTTATGGAGAAGCTGATTTCATTTTCCAGTAGGACTTGGCACCCCCCCACACACACACTGCCAAAAGTATCAAAACCTGGTTTAATGACCATGATATCACTGTGTTTTATTGGCCAGCAAACTCTCCTGACCTAAACCCCATAGAGAATCTATGGAGTATTGTCAAGAGGAAGATGAGAGACACCAGACCCAACAATGCAGACGAGCTGAAGGTCACTATCAAAGCAACCTGGACCTTCATAACACTTCAGCAGTAACATGGGCTGATCACCTTCATGCCACCCCACACTGATACAGTAATTAATCCAAACGGAGCCCCGACCAAGTATTGAGCATGTACATGGACATACTTTTCAATCGGTCAACATTTCTATTAAAAAACTTTTCTAAAATTAATTTTATGTAATATTCTAATTTTTTGAGAAACTAAATTTGGGGTTTTCATGGGCTGTAAGCCATAATCATCAAAATTAAAATAAATAAACACTTGAAATATATCAGTCTCTGTGTAATGAATCTATATAATATATGGGTTTCACTTTCCAAAATGAGTGACAAAAAACATTGAAATTTTCATGATATTCTAATTTTTTGAGATGTACCTGTATTAAGTGTACAGTACAATAGCAATAGCACTGGTTTCAAATTATTCCAGATATTATTTAACAGCCTCTATGCCAAATGTTGAACTTTAAAAAGCTGTTAAAAACATAGATTTTATAAAGCACTGTTAACAAAATGTCCCAGCAGTTGTAAAAGTGTATTTGACTTTTGAGAGATAGACCCCCACCACCGTCACCAAATGCAGGACTGTACAGTGCAACATGAAAATTGGTCTATAAAAGGAATGAATGAACTGCAGTAGCACCGGTGTGATGAGAAACACAGCCATTTGTGTGGATAGCTGCTTTCAAACGACAATTGGCAAGCTGCAGTCGTGAGTCTCATTAGCATAAATTCATTCAAATGTGAAATATACTGTCTGGGAACATATTTATATTCTGCCGGGTAATTTAACTAATTGTAATGCTGTTGATACCATCTAGCTGCAATGCTCCTGCACTGTGTATATAACTGTGTACATTCATTCATTCATCTTCTTTCGCTTAATCCTTTTCAGGTCACGGGGGGTACAGTGGGGCAAAAAAGTATTTAGTCAGCCACCAATTGTGCAAGTTCTCCCACTTAAAAGATGAGAGAGGTCTCCAATTTTCATCATAGGTATACCTCAACTATGAGAGACAAAATGAGAAAAAAAAATCCAGAAAATCACACTGAAGGATTTTTAATGAATGAACTGGTAAATTCCTCAGTAAAATAAGTATTTGGTCACCTACAAACAAGCAAGATTTCTGGCTCTCACAGACCTATAACTTCTTCTTTAAGAGGCTCCTCTGTCCTCCACTCGTTACCTGTATTAATGGCACCTGTTTGAACTCGTTATCAGTATAAAAGACACCTGTCCACAACCTCAAACAGTCAGACTCCAAACTCCACTATGGCCAAGACCAAAGAGCTGTCAAAGGACACCAGAAACAAAATTGTAGACCTGCACCAGGCTGGGAAGACTGAATCTGCAATAGGTAAGCAGCTTGGTGTGAAGAAATCAACTGTGGGAGCAATTATTAGAAAATGGAAGACATACAAGACCACTGGTAATCTCCCTCGATCTGGGGCTCCACACTGACATAACGCACGGCTCAGGAGACGCACACACACAGGCTCAGAGAAGTTCAAATAGTTTATTAGCAACAGGGGTGAATGGATGTGTGTCTGCGGGATGTAAATGTATTGGTGGCGGCGTCTGCTTCGGGCACAGAGGCAGGAGACCGTACAGCCGGCAACCCTATGGGAAAGAGCACAAGGACACAGGGTGACGGGCACACACCAACACAGGAGGAGAATGAGCGAGAGAGGAGCTTACTTGTAAGAGACAGATGACTGGCACCACAAGGACGGGACCCGGTAGACAGCCACCTGCAGGGCTCTGTGCAGCAGCGAGGAATGGCGAGGGAGAGGCGTTGTCCGCCGCCGAGGAATCCACCTGTGCACAGGGGAGCAGACTGGAAAGAAAGGAGGTAAGGGCTTCTTACCAAAAATGTTGTGCTGAAGAAAAGGTTTGACTCACGATGATGAGTGATGAAGTCTGACGGCTTCAGGCCGAAGCTCAGGGCGAGGCGGCTTATATCCCTCGCCGCTGATGACAAGCAGGTGTGTGAGCAGGTGGCGCCGCTGATGAGCGGCGCGTCGTGACAGTACTCCCCCCTCTAGCAGCGCCTCCTGGCGATGGCTTCTCTGGGTGCGCTCGGTGGAAGTCAGCGATGAGCGATGGGTCCAACACGAACGACGAGGGTACCCACTGTCGATGCTCGGGCCCATAGCCCTCCCAGTCCACCAAGTACTGCAACTCACGACCCCGGCACCGGGAGTCCAGGATGGAGGCGACGGACCAGGCCGGATGGCCATCAGTCATCCGGGGCGCGGGTTGCGCAGCAGGAGGAGGGCAAAGGGGGTCGGAGACTGCCAGCTTCACCTTGGACACGTGGAAGGTGGGATGGATGCGGAGGGAGGGGGGAATAGCCACACGCACAGCTACCGGGTAGATGATCCGGGTGATTGGGTAGGGTCCCATAAAGCGCTGTGCCAGCTTCCTCCTCTCGCCTTTCAATGTTACGTCTTGGGTTGACACGTAGACTCGTTGCCCAACTCTGTACGCTGGGGCAGGTCTTCTGTGCCGGTCCGCCACAGTTCTGTTGCGCTCCGCCGTGCGTAAAAGCGCATTACGCGCAGATGCCCAGATGGAGCGGAACTGCCTGAGATGCGGCCTAACTGAGGGGACAGTTACCTCACTCTCCTGTGCCGGGAACAGCGGGGGGTCATAACCCAGGGACGCCTTGAAGGGGGACATCCCTGTAGCAGAAGAGCGAGCGGTGTTGTGGGCGTATTCAACCCAGGCAAGATGGTTACTCCAGGACGTGGGTTTGGACGCTGTTACACAGCGGAGCGCAGCCTCCAGCTCCTGGTTGGTCCGCTCACACTGCCCGTTGGATTGGGGGTGATGGCCGGAGGAGAGGCTCACCTTGGCTCCGATGGCGTTACAAAACGATCTCCAAACCTCAGAGGAAAATTGGGGCCCCCGGTCCGAGACCACGTCCACCGCAATCCCGTGCAGCCTGACCACGTGTTGGATGAGGAGGTCCGCCGTCTCCAGGGCAGTTGGAAGACCTCGTAGGGGAATGAAGTGCACAGCCTTGGAGAAGCGGTCCACGATGGTCAGAATGGTGTCGTAGGAATTAGAGACTGGGAGTCCGGTGACGAAATCCAAAGCGATGTGCGACCAGGGCCTGCCAGGGACGGGCAGGAGCTGGAGCAGACCCGCTGGAGGGGCGTTTCCCGACTTATTGGTGGCACAAATTGGACAAGCCCGGGCGTAGCGGGCCGCATCCCTCCGCAGGCCCGGCCACCAAAAGGACCGCTGGAGGAGGTTTATCATCCGGGAGGAGCCAGGGTGACAAGTGAGCTTGGAGGTGTATAGCCAGTGGATGACCTCTCCGCGAACCGCAGATGGCACGAACAGCCTCCCCTCCGGTCCGCCGCCAGGGTCAGGTTCCACTTCCTGCGCCTTCCGGATCTTGCCCTCAATGTCCCAGGAGATGGCTCCCACGACGCACGACCTGGGCAGGATGGTGTGGAGCGTGTCCTCCAACTCCTCGGGGGCGAACTGCCTAGAGAGGGCGTCGGGCAGGCCGTTCTTGGAGCCAGGCCTGAAGGTGATGGAAAACTGGAACCTGGCGAAAAACAAGGACCAGCGCGCCTGGCGGGCGTTCAGGCGCTTGGCAGATCGAAGGTATTCCAAGTTCTTGTGGCAGGTCCGCCCCCTCTAGCCAGTGGCGCCATTCTTGCAGCGCGAGCTTGATGGCCAGGAGCTCTCTGTCCCCCATGTCGTAGTTTCTCTCCGCCGGGGACAAGCGCCGGGAGAAGAAGGCGCAGGGCCGTTTGGCGCCGTCGTCAGGCGACCGCTGAGATAGCACCGCCCCCACTCCCGTGTCCGAGGCGTCCACCTCCACGATGCACTGCAGCGCGGGGTCGACCTGGCGAAGGACCCGGGAAGAGGAGAACTCCGCCTTCAGCGCCTGAAAAGCAGCTGCAGCCTCTTCAGTCCACCGGAACGGGACCTTAGGGGACGTGAGGCGGGTCAGTGGTCCGACGATGGAGCTGAAATTAGGGACAAAGCGGCGGTAGAAGTTCGCGAAACCAACGAACTGTTGCACCTGCTTCCTCGACGCAGGTGTAGGCCATTCTACCACCGCCTTCACCTTCTCTGGGTCTGGACGCACCTGGTCGTGTGAGATGATGAATCCCAGGAAGGATGTAGTCTTAGCATAAAATTCACACTTTTCAGCCTTCACGTATAGCCGGTTCTCCAGCAGTCTTTGGAGGACCCGCCTCACATGGACCTGGTGCTCGTCCCTGGACTTGGAGAAGATGAGTATATCGTCCAGGTAGACGAACACAAAGAGGCCGATGAAGTCCCGGAGGACGTCATTGATGAGGTGCTGAAAGACGGCAGGAGCGTTGGTCAACCCGGACGGCATTACCAGGTATTCAAAGTGGCCGTTCGGGGTACGGAAGGCTGTCTTCCACTCATCTCCCTCCCGGATCCGGACGAGGTGGTATGCGCTGGGAAGGTCCAGCTTGGTGAACTAGGTCGCCCCCTGGAGGGAGTGGAAAGCAGTGTCCATGAGGGGCAGGGTGTAACGATCCTTCTCCGTGATGTCATTTAGAGCCCGGTAGTCTATGCAAGGGCGGAGGGATCCGTCGTTCTTTCCAACGAAGAAGAACCCTGCCCCCACGGGTGAAGACGATGGGTGGATTATCCCCGCGCTCAGCGACTCCTTAAGGTAGGCGTTCATCGTCTCCTTCTCCGGCGCCGACAGACTGTAGAGCCGACCAGAAGGTAAGGGTGCCCCCTGGCGGAGGTTGATGGCGCAGTCATAGGGCCGATGAGGAGGGAGAGACATAGCTTTGGTCTTGCTAAATACCATACCCAGATCGTGAAATTCCAGAGGCACCAGGGACAGGTCCGGGGGTGCAGCGTCCGTAGCGGGGGAAGAAGCAGACGGAGAGCAGGCAGCGGACTGAAGACAGGTGCCCATGCAGAACGTGCTCCATGCCGACACCCCAGCTGACTTCCAATCCAGGACAGGGTTGTGGAGGCGTAGCCAGGGATATCCCAGGATGACGGGCGACACAGAGTTGGGCAGGATGAGAAAGGTTATCTCCTCCCGGTGGTTACCAGAGATGATCACCGGGACCGGGATGGTCTGGTGCGTGACTCTCCCAAGGGAAGCACGGGAGAGGTTGACCAGGGAGATGGGGTTCTTGAGCGCCTGGCAGCGGATGCCCAATCGGGTTGCCAGGCTTTGTGAAATAAAGCTGCCTTCTGTGCCCGAATCCACCAGTGCGTGGGTGAGGTGCCCAATGGGGTTGTGGCAGAAACGGATGGGCAGCTTTAATTGAGTGAGAGTATTTAACCGGTTGACATCCGCGAGGCCCCCTACAGTGACTCGCGGACCCCGCCGACTGGCTTTCCGTGGGCAAAGCTTCACCGTGTGTTGGTCATCTCCGCAATACATGCAGAGATCCAACTCACGGCGGCGTTGTTTCTCTGCAGGGGAAAGCTTTGTCCAGCCCGTCACCATCGGCTCCGACTCCTTGGGGCACGATGGTGGCGGCGCTGCCAGGGGGCGAGCTTGGAACAGGTGCGGCGAGACTCCACGAGGGCGAGAAGAAGACGACTTCCGCCCCGAGGAGCGCTCGCGCAGCCTGTTGTCCAAACTAATCGCTAAGGACGTCAGCTCCGCTAGCGTCTCAGGAATATCCCGCCCAGCCAGTTCATCCCTCAGATCATCATTGAGGCTGCGGAGAAAAAGGCCGCAGAGGGAGCGTTCCTCCCAGCCTAATTCCTCCGCCGCTACCCGGAAGTCGACCGCGTAGTCCGCTGCCAACCGGCTTCCCTGCCGGAGGGCGAGAAGCCGATCGACCTGGACCGTCTCGGTAGGAGTATGGTCAAAGACCTCCAGGAAGCGCCTCACGAATTGGTCATATGTGAGGGCAGCATAACTGGGCCTCGCCATAACGGCGTAGGTCCATGTTAAAGCTCGCCCCTCCAGGAGATTCCCGATATAACCAATTCGGCTATGATCTGAGGGAAAGTCTCCGGGCACACGGTGGAAAACGGACTCACACTGCATAATAAACCCCTGCGCTCCGCCGAGCTTACCGCTAAAGCGGGCGGGGGTTGGAATGGGTGTGAGCCGAACCGGTGCACTCGGAGCCTGCTGGACGGCCACTGGAGCAGCAGGAGCCGCGCCACCCTGACAAGCCGGGGGGAACGGCTGCTGGGGGTCCAAGCGGCCCAACCGGTTAGTTAAATTTAATAATTGATTAAAAATCACCTGTTGCTGATAGGCTATCTGATCCACTCGAGCCTCGAGAGTGGAAAACCGGTGTGCGAGCCCGCCGTCTGCCGAGCCCGCCGTCTGCCGAGCCGCTCTGCTAAAGCCGTACTGACATAACGCACGGCTCAGGAGACGCACACACACAGGCTCAGAGAAGTTCAAATAGTTTATTAGCAACAGGGGTGAATGGATGTGTGTCTGCGGGATGTAAATGTATTGGTGACGGCGTCTGCTTCGGGCACAGAGGCAGGAGACCGTACAGCCGGCAACCCTATGGGAAAGAGCACAAGGACACAGGGTGACGGGCACACACCAACACAGGAGGAGAATGAGCGAGAGAGGAGCTTACTTGTAAGAGACAGATGACTGGCACCACAAGGACGGGACCCGGTAGACAGCCACCTGCAGGGCTCTGTGCAGCAGCGAGGAATGGCGAGGGAGAGGCGTTGTCCGCCGCCGAGGAATCCACCTGTGCACAGGGGAGCAGACTGGAAAGAAAGGAGGTAAGGGCTTCTTACCAAAAACGTTGTGCTGAAGAAAAGGTTTGACTCACGATGATGAGTGACGAAGTCTGACGGCTTCAGGCCGAAGCTCAGGGCGAGGCGGCTTATATCCCTCGCCACTGATGACGAGCAGGTGTGTGAGCAGGTGGCGCCGCTGATGAGCGGCGCGGCGTGACACACGCAAGATCTCACCCCGTGGGGTCAAAATGATCACAAGAACGGTGAGCAAAAATCCCAGAACCACACGGGGGGACCTAGTGAATGACCTGCAGATAGCTGGGACAAAACTAACAAAGGCTACATCAGAAACACGCTACGCCACCAGGGACTCAAATCCTGCAGTGCCAGACATGTCCCCCTGCTTAAGCCAGTACATGTCCAGGCCCATCTGAAGTTTGCTAGAGAGCATTTGGATGATCCAGAAGAGGATTGGGAGAATGTCATATGGTCAGATGAAACCAAAATAGAACTTTTTGGTAAAAACTCAACTTGTCGTGTTTGGAGGAGAAAGAACACCATACCTACTGTGAAGCATGGGGGTGGAAACATCATACTTTGGGGCTGTTTTTCTGCAAAGGGACCAGGACGACTGATCCGTGTAAAGAAAAGAATGAATGGGGCCATGTATCGTGAGATTTTGAGTGAAAACCTCCTTCCACCAGCAAGGGCATTGAAGATGAAATGTAGCTGGGTCTTTCAGCATGACAATGATCCCAAACACACCGCCCGGGCAATGAAGGAGTGGCTTCGTAAGAAGCATTTCAAGGTCCTGGAGTAGCCTAGCCAGTCTCCAGATCTCAACTCCACAGAAAATCTTTGGAGGGAGTTGAAAGTCTGGGTTGCCCAGCGACAGCCCCAAAACATCACTGCTCTAGAGGAGATCTGCATGGAGGAATGGGCCGAAATACCAGCAACAGTGTGTGAAAACCTTGTGAAAACTTACAGAAAACGTTTGACCTCTGTCACTGCCAACAAAGGGTATATAGCAAAGTATCGAGATGAACTATTGTTATTGATCAAATACTTATTTTACCGAGGAATTTACCAATTAATTCATTAAAAATCCTTCAATGTGATTTTCTGGATTTTTTTTTTCTTATTTTGTCTCTCATAGTTGAGGTATACCTATGATGAAAATTGGAGACCTCTCTCATCTTTTAAGTGGGAGAACTTGCACAATTGGTGGTTGACTAAATACTTTTTTACCCCACTGTACATATGTATATTTATTTTCTGCTTTGGCTAACCAGTTCTTATTATCTTATTTACTATTGCTGAGTGCTGCTATCCCTTTGCTGCTGCAATCCTGGAATTTCCCCATTGTGAGATGAATAAAGGCTTATTTTATCTTTTCTTAAATTCACACCTCAACAACGCTTTACAGCCAGACTTTAAGTGGGTCTCATCTTAAACAAATAACAGTGCATTTCTCCAGGATATCAGGTTTCATATCCTCACATTGCTGAAAATGAAAATGTGAACGTAATACAAATCATCAGCCTGACCCCCCCCCCCCACCACCACCCCACATACACACACACACACACACACACACCACACTGCCTCTTCATTCATTCATTCCCCTAAAAAAAATCCTGGAGGGCCGTATCAGTGAAGACGTGTTTTTGCTGGGCTCCTGACCAGGGCGAACTTTTAACAAATATTCTAACTCTTCTGATCAACCTCGGGCAAACTGGACTGAATATACAGTACATCAGATTAAAACGTTAAGGCGCCAGAATCACAACTTCATATTTTTCACGTGATTCTTCTAAAGGCGCCATGAGCAGGAACAAGCCCAGCAAGGAGCAGGCCGCTAAAGCTTCTGGCTCGACCAAGGCCTCTGAGGGCAAACCAACAGATCTGCCCGAGGTGATGACCACTACTGCAACCATTGAAAACAGGATATTGGCCCACATAGATGGAAAGATGAAAGATCTAGATGCAAAAATTGATGCCATTATAGAGCATATGGCAAAACAAGAGACCCACCTGAGAGATCTGGAAGATGGCCTGAATATGTACTCGGGCAAGATGGTGAGCACGGAAAGAGACGTTGGTCACCTAAAGTCAGAAGTTCCCTCGTTGCGCCTGAAGCCGGAGGACCTGGAGGGATGACAACGTCACTGTAATGTACGAATCATTGGTATAAAGGAAGGGCTAGAGAACAGTGAAGGCCAACGGCCCACGGTAGCTATCACCAAGATACTACAGGAGGTACTGAACCTTGACTTTATCCCGATACTAGACCAGGCCCATCGTAGCCTACAACCTACACCTAATGAGGGAGAACCCCCTAGGGTCATTGTGGTCAAATTTCACTATTTTCAGGAGAGAGAAGAGGTTCTCTGTAAGGCAACACGTTCAGCCTCGTTTTCCCTTCATGGTAGGAAAGTGAGCATTTTTTCCAGATTATACTGCTGCCGTGGGTAAGAAGAGAGCGGCCTTCTCTGAAGCTAAGCCGCTCCTCCAAGGCTGCCAGGGCGTCAAGTTTGGGATCCTCTTCCCAACCGTCCTTTGTATCACTTCACCATCTGGGCAATTTGTAATTTTGTAATTGTAATTTTATTTAGACAGGGACAATGTACAATAAAACATTAACCTTGCTTAAGACAAGGAGAGCTGCATTGTACCAGGTTTTAGAAAGTTGCTATTTTCCACCCGTAGTCCCTGGGCATGTTGATGGTACAATCAAATACAAAGAGACAAACATACAAAACAGTACAGTCAGTCACACAATTGTGCAAAACTGCAAAGGTACAATTAGCATCAAACACATATCCCCAATATCCTAAAATCTAATTTCCCTAGCTCCCCAAGTTAAAATAGACCCACTATCACACTCACATACACTCACACAAACTCACAAATGTTTACATGATTGTTGTAACAGTATCCAGTGTTTGGTTTGACAGGAAAAAGTTTTAAAGTCTGTACATGTGATGAGTTCAGTTGGGAGGGTGTTCCATTGATTTAAGGCAACAGAAGAGAAAGACGATTTACCAAATGCTGTCCTACATTTAGGGATGCTGCATTCTCCCCTGGTAACAGATGAAGTGACTCATGACATTTTTTCTGAGCTGAGTACAATAAATTTTTTCAGGGGAGGAGCAGCAGCATTGTGAATGATTTTAAACAGTAGGCAGACATTTGTGTACATGATCAGATTTTCAAAATTCAGTATATCATATTTGGTAAGAATGTGACAATGATGATATTGATGTGTTTTTTTTGTCATGGATCTTTAATGCATATTTATATAACAATTCAAGAGGTCTTAAAGTTGTTTTACATGCCTGAGACCAACTGGTCATACAGTACATGAGATGTGACAGAATCATTGCATTTAAATATGTGTGCGACGCTTCAACAGTAAAAGCATAGCTTATACTGTATGTCTATAATTTGAAAGGTAAAATTTCAGTCTTACTCAGTTTTTTTATATGCTTTTTAAAATTAAGATTTAAGTCAAGGGTAACACCCAGATATCTGAACTCGTCAACATTTTTGATCATATGCCCATCTACAGTGATGTCAGGAAGATCTCTGACTTTACACCTGTTTGTGAAATACATAGTCACAGTCTTTTCAAAATTTAAAGTAAGACAGGAACTATGTAGCCATTCCACAACATTGTGGATTGCTTTTGTTAATTTTGTAGAAACCTCGATCACATTTTTCCCATGAGCATACAGAACAGTGTCATCAGCATACATTATTAAATCTACATTGTTGCACACAGATGGAAGGTCATTAATATATAAGCTGAAGAGCAGTGGACCTAAAATTGACCCTTGTGGTATTCCCAGGGTGCATGGTTTAAATGGGGATAGGATATTATTCACCTGCACACACTGCTGTTGACCACTCAGGTAAGAGCTGATCCATTTTTGTGTTTGTGTGGAAAGGTCATAGGTTACTAGTTTATGTAATAATATGATATGATTAGGGCTGCACGGTGGCGCAGTGGTTTAGCACTGTGGCAGCACAGTTTACCCTCGGCCGGGGGATCGCGGGGATCATGAGATTGTGGGTTCGATCCCAGCCCCCGTCCAACAGTGAGCTGTGTGGAGTTTGCATGTTCTCCCCGTGTTGCGCGGGTTTACTCCGGGATTTCTCCGGTTTCCTCCCGCATACCAAAAACATGTAGGTTTAGGGCGCTCGCGCACGCAGCGACCAGCAGCCGGTGGCTTGTCACCAGACTGCAAACCAAATCTACCTACGGGTACAAATAAGTAACAAAAAAAAAAAAAAAAAAAAAAAATGATTGACAGTATCAAAAGCCTTACGCAGGTCAAGAAAAACTGCCCACATTACCCCTCCTTGAATGAATGAATGAATCTTTATTTTTTTCGGATAGTACAGGTTAAAAGAAACTGAATAATATAACAAAGGGGGAAAGAAAATCCAACAAGGTTAAATTAGACAATAACTCCTCTGATTATACAATTCAACGTAAGTTATCCGAAATGGGTGATAGCTGAAGCCGCAGCTTATATTGCCCACCCATATTCCATCCAAGAATTCAAAAGAGAAAAAAAGAGAAAACAAGACAAGAGCGATTACAATTCAAAAACAATGCTAAGACAAAATGTGACAGAAAAAACTAAGCTAAGCTAAGCGATTACAATTCAAAAACAAAGCTAAGACAAAATGTGACAGGAAAAAAGAAAAAGAAAAAAAAAAACTAAGCTACAACACAACACAGGCTGGATATGACAATCCTTATGTGATTTTACATGTCATCTGGTATATATGTTTGGAGTATTTCTTCCTTTAGTTTTTGTTTAAATTGTCCAAGCGTTGTACATGATTTTAATTCAGGTCCAAAATCGTTCCATAATCTGACTCCTTGCACTGAAGCACAGTGTTGCTTGGTGGTAGTTCTCACTGAAGGTTTTTGAAATATACATGTTCCTCTAAAATGGTATTGATTCTCCCTTATTTGGAACAACTTTTGGATATTTGCGGGCAGTGATAGCTGATTACACTAATCTATTATGCAGTGGAAGCAATCTGGAACAACTTCTGGATACACTCAGCTTACAGGGAACCAACAAACCCACTTTTTCTTAAATTAAAAGCTCTCAAGTTTAAAGATCTGGTTGACTTTAAAACTGCAATAATAATGTTTAAAGTGAAGAATCTGTAATCAGCAAACAATATTAAGTCCATTTTTTCTGAAACTTTACTTATATCATTTATACACATATTGAATAATAATGGCCCCAAAACTGAACCCTGTGGGACTCCACAAGTAACCTTCAGTAACTGTGAGTTTTCGTTACCAACACATACATACTGATATCTATTCTTTAAGTAACTACTTAACCAGGACAGTGCTACTCCTCAAATACCACAATTTTGTAGTTTCTTTAATAATAAATTATGATCCACTGTATCAAATGCTTTTTTAAGATCCAGGAATACCCCAACTGAATACTCTTTATTTTCAATGGCAGTTGACATTTTTTCTATAAATTCCATTAGAGCAAATGCAGTTGTCCTCTTGTGTCTGAACCCATATTGCTGCTCACACAATAAATTATTCTTCAGTATGAAGTTGTCAATTCTCCCATAGAATATTTTTTCAAGTATCTTGGAAAATTGCGGCAATAGTGAAATTGGTCTATAGTTTGAGAATTCCCCTCTGTCACCCGTCTTGTATATCGGAATTACTTTAGCTATTTTCATTGCATTGGGAAATACTGTATACCTGTTTGGAGAGACAGGTTACAGATATACGTCAGTGGTTTCACTAAGCATTCAATAACAGTTTTTATTAAGAGCATGTCAATACCATCACAGTCCGCAGATGTTTTACTTTTAAACGATTTAACAATTTCAATGACCTCTCTCTCGTCTGTGTTCTTTATGAAGATGGAGTCTTTTATAGCAGTGTTTTTGCTTATTGTATCATCTGTAGGCGCCGTAATGGGTATTTCTCGAGCCAGATTAGGACCAATGTTAACAAAAAAGTTATTAAATTCATCTGCAGGTGAAGCTGCATTCGCACTCTGAGTCGTTATGTTATTTTTTGAAAAATCGGTTGGGTAGCTTGTATTTCTGCTTTTATTTCCAAGAATACTGTTAAGTATTATCCATGTATTTTTAATATTGTCTCTGTTTTTCTCCAGTTCTTTACTGTAATAGTCTCTCTTACTACATCTTATTATATATGTTAACTTATTTTTGTATGTTTTATACCGCTGCTCTGCTTCTTTTGTCCTTTTCTTTAGGAAAGCTTTATATAATAAATTTTTCTTTTTACATGCCTTTTGTAATCCTTTGGTTAACCATGGCTTATCGGCAAATTTATGTTTAAGCTTTTTCTTTACTAATGGTCAATTTTTTTCATAAAGAGTGGTTACAATGTTTATAAAAGCGTCATAAGCTTCATTTACATCTGATACATAGACTTCCGTCCAGCCTTGCTTCAGCAAGTCCTCTTTAAAAGAACTGATTGCATTTGGTGATTTGTATCTGAACGATTTTAAAAAATTTTCTGTATTGGCCCCCATGTGGCCATGGATAAGTGCAAAGGTTGGCAAGTGGTCACTTATATCATTTATCAATAATCCACTTTCTATTTTCTTATCAATAATATTAACAAACAGGTTGTCAATAAGTGTAGCAGTGTGAACTGTGATTCTACTGGGATGTGTTATTGTGGGATATAGACTCATGCTGTACATAGAATTCATGAACTCTGTAATTACATTTTGTTGATGTGGATTTAGTAAATCAATATTGAAATCTCCACAAATTACTACCATTTTCTTACTAGTAATATTATTGTACAGCTCGACTAATTTATCTCTGAATGTCTCAATGCAAGTTCCCGGCGTTCTATATATACAACTTATAATTAGATTTTTTGTTTTATCTTGGTCAATCTCAACAGTAACACATTCCAAAATCCCTGGTAGTGCAAAGGACATTCCATTTACAAGCTTACATCTATACAGGTCATCAATATACAGTGCAACACCACCACCCTTTATTTGAGATCTGTTAATATGAAACATCTAATATCCCTCTATTGCCATCAGGGGAGCCTGCTCTTCATTAAGCCAAGTTTCAGAGACTGCAATAGCTGTAAATTTTCTGTCTAGCTGTTTTAAATAGTCCTGAATCTGTGGAAAGTTTTTGTTAAGACTTCTGCTGTTGAAGTGTATTATTGATAGTGTATTATTGATATTATTGATCTAAGTATGTTTTAATTTCTTCAAGGAAGTAGCAGCATGCTGTTTCAGTTGAATGTTTTATCCTAAAACCAAACTTCATCGGATGCAGTAAGGCCTTGGAATCAATTAATTGTCCTGCTACCACCTTCTCGATGAGTTTTGAGATGGCCGGGAGGAAGGTAATAGGTCGATAGTTGCTAACCTCTGCTTTGTCACCAGATACAAAGACGCAAGATAAATGTTTTGAAGACCCATCTGCAGCAATGGATTCTATTCGGAAAAATCTACAGCCATAAAACAGTGCACCATGAAACACTAACGAAGTGATGGCAGTGGCTAACGGATATCAGCAGCTAATGGGCACAGATGGCTAAAGGCTAGTGAATAACACTGTCGCCAAGCTGGGACAGTAGCTATTGAACAGATGACCATTTCATCTATTTGTCTTCCTTAGTTCTTATAATTATAGTTAGTTCATATAATTATAATTAAGCCCTCCAGTGGAGGGCATTAAAGCCGGATCACAGCTGCAATTACTATAATCACGATACTGTAATGCTGTCTTGTGTAATATTGCTTAAATAAAACATACCTGTTAAGTCGATACTTCAGAAAATCCCAAATCAAAATGCTATCTATTGGTCGCCAGAAGCTAGTAGTTAGCATGCTAGCAATTTAGCACATACTAGCAATTTAGCACATTTTGCTCGCTTTTCTTTGCATTTTCAGAGGAAACAGAGTCCATCACCAGAAAGGTATTGTGGTTTGTTAATCGAGACAATAAACAAACTCTAGCACTGCCTTTTTTTTTAAACAGACGTTTACTGGGTAGACAGAAGTAGACCTTTGCAAAAGGGTAGGACTTCCGGGTCACGGATGTTTAATTTTTTGGCAAACAACGCTTCACTGTGGAAATTAAGGTCTCCAAAACAGTACTGCAGTTGTCAGAGTTGATTGAAAAATACTGTTAGTAATTAACATGACTAGAACACTTTTGAAGCAGAGTGATACAAATCCAGTGAAATTGGAGTGCAATTATCGCAGATTATAGTAACTCCTGGAATTCGTATTGTCCAATCAAATTGCTCGGTCAGAACTAACTGTTGTATAATGTGCTTTGTTTACTGGTAATACTGTTCAAACTGTTTACATCCGAGAAACTGTTGTATCTTATCAGCCAAAATAGTTATTTTTCTCAATATATCTTTTGTGGATAAAATTGTCCGATTTTTTTTCCTCCCTTTTTTATATGCAGTACTCTTCTGTGTATGTGCAGGTGTGCACATGTGCCTACTTGTGTGCGCATCTATGTGTGTGCGTTTGTATGCATACAGATGTGTATCTGTACAGATGTGTGTATATATATATATATATATATATATATATATATATATATATATATATATATATATATATATATATATATATATATATACTACCGTTCAAAAGTTTGGGGTCACCCAGACAGTTTTTGTGTTTTCCATGAAAAGTCACACTTTTATTTACCACCATGAGTTGTAAAATGAATAGAAAATATAGTCAAGACATCGACAAGGTTAGAAATAATGATTTGTATTTGAAATAATAATTTTTTCCATCAAACTTTGCTTTCGTCAAAGAATCCTCCATTTGCAGCAATTACAGCATTGCAGACCTAACATGATTGCACAAGGGTTTTCTAATCATCCATTAGCCTTCTGACGCAAGGAGCAAACACATTGTACCATTAGAACACTGGAGTGATAGTTGCTGGAAATGGGCCTCTATACACCTATGTAGATATTGCACCAAAAACCAGACATTTGCAGCTATAATAGTCATTTACCAGATTAGCAATGTATAGAGTGTATTTCTGATTAGTTTAAAGTTATCTTCATTGAAAAAAAGTTCTTTTCTTTCAAAAATAAGGAAATTTCTAAGTGACCCCACACTTTTGAATGGTAGTGTACGTATATACACTACTGTGTAGTGTCTAATGGTACAATGTGTTTGCTCATTGCGTCAGAAGGCTAATGGATGATTAGAAAACCCTTGTGCAATCATGTTAGGTCTGCAATGCTGTACGTAATTGCTACAAATGGAGGATTCTTTGACGAAAGCAAAGTTTAAAGGAAAAAATTATTATTTCAAATACAAATCATTATTTCTAACCTTGTCAATGTCTTGACTATATTTTCTATTCATTTTACAACTCATGGTGGTAAATAAGTGTGACTTTTCATAGAAAACACAAAATAATTGTCTGGGTGACCCCAAACTTTTGAACGGTAGTGTGTGTGTATATATATATACATATATAGTAGTATATATATACACTACCGTTCAAAAGTTTGGGGTCACTTAGAAATGTCCTTATTTTTGAAAGAAAAGCACTTTTTTTCAATGAAGATAACTTTAAACTAATCAGAAATACACTCTATACATGGCTAATGTGGTAACTGACTATTCTAGCTGCAAATGTCTGGTTTTTGGTGCAATATCTACATAGGTGTATAGAGGCCCATTTCCAGCAACTATCACTCCAGTGTTCTAATGGTACAATGTGTTTGCTCATTGCGTCAGAAGGCTAATGGATGATTAGAAAACCCTTGTGCAATCATGTTAGGTCTGCAATGCTGTAATTGCTGCAAATGGAGGATTCTTTGGCGAAAGCAAAGTTTGAAGGAAAAAATTATTATTTCAAATACAAATCATTATTTCTAACCTTGTCAATGTCTTGACTATATTTTCTATTCATTTTACAACTCATAGTGGTAAATAAATGTGACTTTTCATGGAAAACACAAAATAATTGTCTGGGTGACCCCAAACTTTTGAACGGTAGTGTATATATATAAATATAAATATAAATATATATATATATATATATATATATATATATATATATATATATATATATATATATATATATATATATATATATATATATATATATATATATATATATATATATATATATATATACTGTATATATATATATATATACTGTATATATATATATATATATATATATATATATATACACAGTGGGGTAAAAAAGTATTTAGTCAGCCACCAATTGTGCAAGTTCTCCCACTTAAAAGATGAGAGAGGTCTCCAATTTTCATCATAGGTATACCTCAACTATGAGAGACAAAATGAGGGGGAAAAAAATCCAGAAAATCACATTGTCTGATTTTTAAAGGATTTATTTGCAAATTATGGTGGAAAATAAGTATTTGGTCAATAACAAAAGTTCATCTCAATACTTTATCTACCCTTTGTTGGCAATGACAGAGGTCAAACATTTTCTGTAAGTCTTCACAAGGTTTTCACACACTGTTGCTGGTATTTTGGCCCATTCCTCCCTGCAGATCTCCTCTAGAGCAGTGATGTTTTGGGGCTGTCGCTGGGCAACACGGACTTTCAACTCCCTCCAAAGATTTTCTATGGGGTTGAGATCTGGAGACTGGCTAGGCCACTCCAGGACCTTGAAATGCTTCTTACGAAGCCACTCCTTCGTTGTCCCGGCGGTGTGTTTGGGATCATTGTCATGCTGAAAGACCCAGCCACGTTTCATCTTCAGTGCCCTTGCTGATGGGAGGAGGTTTTCACTCAAAATCTCCCGATACTTGGCCCCATTCATTCTTTCCTTTACACGGATCAGTCGTCCTGGTCCCTTTGCAGAAAAACAGCCCCAAAGCATGATGTTTCCACCCCCATGCTTCACAGTAGGTATGGTGTTCTTTCTCCTCCAAACACGACAAATTCAGTTTTTACCAAAAAGTTCTATTTTGGTTTCATCTGACCATATGACATTCTCCCAATCCTCTTCTGGATCATCCAAATGCTCTCTAGCAAACTTCAGACGGGCCTGGACATGTACTGGCTTAAGCAGGGGGACACGTCTGGCACTGCAGGATTTGAGTCCCTGGCGGCGTAGTGTGTTACTGATGGTAGCCTTTGTTACTTTGGTCCCAGCTCTCTACAGGTCATTCACTAGGTCCCCCCATGTGGTTCTGGGATTTGTGCTCACTGTTCTCGTGATCATTTTGTCCCCACGGGGTGAGATCTTGCGTGGAGCCCCAGATGGAGGGAGATTATCAGTGGTCTTTTATGTCTTCCATTTTCTAATAATTGCTCCCACAGTTGATTTCTTCACACCAAGCTGCTCTACCTATTGCAGATTCAATCTTCCCAGCCTGGTGCACGTCTACAAATTTTTTTTCTGGTGTCCTTTGACAGCTCTTTGGTCTTGGCCATAGTGGAGTTTGGAGTCTGACTGTTTGAGGTTGTGGACAGGTGTCCTTTATACTGATAACGAGTTCAAACAGGTGCCATTAATACAGGTAATGAGTGGAGGACAGAGGAGTCTCTTAAAGAAGAAGTTAGATGTCTGTGAGAGCCAGAAATCTTGCTTGTTTTGTAGGTGACCAAATACTTATTTTCCACCATAATTTGCAAATAAATTCTTTAAAAATCAGACAATGTGATTTTCTGGATTTTTTGTTCTCATTCTGTCTCTCATAGTTGAGGTATACCTATGATGAAAATTGGAGACCTCTCTCATCTTTTAAGTGGGAGAACTTGCACAGTTGGTGGCTGACTAAATACTTTTTTACCCCACTGTGTATATATATATATATATACAGTATATATACAGTATATATATATATATATATATATATATATATATATATATATATATATATATATATATATATATACTGTATATCCTGGAATTTCCCCACTGTGGGACTAATAAAGGCTTATCTTATCTTATATATGCGAGTGTTTACATTTTTTTTTTTTCTTTGCTCAGGCACCATCACAGGTGATTTAGCTTAGTTTTATTCACCCTCAGGGAGCCAGGTTGAAACCAATATTACAGGGGTTGAAATCTATATTGTTTCATATTCCAAGTGCAATATAATTTTTACTTGCTGTTTTCCCTGGCCAAGGCCCGTCAAGAGAGTTTTGTATGTGTATTCACTGTGTTATACTGGTAAAGGGAGATGCGATCTTGAGGGATATAATAGATCAGCATGGGGATTCAAGGCTTTATTTTTTGTTTGTAGTTAAGGGACAGGGACACTTGCTTTTTCTTTTTCTGTTTTGTAAAAAGTTTAATGTCTGATGAAAGCCATAATTTAAGCTCTCTTCGTTTCCTGAGTTGGAATGTAAAGGGAATTCATAATCCTGTAAACCGTAGCAGGGTTTTTGCACATTTGAAGTCTCTTGGTTCTGATATTATGTTCTTACAGGAAACACACCTCCTACCAACTGAACATACAAGACTAAAAAAAGCCTAGATTGGACAGATTTTTAGCTCAAGACACGAGAGCAGAACACGGGGCACAGCCATCCTGATCCAGAAGGGTATTCCATTTGTTTCTCTGTCAATCATCTCTGACCACTGGGAAGGTACGTAGTGGTCACGGGTAATATTTACAGCACACGAGTGGTTTTAGCTAACATTTATGGGCCAAACTGGGATGGCCCCTCTTTTTCGCCAATTTCTTAGCAACCCTTCCGGATCTTAATGATCATTTACTGATACTGGGGGGAGATTTTAACTGTGTAATACATCCTTTTCTAGATAGGTCCAACCTGAGACCCAATAGTAAAATTTCAAAGGCAGGTAGTATCATTCAGTTGTTTATGGACTCATATGCTCTCTTTGACCTTTGGAGGAAAAACAATCCAGTTACGAAACAATTCTCCTTTTTCCCCCCAGTCCATCACTCCTATTCTACAATAATTTTTTTTCTTCTAGATGGTAGAACCTCTTCCATGGTTAAAGGGTGTCAATACAATACTATTGTCATCTCTGACCACAGTCCCATACAAATGACACACCTGCGCCCTCTCATCAGCCAGTGTACTTAAGGAGGCATCCTTCTGTGACTCAACGCTGGCTCGTCGCTGGCTGGATTGTTTTTGGGGCTGCACGATGGCGCAGTGGTTAGCACTGTGGCAGCACAGTTTACCCTCGGCCGGGGGATCGCGGGGATCATGAGATCATGGGTTCGATCCCTGCCCCCGACCAACAGTGATCTGTGTGGAGTTTGCATGTTCTCCCCGTGTTGTGTGGGTTTACTCAGGGATTTCTCCGGTTTCCTCCCACATACCAAAAACATGCAGGTTAGGGATACGGGGCACTTGCGCACACAGCGACTGGCAGCTGGTGGCTTGTCACCAGACTGCAAAACAAATCTACCTACGGGTACAAAATAAGTAATAAAAAAAAAAAAAAAAGACTGCCTGTCTATCCCAAAAATTACACTGGATGACCGCACACAAATGGACGGAGAAATATCGACAGAGGAAATATTACAAGCAACAAGATCCATGCAGAGCAACAAAGCCTCAGGTCCTGATGGTTTCTCAACTGAATTTTATAAAGAATTTGTACCTAAACTGGCCCCAGTACTTAAACAATTATATAAAGACATCTTCCTTCAACAGAAACTACCCCAGATCATGAAAAAGGCAATTATATCGGTTTTGCTTAAAAAAGATAAAGATCCCTCACTGTGCAGTTCATACCACCCGATAAGCTTGCTGAATTGTGATTACAAAATCCAGACAAAGATTTTGGCTTCTCGTATTGAGACAGTTATAGCATTGATTGTGAATCATGACCAAACTGGTTTTATACTCAGTCGGCAATCCTTTTACAACATGTGTCGTCTTCTGAATATACTGTATTCATCACACCCAGCTGAAGAGTCAGTAGTGATTTCATTAGATGCTGAAAAGGTGTTCGGCCACGTCGAATGGCAATACTTATTTGCTGTTTTGGAAAGATTTGGTTTTGGCCCATCATTCCTAGTTTGGATTAGAACTTTATATGGTTTACCCATGGCAGCAGTGCAGAAGAACACTACAATTTCTGACTATTCTAGGCTCTACAGGGGCTGCAGGCAGGGCTGCAGCCTTTCCCCCTACCTGTTCAACTTAGCGATTGAACCACTGGCCATAGCTATTAGAATGGAAGATGAAGTGAGGGGCATCTCTCAGGGCGGTAAACTCCATAAGGTATTTTTGTACGTGGATGACCTGCTACTGTATGTATCCAACCCAGAGGAATCTATATCAAAATTATTATACATTTTAGATCATTTTGGTCATCTCTCAGGTTATAAAATTAATTACTCTAAGAGCTTGCCATTTCCCATTAACGATGCAGGTGGTGACTACTCTAAGTTTCTGTTTGAGAATACATTCCCGTACCTAGGCATTAAGATCACTCGCTCAATGGATGGAGTGTAAAATCATAATTTTAAAAAATTACTTGAATGGACAGCACAAGACACTAAAAAATGGCCGAATTTACCCATCTCTTTAGTAGACTGCATTAACATTGTCATGACTGATTAGATAATTCAGCCCATGTGCAAGGTGTAGCAACAAGGAGACAATCAAACAGTACACACGTTTGAATGTTTTATTAAATGGCAAAAACTGCACTGCTACAGAACAGTCACTCGCCAGAGGAATGGGCCTGTGGAGAGATAACGAGAGCTGTAAGCAGAGGAATGGAGTAAGGGAAAATGGGCGAGCCAAATTACCACTTACATGGGCTCCGACGGAGCACCGGCAGGACTCCAGCGAGGGAATAGACGAACCAGCAGGGTAGGGGACTGCTGGTGGAGCCTGACCGGGTGGAGGTTACCTTCGTGGGAGAAAAAAGTGGCAGAAGAGCGCATGCAGCCCTCAGTGACACACCCACACAATGGCAGCAACCTGCACAGTGGAAAAAGCACACAGGTTAATAACTTCTTTACCAGTGTTATGATGACTTGCTGTCTTTCAGAGGCAGTATACCCAGACGAGCCAGCGTTGAGTCACAGAAGGATGCCTCCTTAAGTATACTGGCTGATGAGAGGGCGCAGGTGTGTCATCTTCCCTCAGGTGTGATGATGAGCAGCGGAGAGTTGAACAAGAAGGAGGAGGCGCGCTCCCGCCGCTCATGACAGGGCCCCCCCTTCTAGGAGCGCCTCCTGGCGGTCCACAAGGTTTGTTGGGATGGGCTTGATGGTAGGACCGGAGCATCTCTTTATCCAAGACTTGGGCCACAGGAACCCAGGATCATTCCTCCGGGCTGTAGCCCTCCCAATCCACCAAATACTGGAGACCCTGGCCCAGACGGCAAATATCCACGATCCGGTGGACCGTGTGGGCGGGGTGGCTGTCAATGATCTGAGGAGGAGTAAGCGGCTTCGGGTGGGGGGGGGGGGTTGCAAAGAGGACTGGCCGCTTGATGTGCGAGACGTGAAAGGTCGGGTTCACTCTTGGAGGGCAGGTGGGAGTCTCAGCCGAACAGAGGCATCGTTGATAATCCTGGAGTTCGGGAAGGGCCCAATGAAGCACGGAGACAGCTTCTTCGAAGTGTTCTTCAAGCCACCTGACTGGCCACCAACCAGACCTGCTGTCCCATGGTGTACTTGGGCACAGGCATCCATCGTTTGTCCACCGCAGCCCGGTTGCGCTCCACAGAGCGGGTAAGGGCAGCGCACGTGGATCTCCAGATGCGCCTACAGCGGCAAGCTTGAGCCCCCACAGAGGGAACCACAGCCTCCCTCTCGGTCACGGGCAGGAGCGGAGGTGTGTACCCCAATGACACTTCAAAAGGGGTAAGCCCCGTCGATGTGGAAATAGCCGAGTTCATAAAATACTCCACCCAGGTCAGGTGTGAACTCCACGATGGAGGGTGCTCAGCTGTCACACACCGCCAGGTGGCCTCCAAGGACTGATTGGCGCGCTCTGCCTGCCCGTTGCTCTGGGGGTGGTTCCCAGAGGAGAGGCTCACCATCGTTCCCAGGGTGCAGCAGAAGGCCCTCCAGACCTGTGATGTAAACTGCGGGCCCCGGTCAGACACAATGTCAACTGGGATACCTTGGAGTCAAATCACATGATCAGTCAACAGGACGGCCGTCTCCAAGGCCGAGAGAAGTTTGGGAAGTGCCACCAAGTGGACAGCCTTGAAGAAACAATCCACGATGGTCAATATCACTGTTTTGCCTTGGAAGTGGGGAAGTCCAGTGACAAAGTCTATGGCGATGTGAGACCATGGCCGACCAGGGACGGGGAGGGGATGGAGGAGTCCAGACGGGGGGGAGGAATCAGACTTGCCCCGGACACAGGTCTGACAGGCCTGCACGTACTCCCGCACGTCCCGCCACAGCGTGGGCCACCAGAACCCCCACTGAACCAGATCTATAGCGCGGGTGATTCCAGGATGACAGGCACTGAATGACATCACTGCGGAGGACAGCGGGGAAGTACAGGCGGTCTGGGGGGCACCCTGCTGGCACAGGCTCCCAAGACTGGGCCTAACGGACCCTCCACTCAATATCCCACGTAAGGGCACCGAGGACGCATGAAGGGGGAAGAATGGATTGGGGGTGGGCAGGGGGTGCTACGTCCTCGGACTCAAGCTGGCGCGATAGCGCGTCCGGTTTGGTATTCCAAGAGCCAGGCCGGTAAGTGATGGTGAAATTAAGCCGCTGGAAAAATAAAGCCCAGCGAGCCTGCCTGGCAATAAGTTGGTGGGCCGACCGCAAGTACTCGAGGTTCTTGTGATCGGTCTACACAACAATGGGGTGAATAGCCCCCTCTAACCAATGTCTCCATTCCTCTAATGCCAACTTAATGGCAAACAGCTCTCTGTCCCCTATGTTGTAATTCCTTTTGGTCGGCATAAGCCGATGAGAGAAATACGCGCACAGATGGAGCTTCTGATCGGAGGATGTGCACTGTGAGAGAACAGCGCCCACCCCCAAATCAGACGCATCCACCTCAAGGACGAACTGGAGCTGCGTGTCAACCTAAGCCAAGATTGGTGTTTCAGTGAACAGGCCTTATAATTTAGAAAAGGCCTGTTCCATTGCCTGGGTCCACCGAACATTAACAGAGGTCAGTTGCATTAAGGGCAGTGCTTCCCCACTATAGTTCCTGATGAACCTGCGATAAAAATTCGCAAACCCGAGGAAGCGTTGAAGCTCCCTACGGGAGTGGGGTGTCAGCCAATCGAGCACTGCCCTCACCTTGGCCGGGTCAGCAATCAGTCTCCCTTCAGCCACTATGAAGCCCAAGAAAGAAGTTGATGTTGTAGAGAACTCACACTTCTCAGCTTTAACGTAGAGCTGGTTCTCCAGGACCCATTGCAAAACGGCCCTTACATGGACCTCATGTTCCTCTGGCAAGCGGGAGAAAATTAAAATGTCATCCAAATAGGCGAACACAAATTGATAGAGCATATCGTGGAAGACGTCGTTAATTAACCGTTGGAAGACAGAGGGGGGCGTTGGTGAGCCCAAACGGCATCACCAAATACTCGACTTGCCCCAAGTGTGTTTTAAATGCTGTCTTCCACTCGTCTCCCTCACGAATGCAAATGAGATGGTACGCGTTGCGTAGGTCTAATTTGGTAAACACCCGTGAGCGCTGAAGGAGCTCAAATGCGGAATTCATCAAGGGCAGGGGATATTTGTCCTTAACAGTTATAGCGTTGAGCTCACGGTATTCAATACATGGGTGCAGCGAGCCATCCTTCTTGCTGACAAAGAAGAATCCGGCCCTAAAAGGGGCCGAAGATGGCCAAATAAGGCCAGCGTTCAGCAACTCCTTAACATACTTCTCCATAGCCTCCCTCTCCGGCCCAGAAATACTGTAGAGCTGGCTGGACGGCAGCCTCGCCCCCGGGACGAGGTCCACAGCACAGTCATAGGAGCGATGAGGCAGAGGCGACAGCGCTCTCGACTTGCTGAAGACCTCCCCCAAATCATGATAAGCCCAAGGGACGAGGCTGAGGTCCGGCGGCTTGACCGGAGAAGGAGAGACCGGAAGAGATGGAGCACATTCGGCTGAACTTAAACAATTGGCCAAACAGAACAGACTCCAGGGGGAGATGGAATTACGCCCCCAGTTTATTATGGGGCTGCGCCTCTGGAGCCACGGATAACCTAGAATCATCGGGATGATGAATTTGGGAGAACTAGGAACGTTAGTTCTTCCCGATGATTCCCGGGCAAGACGATGGCAACCAGCCGCGTGCATTCAGCGATAACCACAACGTCACGGCCAGATATGGTGGTAACACGTTGATGATGGGGCAGTTTAAGAGTGGGAATACCCAGGTCCCGGACGAGCCAAGCCGACATGAAATTGCCCTCTGCCCCTGAATCAACTAATGCCAAGACCCTCCTCTAGACCCCCGCCAATTGCACAAGGGCCGGAATACAGAAATTGCTGGGGGGAGTTAACTTGGTCCCGCCAGCCAGACCCCCCCCAGTTACTGACGGGCCGCGTCTTTTGCACTCGTCCCAACTGTGCTTTGGTGAACCACAGTACAAGCATGCGCCAGTCCTCCTCCTCCGCCGACGCTCATCGTCGGTAAATTGAAACCGAATGAAGTCCATCGGCTCGGGAGGAGGACCGCCCCCCCCCACAGTGTCAGTCCCCGCAGTGGGCACCTGCTCAGCGGACGAGTGAGAGGAGGCCTGTCGCTCCTTCACACGGTCACGATAGCAGTTGTCCAACCACACAGCCTGATCAATAAGACCATTGAGTGTATCGGGAACGGCATAAACAGCCAGGTCATCGCGGAGATGGGCGTTAAACCTGTGGAGGAATGTGCTGCGTAGTCTGCCACTTTGACCCAAAACTCCACAGAGAACTCGACCACAGACCAGGCCCCCTGGCAGAGAGTCATAAGGCGGCTCATTATGTTCCCCTGACTCTCGGTGTGGTCGAACACGCGACAAAAGGCGGCCACAAATTGGTCAAATGTGTAACTACGGCCCTCAGGGCTGTCTGATGTGGCCCGAGCCCAACTGAGGGCTCAGTCTCGCAACAGTAAGGTGAAAAATTGAATCTTAGCGATCTCCGTCGGGTACTCTCCCCCAACCTGCTCCAAATATATTCACCCGTAGTGTAAAAACTCCTTGCATTTCCCCACCTCCCCCGCAAACGGGGCAGGTGTGGGAACTGAGGTGGTACAGCAAACTGGTGATTGAACAATGGGGGAAGGCTGAGGAGGAGGAGCTGGAGGAGCCGTCCCAGCCAAATGACGCGTGATAGTGTCCAATTGCTGCATCATAGTTTGCAGCTGCTGGTTCATCATGGAGACCTGTTGCTCGGTCACCTCTAAGCGATCCAGAGCAGATTGTCCCCCTGTTCCACCTGCTGAGCCAAGATTAAGGCTGGCTCCTTCTGTCATGACTGATTAGATAATTCAGCACACGTGCAAGGTGCAGCAACAAAGAGTCAGTCAAACAGTACACACATTTGAATGTTTTATTAAATAGCAAAAACCGCACTGCTACAGAACAGTCACTCGCCAGAGGAATGGGCCTGTGGAGACAGAACGAGAGCTGTAAGCAGAGGAATGGAGTAAAGGAAAATGGGCAAGCCAAACTACCACTTACGTGTGCTCCAAGGGAGCGCCGGCAGGACTCCAGCAGGGGAATAGACGAACCAGCAGGGTAGGGGACTGCTGGTGCAGCCTGACTGGGTGGAGGTTACCGTCATGGGAGAAGAAGTGGCTGGAGAGCGCGCGCAGCCCTCAGTGACACACCCACACAATGGCAGCAGCCTGCACAGTGGAAAAAGCACACAGGTTAATTTCTTTACCAGTGTTATGATGACTTGCTGTCTTTCAGAGGCAGTATACCCAGACAAGCCAGTGTTTAGTGACAGAAGGATGCCTCCTTAAGTACGCTGACTGATGAGAGGGCACAGGTGTGTCCTCTCCCTCAGTTGTGATGGTGAGCAGCGGAGAGATGAATGGGAAGGAGGGGACGTGCTCTCGCCACCCATGACAAATATAGTTGAAATGACAATCTTGCCTAGATTTTTATATGTATTTCAAATGATTCCCATATTTATACCTGAAACAGTCTTCTAACAATTAGACAGGCTGATCTCATCATTCATCTGGAACAGTTCTAACCCTAGGATGAAGAAGAAATACTTGGAGGTACCAAAGGAGGCAGGAGGTCTGGGGCTACCTAATTTTATTTTTTATTATTGGGCAACAAATATTGTGAAATTCCTGCACTGGATCTCCACATACAGGAATAAGGAGGGTTTAGGTTGGGTACAGATAGAACCCCTGTCTAACCCGCTACCTATCCTATCCTCACTGTTGCCATACTGTATGGCTGTGGCATACAGTTGCTGAACCCGGTGGTTAGATCCTCCCTAAAAATATGGCTCCAATTTAGAAGACACGTTGGGTTAGTACAGGCCAGTGGGCTTTATCCTATTGCAAATAACCAATTTTTTACACCCTCTGTGCTCGATGATGCTGTTCATCTCTGGCATAGACAGGGATTAATTTTTTTAAGGATTTATTTTCAGAAAACACTTTTTCTTTTTTTAATATGTTAATGAAGGATCATGACATACCCAGATCTCACTTTTTTAGATATCTCCAAATCCGTAGTTTTGCAAAAAAAAAAAAAAAGTTTCCCTCTTTTCCGTTCTTGATGCCGAAGAATCATTTAGATGAAATTCTAGACTTGGTCCCCTGTGCCGAGAAAGGTACTTCTACAATTTATGTAACGATACAAAATTTAGGTGTGATATCATGGGATAAGACAAAAGCAGAATGAAAGAGAGATTTAGGGGTGAAGCTTTCTGAAAGAGAGTGGCACGAGAGCTTGACACGTATACACACTTCTTCATTGTGCATCCGTCATGGGCTCATCCAATTCAAGGTGCTTCACAATCTTCACTATTCAAAAGATAAGCTTGCTAGGATCTTCCCCACTATTGACCCTGGTTGTCCAAGATGTGGTCACACCCCAGCCTCAGTAGGACACATGTTTTGGCTGTGCCCCTCTCTCACAAACTTCTGGAGACTTATATTTGAGGCTCGACTTCACTTCCGCCCTCCCAAGAGAGCAGACGCTTTTTTCTTCTCTCCTGCTGATTTTTTCCTCCCCTCCTACTGGATCCCAGCTTGCTGTTGTCTGTCTGCGTCTGACTGCGACCGCCGAAAAGAAATTATGGAGTTAATAAGCTGGGCTTTGAACACAATTGACACTATTTTTTCAACAAGGAAAAGTGCTCCGGGGGAAGCTGTTTGCCCCGCTGGAACGGCTCCAGTGGGCTATCTATGTGACACAGGTATTTGGAAAATGCTGTGTCTCTCTAATCTCTCTATCGAAGATAGTGAAGATTTGTTTATCTTCGTAATCTTGGTGATTGGGATAATTCTGATTGGGACGGGAATTGTCTTGGTTTACTGCAAATTGCTGAAGATGGATTCAACCTATCAAAATGCTGGCCAGGCGAGGTGCATCCAACAAATTGAGAAACTGGAGAAGACCCTGATAGCGACTACTGGAGAACTGTCTCGTAAGGTGGATTACATCATGGGTTTGCTCAGGTCTTTCCACAACGAGTTCAAAGCTGCGCAATGAAGGATTAATGTACTGAATCTACAGAAGAAATACAAGTCTTCTCTGTGATCAGTCCTATTTGGCATTATTATTCCCCATGAAAATTCCTCCTGGCTGTCTGCAGACTGTGTTTTTTTTCAAAATCATGAGCACAAGGCCTTGGACAGCCAGCTGCAGCGCCAGATAAGACTGGGCGCCAGACAGACAAAACATCTTCTGCCAAGGGTCCTTGGGTCTCTCTTATTATCATCAACACTGCTCAACACCGCACACACATTGATTCATGAACTGATTAAAGATATACTGTACACTGCTCTCTTGTGTCTCGTGAATTCTGAGTTGTTGCTCTGTGCTATTGAGAGATTTTTTTTTCATTGTAATCACAATCTGCTTAAAAATAAGCTGTATTTTGATAACGAAGTTTTTTTTCTCCTCCCCCCTTGTGTCGTTCCCTCCCTTCCCCTCCCTTTCTTATCTATCTCTGTTTGATGAGGCGCCTTTATGGCTGCCGTGTCGTTGTGTCGCGCGCATGCGCACCAATGTCAAGTCAAGTTCCTCGTGTGTTTTTTTACATGCTTGGCAATAAAGTTTATTCTGATTCTGATTCTGATTCTGATTCTCACACATTTGCAAACAAGAAATAACTCCCAACTTTCATAAAGCCATTTTTGGCACATTACCCCCAGACTGCAAACTCACAAGTCTTCAGGGTAATGTTGTGGCATTCGCTTCCCTACTCGCTTGCAGTAGGGAAGTGGGAAGGGAAGTAGGGAAGGGAAGTGCTTTCCTTTTTACCATTAGAAAAGCTTAAGACATAAGGTCTGTAGAACTCGCAGGAACTTTGTCTCGACCTGGAGTCCCTGGGTGGCTGTGGTGCAGGTGTAGTGTGGCCAACTACTGATTGGAGGATCAGGGGTTTGATTCCCTGTCTGTCTGCAGTCTGCATGTTGAAGTGTCGTTGAGCTTGACACTCAACCCCCAGTTGCTCCTGGTGGGTTAGGCCAGTGCCTTTGTATGGAAGCTCCACCACCATCAGTGTGTGAATGGGTGGACAGCAGGATCTGTAAAGCGCTTTGGTCATCTAGAGATGACAAAAAGCGCTATATAAGTGAACGCAATTTACCATTTATAGATTATGCTGAGGGCTTCTCTTTTTGCTGAAAATTATGTCTATATAACTGTAATGTGTGTCTGGCTGAAAAATTGAAAGGTGATTACAAATGTGTATCGGTTTGTGTCAAGTCAAGCTATACAGCAAGACAACCCTGTTCCCCCCTTTTTTAAGTTTTGAGAGGTGAGGAGTGGGGTTTTTCTCTCATTTATGTGTGTTTTCTTTTCCGCATATGTTCAAAAAGCAGAAAATAAAGTTGAGAAAAAATCCTACATTAATGCCTAATCTATAAACTCCAATGGTAAGTCCACAATTAAATGAGAGTATAGATGGAATTAAAAAAAAAAAATAGTGTGTGATCATATAATTGAAATGATGGGCATTACATGATGACTGTTCCAACACACAGCCCCTATGGCTGCCCGGGGAATTTCTGCCAAATAATCCGGCGCCGGACATCTGCCCGTCTCAGCTTTTGCAGCGTAGTGCAAACACAGGCACGCTGCCGGGCCCTGCCCACCACTGTTTTCTGCGTGCTTTTGTGCCTAAAACTTTGAATAACGCGGAGTTTGTGTTCGTCAGACACGACGACCAGCGCCCTCCATTGCGCCTGCGCACATGTTGATTGGGGTTGCACTCCGCGGCAAAAGAGGATTTAGAAGCTTCCCCAGCAGAGAGCTTGTTTTTTTTTTGCGCAGCCCCTATGGCTGCCCGGGGAATTTCTGCCAAATAATCCAGCGCCGGACAGCTGCCCGTCTCAGCTTTTGCAGCGTAGTGCAAACACAGGCACGCTGCCGGGCCCTGCCCACCACTGTTTTCCGCATGCTTTTGTGCCTAAAACTTTGAAGAACGCGGAGTTTGTGTTAGTCAGACACGACGACCAGTGCCCTCCATTGCGCCTGCGCACATGTTGATTGGGGTTGCGCTCCGTGGCAAAAGAGGATTTAGAAGCTTCCCTGGCAGAGAGCTTGTTTTTTTTTTGCGCAGCCCCTATGGCTGCCCGGGGAATTTCTGCCAAATAATCCAGCGCCGGACAGCTGCCCGTCTCAGCTTTTGCAGCGTAGTGCAAACACAGGCACGCTGCCGGGCCCTGCCCACCACTGTTTTCCGCATGCTTTTGTGCCTAAAACTTTGAAGAACGCGGAGTTTGTGTTCGTCAGACACGACGACCAGCGCCCTCCATTGCGCCTGCGCACATGTTGATTGGGGTTGCGCTCCGCGGCAAAAGAGGATTTAGAAGTTTCCCCGGCAGAGAGCTTGTTTTTTTTTTTTTTGCGCAGCCCCTATGGCTGCCCGGGGAATTTCTGCCAAATAATCCAGCGCCGGACAGCTGCCCGTCTCAGCTTTTGCAGCGTAGCGCAAACACAGGCACGCTGCCGGGCATTGCCCACCACTGTTTTCCGTGTGCTTTTGTGCCTACAACTTTGAAGAACGCGGAGTTTGTGTTCGTCAGACACGACGACCAGCGCCCTCCATTGCGCCTGCGCACATGTTGAAAATGGCCGTATCTCACAATGTTAAAGAATCCTTTAAAAAAATTCCTGTATCCAGACAGTGATCTGGATCATCCCCAAAATTTAATCAGTTCTTCCTTGTACCATTTCCAACAACGCCTGAAAGTTTCATCGAAATCCGTCCAAAACTTTTTGAGTTATCTTGCTAACCAACAGACAAACAAACAAACAGACAAACAGACAAACGCTGGCAAAAACATAACCTCCTACTCTGGCGGAGGTAATAAATATAGAGAATAAACATAATCACTACAGACTGATAATTCATTATAAATAGATATGAAACAAAACTGGAGCCTAAACAGAACAACAGAAAGCAGTACTGAAACTCAAAGGCACAAAATGCGATAAATATATATAAATACAAAGAAAAAGCCACAAGGCTGAGTCTGGCAGAAGGTCCAGAACTCAGCTTGTGACAGACCCTGCCCCCCTCAAGGGGTGGAACCCAGACACCCCAAGGTAACACCAACCGAAAAAGAAAAATTCTGTCCCCCCAGCAGGGGTACAACAAAAACCCACCCAGGGTGGGAGGTGGAGGAAACAGACTAGGAGGGAATGAACAAAAATCCTGCTCAGGGCCCACACCAGTCAAAAAATCATAAGTTTTGGCCCCCCAGACCAAAAAGCTGGAAGGTTCAAGTTGGCGACCAAAGACCCAGACCTAGCGAATGGCAAAGTTTAATGAGTCAGGTGGCCTGCCAGAGAACATGGGCCATTTAACCCATGGTGGCTCCGGGCTGGAGCATTGTGGCACCCGTGGTGGCTCTGGGCTGGAGCATGGTGGCACCCGCGGTGGCTCTGGGCCGGAGCACAGTGGCACAAGCGGTGGCTCCGGGCTGGAGCACTGCAGCACCCTCATGGCTCCAGGCTGGAGCGCTGCAGCACCCTCGATGGCTTTGGGCTAGAGCACTGCAGCACCCTCAGCGGCTCTGGGCTGGAGCACTGCAGCACCCTCAGTGGGCCCGGCCTGGGCCAACGCTGCACCCTCGGTGGGCCCGGGTTGGGCCAACGCTGCATCCTTGGTGGGCCCAGACTGGGCCAATGCTGCACCCTCGGTGGACCCCGGTCTGGGGCATAGTGCCCATGGCAGTCCCAGGCTGCAGCACAGCACCTACATTGGATTAATGCTAGGGTGCATCACCCACGAGGGTCCCCAGCTGGGATACAGCACCCACAGAGACTAGGACCGAGGAGAGACCCACACGACGGCCTTGGGCCGAGGGGAATCTGCACCCGCATTGACCTCAGCAGGGGGAACTGGACCCACGACGACTTCAGGTGACAAGTCTGGACCCACGGAGACATCTGGAATAGATGGATCTTCCCCGGCAACCCTGGGAGAAGGCTCAGAAATAACAAGCAGAAAAACAGAGTCATTGTCACCGACAGCAGCGGAGCCCGGCGAGGTGAGCTCAGGTGCAGCTAATGGCTGCACCCTGCTCTCCTCTCCAAGAGCCAGGCAAGATCTCTCCAGGACAGTAAAGAGAAAAACAAGGGAGAGCACTTGCCTGAGCTTGAGCTCCACTGCCGTCCAGGGCTCCGTCAATCCAAACGATGACGACGTCTCGGGCCCGGTCTCATGGAGGTGCAGCTCAGTTGCTGACTCTGCTGAGGTGGCCCCCGCAGTAGGCATGATGGTAGTGGTAGTCTGGATGTCCCCAGGCGGAGCAACCCATGCAGGTGGCTCATCCTGCATGGCAGCTGGAGGCTGGCTCATCACTGGCACTGGAACTGGGTCCTCCAGGGCCACGAGCTCCTCCATCGTCCGGCGGTACTGTTCCAGGGCTGGCGGACACTCAGGACCCAGGGGAGAGGACACGGAGAGAGTTGGTGAGCAATAAATGGCTGCAGCAGGTGTGGAGAGCTCAGGGGACTGCGTTTCCTGAGCCCCCCTACCGAGAATCAGGCAATGCATTTCATCATAAATACTGTAGAAGAGGAATAAAATGACACTTGCCTGTTCTCCTGGTATTTGGTGTAATCTGCTGCAGCGGGTGAATAGTCATCCCTCTCCGTAGCTATTGTGGATATGGGCTCCTCTGAGGATTGTGGAGGAGCCGCCCCAGTAGTCATGGAGATGGGTGGAGCCAGGGAACCCACAGAGGACCTCTCGGCAGTGGGAGAGGACACCGAGGTTGAGCAGAGAACAGCAGCTACAGAGCGGCAGGAAGCTGAGATCCAGCCAGGGAAAAAAGAGCCTGAGGCTGTACTGCTGAAGGAGGCTTCGGGTTCGGTGCCGTGGAGATGGCTGTCAAGAGAGGCAGGAGGCTTCCTCCGGTGGTCCAAAGCGGGATGGCGTTGCAGTGGCTGTAATGGGGGAGCTGGAGTTGGCAAACCGGAAGAGGGGATGGACGGGGTGAGCGCTTCCATGATGGCTTCGATATAGCGGGGAACGGCTCCATCATCAGCCCGGGGAATGATTGCTGGAGCACAGTGACCATGGACAGCAGTCCCGCATATTGTGGATAGTTCCAGAGGCCAGGTGTGCCTCCAGAATCCCCACTACTCTATACAAACTCTCCCAGGTTTTCTTGGGACCGCGGGCAGCAAGAGTTTCATCCACAAAACTCTGGATAAAGTCCGCCACCCATTCCTCTTCCAGGCTTGGAGACCCCGCTGCCCATCTTCCTTTGTCGGATGGGTGAGGCTGATGAGCCGGGGACATAATGAGCTCCAGGGTCCATGTGAGCAAAAAGAAAAAAAAAAATCACAAGCTTACAGCAGCTGGGTTCTTAACTGGCTGCTACCTACTGTCATGAATTTGCCTCTTCGAGGCAGAGAGAATGAACCCAGGCGCTGAACTGCGAGCTTACAAGATTTATTAACAAAAACAACAAACTTAAAGTCCAACAAGATACTCAAAATGACAAAATAACAACAAAGGAAAAACTTACAGAAGTTGAAAACAGAAACGGGGCTATGACTGGGATAAAAAAGAGGCTTGAATTCAGCCTGGTGAGTCAAGACAGCAGCAATGAGAATGAACAGCTACTACTCTTAAATAGGTATCGAAATCCATTAAATAACAAGTGACAGGTGTGGGTTCACCTGTGCAAGGAAAAGGAAATAATGAGTGGTGATGAGAACAGCTGGGAGAGGTGAGGGAGGAGCGGCTGGATTGACAACTTGACAGGCGACGCCCCCAGTAGAGCACAAACATGGAAATATCGCCTGACAGCTGTCAACCCAGAGAAAAATACCATAGAATAAATATATAGAATAAACATAATCACTGCAGACTGACAATAATAAATAGATATGAAACAAAACTGGAGCCTAAACAGAACAACAGAAAGCAGTACTGAAACTCAAAGGCACAAAATGCGATAAATCACTCTATAAAAGCAAGAAATCTCTGTGTGTCTGGCATGTTCATAGGACATCATAGGATGGCCTATGACCTCTGCCTGAACATCACAGGACATCCTGTGAACTCAGGCATCATAGGACAACTTGCGATTGTCATATACATCAAGCCTGCCTTCATGTCTTTATGATGTCATATACAGTGACAGACATCAGGCAACATGTCTTTATGATGTCATATACATCAAGGCTGCCTTCATGTCTTTATGATGTCATATACAGTGAGTCCATGCCGGAAAGCCTCTTTTTGCTCAGATCTATTTTTATGATCGTTTCTCGGCCTTTTGGCTAAGATCACGTGTAGTAGTGCAGTAATGATCCTGTCCATGAACTGGAATTACAACGCACCTATCCCTCAACCAGTGGTCTCAATGAAGAAGAAGAAGAAGAAGAAGAAGAGGAAGAAGACCCACCAGATGGAGAGCAAGACAACTGCTGCACGTCAGAAAAGATGCCATGAAGATGAAACACCTGAGGTTCCAGCAGTACATCGCACCCGTCTGAGACAGGAGGACACCCTTCACCAGCATAGGGTATGACTTTAAAGCACGTTTCTCGGACATCATAGGACGGCCTATGATCTCTGCCTCATCATCATCATAGTGTGTCACGATCATAGCACATCATAGGACAGCCTATAGTGACTGTGTGATGTCCTATGTCATCATAGGACCTATGATGATTCTAACATATGCAACATAGGATTTGCGATGCCGTCATATAGACAATACGACTGGCTACCCATGATGTAGCATGATGTCCTATGATGTCTGCCTTGATGCATTTATGATGTCATATAGACCATCACTCATGATGCCTGCCTTCATGTCTTTATGATGTCATATAGACCGTCACTCAACAAAGAAGAGATACTTATCACCTGATTACCAATAGGACACAGCACTTTAAACTGAATGGGAGTTGCCAGAAACAGGAAAGAAGAGATACTCATCACCCAATTTAGAATAGGCCACACTAATTTAAACCAGGATCAAATGCAGGCATCATAGGACTCGCTATGCCATCATCACAGATCATAGGACATAGGACATCTTCAAAGATCAAACGCAGGCATGCCTCACGATAATAGGACTCCCTATGACACCATCATATGGTGATGATGGTGTCATAGGACTCACTATGACACCATCAAAGATCAAAGGCAGGCATCACTGAATCAGTGCTGGCATGCTTCCTTACACCCTTTCTTCCACCTGCTTTCTATGGGCATGCAGAAATACTTGCTTATACTTTGTTTCTGTGGGCATGCACGGGTATGCACGGGCATGCACGGGTATGTACTAGTATATATAAATGCAAAGAGAGAGCCACGAGGCTGAGTCTGGCAGAAGGTCCAGAAGTCAGCTCGTTACATGCTTTTGAACTTTGACATGGTTACATGTGAATAACTCCTTTTATTGTCACTCATACATACCCGTGCATGCCCGTAGAAACCAAGTATAAGCAAGTATTTCTGCATGCCCTTAGGAAGCAAATGTAAGCAAGTATTTCTGCATGCCTGCCTTTGATCTTTGAAATGGTACCTGTGTATGCCCGTAGAAACCAAGTATAAGCAAGTATTTCTGCTGCATACCTGCCTTTGATCTTTGACATGGTTACCATGGCAACAGTAGTAACCATGGTGAAACCTGCCTTTGATATTTGACGTCACCACTCGCTTTGACATGGTTATCATGGTAACAATAACCATGGTGATGCCTGCCTTTGCTCTTTGACATGGTTACCATGGCAACAGTAACCATGATGAAACCTGCCTTTGGTCTTTGACGTCACCACTCGTTCAGTGACGCCTGCCTTTGATCTTTGACATCAGCTCGTTCAGTGATGCCTGCCTTTGACCTTTGACGTCACCACTCGTTCAGTGATGCCTGCCTTTGATCTTTGATGATGTCATAGCAAGTCCTATGAAACCTGCCTGTGATCTTTGTGGTGCCTGCCTTTGATCGTTGAGATGGTTACCATGGCAACAGTAACCATGGTGAAACCTGATCTTTGACATCACCTCTCGTTCAATGCCTGCCTTTGATCTTTGACATGGTTACCATGGCAACACAAAGTCCTATGATCGTGACACACACACACAGACAGACAGACAGAGTGATAAAGGTAAGAAACATTGACAAGAACTAAGTTTAAAACTGTTGTTCAGTTCAGTACGTGGCGATAATTCACCTGTAAGCTGGTTGCCAACCGTCAATCAAATCTACAGTAAATAAAGAAGCTTTATGCAGTGTTGCCAACTCACTCTTTTGGATTCTCACTCTTTTTCCCACTCTCTCACTCCACAAACCCTATTTCTCACTCCAAAATGAGAAAATTACTGCCAATTTTGTGTTGATTTTCTTCAGATTTTTCCCACAATAAGAGCACTCAAGGCAGGATAAAGAAGACTGAACATGTTCTAAAAGCTTTGTCTGAAACAGTCTGTTTTCAGCCTGAAAGTCATAAGCCCCTAATCTAATACATTAATTAATCTTGCTATGTGTGCAAGAAATTTTAAGTATGCTTTTAAAAAGTAACATGAAAGTTACTTTTCCAAGTAACTAGTTACTTTAATCATGCAGTAATTGTTAAGTAACTCAGTTACTTTTGAAAAGAAGTGACTAGTAACTGTAATTAATTACCATTTTTTAGTAACTTGCCCAGCACTGTTGATAACGCTGCTCGGGTACATGTGCTGGCCTAGCTTGTCCTGAGGGCAGGCATCACATGCACGCTCACTCACGATCATAGGACATCAAAGATCAAAGGCAGGCATCACGATCATAAGATTCCCTATGACATCATCAAAGATCAAAGGCAGGCATCACTCACGCTCACTCACGATCATAGGACATCAAAGATCAAAGGTAGGCATCACTCACGATCATAGGCTCATAGGACATCAAAGATCAGAGGCAGGCATTACGATCATAGGACTCACTATGACATCATCAAAGATCATAGGACTCACTTTGACACCATCAAAGATCAAAGGCAGGCATCGCTGAACGAGTGCTGACATGCTTGCTGACAAAGGCAGGCATCACTCATGATCATAGGATCACAGGACATCAAAGATCAAAGGCAGGTATCACTCACAATCAAAGGACTCGCTATGACATCATCAGAGATCAAAGGCAGGCATCACTTACACTCACTCATGATCATAGGACATAAAAGATCAAAGGCAGGCATCACTCACAATCATAGGACTCGCTATGACATCATCAAAGATCAAAGGCAGGCATCACTCACACTCACTCACGATCATAGGACATCAACGATCAAAGGCAGGCATCACTCACAATCATAGGACTCGCTATGACATCATCAAAAATCAAAGGCAGGCATCACTGACGCTCACTCACGATCATAGGACTCGCTATGACATCATCATAGATCAAAGGCAGGCATCACTCACGATCATAGGGCTCACTATGACATCATCAAAGCTCAATGGCAGGCATCATTCACGCTCACTCAAGATCATAGGACATCAAAGATCAGAGGCAGGCATCACTCACGATCATAGGACTCGCTATGACATCATCAAAGATCAAAGCCAATCATCACTCACAATCATAGGACTCGCTATGATGTCATCAAAGATCATAGGACTCGCTATGACACCATCAAAGATCAAAGGCAGGCATCACTGAACCACTGAGCAAGTGCTGACGTGGTTGCTTACACCTGCTTTCTATGGGCATGCAGAAATATTTGCTTATACTTGGTTTCTATGGGCATGCACAGGTATGCACGGGCATGCACAGGTATGTACTAGTTGTTATAAAATCCGAAAAAGGCCCTATATTTGAGCCAACTTTGAGCTGCTTCCTATCTTTCAAAGTTGGCTGCACATCTCCGAGACAAGCTATGACTTCAGTTGACTGAGTGCTTGCTTTACGTCCTCTAATGGACTGAAAATGCAATTGGTTGAATCCCCAACAGAGTATGCAATGCTTACAAATTAATTAAAGAGTGATCCATGCATTTAGGGATTGGTGCATTGTGGTTAGTGTCAAGTATCACAATCCATCACTGAATCGATTTTTTGTGGTGAGTCTGATCAGGTGGTTAGGATGACTTCCTCTTCTTTTAGATTTGATTGGCAGTTGGCAACCAGTTTACAGGTGCATTACTGCCACATCACTCTATATCATCACTCTATCTGGTCAGGAGCTGTAGTCCTTACAAATTCATCACTCTATACATCCAGCATCACTCTGTCCATTAGGATGACTGATATGCAAATCATCATCATCATCATCATAGCAGTCTGTCGGGGGTGACAATGACTGTTTCATTTAGGTCTGATCACTCTATAAGAGTGATCAAGAAATTCAAGAAATGTCTGTCTGTGTGTCACGACCATAGGACTCACAAGATCATCGGCTCGCCTATGATGTGCCTATGATATCTACATATCTATATGTCATGGTCTGTGTGTGATCAAAGGCAGGCATCACTCATGATCATAAAAGATCAAAGGCAGGCATCATAGCGAGTCCTATGATCGTGAGTGATGCCTGCCTGTGATCTTTGATAATGTCATAGCAAGTCCTATGATCTTTTAGCGAGTCCTATGATCTATAAGCGAGTCCTATGATCTACAGGTTCCAAGGTTGTCATAGCCAGGAGCGACACTGGGGTTAAGCTCCCAGTGCTCATAAAATGCTCCTTATGGCGTGCGTCTCGAAAAGCCTCTGACAACTAAGTCCAACTCCTAGCCTGCCCGTGTGGTTTAGTCTCTAAGCCCGGCGGAACTGCTTTTACTAATAGGAGAAGGGGCGAGGGCGGATCTCTGGCGCCTTAAAACCAGATGCTTCGGGTAGATGGTGGCTCGTCAACCTGGGAAGGTAGCCCATCTAGGGGAAGATAAACCCTGATTTCAAACCTCTGCTGCCTTGCGGCATACCCGGTCACGGGAAAGGCTTCGGGAGTCAACCCTGAGGAAAAATCCGGAGTCGGAGCCCCTAAGGCAGTTCTATGTTGTGCTCAACATCGTTCTGGCAGCTCCTGCAACGGCGCTGGTGCCAAACTGTAGCAGCCCTGCTGTTCCTTTGGATTCATCAGTGACGTGGAGAGGGGGGACATGCTGCATGGGCAACATCTTGTCCTCCATATCTTCCTGCCCAGGCTTGAATCCTACCAACGCCCAACGCTGGAAGGTAGAACACCGGATCACTGGAGAGGACACTCCAGCTTCGCCTTTGGCGTAGACAAAACACGGGGAATGACAGTTACCGGTTATAAGCCACTGCTCAATTGGCGTAGAGCGTGGCGCCAGGGGTTGTTCCCGACGGTGGGAGGGATCATCAGATCTCACTGGACAGCTACCGCCCGCCTCAAACTGGGCAGCCCCCAGCCAATAAGGTGTTGTCCCGCCACAGCTTGCTTTCCTCATTGGGTGCATGGGGATAAGGAGAAATCCAAACAGCAGGCTGAGAACCTTCGCACCAGGCAAGACAATAAAACAAAAGAGACCAACTCTAAAACTGGGAACTTGGAACGTCCGCACTATGATGACAGGACTCGCTGCTAACCTAAAGGACATCAACGACACCAGGAAGACTGCCATCATCAATAATGAGCTGAAGAGACTGGGAGTGGATATCGCCACTCTCCAGGAAACACGGTTAGCTGATGCAGGCACACTGAGAGAGAAGGACTACACGTTCTACTGGCAGGGAAAGGGCAGTGACGAACACAGGGAACACGGAGTGGGCTTCGCAGTGAAGAACACCTTGCTGAAGATGGTGGAACCGGGCAGCACTGGCTCTGCACGACTCCTCACCCTCCGCCTGAACACCACTCAAGGCCCAGTCACCCTCGTCAGTGTGTATGCCCCAACACAGACAGCCACACCAGAGGCAAAAGACGAGTTCTACGAGAATCTCGCAACAACTGTCAGGATCATCCCCAACTCTGAACAACTCATTCTCCTTGGAGACTTCAATGCCAGAGTGGGTGCTGACCACGACTCCTGGCCCTCCTGTCTTGGACCTTTTGGCGTGGGCAGAATGAACGACAACGGACAGCGGCTGCTCGAGTTCTGCACATATCATGATCTGTGCATCACAAACTCGTTCTTCAAGACCAAGCCCCAACACAAGGTTTCCTGGCAACATCCGCGCTCAAAGCACTGGCACCAGCTAGACTTGATCCTGACCAGGCGCACCTCACTGAAGAACGTGCTAATCACCCGTTCGTTCCAGAGTGCAGATTGCGACACAGACCATTCATTGGTGTGTTGCAAGGTCAAGCTGCAGCTGAAGAAATTCCATCGTGCTAGACAACCTGGAAAGGCACAGATTGACACCAGCAAGATGGCCCAACCAGAACCCGTTGAGCAGTTTGCCTCCACCTTTGAGAAGGAACTTGGTGTACCACAAGGAGGTGAATCTGCAGAGCAGAAGTGGGAAGAGCTGCGAAACACCATCTACCGCACAGCCTTGGCTACCTTTGGGAGGAAGACCTCGAAGTCACAGGACTGGTTTGATGCCAAGTTGACCAAGATGACCCCCGTCATTGAAGCCAAGTGCTCAGCACTTGCTGAGTACAAGAAGTACCCAAACGAGAAGAATCTCCAGATTCTCAGGGCTGCGAGAAGCAAAGTTCAGCAGACTGCTCGGCGCTGTGCCAACGAGTACTGGACTCAGCTCAGCCAAGACATTCAAACCGCTGCCATAACAGGGAACATCTGGGGTATGTACGATGGCATCAAGAAAGCACTTGGTCCGGCTCAGAGCAAGACGGCCCCCCTCAAATCTTCCACTGGGGAGATGATCACAGAGAAGAACAAGCAGATGGAGAGATGGGTGGAACACTACTCCGACCTCTACTCTAGACAGAACACCGTGACACCGTCAGCCCTTGATGCCATCGACTGCCTGCCATCCATGGACGAACTTGACGCTGAGCCAACCATCGACGAACTCAGTAAGGCCATTGATAGCTTGGCCGCTGGCAAGGCACCCGGCAACGACGGCATACCCCCTGACCTGATCAAGCACTGCAAGACCGCCCTACTGCTGCCATTGCATGACGTCCTCTGCCAGTGCTGGAAGGAAGGTGCCGTACCACAGGACATGAGGGACGCCAAGATCATCACCCTCTACAAAAACAAAGGGGAGAGAAGCGACTGCAACAACTACAGGGGCATTTCCCTCCTCAGCGTTGTTGGCAAAGTCTACGCACGAGTTGTTCTCGTTCGTCTACAGAAGCTTGCCGAACGTGTCTACCCCGAGTCTCAGTGTGGCTTCCGCGCTGAGCGATCGACGGTAGACATGATATTTTCCATCTGCCAACTCCAGGAGAAATGCAGAGAACAGAACATGCCTCTGTACGTCGCCTTCATCGACCTCACCAAAGCGTTCGATCTGGTCAGCAGAGAGGGCCTTTTCAAGATCCTGCCAAAGATAGGATGCCCACCAAAGTTGCAAAGCCTCATCGAATCGTTTCACACCAACATGCAGGGGATAATGCAGCACGATGGCAACGTCTTAGAGCCATTCAACATACGCAGCGGAGTGAAACAGGGCTGTGTACTTGCGCCAACCCTCTTTGGGATTTTCTTTGCTATGCTCCTGAGGCATGCCTTCAGCACAGCAACAGAGGGAATCTACCTGCACACAAGATCTGACGGCAGGCTTTTCAACCTCGCCCGCCTGAAAGCCAGAACCAAAGTACGCGAGGCTCTAATCAGAGACATGCTGTTCGCAGACGACGCTGCAGTCGCAACCCACACACAGCAGGAGCTTCAGACCCTGATGGACCGCTTCTCCCAGGCATGCAAGGACTTCGGGCTTACCATCAGCCTGAAGAAGACTAACGTCTTGGCGCAAGGCACGGAAGCACCACCAACCATCACCATTGATGACTACAAGCTGGAGGTCGTGAATCAGTTCACGTACCTGGGGTCCACGATCAGCAACAACCACTCCCTTGATACAGAGATCAACAAGAGGATTGGAAAATCAGCCTTCACACTCGCTCGCCTCACCACACGAGTGTGGGAGAATCCCAAACTCTCTGTCAAGACGAAGATGGCAGTGTACAACGCCTGCGTCATCAGCACACTGCTCTATGGGAGTGAGACGTGGACAACATACGCCCGGCAGGAAAAGAGACTGAACTCCTTCCACTTGCGCTGCATTCGCCACATCCTGGACATATCCTGCCAGGACAAAGTGCCCAACACAGAAGTTCTGTCCGCGCCGGCCTTCCCTCCATGTTCACTCTACTCAGGCAGCGCAGGCTCCGCTGGCTAGGCCACGTTCACCGTATGGAGGATGGCAGAATCCCCAAAGACGTCCTCTATGGAGAACTGGCAACTGGCAGGAGAGACGTTGGCCGCCCACAGCTGCGCTTTAGAGATGTCTGCAAGAGAGACATGAAGGCCCTGGATATCAACACAGAGCGCTGGGAGGACCTTGCAACGGACCGCTCCAAATGGAGAGGCACCCTGACCAGACAGCTCAAGGCGGGTGAAGAGAGACTGACTGCTGCAGCAGATGAAAAAAGGACCCGCAGGAAGAACCGCCACAGACCCAGCAGCACGGAGACCACCCACAAGTGTGACCTGTGTGACAGGGACTGTCATTCGCGCATCGGCCTGTTCAGCCACAGGCAGTGCTGTTCCAGCAGAGTAGACGTTTAGGATTCTCTTCCATGGTCATCATAGACCGACGGAGGCCGACGATGATCTATATGACATCATAGACATCATGTCAAGATCATAGATCCCTCTGGTTTGCACGGAGTTGTCTAACTACCTGGTCTGGCAAGGCCGCTACACTACTTCGTCGTGCTCCTGAGATTCCTTCTCTACTCCGTCGTTCTCCTGGGAGTTCCAGCTCCCCAACGCCAAGTAAGCCCCCTTCATCCTCATTCCTACTCTATGCTCTGCTCCCCTGTGCACAGGCGGAAATCCGTGGCAGCGGACCACCTCCTCCTGGCGGTGGACTGAGCACACCCTGCACTTCACCAAGTCCTCCTTTCATTCCTTCTGCAACCGGGGCCGAAGACATTGTCTCTCTGGCCGGAGCCTTCTGGACCCAAGCCTGTGCTGCTCACCAACTCACCTACAGTAAGACTGAACATAACTGTACCATCTCTCCAGAGTGTTGGCACTAACCCCCTTGTCTCTGCTCTTCCCTAGGGTTGCCTGTCTGTACAGTGCTCTGATCGCCCCGGCTGCTACATTCACACATTCACACACACACACACACACACACACACACACACACACACTCATACATACACAGCACAATAAAGATAATTGAGTTTGTTTCTGAGTCTGTGTCTGCTTCCTGGGTCTCGAATCATGTCAGTCCCACAGTTGACACTGCATGTCAGAGCACAAACCAACCATGAAGTCAAAGGAATTGTCTGTAGACCTCTGAGACAGGATTGTCTTGAGGCACAAATCTGGGGAAGGGAACAGAAACATTTCTGCTGCTTTGAAGGTCCCAATGAGCACAGTGGCCTCTGGCTGCACGGTGGCGCAGTGGTTTAGCACTGTGGCAGCACAGTTTACCCTCGGCCGGGGGATCGCGGGGATCATGAGATCGTGGGTTCGATCCCAGCCCCCGACCAACAGTGAGCTGTGTGGAGTTTACATGTTCTCCCCGTGTTGCGTGGGTTTACTCCGGGATTTCTCCGGTTTCCTCCCGCATACCAAAAAAAAAACATGTAGGTTTAGGGCGCTCGCGCACTCAGCGACCGGCAGCCGGTGGCTTGTCACCAGACTGCAAACCAAATCTACCTACGGGTACAAATAAGTAACAAAAAAAAAAAAAAAAAAAAATCCAGCCATCCATCCATCCATCTTCTACCACTTTTCTGGAGGTCCAGGTCATGGAGGCAGCAGTTCAAGCAGAGAAGCCCAGACTTCCCTCTCCCTGGCCACCTGCTCCAGCTCTTCAGAGAGGATACCAAGGCGTTCCCAGACCAGCTGGGAGACATAGTCTCTCTAGCGAGTCCTGGGTCTACCCTGGGGTCTCCTCCCAGAGGGACGTGCCCAAAACACCTCAAGTGGGAGGCGTCCAGGAGGCATCCTTATCAGATGCCCATACCACCTCAACTGGCTCCTTTCAATGTGGAGGAGCAGCGGTTCTACCCTGAGCCTCTCCCGGATGACTGAGCTCCTCACCCTACAGTGTTTCTTCTGGCTTAAAGACCTTGGCATGGTGGCAACATATCCCCCCCCCCCCATGTAAACATACCGGGATATGTTAATTTTATACTATTTATTTCTTTTTCAAATTTTACACAGTAATGTTGCATATGGAACTTACCATTTGAAGTATTGTACAACCGAGGCTTGAATATTGGGCCAGTTGGGGTCCCACCCAGACATCCTGTGTTTAGACTTTTTAGTGGTGTTATCCTTCTCTCCTTCCTCTGCCTGAACATTTCCCTCTCCTTGGCTCCTCTCTTCTGTCTCATCTTGCCCTCTCTGAGCTCTGTCTAATTCAGGTTCTCTCTTTATGTCTATGGTGGTATACAAACAGGTTAGAAAATATCAAGTGTCATGTTTTGTCCTGCAGGATTTTTGTGTCATGGTTTACATAAATGACAAAAATATCTTTTTTTTGTGTTTTTATTCTAGTGTTTCTTTTTTTCCATTGAGAGAGTAGGGAAGGGAAAGAAACATTCATAATAGTAATATACTCAAGCATACTTAAATTATATGATCAGGTGGGTATACAGTAACCAAAAATTCTACTCATGTAAAAGCAGTGCTTTGAAATTAATAATTAAAAGGAGGCAACCCAAAATTTATAATTGAGTTAAGGATACAAAGAGCACCCACTTAAAAACTTGAGTAATGACTTCAGTCTTGAAGGTTTGAGGTTTTTCTCAAAAATTTATAACAATTTTCTTATAGTTTTCTACTTTTCTCTGTAAATCTAAAGTTGAAACCATGTTCCTCAAATTTGTAATTTTCTCTTGTAAAATTGACTTTTCTTGTACATTTGAAATTTTATGATAAATCTGTGGATTATTTTATGACTAATTTTTGTCTGTCTTTTAAAATAAAATTAGGTTTTTTTTTAGATAAATTTGAAACAGACTGTGGTAATATTTTTTTTTACTTTTTCCTTATAACAATTTACATTTTTGACCATAATTTTGCAGTCAGAACAGAACAGTAATTTAACTCTGATTACAAAGAAAAAAATATTAATAAAATTGTATTCAATGAAATAAATTAACTTAAATGACTAAGGATGTCATTATTTCTATTATAATATTTCTTTATAGTTTTTTTTTTGTTGTTGTTGTTGTTTTTAGAAATCTCCTCACCACCCAGACAGCGTGAAAAGAGAGCTAGCATTTTTAGCTGTTGCTTTTTGTCACTGCCGCTGGAGAACAAAAACAGCACGCCTGCTCATGCAAGAAAAGAGAGAAATTGCCAGTCTCTTCATTCCTGCAATTCCTACAGAACATAACTTAATGTTGTAGTGGCTGGTGAAATATATCCTCAGCAATTCATCAGTCCCTTGCCTTTCCCTTTATATGAAGCTGGCTGCATATGAATTCTAACCACATCTCTTAGCAAAGCAACTCTTCCATTATTGCTCCCGTTTCCAGCAGGTTAAAACCATGATAAACGCCAGTGCTTACATACCTCTTCTGATTTTTGTCCGCGTTTAAAGTATTTTAATAAATTCATGTTTCTGTTGGACAGTCACACTTAGCGAGACACTGCCTGTCTTAGCAAGACACTGCCTGCTGACTGACTGGAAAACTCGCGTCAGCGGGGCGCTTCTAAACTCCACGTGGATGACGGCGTTGTTCGTGCACACGCTTGTGGAAAGTCATTGCTTCATATATTTTTCTTAGTAAATTCATATCGTCTTGGGGTGGTGGTAAATTTTCTGGCAAGGCAGGCCACCACAGAGAAATGTTACCAGAAGAAACCCTGCCCTATCTCTGAGGGTGAGTCCAGAAATCCTATGAAGAAAGGTCATTTCAGCTGCTTGTATCCGCGATCTCATTCTTTCGGTCATTACCCAAAGCTCATTACCATAGGTGATGGTAGGAACATAGATTGACTGGTAAATTGACAGCTTTCCCTTAAGAGTTTAGCTCCCTCTTCACCACAACAGACCAGTACAACGTCCGCATCACTGCAGATGCTGCTTCGATCCGTCTGTCAATCTCTCGCTCCATTCTCCCCTCACTCGTGAATAAGACCCCAAGATACTTAAACTCCTCCACTTGGGGCAGGAGCTTGTACCCAACCCGGAGAGGACAATCCACCTTTTTCTGGCTGAAGACCATGGACTCGGACTTGGAGGTACTGATTCTCATCCCAGCCGCTTCACACTCAGTGGCAAACTGTCCCAGTAAGACCTGTAGGTCATTGCTGGATGAAGCCAGCAGGACAACATCATCTGCAAACAACAGAGATAAGATCCTGTGGTCACCAAGCATGACACCCTCCATCCCCTGGCTGCGCCTAGAAATCCTGTCCATAAAAATTATGAACAGGATCGGTGACAAAGGGCAGCCCTGGCGGAGTCCAACTCTTACTGGGAATGAGTCCGACCGAGCGTTGGAAATATGAACCAAACTCTCACAACGGTCGTACAGAGACCAAATAGCTCATAACAACAAGCCCGATACCCCATACTCCCAAAGCACCCGCCACAAAAAAAACACGAGGGACACAGTCAAATGCCTTCTCCAAGTCGACAAAACACATGTAAACTGGTTGGGCAAACTCCCACGAACCCTCGAGGATTCTCGAGAGGGTAAAGAACTGGTCAGATGTGCCACGGCCAGGACGAAAACCACATTGCTCCTCCTGAATCAGAGGTTCAACCAACGGCTGGACTCTCCTTTCCAGTACCTTGGCATAGCCCTTCCCAGGGAGGCTGAGGAGTGTGATCCCTCTAAAGTTGGAGCACACTCTCCGGTCCTCTTTTATGAAGAGAGGAACCACCACCCTGGTTTGCCATGCCAAAGGCACTGCCCCCGTTCGCCACGCAATGTTGCAGAGGCGTGTCAACCATGACATCCAGGGCTTTGAGGTACTCAGGGCGAATCTCATCCACCCCGGCCACCAAAGACATTTTTAACCACCTTGGCAACCTCAGCCCCTGTGATAGGCGAGTCGTCCCCTCATCCACAAGCCCTGCTTCCTCTGTGGAAGGTGTGTCAGTGGAATTGAGAAGATCCTCAAAGTATTCCTTCCACCACCCAATGATATCCCCAGTCTAAGTCAGCAGTGCCCCATCCACACCATACACACTGTGGACAGGGAGCTGCTTCCCCCTCCTGAGCCGCCGGACAGTTTGCCAGAATCTCTTTGAGGCCGACCGATAGTCTTGTTCCATGGCCTCACCGAACTCCTCCCACATCCGAGTTTTTGCTTTAGCAACCACTCGAGCTGCACTCCGCTTGGTCTGCCGGTACACCTCAGCTGCTTCGGGAGTCCCACAAGCCAACCAAGCTTGATAGGATTCCTTCTTCAGCTTAATGGCCCCCCTCACCACTGGTGTCCACCACTTGGTTCGGGGGTTGCCACCACAAGATACCCCGACAACCTTGCGGCCTCAGCTCTGGGCAGCCGCTTCAACAATGGAGGTGGAGGTGGAGAACATGGCCCATTCAGACTCCATGTCTCTAGACTCCCTCGGAATGTGGTTGAAGTTCTTCCAGAGGTGGGAGTTGAAGACCTCCCCGACAGGGGCCTCAGCCAGATGTTCTCAGCACACCCTCACCATACATTTGGGTGTACCAGGTCTGAATGGCATCCTCCCCTGCCATCGGATCCAACTCACCACCAGGTGGTGATCAGTTGACAGCTCTGCACCTCTCTTTACCCAAGTGTCCAAGACATACGGTCGCAGGTCTGATGACACGATAACAAAATCGATCATCGACCTGTGACCTAGGGTGTCCTGGTGCCAGGTGCACATATGGACACCCTTATGCTTGAACATGGTGTCCGTTATGGACAAACTGTGGTTAGCACAGAAGTCCAATAAATGAACACCACTTGGGTTCAGATCGGGCAGGCCGTTCCTCCCAGACACCCCCCCGCCAGGGCTCACTGTCGTTACCCACGTGCGCATTGAAGTCCCCCAGCAGCACAATGGAGTCTCCAAGAGGAGCACTCTCCAGCACCCCAGTCAGAGACTCCAAAAAGGGTGGGTACTCTGAACCATCATTTGGTGCATAGGCACAAATGATGGTCAGGACCCATTTCCCAACCTGAAGGCGCGGGGAAACAACCCTCGGGGAAAACATCCACTGGGGAAAACATCCACTGGGGAAAATTCCAGTATAGAGGCAGCAAGGTGGGGGGATACAACCTGGCCTCCATTATCTATAAATGGAGAAGTTTGGAACCACCAGGACTCTTCCTAGAGCTGGCTGGTTGTCTAAACTGAGCGATCAGGGAGAAGGGCCTTAGTCAGGGAGGTGACCAAGAACCCGATGGGTACTCTGTCAGAGCTCCAGCATTCCTCTGTGGAGAGAGCAGAACCTTCCAGAAGGACAACCATCTCTGCAGCAATCCACCACTCAGGCCTGAATGGTACAGTGGCCAGACAGAAGCCATTCCTTAGTAAAAGGCACATGGCAGCCCTCCTAGAGTTTGCCAAAAGCCACCTGAAGGACTCTCAGACCACGAGAAACAAAAATCTCTGGTCTGATGAGACAAAGATTGAACACTTTGGCATGAATGCCAGGCGTCATGTTTAGAGGAAGCCAGGCACTGCTCATCACCAGGCCAATACCATCCATTCAGTGAAGCATGGTGGTGGCAGCATCATGCTTTGGGGGCGCTTTTCAGCAGCAGCAACTGGGAATAGATAGAGTGAAAAGATGAATGCAGTAATGTACAGAGACACCCTGGATGAAAATCGGCTCAAGGGCACTCTTGACCTCAGAGTGGGGCAATGATTCATCTTTCAGCAGGACAACGACCCTAAGCACACAGTCAAGATATCAAAGGAATGGCTTCAGGACAACTCTGTGAATGTCCTTTAGTGGCCCAGCCAGAGCCCAGACTTAAATCCAATTGTGTTCAATTGGATTTAACATCTCTGGAGAGATCTGAAAATGGCTGTGCACCGATGCTTCCCATCCAACTTGATGGAGCTTGAGAGGTGCTGCAAAGAGGAATGGGCGAAACTGCCCAAAGACTGGTGTGCCAAGCTTGTGGCGTCATATTCAAAAAGACCTGAGGCTGTAATTGCTGCCAAAGGTGCATCAACAAAGTATTGAGCAATGGCTGTGAATACTTACGTACATGTAATTTCTTTGTTGTTGTTTTTTATTTTTAATACATTTGCAAAAATCTACAAAAACCTTTTTTCACGTTGTCATTATGGGATATTGTGTGTAGAATTTTGAGGAAAAAATGAAGTTAATCCATTTTGGAATAAGGCTGTAACATAACAAAATATGGCAAAAGTGAAGCACCGTGAACTTTCTGGATGCACTGTAACTCACTGTCAGTTCTGAAGCTAATGTCCTGGGCTCATAAACTCTGGTCAGGGATTGGATCGATATCACAGCCAATAACAGGGTGAAGGGTTGTAAATGAAGACTGGATAATGTTTTAGTGATGTAGGAAAATGTAACCCAGAAGAGCTATACTGCTTCTGCCCATTCTGCAAAAAATGTTGAGATTGTGGGCACATATGCGGTTTCCATATGCTTCACATGCTTGTTGCTGTATGCTTATTGTTTACTGCACGTCTCAGAGGAACAAAAGGTCTGAACCTCCTAGGGGTAACAGGAGGATGCGAAGTCTGGCCTTTTGTATGCAGAGAGACGGCCATGAAGGATTTCCCGACCACCAGGACTTCGGGTGGAGACAGAAGACCTGAAGGGGGGTGCATTGTGTTTTGGGATGTAAAGACAATGCGACTGTTTGCTTTGATGTCCTGGGGTATAAAAAGGACAGCTGTGGGGGCATGCCTTCCGCTTGTCTGTTTTTGGATGTTGGAGAATGTGGTTGTGAATAAAACTGATTTTGAGTAATAAACTCAGCCTCGTCTTTCCCCACAATCTCCACACTGGTGACTCTACGACGTATCATGAGCGGAGACGAATCTCCCGAGCTAGACACGCCAGGAGCCAGCCAAACGAGTGCAGCCACAGTCCACCTACCGGACTTCTGGCCGAACAATCCGCGCTCCTGGTTTAGCGCAGTCGAGGCACAGTTCCACCTCCGGAGGATTTCGGTAGACGACACAAAGTTCTACCATGTGTCAACTGACATCCTGGGCAACTTCTACCGCTGCGTGATAGAGAGTACCCTGACCAACTGTGTCACAGTCTGGTATAGGAGCTGCTCTGTCGCTGACCGTAAGGCGCTGCAGCGGGTGGTGAAAACCGCCCAACGCATCACAGGGACTCCACTTCCAGTTATAGAGGACGTCTACAGGAAAAGATGTCTGCGCCGGGCACGCAGCATTCTTAGGGACTCCAACCATCCTGCTCATGGACTGTTCCAGCTTCTCCCCTCCAGAAGGCGTTTCAGAAGCCTTCGGACTAGAACCAGCAGGTTTAGGAACAGTTTCTTTCCAACAGCTGTCACGTTATTGAACTTAGTTCCCCGCTGACTCTCTTAGCATCATCTCTTACCATCCTCACCTGTACATAACTGCCCATCTAACTTATTGTACATTATTTGCACATAACAGTACTCTTAACTTTCTGCACTGCTGCATATATTTGCTTAAATTGCACATACTGTTAATTACCGTTTATACTGCACTGCTGTCCTTTGCACTTCTGATTGGATGCTAAACTGTGTTTCGTTACCTTGTATTCATACATGTGTAATGACAATAAAGTTGAATCTAATCTAATCTAATCTAATGTGGTTGAAAAGCTGGACAACCACACAGCCCAGCGGGTGGCGAACCTGATCAACCACCCGCCGGACAGCGACAAGTACAGCGCGTTGAAGGCTGCACTCATCCGTTACTTCACCCCCTCGGTGCAGGAGCCAGCAGAGAGGATCCTAGCGCTGACTGGATTTGAGGGCGACAGACCTGCAGACCTGATGGGCAAGATGTTGAGTTTGAGAGACTCCGAAGATGATAACTTCATCTTCACACACCTCTTCCTCAGAACCCTACCGTCAGAGGTGAGAGTGACCCTGGCCAGTTCACCACTGCTGGCCCGATGAGACTACCATGAGCTGGGCCAGGAGGTGCAGCGACTCGTCGACGCCAGTAAATGATACGCGGCTGCGGCAGCGGGGCCAGGTGCAACGTCCGGAGACGGCAGGGGGCCAGAGGCTGCAGCACCAGACACACCGACAACGGCGGCGGCAAGGGCGGGGGGACATGGAGCAGATGACGTCCTTTGCTTCTACCATCGCCGTTTCACAGAGAGGGCACGCAAGTGCATTCCACCGTGCCACTTCAAGCGCTCGGGAAATGCCAAGACCGGGGGTCGGTAGCGGCTGCGGTCCTCGGAGAGGAGAACAAGCTGTTCTACTTGAAGGATGCGCACTCGGGGAGGCACTTCCTCGTGGACACGGGCTCCCAGCTGAGTTTCATCACACCTTCCTACGCTGACCGACTGGCGCCTTCCAGCGGCCCCCGGGTGTCAGCAGCGAACGGCTCGGCAATTAAGACCTTCGGTGAGAGGACTCTGCTTCTGTCTTTACACAGCCACACTTTCGAATGGACTTTCGTCATAGCGGCAGTAAATTTCAACATGGTGGGGGCCTGATTTTTTGTGCTCACATAGTTTGTTGGTCGATCTTGCTAACAGACGCCTGGTTAATGCACTCTCTTTTTCTTCTATTCCCTGTACAGCTCGAGTGGCCCCGCCAACAGCACAAGCCAACGTCACAGCTGCAGGTGGTAAGTTCCACACACTCCTCACTCAGTTCCCAGCACTCACGGTCCCAACATTTTCGGCGACAGTGGCTAAACACGGGGTGGAACATTTTATTACTACCACCGGACCGCCCATTTTCGCAAAAGCTCGGCGCTTGGATTCAGCTAAACTGACCATAGCACGCGAGGAGTTCGCCAACCTGGAGAGGTTGGGCATCATCAGGCGTTCGAAGAGCCCATGGGCTTCACCGCTTCATATGGTCCCGAAAGCTGATGGCTCGTGGCGGCCTTGTGGTGATTTCCGCAGGCTGAACAACGCTACAGTGCACGACCGCTACCCGATCCCGCACATCCAAGATTTTTCAGTTCGTTTGGCGGGGGCGCGCGTTTTTTCTAAAATAGACTGGTATGCGGTTATCACCAGGTCCCAGTGCGCGCTGAGGACATACCCAAAACAGCGGTAATAACTCCCTTCGGGCTTTTCGAATTTTTGCGCATGCCGTTTGGGCTTAAGGGTGCTGCGCAGACGTTCCAACGCATGATGGACGCGGTTCTGCGCGATCTCCCTTTCAAGTTCGTCTACCTGGACGACATATTGGTAGCCAGCGCGTCCGAAGACGAACACGAAAACCACCTCACAGCAGTTTTCCAGAGGTTGGCAGAGTACGGGTTAATAATTAACCCGGCGAAGTGTCAGTTCGGGGTGACGTAGATTGATTTTTTGGGCCATCGCGTCTCCCCAGAGGGAGCGGTCCCTCTGCCTGACAAAGTGCGCGCAGTAACAAATTTTCCCCAGCCACAAATGGTCAAAGCGTTACAGGAGTTTTTGGGAATGGTAAATTTTTATAACCATTTCCTCCCCCGTGCAGCGCAGCTCATGCAACCATTGTATGCTGCACTAAAAAACCAAAAACCCACAAATAAAGTCGAATGGTCTCCGGAGCGAGAGCACGCATTTTCCGAAGTCAAAACAGCCCTGGCAAACGCTGCGTTGTTAGCACATCCAGTCCCAGCGGCCCGCATGGCGCTCACTACTGACGCGTCAGATGTGGCCATAGGGGCGGTCGTGGAACAGTTTGTAGCTGGAGCCTGGCAGTCGCTTGCCTTTTTCAGTAAGACCCTGCGCGACAGCGAACGAACATACAGCACATTCGACAGGGAGTTGTTAGCTCTCCACTTGGCCATTCGCCACTTCCAGTTCTGGCTGGAAGGACGCCGTTTCACCGCGTTCGTTGACCACAAGCCGCTGACTTTTGCGATGGCCAAGATTTCAGAACCTTGGTCAGGCCGGCAGCAGAGACAGCTGGCCGCGATTTCGGAGTTTACTACCGATATCCAGCATGTAGCGGGTAAACTTAATGTAGTGGCGGACTGCCTCTCGCGCGCCATGGGGGCTCCCGCCCACGCGGAGGTAGATCCTGCAGCCATGGCCGTGGAGCAGGGTAGTGACGCAGAAGTGCGCACGGCCCCAGTCCGCGTGGGGAAAGATTATGCAGCCATGGCCGCGGAGCAGGGTAGCGACGCGGATGTGTGCGTGCTCCAGTCTGGACCAACAGGGTTAAGGCTGGAGAGCAGGGTGCTGCAAGACGGTATGCCCCTCCTAATCTGCGATGTCTCCACTGGGCGGCCGCATCCGGTGGTTCCAGCCGCATGGCACCGTCGCGTTTTTGACTCGATCCATTCTCTGGCGCACCCGAGAGCGCGCGCGTCGGTCAAAATGGTAGGAGAGAAATTTGTGTGGCCGAGCCTGCGCAAACAAGTTAGAGAGTGGGCGGCAGCCTGCACAGCCTGCCAGCGGGCCAAGGTTCATAGACACACGAGAGCTCCCTTGGAGCCATTTCACATCCCGGCTAAAAGGTTCGATCATGTCCACGTGGACCTCGTAGGCCCCCTCCCGCCCTCACAAGGGTGCACACATCTTCTGACAATGGTTGACCGCACCACGCGCTGGCCAGAAGTGGTCCCGCTGTTGTCAACCACAGCTGAGGAGGTGGCGTGCGCGTTTTTAACGGCGTGGGTAGCGCGTTTTGGGGTCCTGTCGGACATTACGTCTGACAGAGGCCCTCAATTTGTTTCCGAACTTTGGTCAGCGATGTCCCGCAGCCTGGGGGCAACGATCCACTGCACGACCGCGTACAACCTGCAGGCTAACAGGTTGTGCGAACGTTTCCACAGGTCATTGAAGGCGGCCCTCAGAGCGTCGCTTACGGATACAAATTGGGTGGACAAACTACCATGGGTTTTATTGGGGTTGCGTTTTGCACCTAAAGAGGATTTAGAAGCCTCCCCAGCTGAGCTAGTGTTCGCACAGCCACTTCGGCTGCCCGGGGAATTCCTCCCAGATAATCCTGCGCCAGAGCGCTCCCCGGTTCAGCGGTTACAGAATAGCGCGGGCCCGAGCATGCTACCAGGCCCCGTTCACCCCAGTTTTCCGCGTGTTTTTGTGCCTAAGGCTTTAAAAAATGCGGAGTTTGTTTTTGTCAGACATGATGCCCATCGTCCGCCCTTACGCCCACCTTATGACAGACCATATAGAGTGCTGGAAACAGGGGATAAGCATTTTTTGCTAGATTTGGGAGGCAGAAAAGAAAGGATTGGCATTAACAGGCTCAAACCCGATTTTGTGTTAGCTGACGAAGTTGTGCAGTTGGCGAAGGCTCCTCGGCGTGGCAGACCCCCTAGAGAGCATTCCCCAGAACACCCACAGAGGTTGACTAACAGTTCTCATCCCCAGGCAGCAGATCCACAGCTGGAAGACGCCGTGGAAGTGGTACAGCCTGCTTACAGCAGATACGGGAGGAGGTTGAGACCTAAGCGGCACTTGGACTGATGTTTAGTGATTTTATTATGACATGCAATCTGTGGAGATGTTGTTCCATCTTGGACGTTTGGGGGGGTCATGTGGGCACATATGCGGTTTCCATATGCTTCACATGCTTGTTACTGTATGCTTATTGTTTACTGCACGTCTCAGAGGAACAAAAGGTCTGAACCTCCTAGGGGTAACAGGAGGATGCGAAGTCTGGCCTTTTGTATGCAGAGAGACGGCCATGAAGGATTTCCTGACCACCAGGACTTCGGGTGGAGACAGAAGACCTGAAGGGGGGTGCATTGTGTTTTGGGATGTAAAGATAATGCGACTGTTTGCTTTGATGTCCTGGGGTATAAAAAGGACAGCTGTGGGGGCATGCCTTCCGCTTGTCTGTTTTTGGATGTTGGAGAATGTGGTTGTGAATAAAACTGATTTTGAGTAATAAACTCAGCCTCGTCTTTCCACACAATCTCCACAAGATATAAATATTTCTAAGCCAAGAGAGATTATAATATTTTTACTGTAAGCATATGACACAAGAAAGCATTTCAAAACATTAAAATCCACAGAAACAGCTTTAGTTTTAGTCAGTGGCAGACTGTGTATTTTACAGCTAGGCCTTCAGTGGTGATCTATCCGATTTAAGTGCCATTCATACCAAGCACCATAAAAATAGCCTATATAATAGGGCCACCCACACAAAGCATGTTAAAGATATTTTTAACTATAAAACTATAGTTCTAAGGATGCTGAAGCATGCTGATATATGACATTGTTCGCCAAGCTCCTCTGAAAATTAATTTTCAGCATGCTGAAAATTTTCCAGCGTATCCAACGTATGGCTGATATGTCCCACATTCGTGGAGCAAAGGATGTAGGAATGTTAGGTGTTCATTCTCACATGTTACTTGTCAGCCACTCATAGTTACTCAAAAGTTGAAGTACGTCAAGATTAATGTCTAGTGTACCCAAAAATTATTTCTAACATGAGTAGCGCTCTTTGAACCTATGTGTAACTTATTGAACGGGTTTCTAACTTACAGCTACCCTATAATGGTGTGTTTGCAGCGTTGGTTCACAGGAAAAACCCACACAGAGCTCTGCTGCTGCCAGCAGCGCATACACACACACACACACACACACTCACACACAGAGCTAAGCACACGTACTTGTTTGTATAATGGGACTTGTCGGGGATGTAGCTGAGCACTTTCAATCTACAGGATTTAAGATTCATATCGCTATTTAGCAGATGCTGTGTAAATCGTCATGGTGTGACAGTACACAGCTCAAGTTTGCAAACCCTGCCTGCCTCCAAGTATCTACTCGATCAGTTCAAACAACAGGCATTCCCAGCAAGATAATTTGCAGCACTCCTCGGAGCCTGTAATCCAAGGATACCATTCATTGCTAATATGGAAGTGACTGACAAATCCTTTCCCCAGCTGAGACAGGACTGCTGGCTTCAGGGTTGGCCGACCTCTCTTTACAATGACCAGCTTTTCTTGAAAAGTCCATCTGGAAAATTGATTTTTTTTAAACTAGTACATACCCGTGCATACCCATCCATGCCCGTAGAAACCAAGTATAAGCAACCATTTGTGCATGCCCATGGCTGAAGAGTCTCCTCCTGTCTCAGACAGCTGTGTTGTTCACAGTCATGCCTGCGGCGTACTGCTGGAACCTGAGGTGTTTCATGTTCATGGCATCTTTTCTGACGTGCAGAAGTTCTCCTCATTCTATTGCTCTCCATCTGGTGGGTCTTCTTCTTCTTCGTTCAGACCACTGGTTGAGGGATAGGTGCATCATAATTCCAGCGTTGGCAGCCAGCCGACTATTCCGCATCCCCTCGGTCTCAGCTTCTCTGTGCGTCGCCTGGCGTGCAGTGTTGGCAGCCAGCCGAGTATTCCGCATCTCCTCGGTCTCAGCTTGCCTGTGCCTTGCCTGGTGTGCAGCGTTGCTCGCTTCGCAGGCATTTCGGGCTTCAGGTGACTCAGCACGTGCATGGCGCACTGCCACATGTTTCCTATCTGTTTGTCTCCTCCTGTCTCAGACAGATCAGAACAAAAAGAGGCTTTCGGGCATGGACTTACTGTATATGACATCATATAGAAATGAGAGTCCTATATGACATCATAAAGAACATTTGTCTATGTGCCGTCATGTAGGCATCGCGAGTCCTATGATGCCTGAGTTCATAGGACTTCCTATGATGTTCAGGCAGAGATCATAGGCCGTCCTATGATGTCCTATAAACGTGAAAAAAACACACACACACACACAGAGATTTCTTGCTTTAAAAGAGTGATGATATCAGCGATCAAATCATTTTCCTTTCCCCTGTTAGCCATTGTTGGTGGAGCAACAGCTATTATATTTAAACAGATACAGTATATTGTAGCTGCTTAAGCAAGTCCTTGCACTGGCATTTTGCTAGCTAGGATCCTCTGCATTGTGGGTGGAGGAGTCTAACCATTCAGTCAAAAGACGTGAAAATGACGACATTCTCGAATGCCTTCTATGCATACCCTTGGATGTACAGAAGACATCTGATTGGTTAAAGCAAAAGGATAGGTTAGGATAAGTTAAGGAACAGTTAATTTAACCTACAGAGCCGCACTGTTAATTTCTGAAGGACCAAGGCAGACTTAGGCCGTGAGCAGCTCCCTCAAAATGTGGCTAGAAAATGATTTTCGCGGCACCCAACTGGGAACTATGGGATCTTTGATGATTTCTATGTAAAAAAATATGCTGAATCCAAAAATCGATGTTCCCACTGTCAAAGGTGTGGATAGCTATGTCAAATTTGCATAAATCCAAGATGGCTGCCACGACTAACCAAGGGAATGAATGGCCTAACATTTCAACCTGTCTACCTAGAAACACATTTGAGGCTTCTTTTTCAGATAATGTTGAGCCGAGGAATCGATTTCTGAGGTCGACTGTGTGATTGAGGGTCAAAGAACCACGCTAATTTGCATAAATCCAAGATGGCTGCCATGGATGGACTAACTTTTTAGCCATTCTACCTAGAATCACGTTGGAGACGTCCTTTTCGGCTAATGTTAACCCGAGGAATCGATTTCCGAGGTCATTAGTGTGACTGAGGGTCAAAGAACCCCGCTAATTTGCATAAATCCAAGATGGCCACCATGGGTGTGGATGGACTATATTTTGAACCACTCTACCTATAATCACATTTGAGACGTCTTTTTCGGATAATGTTGACCCGAGGAATCGATTTCTGAGGTCAGATATGTAATTGAGGGCTCCACTAATTTTCATAAATCCAAGATGGCTGCCATGAATGGCCTAACTTTTTTATCAGTACAACTAGAATCACGTTTGAGACATCATTTTCCGATAATGTTATGCCCAGGAATCGATTTCTGAGGCCACTTTTGTGATTGAGGCTCAAAGAACTCCACTCATTTGCATAAATCCAAGATGGCTGCCACAGGCATGGATAGTCCAACTTCTTAACCATTCTACCTAGAATCACGTTTGAGACGTCTTTTCTGCATAATGTTGACCCGAGGAATCGATTTCTGAGGTCAAATATGTGATTGAGGGTCAAAGAACTCCGCTTATTTGCATAAATCAAAAATGGCCGTCATGGATGGATGAACTTTTTTAATCAGTCCACCTAGAATCATGTTTGAGACATCATTGGGGGTTGTTTAGATCTGAAAACATATTATATGGACCATAGGGTATTATAACATTAGGCCTACCTTGTACCCATATAGATATAAAACATATATAGATTGCAGATAATTTTCACATTAACAGTGAGCTTATAATAGAGACCTTGTGCAACCTAGTCACTGCTCAATGTAAACTTGCAAAATGGCAAGCACAGACCGTGTGCCCATATTTATTGAGAGCATAAAGTATACAGGCGACTGCTGCTGCCATGAGTTTAACCTTTCTTGGGTGGCACATCACAAACATATGGGCTTTCCTTAACAGGCCATTTTCCATCCGCCTAAGGCTTGATAGTATGGGTGTGACTATGTGCAAACTATATAAATGTATGCCCAAACTTGTTCCTCCCTCACCTACTAGTACACTGCACCCCTTGGGCTTGGGCTGAGAAGTACATCCAACCCTCAGACTCAGAGTTAAGCTCATTGGGATTGCTACCCTTTTCCCATTTGAGCTACTTTGTGGTACGGTAGTGGTATATTTTGACTATAAGTCAGGCCCAGGGTGGGTTCTGGGGATAGATGCATCATCAGAGTGAGTCGATCTGCATCATCTAGATCTATATTAGGACTATGTTACCTGGCACCCAGAGTCCCTTGGTTATTAACCTCCACACCCCCAGATCGGCCTACTCGGAGTCTTAGACCAGGACTAGGTCACCCTGTGAGCGGTTGACAAAGGTTTTAGACATCTAGGGTTCCATTTTAGTTCATATTTAGAGTTACAAATGATCGGAGCCAAACGACTCCAGGGCACACGCAGTACAACCATAAACAATGGCTGCCACTCACCTTTCTCGAACAAGTCGCGACGTTGTTCTGCTACTTTCTGTTGGGGTCCGTCAAGTACAAGCCATTTTTGGGCACACTCACGTACTTTTGCCCACGATGCTTCAGTAAAACGAGTGATACTGCCCGAAAACTTATCGGAAATGTGAATAACACAGGAGAGGCTTTCAGCACATGCTACCCCTGTGGGCGCTGCCATTTTGTTGTCACATGACCAAAGGGATGACGCTGATTGGTTAAAATGTCCCGGCCTGGGCCATGTTTAAGGTAGCCAGACAATTATTACCGACTGACTTCAGTCGCATTTTTCATACAGCTATCCACACCTTTGGAAGTGGGAACATCGATATTTTGTCTTACAATAATGTAATCTTAATTTAGAAACACTAAAATTTTAGTTCCCCGTTGGGTACCACGAAACTGAACGAAAAGTGGCAGCTGCTCACGGCCTAACTTGCTTGACTCTGGCAACACAGATGGCTGAAATATGATTGGACAAAAAACTCTAACAGGAATTATGCTACTGGAAGGAGTGCAACCAAGAGAAAAGCTACAAAATGAAGAGAATAGATGATAATTTAATACATCCTCATGGAACAAATATAAGAATGTTGGTTGTAAATGTTATTCTGATAGTGTTTAGGCCAGCAAAGCCGCTGGCCCTGAGGGTCCACCACTGGTTTTAGTGAATGTGACCTTTAATCATTCACTACAATACTCTGACAGTGAATCACTATGACAGCTTTCTCTGCTTCATCAAAGGATTTGTGCGCTCCCAGTTTGTGGTAGCAGACATAATGGCATTGCTCCTTTTGATTACACTAAAACATGTTTAGACATTTGCAGTACGGTGGAATTCCAACATCATACACAAACCAGGTGCCTATCTTCTCATCAGAACATCTAGGAAATTTCAAAACACCACAGTATCTCAGACCTCACCTGGTTACACCACCCTAAAGATTGATCGGTGCAGTTTTACCTTTGTGTGACAGCTCTGTCAAACTGTCAGCGCTGGGGTATTCTGGCAGTTTGTTCTGCACAGTGAAATTACAAAGGGAAAAGAACAATATGCATGGGATGCGGGTGTCTTTTTCTGGCTGGATGTTTGGTGTTATGCATTTTGAGGATAACAAGGTGGGATGTGAATGTGTGATGATTGAAGAGCAGGATGTTATCTGCAGCAGGGTGATGTGGTGTATGTTTCAGGAAGGTGGGATTATATCTTGTTTTGTTTCTTTATAAGACAAGTACATACCTGTGCATGCCTGTAGAAAGCAAGTGTAAGCAAGCATTTCTGCATGCCCGTAGAAAGTTACTGTTACCATGGCAATATTAACCATGGTGAAACCTGCCTTTGATCTTTGACGTCACCACTCATTCAGTGATGCCTGCCTTTGATCTGTAATACCTGCCTTTGATCTTTGATGACGTCATAGCGAGTGCTATGATCATTTGTGATTCTTGCTGTTGATCTTTGATGATGTCATTGCGAGTCCTATGATCGTGAGTGAAGTCTGCCTTTGATCTTTGATAATGTCATAATGAGTCCTATGATCTTTATATAGACGCCATAGGCGCGAATCCTATGATCTTTTAGCGAGTCCTATGGTCATGACAGACACACACACACAGACAGACAGACAGACAGACAGACAGAGATTTCTTGAATTATATATAGACTGATGTTACAAGTGGAGAGAAGCAGGAAATGAACAGAACATACACATAGGAAAGGGGCTGAAAAGTTCATAGTGATCAAATTTGACCAAATGTGGCCAAGGTATATAGAGTGATGATATAGAGTGAAGTATGTGGCGGTAATGCACCTGCACGCTGGTTGCCAACTGCCAATCAAATCTAAAAGAAGAAGAAGAAGAAATGTGGTTTATTTTTCAACCACAGGGATCCAAGCGCTGCAGCACCGATGGAAGAAGTGTGTGGATCGAAGGGGAGACTATAGGGCCTTTTCCACTAGTATCGCCTTGGCCTTACTTACTTCTACTTTACTCGCTTTCTCGCCCTTTCCACTGTACCCAGCACGGTTTAACCAACACTATTTTCGTGCCTGTTGGAGGGCAGGGTACAAGCGTGCTGAAGCAAGCCGAGATGTGACGTCAACAGACTGTGAGCCGCTGATTGGTCAGGGCGTAACGTCACGAAAAGCGCCCGTCTTCAGTGGAATCTTTACGACCGCCATTTGCAATCTTTCACGGACTAACTCGGCCACGGAGTAAATGCGATATTAATACAGACAGCGTTGTAGGTTTTGCGGAAATCTACACCGTGGTCCAACGAAGAGGTGCGGGGTTTTCTCTACTTGGTGGTAGATACACAGTGAGAGGAGTGATCCGGACCGATACAGATGGCAGCCCTGCATAGAACCGGACTACTGACAAGCTGAAGACGAACGTGAGAGAACCATCAATGGTGAGAGATTTGTAATAATGTGCATCTGTTCGCTTATTTATCCTGTTGGTGGTAAGCTCACTTTTTTTGAGCAATACAGCGCTGTTCTGTGCTGGCTAACGAGTGTTAGCTAGTAGCTAGCTAGTACCAACTGCTGATTCGCGCTTGTTTTCTCCTAAGTATTCGCGTGTGAGAGCAAAACGATGAAATATGTTAATCCTGGTTAAAGTCCTGGTTTTTGTACGTGCTGCACTTTGGTGCTGCGCATTAAATTGTGTGCAATTTAATGCTAGAATGTGTTTCCACATGCCAGGGGTTAGCCTCCCTGTTTATAGTGCATACTGGAGAAATGGACCACAGGAGCCGAAATCTCAACAATATAAAAGTGCTTTTTCAAACCAGTGATTTATAAAGTCATTCATATAATTTTCTAAAGCGTCAGAATAGACCCACACACCTATTCTGTGGATTTTCCATAAAAGGTGCTGGAACAGTATTGTGCATGTACAGAGTGGATCCTGCGGTGCTTGTCAGGGAAACAAAGCATTTTTGTCACATCCCACCACTGACTTTCACAGGTGTATTTCCCTAACACAGGTACATCTCCAAAAATTAGAATGTCATGAAAAAATTCAATATTTTTTGACACTCATTTCAGAAAGAGAAATCCATATATTATATTGATTCATTACACAGTGATATATTTCAAGCATTTATTTATTTTAATTTGGATGATTATGGCTTACAGCCCCTGAAAACCCCAAATTCAATTTGGCAAAAAATTAGAATATTACATAAACTTTAAAAAATAGTTTTTAAATAGAAACGTTGGCCGCTGAGGTGTTGGTTAATATGGGCTGTAGCCATAATCATCAATATTAAAATAAACACTTTCAGTATATCACTGTCCCTGTAATGAATCTATATATGGGTTTCACTTTCTGAAATGAGTGACAAAAATATTTAACTTTTTCATGATATTCTAATTTTTGAGATGTGCCTGTATAAGTGTTGAACTTGCTTGAAACTAACCACCGTCCATTTCTGTCATTCGTCTAGGCAGGAGGAAAGCAGCCGCTCAACAACGGACGTCGCCACTGTGGAAAGTACTGAAATCCTTTGCTTTTATAGGTAAAGTGTCAAAACCAAAGTAGCACAATTTCCACTTAATATAAAAGGGACTGAACTAAGATAGATTTGATTGTGTGAGTATTAATTACAGAATAATTGAAAAAGACTGGCGCAACAACTGTAAAATAAACCACTTGTTAATGTATTTATTTTTTTTGTCAGATCACTTGTGTGATCCTTTGTGAGTTATGTTCATAACTGTATCTTTTGGGGAATGGCAGTTGTTCAGTCATCAATATAATTTAGTTTATATGTGTAGTTTATAGTCTATCATCGATAAACTCATGCAGTAACAGGACACATTACAAATATTTGAGACCCATTGTAGTGCTTCCTTTTATATTTTAGCAATGCTAGTACAAAACACCGCCCACACTTGTAAAATCGACTTTACATCAGTGCAGCTACATGAAAATTGTGGTTAAATACAACAACGAAGTACTTTATTGTCACATTGGAATTGGAATCGCTCCTGTTTTGTTTTTCTTTTGAATTCTTGGATGGAATATGGGTGGGCAATATAAGCTGCAGCTTCAGCCATCACCCATTTCAGATAACCTATGTTGACCTGTATAATCAGAGGAGTTATTGTTTAATTCGACCTTATTAGATTTTTTTCCCCTTTGTTATATTATTCTATTTTCTTTTAATCTATCCGAAATAAAGATTCATTCATTCACATTCCACCACTGGCTTTTAGCAACAAGTGTATTTCCCAAATATGTTTTAAACTTCCTTTATTTAACCACCACCCATTTCTGTCTTTTGTCTAGGCAAGAGGTAAACGATCGATCCACCCCAAACTGGACCTTACGTCACTATTTACAGAGATGCAGGCCTAAGATTTGCTGATCTGAGACCAGTGTGAGCTGCACATCCCAGCTGCTGAGTGAACCAGTCTTACAGTTTGAGTTTTGCACATTCTGAATAATCTGGAATTTGCTTCTGATTGTAATAAACAATTTAGTGACTTATGTGTTTGCATCATGATTTCTATTTTTGTCTGTTAATACACTGGTGGGAAAAGAGTCAATAGTACAAACCATTAATGGGTGACCTTGAAAATAATGGCTCATTTTTAAGAAATTTATGTCACATGGTGGTAACCTTCACATATAAAAAAGAGACATCTGCAAAAACTTCAGCGGTTTATTGTCAGTGCAATACTACATGAATGCATGTAGTACATGCATGTATGCATGTATACATACATGTATGCATACATACGTACATACATGTATGCATGTATACATGCATCAATGCATGTATAGTACATTGTTGATGCAGAGAATATATATTTCTACAGTATATGTAGCTAGTAAATCAAGCATTTTCCATGTAACCTTGTGACTGCATTATTTTAATTGCTTTTAATCCTAGATCAAGTTTGTTTTGGCCTAAAATGCATCATAACTGTCAAATATATCTTATTATACCTAACTCAGTACTGTTTACTTTTTGAATATATATTTTGTGGCTAATATAGTTATTAACCTGGCGATCAAGTTGTGTCAGCTGATCATTTTTTGCTATGACACCATCTCAGACTCAGTGCAGCTGGAGAAGGTACGTCCATGATGTCTCAACAGTCTCTCCATGATTTTCACGCAGATCAGAGCAATTTTTTTCCCCACAATATTTTTATTGAACCTTTTTTTTTTTTACAAACAGTACACACAGTCAGACACTAACACAAAAGTAATTTAAAAACTAAAAAGAACAATAACAAAATAACAAAAAAAAGGGTAATAAAAACAACAACCATTAACAAAAACAAGTCAACAACAATGCTCCTCTGTTTAGTCTAGGTAATCTATTACATAAGAATACGTAATATATATTCACCAGCTTGGAATTTGCAAGGTCCACACATATCATTCACCTTCTTCTTCAGAAGTTATGTTTAATTTCTTTACATAATCAATGAAAGGTCTCCATATATTCTCAAAACACATTTTCCTTTAATTTCAGTATGTATGTTATTCTTTCTAGTGGAAGGTTGGTAACATCTGTCTTAACCACTGAGTCACATCTGGTCTATGAGTTTTTCCACAGTAATGCAATACATTTTTTGGCATTAAGCAAACTGAGGTCTATGAATGTTCTTTCACTCTTATTAAAGTTATGTTTTTCTGGATACAGACCCAACAAAAACAGTTTAGGGTTCAATGTGATTTGTTTTGAAATTATTTTTTCAATTGTTACCCTCACCTCTTCCCAAAACATTCTGGTTTTTCTACATTCCCATAAACAGTGAAATAGGGTTCCTTTACTTAGATCAGAGCAATTTTTTACACAGGAAATAAACCAGACATTCTTAAGATCTACAACCACTGATCGTTTGTGAAGCTGTATTGACATCAGTGACAGGCTGTGCTGAACGCCAGACTGACCGTTTGAAGCAGTAATTTTCCCACAACAGAGCCATCTGAAACACACACAGCGTACATATTTTAGTACCTAACAGCGATAACTTGCAGAGATTACAGTGTAGTATGACATAGTTTGTATCCTCACGTCTTCGGCTCTCCCAGAAGCTGCAGAACTATTCCAGAGTGTTTCGTCTCACTGCCTGTACCCTTGTCTGGCGGTCCTTTTTGGCATTTACGGTGAAAAAAGCCACAGACCAAGGAGTCGCCTTGTAAAGCCGCCATGTTGTGTTTGGCTTGGGTCGCGTGTTTTACATCACGGGAGTGTGGCGCCGCCTTGCTGTAAAAAAAATCCCGCCCACCACAGCTTAACCCTGCTTTACCCAGCTGCTATGGAGACACAACCGCAGCCGAACCAAGTAGTAACGAAACGAAAAACGAGGCGAGTCGAACTGGGCTAGTGGAAAAATGGCATATGTTGAAAAATAAACCACATTTGGGCAAATTTGACCACTATGAACTTTTCAGCCCACCTTGGATATATACACAAAAAGACAACAGAAAACAAAGGAAGTTTGCTTTAGAGGACGATCAGCCAAAGAAAAGTTTTGTAGCTCAACAATGTGTTCTTATCCGGGTGTGTAATTTGTTACTGTTTGGTCAGTGCCCTTCTGCATCACAGGATAGATGCACACTTTTTTTGCACATTCGCTAATGCTTCCAAATTATAATGGTGCAAAACTTGGAATGATGACATCACAGGGTAGGTACAAGGAGACTGGTTGGTCATGGGGTATCATATTCTGGACATGGTTTCCAACCATGTACATGTTTTATGTTGTTTTTTGGACTCTTTTGCTAGTTGGTTTCATTGTCAGCAGTGGTGTTTCTTAGTTCTTGGTTATCTTCTTCTTTTAGATTTGATTGGCAGTTGGCAACCAGCTTACAGGTGCATTACCACCACTGACCTGACCATCATCACTCCACATCTTTGCACAAGGAGTTCCTACAAGGAGCTCCGAACAACTCCCCATGTGTGAAAAAATTATCTGTATCACCACGTACTTCAATCCTGGCCTCCAGGGCCACAGTCAATGAGGCTGCAACACCTGAGCTTGACATCATGTGTTCACACGTTATGTTTATTCCTAATGTCATCCTTGTCTGTCCTTAGTCCTAGTGTCATTGTGTTCCCCGGTCCTTAGTCTGTTGTGTCATCCCTGTTGTCCCTGTTGTTATTGTTCTGTGTCCTCCTTGGACTTCTGTGCAAGTCTCGTGTGTATCCCCTGTACTTGTTTACCTATTGTTCCAAGTCCCTCATGTGTTCCATACTCATAGCCACTTTCCCTCACATGTGTTGCTGTTTAGCCCCTGATTGTTATACCAGCTGTCCTGTGTTCCCCTGATTATCTGTTTCCCTATACAGACGTGGACAAAATTGTTGGTACCCCTCTGTTAATGAAAGAAAAACCCACAATGGTCACAGAAATAACTTAAATCTGACAAAAGTGGTAATAAACAAAAATTCTATGAAAATTAACCAACGAAAATCAGACAGTGCTTTTGAATTGTGGTTCAACAGAATTATTTTAAAAAACAAACTCATGAAACAGGCCTGGACAAAAATGATGGTACCCCTAGAAAAGATTGAAAATAATGTGACCATAGGGACATGTTCAACCAAGATGTGTCCTCTAATTAACATCACAGGTGTCTACAAACTTGTAATCAGTCAGTCGGTCTATTTAAAGGGTGACAAGTAGTCACTGTGCTGTTTGGTGACATGGTGTGTACCACACTAAACATGGACCACAGGAAGCAAAGGAGAGAGTTGTCTCAGGAGATTAGAAAGAAAATTATAGACAAGCATGTTAAAGGTAAATGCTATAAGACCATCTCCAAGCAGCTTGATGTTCCTGTGACTACAGTTGCACATATTATTCAGAAATTTAAGATCCATGGGACTGTAGCCAACCTCCCTGGACGTGGCCGCAGGAGGAGACGGATAATACGAATGGTAACAAAAGAGCCCAGAACAACCTCTAAACACATTCAAGGTGAACTCCAAGGTCAAGGTACATCAGTGTCAGATCGCACCATCTGTCGTTTTTTGAGCCAAAGTGGACTTCATGGGAGACGACCAAGGAGGACACCACTGTTGAAAACAAATCATAAAAAAGCCAGACTGGAATTTGCCAAACTGCATGTTGACAAGCCACAAAGCTTCTGGGAGAATGTCCAGTGGACAGACGAGACAAAACTGGAACTTTTTGGCAAGGCACATCAGCTCTATGTTCACAGACACAAAAATGAAGCATACCAAGAAAAGAACACTGTACCCTACTGTGAAACTTGGAGGAGGTTATGTTATGTTCTGGGGTTGCTTTGCTGCATCTGGAACAGGGTGTCTTGAATCTGTGCAGGGTACAATGAAATCTCAAGACTATCAAGGTATTCTAGAGAGAAATGTGCTGCCCAATGTCAGACAGCTTGGTCTCAGTTGCAGGTCATGGGTCTTGCAACAGGATAATGACCCAAAACACACAACTAAAAACACCCAAGAATGGCTAAGAGCGAAACATTGGACTATTCTAAAGTGGCCTTCTATGAGCCCTGATCAAAATCCTATTGAACATCTGTGGAAGGAGCTGAAACATGCTGTCTGGAGAAGGCACCCTTCAAACCTGAGACAACTGGAGCAGTTTGCTCATGAGGAGTGGGCCAAAATACCTGCTGAGAGGTGCAGAAGATTCATTGACAGTTACAGAAATCGTTTGATTGCAGTGATTGCCTCAAAAGGTTGTGCAACAAAATATTAAGTTAAGGGTACCATCATTTTTGTCCAGGCCTGTTTCATGAGTTGGTTTTTTAAAATAATTGTGTTGAACCACAATTCAAAAGAATTGTCTGATTTTCATTGGTTAATTTTCATAGAATTTTTATTTATTACCACTTTTGTCAGATTCAAGTTATTTCTGTGACCATTGTGTTTTTTTCTTTCATTAACAGAGGGGTACCAACAATTTTGTCCACGTCTGTATATGTTTTCCACTGTGTTCATTCTATGTGGCATCATACCTTGGTTTACCCTCTGACTTCTGTTTCCAGTTTTTTGTCTCCTAGTTCTTAGTAAGTGTACGTATGTTTTAGTTTTTATTTAAAAGGGACATTACATACTAATGAACATTAAAACAAATGTACAGTAAGTATGCCAGATTTAGCAATACTGCTAATTTGCATCTGTAGTCCTCACACAAACGCACAAACGATCATACACAAGAAGAACAACTGCAATGAAACTGTACAAAGTGGATATGCTGAAGTGCAAGAGTTAAGATGCTACAAAACAAAACATTCATGTGTAACACGAGTGAAGTGCTGTGTATGCGTTCACACACACATGCATCCAAGCACCTCACAGCAACAACAAACTACAACTAACGAGGTGGGGCATATGTGTGTGACGCAGAGCAACCACTAGTTATGGGTACAGTTTTGGTTGTTTAAAAGCCAATTTTTACAATGTGTAATAGAAGTGTTTAGTGTGGTACGGTTTCTTATTGCAGGTGGTATATTATTCCAGATCTTGGTCCCCCTCACTGATAGCACAGGTCAACCCGGAGCTAATAGGGTACCTCACCTCTGTGTTGCAATTCCAAGATGCACTCCGCATGCAGGTGGAAGACCCAACCCTCAAATCTGAACCTGAGCCGACAACGAAGCATCCCCTGGTTCCAATATCTACCCCTCCTCACCGCTCCCCAGCTGTGCAGCCACTTCATGGGTTGGAGGAGAGCTCCACATTAACACTGAAGCCTGAGCCGACAAAGCCTGGCTCCGGTGCCTCCCTCACTACACCAAGCATCGGCTTCCACACTTCTTTGCTGCTCTTCTGCCTCCGCTCCAGCCCACAGAGCTATTCAGTCCTGGAGGGCTCTCCCACGCCGGCTCCCACAGCAGCTGCAACGGCAGTTTTCACGTCTGATTCTCCGCCAGCTCCCATGTTTGCGGCCAAGTCAGTTTCCTAATCCTCTGCTCTGTCCCAGACTGCCTCACCTGCTGTTCCATCAGCATTTCCAAAAGCGGGGGTCGCTCCAGCAGTGTCTCCAGCGGTTGTCACACTGCCAGCAGCAGCCATCGCTCCTGGGGTTTCACCAGCTGCTACTTCCACACCGGGGTCCTCGTCAGCAGAAGAGCAGGAGTTAAGGCAAGTCTTTTTCTTTGTTTTTATAATATCAGTATTAGAGAGGACTTGCCTTGTTTCTGGTGAGAAGACCAGGCTGTTACCATCTGCTTATGAGCTCTCCCCGCTAAGCTCTTCTGCTGGTTATTTTGGTATGGACATGACACCTACCAGTTTTTCTTCCTCCCCATCCGAGGTGGCTGCATCAGGGCTGGAGAAGCACACTTAAGTAGCAGTTTTCTCAGCTCCAGCTGTCACCGAGAGGCACACCACAGCTCCAGCTGTCTTCAAGGTGCAAGCTACAGCTCCACCTCTCTCTGTGGTCAGTGCTCCTCAGTCGCAGTCCACTCCACCTGGTTCATCCGAGCAGTCCGCTCCACCCTGGTCATCCAAGCTGTCCTCTCCACCCTCGTCGTTCGAGCATTCCGCTCCACCCTGGTTGTCCGAGCAGTCCATTCCACCCTGGTCGTCATCCAAGCAGTCCGCTCCACCCTGGTAGTTGTCTGAGAAGTCCACTCCACCTTGGTTGCCGTCGGAGCAGTCTGCTCCACCTTCACCACCCAAGGTCGCCACTCTTCAGCTACTGTCACCCAAGCTCAGCGCTCCTGCCACGCCTGATGTGCAAATTCCTGCGGTGTCTGGTCTCCTGGCTGTGCACGCCTTTCAGCCTACGTTGTCAGCTAAGTCGTGCTCTTCCATCTGGTGGCCTATGGACTGCGGTAGGCCACCTGATGTGCCATGCTCCTCAGTCTGGTGGCCCATGGACTTTGGCAGGCCACCCAACACACAATGCTTCTCCTTTCGGTGGCCCCTAGACTTTGGTAGGCCACCCAACACATCGTGTGCCTCCGTCCGGTGGCCCAAGGACTTTGGCAGGCCACCCGACAAACTGTTTTGCCCCTTGGCCCTGTAGCTTGTTGCTGGCCTAGTGCCCCCCACCGCTCACTCTGGGCAGGTGATCTTTTGTTTGTGTTTTTGAGGGTGTCTGGAATCCGCCCTTAAGGAGGTGGGGGTGGGGGGTGCCGTCTTCTTCTGGACATGGTTTCCAACCATGTCCACATTTTGTGTTGTTTTTTGGACTCTTTGTCAACAGTGGTGTTCCGTAGTTGGCTATATTGTTTATTCCTAATGTCATCCTTGTCTGTCCTTAGTCCTAGTGTCATTGTGTTCCCCGGTCCTTAGTCTGTAGTGTCATCCCCATTGTCCCTGTTGTTATTGTTCTGTGTCTTCCTTGGTCTTCTGTGCAAGTCTTGTGTGTATCCCCTGTGCTTGTTTACCTGTTGTTCCCAGTCCCTCGTGTGTTCCATAGCCACTTTCTCTCATGTGTGTTGCTGTTTAGCCCCTGATTGTTATCCCAGCTGTCCCGTGTTGCTGATTATCTGTCTCCCTATATATGTTCTCCTCTGTGTTCACTCTGTGTTCACTCTGTGTTCACTCTGTGTGGCGTCATACATTGGTTTACCTTCTGACTTCTATTCCAAGTTTTTTGTCTCCTAGTTCTTATTTAGTGTATGTAAGTGTGTTTTAGCCTTCCACAGCTCATTTTATGTTTCAGCCCTCGTGCTGCCTTTATTTTGTGTTTTGAAAAATAAACCGAGTTAACCGAGTTAGACTGTAGTTGTGCTTGCTATCCTGCGTCCATTATTTCCTGCCTCACACACAGACACACACAGATTTTGTCATGAGTCGAGCCAGTTTGGTTTTCTCCGGCTTGGCCCTGAACTCTCTGCGGGTTCTGGCTTGTGGGTTGTGTCTATGTGCATCTTGTGTATTCATTTCGTCTTAGCCACTGCCCGACCGACAGCTGTTAGTCAGCCTCTGATCTTTTTCCCACACTGCTGACAGTCTGTCGGTCCTACCATGCCCCCTCGCTCTCCATATTCCACCAGCTGTCCCAGCCCAGGTAATTATCTTTCCCGTGCCCCAGGTGTTCCCAATTAGTGTGGCCAGCGGCGTTTGGATTTAAGCAGCTCATCACTAGACAAACGCCGTTGGGTCATTGAATGAATCACCCCTGCTCACCACGGAGTGATTGCCACGTCTGGAAGGACTGTTATTTGCGCTCGCTGGGAGAACTGGACTTTGTGGGACTACTCCAACTTGTGAGTAAATTGTTTGTGACTCTTTGTGGTTGCCGCTGCGTTGAACCAGAAGTGTTCCCTCTAGGCAGCACTATTGTTACACTTAGGCTGTGCCCAGTTTACGTTCCCCGCAAGTTTGTCGAGCTACCTGCTGTCTTCCCTGTTCTTCCAAATGCACCTATATTGTATAGTATTATTTTCCTGTGGCCACAGTACACAGTGGTCTGCCCGCTGGTCGCTTCAGCGTCAGCCATTTTGTGTACAGCTCAACCTTTTTGTTAGTCTTTATGTTTTGTACTGTTTCATGTCAATAAATGTGTGTTTGGTGAAACCCAGCATTTAAATCCTCATTCTTCCTTCTCTCCACCGTGCGCAACGAAGAGTGCACGGGGGTGCACATCATATATACACCATAGTATACTATGGTGTATATATGACATCATATAGACATCATGTAGAGATCATAGGAACATCATAGGTGATCCTATGAGCTTTTAGCAAGACCTATGGTCGTGACAGACACACAGACAGACACACACACGCACACACACACATAGATTTCTTGAACTAAATCAACACTCTATTAAAGCAAGAAATCTCTGTGTGTGTGTGTGTGTGTGTGTGTGTGTGTGTGTGTGTGTGTGTGTGTGTGTGTGTGTCACATTTATAGGACATCATAGGAAGGCCTATGATGTCTGCCTGATGTCCAATGTTGATCCTATGATCTCAGGCATCATAGGACTCGCAATGCCGTCATAAAGATATGATGTCTATATGATGGCACATAGACAGAGCACATGACTCCCTACAAGACATATATAGACACAGGCAAGCAACATAACACAGAACAGTGACAGGCAGGAAAAGAAGTAACAAGCATGAGACAAGGAATATCACTATATACTGTATATCAAGAAATCTCTGTCACAATGCCATGTCACGATCACAGGACTTGCTAAAACATCATAGAACTTGCAAAGACATCAAAGGCAGGCTTCATTCCCGATCATAGGACTCGCTATGACATCATCAAAAATCAAAGGCAGGCATTACTCATGATCATAGCATTTGCTATTACATAATCAAAGATCAAAGGCAGGCACCAACAAATGAGTGGTGACGTCAATCATCCAAGGCAGGTTTCACCATGGTTGCTGTTACCATGGCAACTGTAACCATGGTGAAACCTGCCTTTGATCTTTGATGTCACCACTCGTTCAGTGATGACTGCCTTTGATCTGTGATGGTTGCCTTTGATCTTTGATGATGTCATAGCAAGTCCTATAATCATGAGTGATGCCTGCCGTCGATTTTCTTCTTCTGTTAGACTTGATTGGCAGTTGGCAACCAGGTTACAGGTGCATTACCGCCATGTACTTCACTCTATATCATCACTCTATGCTCATGCTGTGACAATGTGCCGTCGATCTTTGAAGATGTCATAGCGAGTCCTATGATCGTGAGTGATGCCTGCCTGTGATCTTTGATGATATCATAGCAGGTCCTATGATCTTTTAGCGAGTCCTATGATAGTGAGTGATGCCTGCTTTTGATCTCATAGCAAGTCCTATGATCTTTTAGCGAGTCCTATGATCTATATGACATCATATAGACATCATGTAGAGATCATAGGAAAATCATAGGCAATCCTATGATCTTTTAGCAAGTCCTGGGGTCGTTACAGACACACAGACAGACAGAGATTTCTTGAATTATATATTGAGTGATGATGGGTAACACTGATGCAAAAGTTGCTGCCAAACGGCTTTCTCCTCCGTGTGTGTGTGTGTGTGTGTGTGTGTGTGAATGGTGACAGGATCCTATGTGGATGCCCTGAATTTCCCTCTGGGGATCAATAAAGTATAAAAGATACAAATTTTAAAAAAATAATAATAATGTTCGGTGCTTTGTACTTATAATACTGCTAAAATATAAAAGGATGCACTACAGTGGGTCTCAAATATTTGTAAATGTGTCCTGTTATAGTACTGCATGATTTTATTGATGATAGTGTCATAAATTGCCCTTCAGAGGCAGAAATGCAAGACCCACATGCTGAACTGTTAGTTAGTGCAGTTTATTAACTCAATGGATAAACACAAAGTTCCATAAAGTGTTCAAAAATGAAGAAGCAAAGGAGAGGGAAGTTGCTTACAAAGTACTGGCCAGAGCAAAGCAGTGCTCTGGTGATGTGGATAGTAAGCCAAAGCGGCGACCAAGTAGGAAAGCACATAGCGTCCTTAAATAGGGCTCAAAACCCATTATATAATACTTGGCAGGTGTGGGTGCCCGAGCAGAAGGGAGAGGGCAATAATACATAATCAGGATCAGCTGGGTGAGTAAGAGGGAGGCAAACCACAGACTGACAGTTGACAGGGCACACCCACACAAAGCTTCACACCCCTGACAGCTGTTAACAGAAGAAAAGGACAATACCGGAGATAAGGGGATAACACATCATGCCAAAGTATGCTTATGAATAGGTACAGAAAATAAAAATATAACACTAACACAGACAGAAAAATGACAAGCAGAAAACAAATACATGGACCCAAAAAGCATGAAATGCAACAGATGAAAAATAAACAGAAAAAGCCATGAGACCGAGTCTGGTGGAATTTTCCAGCCCTCGGCTCATGACAGATAGACTATAAGCTACACATATAAACTAAATTATAATGATGTCTGAACAACTCCCATTCCCCATTGTGCAAGATACCAGACACCCCATGATAACACCAAAAGAAAAAGAAGACACCCCCCCCCCCCCCGCCACAGAAACCACAATGATCTACCCAGGGCAGGTGGTGGGGGAACAGGCCAGGAGGGAGCAAAACAAACACTACTCAGGACCCACACCAGTCACTAACAATGAATTAGGCCCCTGGGCCAAGGAGCTGGAGAGTTCAGGGGGGTGACCAAAGTCCCAGGCCTGGCAGACGGCAAGGTGGTCCAAGTTGGGTGGCCTGCTGGAGAGCATGGGCCACCCAACCCAACGGCTCAGTCTGTCAGGCGGCCGTCCAGAGTTCTTAAGCCACCTGAATAGAAGAGGTGGCCCAGAAGGCGGCTCCCCCACAGGGAGACCCAATGATGGGAAGGAGTGCCACAGAGGGGGAACCACGACAACGTCCTGCAGAGAAAGGGAAACCACGACAGCGTCTGGCAGACGAGGAAGGGGGACCATGACAGCGTCTGGCGCTGGAAGGGAAACCACAACGACGTCTGGCAGAGGAAGAGGGGAAACCCTGACGACGTCTGGCAGAGAAAGAAGGGAAACCATGATAGCGTCTGACACTGGAAGGGGAATCACGACAATGTTGGTCTGGCCAGCAGCACCCTTGGCGGTCTTGAACTGGAACAAAGTTGAATCCCCGGTGGCTTCAGGCTGGAGTGAAGTAGCACCCGCAGTGGCTCCAGGCTGAAGCAATGCAGCACCCGCAGTGGCTCTGGGCTGGAGCATAGCTGCACCCTCGGTGGCTCCAGGCTGGAGCGGAGCTGCACACTCAGTGGCTCCAGGCAGGAGCGGAGCTGCACCCTCGGTGGCTCCAGGCTGGAGTGGAGCTGCACCCTCGGTGGCTCCAGGCAGGAGCGGAGCTGCACCCTCGGTGGGCCTGGGCTGGGCCAACGCTGCACCCACGGTGGGCCCGGGCTGGGCCACTGCTGCACCCTCGGTGTACTCGGGCTGGGCCAATGCTGCACCCATGGTGGGCCCGGGCTGGGCCAATGCTGCACCCATGGTGAGCCCCGGGCTGGAGCGCAGCGCCCATGGTGGACCCATACTGACACACAGCACCCACATTAGCTTCAGGCTGGGGCACAGCACCCACAGAGACCCAGACAGAGGAGGAGGGACCTAAACAATGGCTGCAGGCAGAGGAGGGGCTACACCCACGGTGGACCCCGCCTGGGCCAAAGCTGCACCCACGGAGGTCCCAGGCTGGCACAGGGCACCCGTGACGACCTCCACTGTGGGGAAAGCTGGACCTGTGGCAACCTCAGGCAGCAAACCTGGACCTATGAAGACCTCTTGCTGTGCTGGAACATCTCCGGTGACCCTGGGAGAAAGCTCAGAGGAGATAGACAGAGGAAGAGGGTCAGGGTCACCGGCAGCAGCGGAGCCTGGCAAGGCGAGTGCAGGTGCAGCAGGTGGCTGCACCCAGCTCTCCTCACCAAGAGCCAGGGCAAGACCTCTCCAAAACTGATAAGAGAAACACAAGAGAGAACACTTGCCTGAGCTCGAGCTCCACCGCCGTCCAGGACTCCGTCGATCTATTTTTCGTTTTCCCCAGTGAAGTGGCCCACGCTGGTGGCTCGTCAGGCATGCAGCTGAGGTTCGGCTCACTGTTGGCATTGGAACTGGGTCCTCCAGGGCCACAGGTTCCTCCCGCATCCAGCGGCTCAATCCCAGAGCTGGAAAACACTCAGGAGCCACAGGAGAGGACACAGAGAGGGCTGGTGAGCAATTTATTACTACAACAGGTGGGGAGAGCTCAGGGGACTGCATGTCCTGAGCCTCCCTACCGGGAATCGGGCAAGGCTTATCATCAAAAATTGAAATAGAATGAAATGAAACTTGTCTGTTCACCCAGTGTTCGCTGTTGTCTGCTGCAGCAGGTGTAACATCATCCCTCTCTGTGGCAATGGTGGACATGGGCCCCCCTAAGGATTGTGGAGGAGCCGACCCTGTTGTCACGGGGATGGACGTAGCCGGGGAACAAAGAGAGGACCACTCGGCAGCAAGAGAGGACGCTGTAGTGGAGCGGTAAACAGCAGCTACAGACCCAGAGGAAGCTGAGACTTCAGCTGGAAAAAAAGAGAGAGGAAGGCTGCACTGCTGAGGAGAGCTTCAGTATCGGCGTCCGGGCATGAGCTGTCCAAAAGGTGGGCTTATTCCTCTGGTAGTCTGGAGCTGGATGACGCTTTTCTTGTGATGGAGCTGACAAACCAGATGAGGGGATGGACTTCTGTCGGGGTGAGCACCTCTGGAACAGCTTTGGTCCAGCAAGAGGCGGGCCCATCATCAGCCCGGGGAATGATTGCTGAAGCGCGGTGACCGTGGACAGCAGTCCCGCATATTGAGGATGCTTCCAGAGGCCGGGGTGCGCCTCCAGAATCCCCACCACTCCATACAAACTCTCCCAGGTTTTCTTGGGACTGAGGACGGCGAGTGCTTCATCCACAAAACTCTGGATAAAGTCCACCACCCATCTCTCCTCCAGGCTTCAAGATCCCGCTGCCAGCCTCCTTTGATTCGGGTGAGGTCAGCAAGCCGGGGACATGATTAGCTCCAGAGCACAGGTGAGTGAAAAACACAAAAAGAAAAACAGAAAAAGGCAAAACACACTAATAACAACAGCTGGATCTCTACTAGTTGCCGCTTTCTGTCATAAATTGCCCTTCAGAGGCAGAAATGTGAGACCCACATGCTGAACTGTCAATTACTGCAGTTTATTAGCTCAACGGATAAACACAAAGTTCCATAAAGTGTTCAAAAACAAATAAGCAAACAAGAGGGAAGTTTCTTACAAAGTACTGGCCAGAGCAAAGCAGTGCTCTGGTGGAGATGTGGATAGCAAGCCAAAGTGGCAACCAAGTAGGAAAGCACATACAGTATACATGTGGACAAAATTGTTGGTACCCCTCTGTTAATGAAAGAAAAACCCACAATGGTCGCAGAAATAGCTTGAATCTGACAAAAGTGGTAAATAAAAAGTCTATGAAAATTAACCAATGAAAATCAGACAATGCTTTCAACAGAATTATTTTAAAAAACCAACTCATGAAACAGGCCTGGACAAAAATGATGGTACCCTTAACTTAATGTTTTGTTGCACAACCTTTTGAGGCAATCACTGCAATCAAACGATTTCTGTAACTGTCAGTGAGACTTCTGCACCTCTCAGCAGGTATTTTGGCCCACTCCTCATGAGCAAACTGCTCCAGTTGTCTCAGCTTTGAAGGGTGCCTTCTCCAGACGGCATGTTTCAGCTCCTTCCACAGATGTTCAATAGGATTTAGATCAGGGCTCAAAGAAGGCCACTTTAGAATAGTCCAATGTTTCGCTCTTAGCCATTCTTGGGTGTTTTTAGTTGTGTGTTTTGGGTCATTATCCTGTTGCAAGACCCATGACCTGCAACTGAGACCAAGCTGTCTGACACTGGGCAGCACATTTCTCTCTAGAATACCTTGATAGTCTTGAGATTTCATTGTACCCTGCACAGATTCAAGACACCCTGTGCCAGATGCAGCAAAGCAGCCCCAGAACATAACAGAACCTCCTCCATGTTTCACAGTAGGGACAGTGTTCTTTTCTTGCTATGCTTCATTTTTGCATCTGTGAACATAGAGCTGATGTGCCTTGCCAAAAAGTTCCAGTTTTGTCTCGTCTGTCCATAGGACATTCTCCCAGAAGCTTTGTGGCTTGTCAACATGCAGTTTGGCAAATTCCAGTCTGGCTTTTTTATGATTTGTTTTCAACAGTGGTGTCCTCCTTGGTCGTCTCCCATGAAATCTACTTTGGCTCAAACAACGACAGATGGAGCGATCTGACACTGATGTACCTTGACCTTGGAGTTCACCATGAATGTGTTTAGAGGTTGTTCTGAGCTCTTTTGTTACTGTTCGTATTATCTGTCTCCTCTTGCGGCCACATCCAGGGAGGTTGGCTACAGTCCCATAGATCTTGAATTTCTGAATAATATGTGCAACTGTAGTCACAGGAGCATCAAGCTGCTTGGAGATGGTCTTATAGCCTTTACCTTTAACATGCTTGTCTATAATTTTCTTTCTAATCTCCTGAGACAACTCTCTCCTTTGCTCCCTCTGGTCCATGTTTAGTGTGGTCACCAAACAGCACAGTGGCTACTTGTCACCCTTTAAATAGGCCGACTGACTGATTACAAGTTTGTAGACACCTGTGATGTTAATTAGAGGACACATCTTGGTTGAACATGTCCCTATGGTCACATTATTTTCAATCTTTTCTAAGGGAACCATCATTTTTGTCCAGGCCTGTTTCATGAGTTTGTTTTTTAAAGTAATTCTGTTGAACCACAATTCAAAAGCATTGTCTGATTTTCATTGGTTAATTTTCATAGATTTTTTATTTATTACCACTTTTGTCAGATTCAAGTTATTTCTTTTTATTTTAGATTTAGATTTTTAGTATACTTCATTGATCCCCAAAGGGGAAATTGAGGGTCATCCACCACCTGGATGGATGAAGCAGCCACGATACGGCGCTATCCCTTAATCATTCACACACACATTCACACCTAGGGCCACTTTAGAGTCTCCAATTAACCTAACCTGCATGTTTTTGGCATGTGGGAGGAAACCGTAGAAATCCCGGGGTAAACCCATGCATAAACCCATGCATAACCCATGCATGCAAACTCCACACAGATCACTGTTGGTCGGGGGCTAGCATCGAACCCACGATCCCCACGATCCCCCGGCCAAGGGTAAACTGTGCTGCCGCAGTGCTAACCACTGCGCCACCGTGCAGCCCATTTCTGTGACCAGAAATAACTTTACCTGTACCCTGCACAGATTCAAGACACCCTGTCCCAGCCCGAGCAGGCAGGAGAAGGCAATAATACATAATCAGGATCAGCTGGGTGAGTAAGAGGGAGGCAAATCACAGACTGACAGTTGACAGGGCACGCCCATACAAAGCTTCATGCCCCTGACAGCTGTCAACAAAAGGACAATACCGGAGATAAGGGGATAACACATCATGCCAAAGTATGCTTATGAATAGGTACAGAAAATAAAAATATAACACTAACACAGACAGAAAAATGACAAGTAGAAAACAAATACATGGACCCATAGACTATAAGCTACACATATAAACTAAATTATAATGATGAGTGAACAACTCCCATTCCCCAAAGTGCAAGATACAACATTTATGAATAAGTCATAAAAGATCACACAAATAAGTGATCTGACAAAAACAAGCAATTCTTAAACAGTGTCTAATATTGAATGTCCATCCATCCATCCATCCATCCATCCATCCATCCATCCATCTTCTTCCACTTAATCCTTTTTGGGTCACAGGGGGGCTGGAGCCTATCCCAGTATCTTTGGGTGAGAGGCAGGGTACACCCTGTACAGATCGCCAGTCCATTGCAGGGCCAACACAGAGAGACAGACAACCATTCACTCTCACATTCTTCTTCTTCTTCTTTTAGATTTGATTGGCGGTTGGCACCCAGCTTACAGGTGCATTACTGCCACGTACTTCACTCTAAATCATCACTCTATCTGGTCAGGAGCTCTGTCTCTTTGTCCACTCTCACATTCATACCTAAGGACAATTTAGAATCCCCAGTTTGATGCCAATTAACCTAACTTGCACGTTTTTGGCATGTGGGAGGAAACCGGAGAAATCCTGGAGTAAACCCACGCAGACACGGGCAAAACATGCAAACTCCACACAGATCACTGTTGGTCGGGGGCTGGGATTGAACCCAGGATCCCCCGGCTAAGGGTGAGTTGCTGTGCTGCCACAGTGCTAACCACTCCGCCCTTGCCCTTGGCGGCCTTTTGAAAACTTTATTAACACATGTTATATCAGGAAAAAATATCCATCCATCCATCCATCTTCTTCCGTTTAATCCTTTTTGGGTCGCAGGGGGGCTGGAGCCTATCCCAGCATCTTTGGGTGAGAGCAGGGTACACCCTGGACAGATCGCCAATCCATCGCAGGGCCAACACAGAGAGACAGACAACCATTCATTCTCACAGTCATACCTAAGGATAATTTAGAATCCCCAGTTTGATGCCAATTAACCTAACTTTGCGTGTTTTTGGCATGTGGGAGGAAACCAGAGAAATCCTGGCGTAAACCCACGCAGACACGAGGAAAACATGCAAACTCCATATAGATATGCAAAACAAAACATTTTCAGTCAAAACATTTCTTACCCATGTGTGTTGTGTCTGAGCCTCAAGATCTGCCACACAAAAGAGCTTCAAACCTTCTAATTCTATTCTGACTACATGACCACAAGATAGCAATGTTGATCTTCTGGATTCACCTGTAAGAAAACAGAAAAGTTGGAAGGGGTCAGAGGTTACTAGCACATGACCCACCGCTGGGGGATACCTTCAGCACACCCCCTTTCATGTAAGTATATGGATGTGTGTAATGTTGGATATATTGTATAGTTACAAAGGATAGTAAAATAGCAGAAAGACACTATATATATATATATATATATATACAGTATATATATATATATATATATATATATATATATATATATATATATATACAGTATATAGCGATAGGAATAATCAGGCGAGGCGGTCTGGAGCAGAGCAGACTTTATTAATCTCTCTCTAACATTAACAAGAATCAGAAGCCTGAAAACCAGGTCGTGGGCACCTCTCTTTTTATACCATACAACTCGCCCTGCGACCTGTGGTGTTTGCATTAACATGAATACATTTACCATGACAATTCCCTTTGTCACTGTTTGCATTAACACACATTTCCTTCTTGCCTTGAGAGAGAGCAGTCGCATTTTTCTTCCCTCCTCCCCTGCCTTCCTGATCTACTCCCAGCTTTTGCAATGTTGCGTTTTTGTCTGTGTTTAGTCGCTCTTCTTCTGCTGAATCTTAATCTAAACGGAAATTATGGATTTGGAAGCGGCTTAAATGTGCTATTGTCACTATTTTCAACAAGAATTGGGCCAAGGGGGAGCCCAAGAATTGGAACCTACGAGAGACTCATGGACATTGGAATCCATGCGTCTATGGCAATATTATTGGCTATGATCTCAGGACTTCTATTTTTGGCTGTGGAGTTCCCTGATGCATCAGAAATTGAAGGAAGGTGAGAGAGCGGATCAAGCGGACCCAGCCAGCTCCTTCATCAAATTCGACCAGTTGGGGAGGGCACGAGTAGCGGCAAACGGTGAACTGAATGACAGTGATTCAGTGAAGGAATACATCTGAAAGCCCTGTGCTCTCTATGGAAAAACAGTTTAAGCCTGCATATATAATGGAAGCACAGAATTACACGGGTGAGGACAAAATTCTACTCTCTGAGTGCACTGTGCTGATTTGATTTGATTTGACCTTGTTTGCCCCGTGTTTACATTCCTCCTGACTGAGATTAGCGGAAGAACCGGCTCTTATGTCTACCCATACAATCAACAATCAGTTGTTGTCGTCAGCGGATTGGACTCTCAAGGACAATGCCCATGTGCCTTCTGCAAGCAAGAGAGAAAGAGAGATAGACTCTGAACTCTGGACTTGTTTATCAGTCACATGATTATAACATCTATCCACTGCCAGGAGGCGCCCTCTGCTGCTCACTAACAACTGTTACATTTACACTGCACAATGACATGCAAATATACACACACTGCTCTCCCTCCCTCTGCTGTGTGATTGTCCACTACTGCTAAATATGCATTGAGGTTTTTTTTGCTTGCAATCAAAATTTCGCTTACCCATTAAGCGTCAATTTGATAAAACATGTTTTTTTCTCTCGCCTATTGTGTCATATCATTTCTTTTCTTTTTTCTTTTCTTCTTTATGACTGGCGCCTAGCGGCTGCCCCGGCCTTGGATGCGCTCTGCAGAGCGTGCCCAAATGCCAAGTCACGTTTCGTTACCTTGTATTCATACATGTGTAATGACAATAAAGTTGAATCTCATCTCATCTCATCTCACATACATCCCCCATGACAATTCCCTTTGTCACCCAGCCTGTCAGCCCATTAAAATGCAGACCGGAGGAGAATGCATATTCTCATGTGAAAACCATTGACTGCCTTGCATACCCGTTTCTCCTCTCTTATGCATCTCCTCCTGTCGTGCCATTCAGTCTGGGTGGAGAACGTACTGACTGGGTCCCCCACAATATATACATTTTAAACAATAGTCTCTCCTTCATCACTGTCATTCCCAGATGAATAATGGTCCTTGTCGTGGAGATGGGACCTTTTCTCCTCTTGGGAGTGGACTTGAGCCATCATCCTCTGGACTGGCTCTTTGGACAGGGCTGTGATTATGCATCTTTCCAGCAATGTTCTCAAGCATGGGATGCAGCATCAGCCCACCACAAGTATCACTGCTAGTGAGATAACTACAATCAGGATTACTGAATGTATCACGCCCGCCCGACATCCAAAGATGGAAAGAAATCAGCAGAAGAGGAAGAAGAAGCAACGTTGTCAAGAACACATCTAGTAGGTGGCAGTAATGCACCTGTAAGCTGGTTGCCAACCACCAATCAAATCTAAAAGAAGAAGAAGAAGACGTCCAAAGATGGATTGAAGCCAAGCTGTAAATGCATCAGGTTCATGTCCGGTATTTTGACCAAATTCAGTGCATAGGCCTTCCAAAAGCCTCTATAGCATGTGTGATACTTCCCTTATGGTGCAGTTTAGAAGTATAGGTGACATCACTGCTATCTGCACTGTACAGCAGATAGCCACAGGTCATTGGTAGCAGTAGGACACAGTCCAAGGACGGATAACACAACATAACAAAAATTATTTTTTTGTAAGTTGTCTGTGTTTTTTCAACTGATTTTAGACAATTTTGCACCGCTGAATCCGAAAATGACATCCATTTCTTTCGATCAGGTCAGGTTTTCATGCTAAGTTGTAAGCAGTTGTACAGCAGTTGTACTGTTGTACTGTAAACTGAATAGTAGACATTGATAAAGGTAAGTACATGTAAATTGAATGTTACATCATCATTGTTATAAAAAAGAATTTTGCATCATATAAAACGAAAATACCCATGCATGTAAACAGAATGTAAAAAACATGTGGCCATAGTTCAAAAAGTTGACCTGATTGAGCAAAACCAATGTGATTTTTGGATTTAGCACATCAAAATTTTCCTAAATCAGCTAAAAAAAAACTTAGACAATAAATATGGTGTTGACCAGTGTAATTTTTTTTTTCACACATGAGTTGTTCAGAACTCCTTACAAGAACTCCTTATACAAATACAGTGAAGTACGTAGCGGTAATGCACTTGTAAGCTGGTTGCCAACCACCAATCAAATCTAAAAGAAGAAGAAGAAGACTATGTCAGCAACAGTCTGCAGTAGAGGTTGATTTGGCTCAACAGCTCTAGCACAATGAGTCACATGAATCCAATTGCTGAGCTTTCCTTTTTTTTCCCACAGTTGTACTGCATGTGAGGTGGCTTTAATTATTTTAAAAGGACCTTGCCACCTTTTGCCACACCCGGTCTCCAGGTTCCAATGGAGCGATCTGCTCCTGCATGTCCTTGTTAAGAATCTCCAGCACCTGTTGGGAGAGAGCTTCAGACAATTTCCTTAGACTCTTGATATACAGTGACAGCTCTACAGTTTGGCTATTCCTGGGTGCTAGAGGTGAAGTAGTAAATAGTCCTGACATTTTTCTTCCTGTTAATAACTCACAGTGAATCAGGCAGAGCATCGTATTGGAGGTGGATCGCAGTGTCATCAGCGCTAATGGCAGTGCATCCACCCATGTCATACCTGTTCCCATATATTGCTTGGCTATCATTTGCTTTAAAAAGTGTCACTGGGCCTCTTGCCTTTTCTTCCAGGCCCTGAGAGGCTGGATGGAATACTGAACCAAATCTATGCTTTATGCCTAGAGCTTGTTCAACTTCCTTCAAATGTTTATTGGCAAAATGACTTCCATTGTCTGATCTGATTGTTCTGGGGAAACCATGTCAAGGAATCACTTCTGCCATTAGCCACTTTATCACTTCTTTTGCACTTTCATTTTTACAATCTTTAGCTTTAACCCATCTTGAAAATGTGTCCACACAGACCAACTAATATCTGTAACCCCCACACCTACTTTCGGGGTCCATATCTATTCAATTCAACTTTATTTATATAGCGCCATTTCACAACAACAGTCGTCTCATAGCACTTTCAACTGTAGGGGAAACCCACACAATTGCAGAAAGACCCCAGCAATCAGGTGATCCCCTGTGAGCAAGAACTTGGCAGTGGTGGTGAGGAAAAAACTCCCTTTTGGCAGGAAGAAACCTCCAGCAGAACCAGGCTCAGGGAAGGGCAGTCATGTGCTGCGACTGGCTGGGGGTTGAGGGGATAGAGAAGAAGAAAAGAACAGACATGTAGAGAGCAAACAGCATGACGGGGATTCGATCTGTGGGAGAGAACAAACAGATGTTACTGACCAGCAAAAATATTTCATTGAGGGTGAAGAAATGAGTGAAACCCAGTGCATTATTGGAGGTCCCCTAGCTGTTTAAACCTATAAGCAGCATAACTAAGGGAGGGTTCAGGGGCACATGATCCCATCTTAATTATAAGTTATAGCAAAAAAGGAAGGTTTTAACCCTATTCTTATAAACAGAGCTTGAGTCTCACTCCCAAATCCAGCTTGGCAGCTGGTTCCAAAGGAGAGGAGCTTGATAACTGAAGGCTCTGCCTCCCATTGTACTTTTGGAGATTTTAAGTATTACAAATATCCCTGCATTTTGGGAGCGTAGTGCTCTGTTAGGATGATAGGGTAGTATCAGATCTTTTAAATAAAAAGGGGCCTGATTATTTAGAGCTTTAGAAGTGACAAGAAGGACTTTAAACTTAATTCTAAACTCTATGGGAAGCCAGTGAAAGGAGGCCAAAACCAGAGAGATATGATCTCTCTTTCTAATACCCATTAAAACTCTTGCTGCAGCATTTTGGATCAGCTGAAGGCTTTTTTAAGATATTTTAGGACACCCTGATAATAAAGAGTTACAATAATCTAATCTAGAGCTAACAAAAGCATGGATTAGTTTCCCAGCATCACTCTGAGACAAGATGCTCCTAATCTTGGCAATATTATGCAAATGATAGAAGGCAGTCTTAGAAACAAGGTTAATATGTGAATTAAAAACAGATCTTGATCAAAAATTGTCTGTGAAATCAATCACTATTTCTTTCCATGGCCCTGTAGGGGCAGGGAATGCACCAAAGGAGGTCTCCAGTGTGTGCTTTGGGTTGACCTTTTGACATGCTTCACACTAGATTGGCCTTTGATGTGTGACCTCTCTCATGTGCCTCTTTGCAAAACAACACTTTAGCAGGGGCTACCATTCCTGCATCTACAGTTTGAAATGAACCAGTTTCCACACCATATCTCACAACAGCCTATAGCACATTCAAGGATCCATCTGTTTTCCTGTAGCAACATCCATCACTAAAAAGGTTCAAATCTGGATGATCGATAGGTTCAGATTGAAGATTAGGGACAGCTTTCATGTCAACCTCCACAGCTGCTAGACAGTCGTGAGGTTCATCTGTAAGCATGTCCTCTGCCATATTTGTCCCCTCACTTGTGTGAATGACACTTGGTGCTTGTAGTATTCTTTTCAGCCTTTGTGTTTGTTTGGCTGAGAGTGTGAACAGTACACTTTGTAGGTATGAAGCTACCCCATGTGTAGTGTGTACTGGCACAGCATGTTGCATTGTGATGTGTGAGGTTTTTTCCAATGCTTTAGCTATTGCTGCAACATGACATGTGCATGGTGGATGTCCTTTCCTTATAATATAACATTAGATAATTATACTATAACTATTCATTCATTCATTCATTCATTCATTCATTCATTCATCTTCTTCCGCTTAATCCTTTTCGGGTCACGGGAGGGCTGGAGCCTATCCCAGCATCTTTGGGCGAGAGGCAGGGTGCACCCTGGACAGATCGCCAGTCCATCGCAGAATTATAACTATATAACTATATAACATTAGATAATTATCTAATGTTGAGCTGTAATACAATAGAACTGACCTGGACCCTGTACCTTCCCCCTTCTGATACAGTATGGCGTTCACAATGCCAGACTGGTCAGAAACATCAAGATGGAATGAGAAAGAGTAATCAGGTGGGTTCAGTTCAGGTTCAGGTTCAGGTTACTTTATTTGTACCCGTAGGTAGATTTGTTTTGCAGTCTGGTGACATCCATATTTACAAGCCACAAATTACATTCAACATAGACACAAACACAGGCACACATGAAGCTGACTATAAACATGATAAAAATACTCAAGGCTCCATCAGTCAGGGTATAAAAAGACAAAGAGATGGGAGAAAAACCAGAGGTAAGAGAGAAGGGTCATATTAAAAGTTAAAAACTAGTCAGAGAGGTTAAAAACTCAAAGGTCTAAAACCCAATAAAATATTTAGAAGCCAAGTAACATCCTACAAAAATAAGTAAATATAAAATGGAGTTAATAAATAGGTACCTAAATTATGTGCAATATACTGTATTGTTACAACTTGTTCAACTCTTTGACAGCAGCAGGAACAAAGCTGTTTTTGTAGTGCTGGGTTCTACTTTTTGGGACAGCAAACCTCCGTCTTGAGGGAAGAAGCTGAAAGTTGCAGTGCAAAGGGTGGGAGTCATCATTTAAAATGGAGGTAGCCATCCTCTGTACTTGTCTGGTGTACAGGGATGTCAGGCTCAGCTGTGGCTCACCAAGCAAATGACTGGACCATCTAACTACCTGATCCAAGGATTTCCTCTGTTTCAGTTTTATCTGACCAAACCATGACACTAAAGAAAAGGACAAAACTGACATAATGCACGGCTCAGGAGACACACACGCAGGCTCAGAGTAGCTCAAATAGCTTTATTAACAACAAGGGTGTATGAATGTGTGTCTGCGAGATGTGAATGTGTTGGTGATGGCGTCTGCTTCGGGCACAGAGGCAGGAGACCGTACAGCCGGACAACCCTATGGGAAAAGCACAGGGAGAAGGGTGACGGGCACACACCAACACAGGAGATGTACAAGTTGGAGAGGAGCTTACTTGGAAATGGACAGGTGGCTGGCACAGCAAGGAACGAGGTCCGGTAGACAGCAACCTGGAGAGCCCGGTGCAGCAGCGAAGGACAGACGACGGAGAGGAATGGTCCGCCGCCGGGAAATCCACCTGTGCACAGGGGAGCAGACTTGGAGAAGAAAAGGTAAGGGCTTCTTACCGCAATGCTTGCTGAAGTATGAGAGGGAACACACAGCAATCCGGTGAGTGAAGTCTGACGGCTTCAGGCCGAAGCCCAGGGCGAGGTGGCTTAAATCCCTCGCCGCTGATGATGTGCAGGTGCGCGTGCAGCTGACGCCGCTGATGAGCGGCGCGGCGTGACAAAAACAGATTCAATAAAAGCCCGATAAAACATTGTCATTATGGTTCGGTCAATTTGGAAGCATGCAAGTTTTCTCAAGCAATGCAAATGTTGCTGACCTTTTTTGCACACTCTTTCACAGTTCTCTTCAAAGTTTAAATTACTATCAATAATTGTCCCAAGATATTTGTAGGATTGTACACATTCGGTGGTCTGGCCTTTTAGTACAGTGACTTTGTGCCTGGGAGTTTTCCTCCTAAAGTCAATAATCATGTCTTTAGTTTTTGTCGTATTCAGCTGCAGGTAGGAATCCTCACACCAGTGAACAAAATCATCAACTACTGGGCCGTGGCCACTCTCACCATCCTGGAGGAGACTGACAATAACTGAGTCATCAGCATACTTTACAATGTGTCTGTTGTCATGTCTGCTCCGACACGTTTGTGTACAGGATGAAGAGTAGTGGTGACAACACACACCCTTAAGGAGAGCCAGTAGAAGAGCACTTTAGGTCAGACAATGTACCATTCACCCTTACTCTCTGCGTCCTGTTGGTTAAGAAATCCAGAATCCAGCCCACCAGATTATTGCTCAAATCAAATTGTTGCAGGAGCCTTTCAACTAAGATATGAGGTTGGATTGTATTAAAGGCGGAGGAAAAGTCCACAAATAAAAGTCTGGTGTGTGTCCCATTAAAATCCAGATGTTTAAAAAGCATGTTAAACAGAGTGACAGTGGCATCCTCCACTCCTCTGTGAGGCCTATAGGCAAACTGCAGAGGATCCGATGCATGCTCAGTCTGCTTTAGGACCTCTCATCTGACCAGTTTTTCAAAAATTTTCATTAAAATTGAAGTCAAAGCAACTGGTCTAAAGTCGTTTACCGTTTTAGGACAGCTGGATTTTGGAACGGGGACAACCACGGCTTCTTTCCAGATCTTAGGCACATGTTGTGTCTGTAAGGACTTATTGAAAATGTAATGAAATATAGGACTCAGTTCATGTGCACAGGACTTTACCAAGCGCCCACATATATTATCAGGGCCCTGACTTTTGTTCACTTTTACAGCGCAGAACTCCCTTTTAACATCCTGCACCTCAATATTAAAGTGCTGATTGTCTTTGAGTTTCTGTTTCAAATCTTGGGTTTCTGTGCTAAAATCAAAGGAGTCAAAACGACCATAAAAACAATTAAGAGCATTAGCCAGCTCTGTGTCTGAATTAAAACCATCTAAAAACACATGATTACTGCACTCTGTGCTCTGAAGGCCTGCAATAGTTTTCATACTGGCCCAGGCTGAACCAAGTTTCTTTGTTGCCATCTTTCTTTCCAATTCTGATTTATAATTCTGTTTTGCTCTTAAAATTTCGGACTTCAGCTCTTTTGTGGCAACCTGTAGCTCAGAAACAGACCCCTGTTTAAAGGCAAGTGCTTTCCTCTGTAAGCAGGATTTAACTGATTTTGTAACCCATGGCTTGTTGTTGGGATATATTTTGACACATTTACGTGGAACGATCTTATTTTTACAGAAAACCATGTATGAGCATGTGACGTCCACCAAAGAGTCCAAATCATCCCCGCAGGCCAGTGTGAACATCTCCCAGTCTGTACAGTTAAAGCATTCCTGGAGGCTGTGCACTGAATCCTCTGTCCACACATCAATGTCTCTCATCTCCACCTTGCCTCTTCTGAGAGCAGTTTTATATGTGGGCAGCAAAAATGAACATGCATGTAACATAAAAAATGGCAGGTGAATCAACAAAACATTGTGGTAGGCAGCTGTAAGTGTATTGTTGATTATGGTATGTGAATACAAAAAAGGGGCCTGCTGTCTGGATATAATGGGATGCTAAAAAAAACATTAGCGTTTCCATACGTTTTTATTTTTATAGCTTATTTTCTACAATTCAAGACTTTTGGATTATTTGTTTCCATTTTTACATTTGTTTGTATTTCTGTTTACAGTATATATTTTTCAACTCTGTATCAAGAAATAACGATTGAGGGGAAAAAACTTATGTGCTGTTGTAATGGTATTTAATAACAAGTAAGGATTTGGAATTGTGTAGTTGGTTGGAATGACTATTGAATTGATCAGCCGCAAATCATGTACCATGCGATACCACTGGGAGAATGGCAGTGTTCCAAGGAGAGTCAGTTGGCACAAGGACACCAGCTTGAAGGAGGCCCTTGATTTTTCCCGCTATACCAGTGATTTTTTCTGGTGAAAGGGGATATTGTGGTCGCCATATGGGCTGGACATTTGGTTTTTAAAGGAATTTGCACAGGGGTACAGTTTATCAGTCCCACATTTGCAGATCCAGCAGACCATAGAGATGATGGCATGGTTCCAAGCAAAGAAGATCAATCAGGGTGACTGGTATTTTCCCAATCGTGCATGAAATCTAGTTGCACCCGTTGGGGAAATGTTTTCATAGTAGCATTCATAGAAATGCGATAACAACCATTAGAGGGGAAGAAATGCAATTTTGCATTTTGACTTGATACCCAGTCAGATAACTGAATGCAGTTTTTTACCATTGGACCCAATACCTCGGCTTCACCCCCTGCGGACATGCCAACGTGGCATGTGGAGCTGATGTGTCTGTTAGTGCATACAGAGAGTCAAAGTCTTTTCCATGAAATGCAGCAGCTGCCACTCCTTGAGAGCCAACATAAATGTCTTTACAGGTTAACATGAGGTCATCTGGCAGCATGGACCACTGATCATCATAGAGTTCTTGGTCATTATGAGTATAGTTCATGGTGCAATGCAGTGGATCTGTGGGAGGATCATATGGTTGCATGGAGTCAATCCACAGGGCCCAAGACAGATAAGTTTGTACCACCAAATTATCTTCTGGGTTTATGCTGTCCAAGAGCAACCACCAGACCGTAGCCAGTGATGAATGCATATCCTCAGGTTCAGAAACAGGAAGCAGAGGTGCATTAAAAGATTAACTTGTGTGTGACGTGTAGCAGAGCATGGTGCCATTAGGCAAACACACCACAGTCCCAGTAGAAGCAAAACAGATGTAGGCCTTCACCTTCCACAACATATTTCATCCCAAGAGATTAACAGGACAGTCTGGTGAGATGAGATGAGATTCAACTTTATTGTCATTACACATGTATGAATACAAGGTAACGAAACGTGACTTGGCATTTGGGCACGCTCTGCAGAGCGCATCCAAGGCCGGGGCAGCCGCTAGGCGCCAGTCATACCAAGAAGTGAATACCAAGAAGAGTGTACAAGGTCCAGTCCAGCCAAAGAACACTCCAGGAGCATGTGATGGAATTGGAGTGTATGTGGTATATGGGTGGCCTCTCACCATAAGACCTCTGCAACAGTCTCGGGCCCAGTGTCCAGACCCCCACATTTATAGCAAGTATCCTGATTAACTCCTCTATATGGGGACCCCCCTATATGCACCTCTTCCATGACCCCCCCTTCTGGGGGCATGAATAACACTGCTGTTGGGGTGCCAACACATAAGGCTCTGCTGGAAGTGGGACAATGATACTCTTGAGTGGGTACAACAGGGGCCTGCACAGTAAACTTGTTCTTTTTGGCTTTGTTTACTTCTTCCCTGGCTGCTTTCAGTTGTGTATTTAAGCCAACCACTCCCTCTAGTGTGGCCCTTACAGGTGGGGGAACTGAACTCTGCGCCACATTGCGGAATACCGCAGCTACTGTGGGATTGTGACATGGGTTCTCTCCAGTCATGTCTGTCCAGAGAGCCAAGCATCTCTCCACATAGGAACCTGCCTCTTACAAACAGACCAGATGATGGTAGTGGCATGGCAAGATTAAATTTAAATGTTGGGGGGGGGGGGGGGAATTGCTTCAAATATTTTCATAAAGTGTGAAAAATATAATTTTGTTAAAATGCTGTAGACTTGGTGATTATTACAAAATGTGATAAGACTTAAAAATCTGAAAGAGATGATTTTTGTAGTCTTACATAATTGACAACTTGTACAAACATCGCTCAAAATTTATTAAAAATGGGACATAAAGATTTCCTATGAAATGTTGTAGAAGTGATCACTGGAAAATGAGACATTTACAGAGATTAGAAGTAAAGTGTTGTATGTTAAAATGTATCTGTTTCTTACATTGCTAAATCATTTTAATAACTATTGTGGGAATTTATTGATGTGATCAGTATCCTCACATAGATGAATATCAGTAATCATTAGTAATAATACGGTGGTGTGAAAAAGTGTTTGCCCCTTTCCTGATTTCTCATTTTTTTGTACTTTTGTCACACTTAAATGTTTCAGATCATCAAACAAATTTAAACATTAGACAAAGATAACACAATTAAGCACAAAATGTAGTTTTTAAATGAAGGTGTTTCTTATTAAGTGTAAAAAAAAAATAAAACTTGCATCACCCTGTGTGAAAAAGTGATTGCTCCCTCTGTTAAAACATACATTAACTGTGGTTTATTACATCTTTGGAAAGCTGAGTTCAATTTTTCTAGCCACCCACAGGCCTGATTACTGCCACACCTGTTCTCAATCAAGAAATCACTTAAATAGGACCTGCCTGACAAAGTGAAGTAGACCAAAAGATCCTCAAATGCTAGACATCATGCTGTGATCCAAAGAAATTCAGGAACAAATGAGAAACAAAGGAACTGAGGTTATAAAGCCATTTCTAAAGTTTTGGGACTCCAGCAAAATACAGTGAGAGCCATTATCCACAAATAGTGAAAACATGGAATAGTGGTGAACCTTCCCAGGAGTGGCCAGGTGACCAAAATTACCCCAAGAGCGCAGCGACCACTCATCCAAGAGGTCACAAAAGACCCCACAACAATATCAAAAGAACTGCAGGCCTCACTTGCCTCAGTTAAGGTCAGTGTTCATGACTCCACCATAAGAAATCGACTGGGCAAAAATGACCTGTATGGCAGAGTTCCAAGACAAAAACCACTGCTGAGCAAAAAGAACATAAAGGCTCCTCTCAGTTTTGCCAGAAAACATCTTGATGATCCCAAAGACTTTTGAGAAAATACTCTGTGGACTGATGAGACAAAAGCTGAACTTTTTGGAAGGTGCGTGTCCCATTATATCCGGCGTAAAAGTAACACAGCATTTCAGAAAAGGAACATCATACCAACAGTAAAATATGGTGGTGGTAGTGTGATGGTCTGGTGCAGTTTTCTACTTCAGGACCTGGAAGACTTGCTGTGGTAAATGGAACCATGAATTCTGCTGTCTACCAAAAAATCCTGAAGGAGAATGTCCGGCCATCTGTTCATGACCTCAAGCTGAAGCACACTTGGGCTTCTGCAGCAGGACAATGATCCAAAACACACCAGCAAATCCACCTCTGAATGGCTTAAGAAAAACAAAATGAAGACTTTGGAGTGGCCTATTCAAAGTCCTGACCTGAATCCGATTGAAATGCCGTGGCATGACCTTAAAAAGGCGGTTCAAGCTCAAAAACCCTCCAATGTGGCTGAATTACTGCAATTCTGTGAAGATGAGTGGGCGGCCAAAATTCCTCCACAGCGCTGTAAAAGACTCATTGCCAGTTATCACAAACGCTTGATTGCAGTTGTTTCTGCTAAGGGTGGCCCAACCAGTTATAAGATTTAGGAGGTAATCACTTTTTCACACAGGACCATGTAGGTTTGGATTTTTTTTCTCCTTAATAATAAACACCTGGTGCAACTTTTTTCATGTGTGAAACCTCCTTTCCCAGCTCACCATTCTCATCCTATAAATCCTTTTCCTTCACATCTTTCGGCTTAGCCTGAAGATATGTTGGAGTTGATGCAGTGAAAAACACCCTAACCTTATCCTGTTGACGTAATCCTGACTGTGATGGGTCAGTGGGTTCACGAGGAGAATGAGCAGCTATTATTCCGCGCATTTCTTTTCCAGCATTTTCCTTGTCCAGTTTGCCTAACATGGGTCTTGGTTGTAATATTCCTGTCACTGCCCTCACCTGATCACCATTATCTTCTGTGAATGTTGTGAGAGGCATTTGGTTAATTCAATTCAATTCATTTCATTCATTCATTTTCTTCCGCTTAATCCTTTTCGGGTCACGGGGGGGGGGGGCTGGAGCCTATCCCAGCATCTTTGGGTGAGAGGCAGGGTGCACCCTGGACAGATCGCCAGTCCATCGCAGGGCCAACACAGAGAGACAGACAACCATTCACTCTCACAGTCATACCTAAGGACAATTTAGAATCCCCAGTTTGATGCCAGTTAATCTACACTACCGTTCAAAAGTTTGGGGTCACCCTGACAATTATTTTGTGTTTTCCATGAAAATTCACACTTATTTACCACCATGAGTTGTAAAATGAATAGAAAACATAGTCAAGACATTGACAATGTTAGAAATAATGATTTGTATTTGAAATAATAATTTTTTCCTTCAAACTTTGCTTTTGTCAAAGAATCCTCCATTTGCAGCAATTACAGCATTGCAGACCTAACATGATTGCACAAGGGTTTTCTAATCATCCATTAGCCTTCTGACACAATGAGCAAACACATTGTACCATTAGAACACCGGAGTGATAGTTGCTGGAAATGGGCCTCGATACACCTATGTAGATATTGCACCAAAAACCAGACATTTGCAGCTATAATAGTCATTTACCACATTAGCAATGTATGGAATGTATTTCTGATTAATTTAAAGTTATCTTCATTGAAAAAAAGTGCTTTTCTTTCAAAAATAAGGAAATTTCTAAGTGACCCCAAACTTTTGAGCGGTAGTGTAACTTGCAATTCAGTTCAATTCAACTTTATTTATATAGCGCCATTTCACAACAGTCATCTCATAGTACTTTCAACTGTAGGGGAAACCCCCACAATTGCAGAAAGACCCCAGCAATCAGGCGATCCCCTGCGAGCAAGCACTTGGCAATGGTGGAGAGGAAAAACTCCCTTTTAGGCTGGAGGGTAGCAACTTGCCAAACACTGGTTGTCTGTTTTGACTGCTGCCTTCATGTTTATTATCCTTTCCTTGTTCCAATTGAGCAGTTAACTTCTTTCATGCATTCATCATCATAGCAGTCTGTCAGGGGCAACAATGACTGTTTCATTTAGGTCTGATCAGATTCCTCCACACAGCTCTGTCCTTCGCCCTCCGCTGCCAGGAACTCCTGACCCATCAATCCGGGCAATGTCCGAGTTGGTATGAGTTGCTCTCTGACTGACCATTTCATGAAACTGCTTGCAAAGTATTTGAGTATCACTGACAGAGAGAGGTATTATCAGTGGCAAGGACAGGCCAAGACAAACTGACTCCAGTATCTGTTGCAGTGACTGACCAGATGATAGGTTTGTTTATCTCTGCTCTTTGTGCAGTGCATGTCACGATGCACCGACTGACAAAAGTCCACCACAGACCTTGCGACAGATGTGCTTATCTGCCAGGATCTCCAGTCTCACCCCGTGTAACTGGGAGTGGTCTACCACAGACCTGTGACAGATATTGTTTTTAATTCTGCCAGGATGCCTAGTTTCACCCTCCACGCCCTCGGAAGGGCAGGGTTGCTGGTTGCCAGTATTCTTGCCTTTGATCTTTGACATGGTTACCATGGCAACCATGGCAACAGTAACCATGGTGATGCCTGCCTTTGATCTTTGGCATGGTTACCATGGCAACAGTAACCCTGGTGAAACCTGTCTTTGATCTTTGACATCACACTTTGTTCAGTGATGCCTGCCTTTGATCTTTGATGATGTCGTAGCAAGTGTTATGATTGTGAGTGATGCCTGCCTTTGATCTTTGATAATGGCATAGCGAGTTCTATGATCTTTGATGATGTCATAGCGAGTCTTATGATCATGAGTGATGCCTGCCTTTAATCTTTGATGATGTCATAGCAAGTCCTATGATCATGAATGATGCCTGCCTTTGATCTCTGATGATGTAATAGCGAGTCCTATAATCGTGAGTGATGCCTGCCTTTGATCTTTGACGTCACCACTCGTTCAGTGATGCCTCACTTTGATCTTTGATGATGTCATAGCAAGTCCTATGATCATGAATGATGCCTGCCTTTGATCTCTGATGATGTCATAGTGAGTCCTATGATTGTGAGTGATATCTGCCTTTGATCTTTGATGATGTCATAGCAAGTCCTATGAGCTTTGATGATGTCATAGTAAGTCCTATGATCTTTGATGATGTCATAGCGAGTCCTATGATCGTGGGTGATGCCTGCCTTTGATCTTTGACATGGTAACCATGGCAACACAAAGTCCTATGATCGTGACACAGAGATTTCTTGAATTATATATAGAGTGATGGTTAAGGATATTTTCAGGAAGAGGTGATGGACTATTTTAGACTCATTGCAACTGCAAGCCTCCACCATGTTTTTTCAAGCTATTATTTCCATAATCACTAGAGGAAGAGGTACTGTATGCTGGCAGGCATGGCAGGGGCCCCTAACGGCTGACTAACTTTGAATCATTACAGCAGTGACAATGTGGAGAGTTTGCAATGACAGTGATAGGCCAGCACAGAACTCTGTAAAGTAGGGGTGGAGAAAAAAGATTGATTCAGTGATAAATTGCGATTCTTGGCATTCACGACAATGCACAGATCCATAAACCCACGGATCGATTGTTTAATTTTTTAAAAAAGAACACTCAAACTGCTGTACATTTAGGTATCAATTAACCAATTATGTTTTCAGTCCACTAGATGGCACAAAGTCATCACTGCAAAGGTGTCTCGTGAGATTTACCTGCAGCTCAGCCCCGGTACAATTTAAGATGGTGGAGAGAGCAGCAGCACCCGGGGGGGGGGGGGGGGGGGGACACAAACTGAGAATTGCAGCATCAAAGTTTACATTAAATGTCTGAACTTTTTTGGGGTTTATAACAAAGACGGGATGAACGACCTGGATATGGCACATTCAGTTTGTAAGGAGGGTTTTTGTCATATATTATCAACTTTATAAATTGCACTTGGTTTTTTGAAGTTCTTTAATCTAGTTATTTAATTATGTATGTTTTTATTGTTCTGATTTTGATTGTTCTGCTTTTTATTGCTCTTCAGAATTCTATTTTTGAATTTAATGTTTATATTCTTATTTTGAAAAGATGCTAATGTGCACTTTTGAAATGAAAAAATGTTTACATTTCACATTATTTGTTAGCGTTGTGGCACATATGTTGGGTACATATTTTCCACAAATGTATTGCTGAAGGTTTATTGTGTGCTTCACGTCTCGAGGGACAAAAGGCTGAATCTGCAGGAGGTATCGAGGAGGTGTGAGGTTTGTCCTTTGTCTCAGAGAGAGGCCCTGGAGGGATTTCCGGACCATCGAAGGCTGAGAGACAATGGTGGAGGATCAAAGGGGTTACAATGTGACTGTATGTTTGCTCAGACACCATGTGACTTGAGTTTTGATGTTCCGGGGTATAAGAGAATGATGTGACTGTGATCTGTCTCTTTTCTTGCTTGGAGGTTGATAGAGAATGTGTTCTGGTAATAAAACTGAACCTGAGAAATAAACCCAGCCTCATCATTGAACACATCCTCTACATTGGTGACCCTACGACGAATTATGGCCGGTGACGATTCTTCTGCACCGGACTCATCAGGAGCCAGCCAGGCTAACGCAGCTACCACAGTCCAGCTACCTGATTTCTGGCAGAATAGCCCGCGCTCCTGGTTTAACGCAGTTGAGGCACAGTTCCATCTTCGGGGAACTTTGGCAGACGCCACGAAATTCTACCATGTGGTTGCGAAGCTGGACAGCCACACAGCCCAGCGGGTAGAGAGCCTGATTAACCACCCGCCAGACGACGACAAGTACGGCGCATTGAAAGCGGCTCTCATCCGTTCTTTCACCCCCTCGCTGGGAGAGCGCACAGAGAAGCTCCTGGCGTTGACTGAAGGCGAGGCCGAGAGACCTGCAGACCTGATGGCGAGGATGCTGAGTTTGAGAGACTTCGAAGATGATGGTTTTATCTTTGCCCACCTTTTCCTCAGAACACTGCCGTCAGCGATGAGAGTTACCCTGGCCAGTTCACAGCTGCTGGCCCAACAAGACTACCACGAGCTGGGCCAGGAGGCGCAGCGGCTCGTCGACGCTCATAGACGACACACGGCCACGGCCGCAGCAGCAAAGCTGAGCGCAACACCCGGAGATGGCGGGGGGCCAGAGGCTGCAGCGCCAGACTCACTGACGACGGCAGCGGCAAAGGCCAGGAGACGCAGAGCGGGCAACGTCTTTTGCTTTTACCACCACTGTTTCGCTGAGAGAGCACACAAGTGCATTCCACCGTGCCAGTTCAAGCGCTCGGGAAACGCCAAGACCGGGAGTCAGTAGCAACTGCGGCTCTCGGCGAAAAGAACAAGCTGCTCTACCTGAGGGACGAGCGATCAGGGAGGCACTTCCTGGTGGACACAGGCTCCCAGCTGAGTTTCATCACACCCTCCTACGCTGACCGGCTGGCGCCTTCCAGTGGTCCCCTGGTGTTGGCGGCGAACGGCTCGGCGATTAAGACCTTCGGGGAGAAGACTCTGCTCCTGTCTCTACACGGCCGAACATTCGAGTGGACTTTTGTCATAGCAGCAGTCAGTTTCAACATGTTAGGTGCTGATTTTTTATGCTCACATGGTTTATTGGTTGATCTTGCTAATAGACGTCTGGTTAATGCACTGTCTTTTCACACTATTTCCTGCACAGCCCGGGTGGCTCAGCCGACTGCACAGGCCAACATCATAGCAGCAGGTGGTAAGTTTCACGCACTGCTCACTCAGTTCCCAGCACTCACAGTCCCAACGTTTTCAGCAACAGTGGCTAAGCATGGGGTGGAACATTTTATCACTACCACCGGGCCGCCCGTTTTTGCAAAAGCTCGGCGCTTGGACTCAGCTAAGCTGGCCATAGCGCGCGAGGAGTTCGCCAACTTGGAAAAACTGGGCATCATTAGACGTTCTAAAAGCCCCTGGGCTTCACCGCTACACATGGTCCCAAAGGCTGATGGTTCGTGGCGACCTTGTGGTGATTTCCGCAGGTTGAATAACGCCTCAGCGCACGACCGCTACCCAATCCCGCACATCCAAGATTTTTCGGTTCATTTGGCGGGGGCGCGCATTTTTTCTAAAATAGACTTGGTGCGTGGTTACCATCAAGTCCCAGTGCGCGCTCAAGATATACCCAAAACTGCGGTAATAACTCCTTTCGGGCTTTTTGAGTTTTTGCGCATGCCTTTTGGATTAAAGGGCGCCGCGCAGACGTTCCAGCGTATGATGGACGCGGTTCTACGCGATCTTCCTTTCGTGTTCGTCTACCTGGACGACATTTTGGTAGCCAGCACGTCCGAGGACAAGCACGAAAGCCACCTCACAGAGGTTTTTTGGAGGCTGGCAGAGCATGGGTTAATAATTAACCCAGCAAAGTGCCAGTTTGGGGTGGCGCAAATTGATTTTTTGGGGCATCGCGTTTCACCAGAAGGAGCGGTCCCTCCGCCCGATAAAGTACGCGCAATAACGGATTTTCCCCGACCTCAAACGGTTAAAGCATTACAGGAGTTTTTGGGAATGGTTAATTTTTACAACCGTTTCCTCCCCAGCGCGGCGCAGCTCATGCAACCATTGTATGCTGCACTAAAGAAGCAAAAACCCACAAATAAAATCGAATGGTCTCCGGATCGGGAGCGCGCATTCTCCCAAGTCAAAACAGCCCTGGCAAATGCGGTTTTGTTGACACACCCAGTCCCAACGGCCCGCATGGCGCTCACCACTGACGCTTCCGATTTAGCGCTGGGGGCGGTCGTTGAACAGTTTGTAGCAGGGACCTGGCAGCCGCTCGCGTTTTTCAGCAAAACCTTGTGCGATAGCGAGCGAAAATACAGTGCGTTCGACAGGGAGCTTTTGGCCCTACACTTGGCCATTCGCCATTTCCAGTTCTGGTTGGAAGGGCGCCATTTCACCGCGTTTGTGGACCACAAGCCACTAACGTTTGCGATGGCCAAGATTTTGGAACCTTGGTCGGGCCGGCAGCAAAGACAGCTGGCCGCGATATCGGAGTTCACCACCGATATCCAGCATGTCGCAGGTAAACATAATGTAGTGGCAGACTGTCTCTCGCGTGCTGTGGCGGTGCCAGGCCCCATGGGGGCAGACTCTGCAGCTGTGGCCGCGGGCCAAGGTAGCGGCGCGGAAGCGCACGCTGCCCCGGTCCGCGTGGGTTTAGATTATGCAACCATGGCCGCGGAGCAGGTTAGCGATGCGGATGTGCGCACGCTCCAGTCTGGACCAACAGGGTTAAGGCTGGAGGACAGAGTGCTGCAAATGGGTATGCCTCCCCTAATCTGCGATGTTTCCACGGGACGGCCACGCCCCGTGGTACCAGCCGCGTGGCGCCGCCGCGTTTTTGACTCGGTCCATTCCCTGGCACACCCCGGGGTGCGCGCATCAATCAAGATGGTGGGGGAGAAATTTGTTTGGCCGGGGTTGCGCAAACAGGTCAAGGAATGGGCGGCAGCCTGCGTAGCATGTCAGCGAGCCAAAATACACAAGCACACTAGAGCTCCTTTGGAGCCTTTTCACATCCCGGCTAAGCGCTTTGATCATGTGCATGTCAACTTGTTGGGCCCCCTTCCGTTGTCACAGGGGTACACACACCTCTTGACGATGGTGGATCGCACCACGCGTTGGCCAGAAGCGGTTCCTCTGGCGTCAACCACAGTGGAGGAAGTTTCGCGCGCGTTTTTAACAGCTTGGGTTGCACATTTTGGAGTTCCATCGGACATAACGTCCGACAGAGGTCCTCAATTTGTTTCCGAACTCTGGTCATCGATGGCCCGCAGCCTAGGGGTGAAGATTCACCGCACTACCGCATATAACCCCCAGGCTAATGGTTTATGCGAACGTTTTCATAGGTCATTGAAAGCAGCCCTCAGAGCGGCACTTACGGATACAAATTGGGTTGACAAACTTCCATGGGTTTTATTGGGGTTGCGTTCTGCACCTAAGGAGGATTTGCAGGCCTCCCCTGCTGAGTTAGTTTTCACACAACCTCTCCGTTTACCTGGTGAATTTCTCCCCGACAACCCTGCACCAAATTGCCCCCCTGCTCAGCTGTTGCAGAGCGACACAGGATCAAACACACTTCCTGGCCCGGTTCATCACAGTTTCCCACGCATTTTTGTGCCAAAGGCTTTAAAAAATGCAGAGTTTGTCTTTGTTAGACATGATGCTCATCGCCCAAATTTGCGGCCACCTTATGATGGACCTTTCAGAGTGCTGGAAACAGGAGAGAAGCATTTTTTGCTAGATTTGGGAGACAGGAGAGAGTTGATTTGCATAAACAGACTCAAGCCTGCCTTCATTTTGGCTGATGAACAAGTGCAGTTAGCGAGGGGCCCCCGTCGCGGGAGACCACCGAGAAGGCTTTCTCCAGAACCCCCACAGAGCTTGGCTAACAGTTCTAATCCACAGGTGCAGGAAGACAATGCAGAAGCAGCAAGGCCGGCTCACAGCAGATACGGCAGGAGGTTTAGACCTAGGCAACTGGTGGATTGAATTTTTATGTGGTAATATTTTTTTTTATGCCATGCATCTCTGATTATGTTGTCCCATATTAGACATTTGGGGGGGTTATGTGCACATATGTTGGTACATATTTTCCACAAATGTATTGCTGAAGGTTTATTGTGTGCTTCACGTCTCGAGGGACAAAAGGCTGAACCTGCAGGAGGTATCGAGGAGGTGTGAGGTTTGTCCTTTGTCTCAGAGAGAGGCCCTGGAGGGATTTCCAGACCATCGAAGGCTGAGAGACAATGGTGGAGGATCAAAGGGGTTACAATGTGACTGTATGTTTGCTCAGACACCATGTGACTTGAGTTTCGATGTTCCGGGGTATAAGAGAATGATGTGACTGTGATCTGTCTCTTTTCTTGCTTGGAGGTTGATAGAGAATGTGTTCTGGTAATAAAACTGAACCTGAGAAATAAACCCAGCCTCATCATTGAACACATCCGCTACAGCATCAGATTATTTATTATATTAAGGGTGATGAATGCTGGTTGGAGGGGCCCCCTGTGAATTTTTGCCCATGGTCCCAAGAGACTCTAGAATCAGAAGAGTTTATTTAGTCTCTTCTTGTCCTTCACCCTGATCCCTGATCCCTGATCCTCAACACAATACAGCAAAGAAAATGGTGCTGGCGGCTATTGACTGGTAGAACATATGGAGCATTCTGTTGCTAAAATTAAAGGACCTGAGCCTTCTGAGGAAATAGAGTCGGCTCTAGCCCTTTTTGTATAATACTTCAGTGTTTGTGAACCACTCCAGCTTACAGTCTAAGTTAACACTGAGGTACTTGTAAGATGTTACTTGCTCCACTTCTCCACCCACAATGGAAATGGGCAGAAGAGCTGACTTCCTGCGGGTGAAATCCACCACCATCTCCTTTGTCTTATCCACATTTAGTTGTAAGTGGTTCTTCCCACACCACTTCATAAAATCATCCACCAGTGTTCGATAGTCCTCATCCCGTCCCTTCTCCATACACCCCACTATAGCCGTGTCATTGGAGAACTTTTGAAGATGACATGACTCGGAACAGTATTTGAAATCTGCAGTGAAGATGGTGAAGAGGAAGGGAGAAAGCACCGTTCCCCGGGGGCCCCCGATGTTACTTATCAGATGGTCAGACACACAGCTCTGCAGCCTCACAAACTGTGGTCTGCCCATGAGATAGTTGGTGATCCAGGTAGTGAGGCGAGTGTCAACGTCCATGCGCTCCAACTTCTCCCTCAACAGCCCCAGCTGGATGGTATTAAAGGCAGATGAGAAGTCGAAGAACATGATGCAGACTGTGGTGCTAGGTCTATTTAGGGAGGAGTAGGCCCTCTGCAGCAGGTAAATAATTGCATCAGCCACCCCCGCATGGGGCTAGTATGCAAATTCCAGTGGGTCTTGGACCAAACACACAAGTCTCCTCAGGTAAGCCACCACCAATCTCTCCATGACCTTCATTATGTGGAAGGTCAGAGCTATGGGCCTGTAGTCATTAAGTGCCACAGGACGACCTTTCTTAGGCACCGGGATCAGGCATGATGTTTTCCATAGCTCTGGAACTCTCTGATGGCACAGGCTTATATTGAAGAGGTGCTGCAGGACTCCGCACAGCTGGCTCGCACATACATACACTACTGTTCAAAAGTTTGGGGTCACCCAGACAATTATTTTGTGTTTTCCATGAAAAGTCACACTTATTTACCACCATGAGTTGTAAAATGAATAGAAAATATAGTCAAGACATTGACAAGGTTAGAAATAATGATTTGTATTTGAAATAATAATTTTTTCCTTCAAACTTTGCTTTCGTCAAAGAATCCTCCATTTGCAGCAATTACAGCATTGCAGACCTAACATGATTGCACAAGGGTTTTCTAATCATCCACTAGCCTTCTGACGCAATGAGCAAACACATTGTACCATTAGAACACTGGAGTGATAGTTGCTGGAAATGGGCCTCTATACACCTATGTAGATATTGCACCAAAAACCAGACATTTGCAGCTAGAATAGTCATTTACCACATTAGCAATGTATAGAATGTATTTCTGATTAGTTTAAAGTTATCTTCATTGAAAAAAAGTGCTTTTCTTTCAAAAATAAGGAAATTTCTAAGTGACCCCAAACTTTTGAACGGTAGTGTATACAGTATATATATATATAGATAGATAGATAGATAGATAGATAGATAGATAGATAGATAGATAGATATAGACACACAGTGCGGAGCACAGTGCGGACACACAGTGCGAGCAAGCGCTTGGTGACGGTGGAGAGGAAAAACTCCCTTTTAACAGGAGGAAACCTCCAGCAGAACCAGGCTCAGGGAGGGGCAGTCATCTGCTGCAACTGGCTGTGGGGGTGAGGGGATAGAGAAGATGAAAAGAACAGACATGTAGAGAGCAAACAGCACGATGGGAACTCAATGTATGGGAGAGAACAAACAGATATTAATGACCAGCAAAAAAAAAAATATATTTCATTGAGAGTGAAGAAAGGAGTGAAGCCCAGTGCAATTATTGGAGGTCCCAATGTTGTTAGTTATGCTGTCTAAACCTATTAGCAGCATAACTAAGGGAGGGTTCAGAGACACATGATCCCTCCCTAATTGTAGGCTATATCAAAAAGGAAGATTTTAACCCTATTCTTAAAAACAGAGATCGAGTCTGACTCCCGAATCCAGATTGGCAGTTGGTTCCACAGGAGATGATCTTGATAACTGAAGGCTCTGCCTCCCATTGTACTTTTGGAAATTCTAGGTATTACAAGTAATCCAGCATCATCTACATCTAACATCTAACATCATCATCTGCCTCCCATTGTACTTTTGGAGATTCTAGGTATTACAAGTAATCCATCATCATCATACAGCTGTCAAGACCCAGAAATCAACTCAGTTATCTTTATTATGTAATGTGTGTTTGGGTGTATGCATGTGTATGTGAATATAGCAGCCGTGGCGAGCAGAGCACCGTACAGCCTGGCAACCCTATGGAGAAGCGTCGGCCTCCGTCGGTCTATGATGACCATGGAAGAGAATCCTAAACGTCTACTCTGCTGGAACAGCACCGCCTGTGGCTGAACAGGCCGATGCGCACCGGTGTTCTACCTTCCAGCGTTGGGCATTAGTAGGATTCAAGCCTGGGCAAGAAGATATGGAGGACAAGATGTTACCCGTGCAGCATGTCCCCCCTCTCCACATCACTCATGAATCCAAAGGAACAGCAGGGCTGCTATAGTTTGGCACCAGCGCCGTCGCAGGAGCTGCCAGAACGATGTTGAGCACAACAGAGAACTGCCTTAGGGGCTCCGACTCCGGATTTTTCCTCAGGGTTGACTCCCGAAGCCTTTCCCGTGACCAGGTGTGCCGCAAGGCAGCGAAGGTTTGAAATCAGGGTTTACCTTCCCCTAGATGGGCTACCTTCCCAGGTTGACGAGCCACCATCTACCCGAAGCATCTGGTTTTAAGGCGCCAGAGATCCGCCCTCGCTCCTTCTCCTATTAGTAAAAGCAGTTCTGCCGGGCTTAGAGACTAAACCACACGGGCAGGCTAGGAGTTGGACTTAGTTGTCAGAGGCTTTTCGAGACGCACGCCGTAAGGAGCATTTTATGAGCACTGGGAGCTTAACCCCAGTGCCGCTCCTGGCTATGACAACCATGGAGAAGCAGAGACAGGGGAATTAGTAACCACACCCTGATGGAACTGTGCAGTATTGTTAGTCTTACTGTTGGCAAGATGGTGATCAGCTCAGGTTTAGTCCCAAAGGATCCGGCCAGGAAGACAGCGTCTTCAGCCCCGGTTGCAAAGGGAAAGGTTGATGGAATGACGAGGTGCAAGGAGTATTCGGTCCCTCGCCAGGTGGAGGAAGTCCGCCACCACGGATTTCCACCTGTGCACAGGGGAGCGAGAGTGGAGAGATGAAAGCGATGATAATGGCTTACTTGGCGTCGGGGCATGGAACTCCCAGGAGGACAACAAGGAGAAGGTGGTTCTCTAGGAAAGCATGGTAGGAGAAGAATAGCCTCTGGAGAACGGTGAGGTTGAGAGTAGTCTCGGTGAGTGACGAAGTGTAGAGATGGTCTCATCTGACCAGGGAGAAAGACGACTCTATGCAGACCCGAGGGCAGCACGGCTTAAATAGTCCAGCTGGTGATGAGAGCAGGTGTGCGCGCAGCTGTGGAGAATCAGTCAACAGGCAGGCAGAGCGAATCACCACAACATCTAACAGAAAAAAAGTCTAAAAACTCCAATATTTCTGAGGAAAAACGTTACAAACTTATGAGAAAAGTTGCAAATTTCTCAGGAAAAAAAATTATAACTATGATGGGAAAAAATGCTAATTTGCAAGCAAACAAAATTCCACACTTACAAAATGTCATAAACTTCCCCGTGTGCTCCTCACAGCGCACGGAGGAAGAGGAGGAGGAATGAAGATTTAAACGCAGGAGTTACCACACACACATTTATTGAACATAAGTTGAGGGAAACCGTGCAAAATGGCAAGGCAGCTCGGGCTAACACAGAGTTCTCTAAGATGATAGGCTGTACGGGGAGAAAGCGTAGCAGTTGTGCCGCACAAGGAAACGCTACCAACAAAGCGGCATAACCGCACGAAGAAACGCTAAAGTTACTTACAGCCTGAGCAATTCAGGTCCTCCCAGTAGAACAACAAGCATAATCCTTCAACGACTGACAGTCACACGGCGAAGAACGATGGTGTGACTCGTACAATGGTCCAGTGGCGTTTGTCTCGCAAAGAGCTGCTTATGAACAAATGCCGCTGGTGTGGCAAATTGGGAACACCTGGTCGAGGCACAGGAAGGATGATTATTGGGGCTGGAAACAGCTGATGGAGTCAAAGGGAGAGCGAGGGGGCGTGGCTGGACCGACAGACTGTCAGTAGTGAGAGAGAAAGTAGGTCACAAATGCTGACTAACAGCTGCCGGTCAGGCAGCGGCTAAGGATATGGAAATCAGTACAAAAATACACCAAAATGCACATAACCAGTAACACCAAAACCCACAAAGAGATCGAGGCCGAGCCAGGGAAAGCCAAGTCGGCTCGGCTCGTGACACAAAATAAAGTATTTACAATAAAATTCACAAAGTTTGCCTATTAAGTGTGAAAAAGTCATCCCACTCCACACAGCCCTGACATTATTTTCCTTCAGTTTCTTCTCCAACTTTCTCCTATAGATGTTTCTGTTTTCCCCAAGTTTCCGTTCCAGCTCTTTCTGTACCTTCTTGAGTTCTGTTCTATCCCCTGCCTTAAAAGCCTTCTCCTTTTCATTTAGCAAGTTTTTCAGCTCACTTGTGACCCAAGGTTTGTTATTTGGGTAACAGAGGACCTTTTTGATGGAGATAGAATTATCCTCACAGAACCCAATATAATCAGTGATACAGTCTGTTAAGCCATCTATATCTTCTCCATGAGATTTATAAAAAGCTTCCCATTCAGTGGCTTCCATTGCACCACAAAGTGTCTCCAAACCCTCAGGGGACCACTTCCTCACTATCCTTACTGTAATTTCTTGTTGATTAACAACAGGCTTACAGTACATTCAGGTGTGAGTATAAGTAAATTGTGGTCTGATCTGCCTAATGGGGGGTGGGCGCTATAAATATATGTATTTTTTACATTTGCATAGAGCAGATCTCAAGTCTTATTTTCTCTTGTGGTGCATTTAACAGACTAATAAAATGTGGGGAGAGTTAGCATAGTTAAAGTCACCTGTGATCAGGATGAATGCACTGGGGTGTTTTGTGAGGAGGTCTACTGTGACAGAATGGATGACATCACAAGCAGCGTCAGCTTTCCCAGAAGGATGAATGTAAACAGAAATAACAATCACATTAGTGAATTCTCTTGGAAGATAGTTTGGGCACATTTCGATAGCAATTATTTCAATGTTGGGGGTACACTCGCGCCTTTTAACATGAATATGCCCTGGATTGCACCAGCGGAAATTTATGAGAACAGCAAGTCCCCCTCCTTTGCACTTGCCGCTCGTGGTGATATCTCTGTCCACTCGGATGGTGTGGAAGCCAGGGAGAGCCATGGCTGAATCCAGTGTCTGCTCATGAAGCTATGTTTCACAGAAGCACATAATACTGAACTCCCTGCATTCTCTCCGTGTCCTGGTAAGCGCTTCCAGCTCATCCATTTTATTTACCAGGGACCGCACATTTCCTGTAATGACCATGGGGATGCAGGGTTTAAATCTCCTTCGCTTCAAATGCCGTTTAACACCCGACCAGCAACCTCTTCGTTTCCTCTTCCATAGCTCCGCCAGTATATTAAACTTTCCTCCATCCGGGATGTTTGAGGGTTTTGTGCCGGGGATGCGAGCCGGTCTCCGGCCCAGGGGATGAGGACACTGACCTCTCAGTGCCTGGGGCTCGGGGGCTGGCGTTGGCCTCGCTGGGGGGTGGGGGTTGGCTGATCTTGGGTAGTGGGCCCGCCGCACCGGCCACTTGGCAGCCCGGCCTCCCTCGGCCATCCCTCCTGGGGCGGATGCCTGGCTGTCCTGGGACTTGTTGGCCTCGGGACATTTGTGCTCTGTGGGGGTTGGTGGCATTGTCCTGCTTGCTCAGGGTTTCCGGGAGGGAAGGGGGGGTTTGCTGTGAACGGCCACCCTCTTCATATGTTTCCTGGTTCCTGACAAACCACTCACATGCACACACTTATTTTGTGCACTCTTATACACACGCACACATATGCACACACACATATGTATCTCCTTCAACAGGTGCAGATACCAGACTCATGTTGAGACCTCTTCGGTGGAAGAAACAGTCTGTCTTCTGTTTGTTTCAGTTGTTAGTTTGTTTGTCTTCTTTGGCTGTTCCTCTCCCTTTTCTTTCCCCCTCCCCACCCCTACTTTCCCCATTCCCCCCCGTCAAGTCCTTCATGGGTAAAGCAATTTAAATAAAGTATTAAAAGTTATTACAGGAGGAGTTTATAACAAAATGCAGTACATACTGTATATATGTACTGTATAAAGCTCCTTTTAGCAAAGTAAATCTGTTTGGCACAATAACGGAACCAGATTCCTGTTCTGCTCACCTAGCTGCCTGACAGGACAAGGGGGGGGGGGAAACTTTCCTCCATCCAAAGAGCTTACATTCCGCAGTGTGATGAGTTCATCTCGAGTGTACACTGTGCAAAGAGTACTATAGACATAGCTTCTCATGGTAAGGAGTCCAAACACAAAGCACAACAATAAAAAGTGTCCAATCCACCCAGTGTCATCTTTGTACCTCCAGAAAGTGCAGTTTAAAAGTTATGAAGTCTCCAAGATCACACGCAATCATTATAAACAGCAATCAACAGACACTCAAACAAACAAACACTCAGCTAAAACAGGCAGCCACTGTCACGACACCAAGTAGTAGAACAATGAAGCAAAGAGAAAACAAACACAGAAAGAAACTAGAGGGTACTGTCATCACTCGCCGCTCATCAGCGGCGCCAGCCGCCCGCACACCTGCTCCTCGTCAGCGGCGAGGTATTTAATCCACTCTGTCCTGGGCTTCGGCCTGAAGCCGTCTCTCAACTTCAGCACCATTTGCTACTACGGTACTCAAGCCTGCTAGCAAAGATTATCTGGGTAAGCTCCCCTTACCTCTCTCCTCCAGCCTTTTCCCCTGTGCACAGGTGGACTTCCCCGGCGGCGGACTTCCTCATCTCGCCGCTGTCTCTACGCTGCTGCTACAGGCACTGCAGGTCGCTGTCTCCCGGGCTCCGCCCTTGTCAACGCCAGCCACCTGTCGTAACCAAGTAAGCCAGCTAAACCATTATTTTCCTCTGTATTGGTGTGGTGCCCGTTACCCTTCTCCCTCTGCTTCCTCCCATAGGGTTGTCCGGCTGTACGGCCTCCTGCTCCCGTGCCTGACGCAGACGCCACCACCAATACATTCTTATTCCACAGACACGCAGCCACACATCCCTGTTGTCAATAAAGCTGTTAAATCTACCCTGAGCCTGCGTGTGTGTCTCCTGAGCCGTGCATTATGTCAGGTACATGGAGAGTGAATACCTCCGCTACAGTCAGTTTGTCTGTCTATCTTTGAGCAGGATTACACAAAAACTACAAATTTTGATGACATTTTCAGCCGAGGTGGCCCTCTGATTAAAGATGAACCCATTAGATTTTTTTGGTGATCTGGGTCAGGATGCAGATCCTGCATCACTTGTTCACTTCTTTTAAAACTAGAAGATCTAACCTTAGCAGCAGTATGCGCTGTTAGATCATCTCTAAAATGTAATGGGTTCATCCTTGGCACAACGGCCACCTCTGGTGAAAATGTAATCAAAATCCATCCAGTAGTTTTTGCAGACAGACAAACAAACCACCCCAATCATATTACCTCCTTTGCAGAAGAAACAAGAATTGGCTGTTGCTGAAGGCATATTAACTTTCCACCCTACTGAGGGCGCTGAGAGCTCACAGAGAGACCAGAAACCACCCCAGCAGCCATAGTCTAAACTGACCAGTATGAATGAACCCACTCTGAAGTTCTGTGTGTGTGAATATGCAACCCATGTGAAAACAGATGTGATTATTCAGGCCAAGGTGGGTGTGTTGAGGTGTAGGATGCATGCCTAAGCAAACACACACCACACACATAGCCCAGCACACACAGTTGATAGCTCTTGCTCCGTGTCGGGATATTAGTTTCAAGATTGAGAAATTATTTGATTATAAAATAGCTATGTGTTCTTCTGCAACCCTGTGCCAGCTCTTGCATTTGTGTGCCAGGAGGTCAGGCCCCGTAATTTACAGTATGTGGGAGTGCATGCATGTTTGAATGCATGTATTACAGTTAGCAAACAGAAAAGGGAAGTGATGTTTACACTGAATAAAAATTGCAAACACATGCATTTACATATACATCACAGCAAATTCACTGATGTCTATGTGTGTGTTTTTGTGTGTGCATTCCGGAGAGGACCCTGAGTGGATCAAAGCCGCTGACGCCCCAAGCTGTGTTCTCCTGAAGGAGCCGGCTGTCAGATCTGGGATCAGAGATCAGCCGCTTCTGTCTGTCCTCCTCTTCTGCTCTCTGTGGGGTCTGTCACAGCAAGTTAGCACTTGGCCCAAGGCACTGATCAGCAATCAGATTAGATGCTCATGAAAATAATAGCAGTGCCGACTGGGAGCCAGGATGGGAATGCCCAAAGTTGCAAAAGAAGAAGTCTGGAGTAAGAAACATGCAGACCAGATGATCAGACAGCCTCTAAACAGAGTGATGCTTCAATGAGATCTTCAATTCAAGCAGCTCTAGGATCCATTATTTCACACACTGGGCTCATTTCCACCAAAATAAGAGCCAGTGCTAGTTCGGTTCTGGGGCTGGTGCCAGTGCTTAATCAGTTCAACTGTAGTGCCTCATAAGAACCAACTGGTTTTCCACCGATATGGAGCTAGTCGGGGATTACGTCAGGGCTACGTCATTACGTAGTGTGAAGCACCTTTATGCAACCCCGCAGAACACCACAGAAGAAGAAGTAGCAGTGCTAGCTTGTCAACAGCTTGTCAACATGAGGAGTTTGTTGTCTCTTTGGGAGCGCTGCTTTTATTATTCCAAACCTGTATTACCATCCAAAAACAGTTTTATTCATAATCGCAGAGAACAGTGGCTACATTTAAGGAGACCGGTAATTATCAATATTTCAGTTATCAGCCATTGTTAGATCAAGTCTGTAGCGCGAGCATTAACTTCACTTTTAAACATAATATTTATGTCAGTTCTGTAATAGGTGGTGTTACGGCGCATTACGAGACGGAGGTCGCCTGTTACATCATGCCAAAAAGTGATCAGCTGCCCAAAAAATGATCGCCAGGGGCCATACTGTTACGGGTTTATATTAGCTGTTAAATATATATTTCAACTGATAAACAGTACTTGGTTAGGTATAACAAGATATATTTAACACTTATGATGCATTTTGAACCTGAAACAAACTTGATCTAGGATTAAAAGCAATTAAAATAATGCAGTCACAAGGTTACATGGAAAAATACATAGATTTACTGCATATATAGTACATGAAGATACTGTATCAATATATATTCTGTGTACCTCCAAACCGCGATGTTTTTGCACATAAATACTGCAATCAGATAAATTCTATACGTTGTTTTCCAAACTGCAACTCTTTGGCCAACACTATAATTTTTCAGATGTGATAAAACCTCAAAACATTTAGACACATTGTAGGTGGACTGAGACCAGGCAGTCCACCTTTAACAAGCGGGCGCTTCTGGCTCCTGTAGACGGTGATCACTTTTTGGCACGACACTGGATTTCACCACCCAGCTGACCCCACGCAGAAGTGGCTGATGAAACCCTTTTCGGACACAGGCAGACTTACCCCTGAACAACGTAACTACAACTACCGGATGAGCCGTGCACGTTCAGTTGTGGAAATGGCTTTCGGCGGCTTGAAAAGACAATGGAGGTCCCTCCTGACAAGGAATGACTGCAAACTGGAGCTGAACAAGAAAATGATGCTCACCTGCTGCATACTTGATAATATTTGTGAGGAACATGGTGACAACTTTGGACTCCCAGACTCACATGATCACAGTCAGCCACCAGTTCAACCACTACCTGACCATGCCAGTGTAGAATGACATTAGGGCAGCTTTAATGGAGTATTGTAACAGTGGGGAGCAATAACCTGTTTAATGCCTGCCATATCATTTGCAAAATATAACATGTGAAGTAGTTCAAAATAATTAATGAATAAAACATTCAGCTGACAATCAGTCCTCAGTGTACTCTGTTTTAAAGTATTTATATATTTTATAGGCACATTTACAGAGTTGTTAAAGGTATAGCCTTCTGTACTTGTATGTCATCTATTCTGGTTAAAGTACTGATTCAAGTTTTTATTCACATAGGGGTAACAAGAGACAGACTGTAAAGTGTAAAAGTTAAAAGTACTTTCCCCAGAAATGAGCTTGTCCAGAGCTGACAGAATGTCATGTGGTACGTTGTCAAAAGAATATAAACTCATCATTTTTGAAGCTGGCAACTTGGAACATTTTCCACAGAAAAAGCGCATAGATTTAAAGTTTGTTGCTACGTGTTCTTTAGAAAATGTGAAAAAAGTTGTCAAAAATATGAGTGAAGTCCACAAATACCTGATATAATGTCCAATACCTGAAAGAATGAACTTAAGTGCAGTAATTCTGAATTAATGGGGCGGTGTGGTGGCATAGTGGTTAGCGCTGTGGCAGCACAGCAACTCACCCTTGGCCATGGGATCCCTGGTTCGATCCCAGCCCCTGACCAACAGTGATCTGTGTGGAGTTTGCATGTCCTCCCCGTGCCTGCGTGGGTTTACTGGCTGCACGGTGGCGCAGTGGTTAGCACTGCGGCAGCACAGTTTACCCTTGGCCAGGGGATTGTGGGGATTGTGGGATCGTGGGTTCGATCCCAGCCCCCGACCAACAGTGATCTGTGTGGAGTTTGCATGTTCTCCCCGTGTTGCGTGGGTTTACTCCGGGATTTCTCCGGTTTCCTCCCACATGCCAAAAACATGCATGTTAGGTTAATTGGCTGTTCTAAATTGTCCCTAGATATCTGTTTCCTATAGGCCCTTAGAATAGAGGGTTAGTATTAATGAAAGCGCTTTGAGTGGTCTTTGTGACTAGAAAAGCGCTATATAAGTGCAGGTTAGTTAGTAGTTAGTTAGTTACTCCGGGATTTCTCCGGTTTCCTCCCACAGGCCAAAAGCATGCAGGTTAGGTTAATTGGAGACTCTAAAAGTGGCCCTAGGTGTGAATGTGTGTGTGAATGGTGAAGGGATAGCGCCGTACTGTGGCTGCTTCATCCATCCAGGTGGATGCTCTCAATTTCCCCTCTGGGGATCAATAAAGCAAACAAGACCCAAAAAAAAAAACCCTAATTCAGTACTTGTACTTTCACTTCCCACCACTACAGTGTTATAGTGATTTGCATTGTTTGTCCTAAACAGCTTTACATTCCATGCATATGTTTGGTGTGAGGATAACAATTACTTAATGTAGAAGCAGAAAAACACTTAAGGAAAGAAAGCTTTTATTTACAAAATGTGCAAAAACTTAAGACTGGTACATATGAAATATTATGTACACACAGCCAAAAATATCAACGCTGTGATAGTTACTTTGTTTACAGTCCCTCAAGCACAGACAACGCATCCCATCAGGCCAACAAGGGTATTGATACTGTCCTCCATCTTCTGGATGCTTTGCAGCAAAGCGGAGGTCAGCTGCTCCTCCCTCCTGCTCTGCTCCTGCTGTCTCTCCTCTGACCTCTCCAGGTAGTCTATAAGGAGGTCCATGTTTGTGTCCCACTTCTGTTTCCCTGTTTTAAAGTACAAAAATAAGCAATATAAAATAACCACACACTCAAAAATGCAGAAATTGTCAATCCAAGATTGAATGTGTCTATTCAACATCCATTTACTGTTAGTGGCATCACAACATTCAATTCAAGTGTATAATTGGTTTAATTCACTCCCTCCTTTGTGTGAATGGGTCATGATCTGAACATATATTACCTAATCTGGTCTGATGAGAAGAGGAGGAAGAGCAGGAGGAGGACAAGCTTGGTGCTGGTGAAGGTGAGCTGGACACCACAGGTCTGGCTGGTTCTCCCTCATCATCCAGCTGTGATAAACCTGTAAATACAAAAAAAGTGTTTTAGTTTGTGCAGTGTACAACTTAAGCCTTCCATTAAATGTGCAGACATAGAAGGCAATTTTATTCAACATCAATATTAGCAAAACTTACATGTCTGATTATGGAATAGAAGAATGGGAATAGAATAGGCTTCATTGCTACTATTCAGTTGTACAGTACAATGAAACTGTAGGTGTTCCACCAGGCTACTGCGCAATAAAGTAAGAGAAGGATTAGACAAAATACGGTTACACAACACACAATTAAACACAAGAGAAATTTTTTAAAAAATGGCCCAGTATTATGGAAATATTACCAAAATAGTAAAAAAAGATGACATTACTAGTGTCTTTGGTAGAAAAATCTCCCATAACACAACGCAAGGCATCCATTCATACACAGTATTGATACCACAAAAAGCGTATTTTGCTCTGGATATCTGTATTTTTTTTTTAAAAAGTATTCTGTAAGATGCTAAGATTATTGTTCTCGTTTTCTCTCAAATGAGCATTTCAAGATATATGGTGATGCCACTAACGTCATTTGAGACAACAATAAACAGTATTGATTCTGAACAAACACAGCGTATTTTGCACTGGATATCTAACAAAATATTCTGTAAGATGCTAAGATTTTTGTTCTAGTTTCTCAAACGCGCATTTCTTTATGGCGAGGAGAAACGTTCATGGTAAAATCACTGTTAGCTTGTTAGCATAGCTTGTGGAGTGTGTGAATAAAGAGGCAGGTTTATGGACAGACGGATTTACTACGCACTCACATCTCTCAAGCACAGAAAAGACTGAATCATTTCAGCACGATCTCTCCTCTTTACCCAACTCCCTCTTCACACATTTACATGGCATTTTCTCATCACACAGCATGACATTTACATTACACTGACTTCACCCCCCTCGATCCCTGACTCCTTCCTGCTATATCCCCTGGAACTCCCTGGGCATTGTTCTCCCATGCTTATTCACTGTCTCTGTCTGAGATGCTAAATCATCTGACTCCCCCAAGGTCCCACACCGCCCCCCCTCCCCCAGCATCTTAGATAGAACATCAGTCCACACGCTCGTTTGGCTTCAGTCTCCTCCCATATCTGCTGTAACTGGGGTTTACCGCCTCCGTGGCGCTGCTGTGCCAGTGGGGGGGCTGCTGGGAGTGTGTCTGACTGCGGGTGGGCCGTGGCGAGGGGGGGGGGACTTCGGTCTGTCCGTGTGGCTGCCCTGGTGAATCGTTTCCCTGGGAGCTCTCCATGGGGGTCTTCCACGCCGAGGGGCCCGATCCAACAGCACTTGCTCGTCTGCCACTGCAAAGGTGGGTTTGAGTCTGTCTATGCAAATTTTCTCCCGCCTACCCCCCAAGTCTAGCAAAAAATGCTTATCCCCTGTTTCCAGCACTCTGAACGGTCCATCATAGGGTGGGTGCAATGGAGGGCAGTGGGCGTCGTGTCTGACGAACACGAACTCCGTGTTCTTCAAAGTTTTAGGCATGAAAGCATGCGGAAAACAGTGGTGGGCCGGGCCCGGCAGTGTGCTTGTGTCTGCACTACGCTGCAAAAGCTGAGACAGGCAGCTGTCCGGCGGGGGATTATCTGGCAGAAATTCCCCGGGCAGCTGTAGGGGCTGCGCAAAATCAAGCTCTGCCGGGGAAGCTTCCAAATCCTCTTTTGGCCCGGAGCGCAACCCCAATAGAACCCACGGCAACCTGTCTACTCAATTTGCATCCGTCAGTGAAGCCCTGAGTGCTGCTTTCAGTGATCTATGAAAACACTTGCATAACCCATTGGCCTGTGGGTTGTACGCAGTTGTGCGGTAAATTGCAACACCCAGGCTGCGGGCCATCACGGACCAAAGTTCGGAAACTGAGACATGTTTGACTGAGACAAACTGGAAACAAACTGAGGGCCCCTATCGGACGTGATGTCCAACGGGATTCCAAAACGCGCCACCCATGCTGTCAAAAAAAGCGCACGCCACGTCCGCGGACGTGGTTGCCACCAGCGGGACTGCTTCTGGCCAGCGTGTGGTGCGGTCCACCGCTGTCAGAAGGTGCGTGCACCCCTGCGACGGTGGGAGGGGGGCCACGAGGTCCACGTGAACATGGTCGAATCTTTTAGCTGGTATCCTAAACGGCTCCAAAGGAGCCTTGGTGTGTCTGTGCACTTTGGCTCGTTGGCACACTACGCAGGCTGCAGCCCACTCCTTCACTTGTTTGCGCAGGCCTGGCCACACGAATTTCGCTCCCACCATTTAGACTGACGCGCGCACTCCTGGGTGCGCCAAAGCGTGAACTGACTCAAACACGCGGCGGCGCCACGTGACTGGGACCACCGGGCGCGGGCACCCCGTGGAGACGTCGCAGATTGGGGGGGCTGCCGTCTTGAAGCACTCTGCTCTCCAGCCTTAACCCTGTTGGTCCAGACTGGAGCGCGCGCACGTCCGTATCGCTAATCTGCTCTGCGGCCATGGCTGTATAATCTATCCCTACACAGACCGGGGCCACTACCGCGCGCGAGAGGCAGTCCGTCACCACATTCAGTTTACCCGACACATGTTGAACATCGGTCGTAAACTCCGAGATCACGGCCAGCTGTCTCTGCTGCCGGCCCGACCATGGTTCCGAAACCTTGGCCATTGCGAACATCAGCGGCTTGTGGTCCACGAACGCGGTGAAGCTGCGCCCTTCCAGTCAGAACTGTTAGTGGCGTATGGCCAGGTGAACAGCCAGCAACTCTCTGTCGAACGCGTTGTATTTACGCTCACTGTCGTGCAAAGCCCTGCTGAAAAATGTGAGCGGCTGCCAAGAACCGGCGACACGCTGCTCCACGACGGCCCCTATGGCCACGTCCAAGGCGTCGGTATTGAGCGCTATCCGGGCCGCCGGGTCTGGGTGCGCCAACAGTGCGGCGTTTGCCAGAGCTGCTTTCACCTCAGAGAACGCCTGCTCTCGCTCCAGAGTCCATTCGACTCCATCCGCCGGTTTCTGTCTCTTGAGCGTGGCGTATAGTGGCTGCATGAGCTGAGCTGCGCGGGGGAGGAAACGGTTATAAAAATTAACCATCCCCAAAAATTCTTGTAGCACCCTGACCGTCTGAGGCCGGGGAAAATTCGCCATGGCACGCACTTTGTTGGGCAACGGGATCGCTCCTTCCGGAGAGACACGGTGCCCCAAAAAATCAATCTCTGTCACGCCGAACTGGCATTTCGCCAGGTTGATTATTAACCCGTGCTCCTCCAACCTCTGGAAAACCGTCCTGAGGTGGTTTACGTGTTCGTCTTCGGACACACTGGCTACCAGGATATCGTCCAGGTAGATGAACACGAACGGGAGATCACGCAGCACTGCATCCATCATGCGCTGGAACGTCTGTGCCGCTCCTTTTAACCCAAATGGCATGCGCAGAAACTCAAACAAGCCGAACAGAGTTATTACCGCTGTTTTGGGTACGTCCTCCGTGCGCACTGGGACCTGGTGGTAACCGCGGACCAGGTCTATTTTGGAAAAAATGCGTGCTCCAGCGAGGTGAACGGAAAAATCCTGTATGTGGGGAATCGGGTAGCGGTCGTGTGCTGTGGGGTTGTTCAACCTGCGGAAATCACCGCACGGTCGCCATGACCCCTCGGCCTTAGAGACCATGTGCAGCGGGGATGCCCATGGGCTGTTCGATCGCCTGATGATGCCCAACCTTTCCAGGTTGGTGAACTCCTCGTGCGCTATGGCCAGTTTAGCTGCATCCAAGCGCCGAAGGTCGTGTGAAAACGGGCGGCCCGGTGGTGGTGATAAAGTGCTCCACCCCGTGTTTAGCAATGGCCGCCGAAAACGTCGGGACCGTGAGTGCTGGAAACTGAGTGAGCAGTGCGTGGAACTTACCGCCTGGAGCTGTGACGTTGGCTTGTGCTGTTGGCTGGGTCACTCAAGCTGTACAGGGGAGAGAATCAAAGGACAGTGCATTAACCAGGCGCCTGTTAGCAACATCCACAAGTAAACCATGCACACACAGAAAATCAGCTCCCAGGATCGGGAAATTCAGTGCTGCTATGACAAAAGTCCACTCGTACGAGCGGCCATGTAGAGATAAGGCCAGTGTTCTCTCACCGAACGTCTTAATCTCCGAGCCGTTTACTGCCACAAGTCTAGAGCCGCTCGGTCCTGCCAGCCGGTCAGCGTAGGATGGCAGGATGATGCTCTTCTGGGCTCCGGTGTCGACGAGGAAGTGTCTCCCCGAGCGCGAGTCCGTCACGTAGAGCAGCTTGTTCTCTTCACCGGCGGTCGCAGCTGCTACCAACTGCCAGCCTTGGCGTTTCCCGAGCGCTTGAACTGGCACGGTGGCGCACATCTGCGCGCGTTCTCTCCGAAGCGGCGGTGGTAAAAGCAGAGCGTGTCTCTCTGGTGCTCCTTGGACCCCGCTGCCGCTACCGTCGGTGGCTCCTCGCCTCCTCTGGTCGTCTCGCTGGGCTCCGCCGCCGCCGCCGCTTTGACTGTGATCACCCTGGTGGTGAGGATGATCCGGTCTGCCTCCTGGGCTAGCGCACGGTAGTCATGCGTGGCCAGCAACGGCGAATTGGCCAGAACCGCTCTCGCCTCTGTTGGAAGGTTCCAGAGGAAAAGGTGGGCAAACAGAAAGTGCCCGTCGTCCGTGCCCATTAACGCCAGCATCTTCTCCATCAGGTCGACGGCCGAACCATCTCCTAACTCGGACCGCCTCAGGAGCCTCTCCGCTCTGTCACATTCCGAGAGCATGTAGCGCCGGGTCAGCGCAGCCTTGAGAGCCTCGTATTTGTTGTGGGCTGGAGGCTGATCGAGCAGGCTTGCTACCTGCTGGGCTGTGTGAGCGTCCAGCCCTGCTACTACATGGTAGAACTTGGTGTCGTCTGCTGTTACCCCCCGGAGGGCGAACTGGGCCTCGGTGTGGTGGAACCAGGAGCACGGGTTGTGCTGCCAAAAGTCCGGTAGCTTGACTGGAACCGCGCACGCGTTGCTGGGGGTTCCAGTCCGGGCTGTCTGTGGGATGGCTGCTGTGTCACTGGGGCTTCCCGACCGGGCTGGCTCCGGGGTTCTTGCCTCGTGTTCCATAATTCGTCTAGAGTCACCAGTGTGGAGTGTGTGAATAAAGAGGCAGGTTTATGGACAGACGGATTTATTACACACTCACATCTCTCAAGCACAGAAAAGACTGAATCATTTCAGAACAATCTCTCCTCTTTACCCAACTCCCTCTTCACACATTTACATGGCATTTTCTCATCACACAGCATGACATTTACATTACACTGACTTCACCCCCCTCGGTCCCTGACTCCTTCCTTCTATATCTCCTGGAACTCCCTGGATATTGTTCTCCCATGCTTATTCACTGTCTCTGTCTGAGATGCTAAATCATCTGACTCCCCCAAGGTCCCACAAGCTAACCGAAAATACTATAAGGCACAAGAGTGACTAAAAAAGTATCTGCACTTTGGCCGTTACATATCAATACAAGCGATATACATTTGTTAGCAGAGATGGCCTGTTCATTTCTTTATGGCGAGGAGAAACATTTGGTCGTAGTAAAAGTACTGTTAGCTTGTTAGCATAGCTAACAGAAAATATAGTATTTTAGTATACTATATATATCCGCCCTTTGGCTGTTACGTATCAATACAAGCAGATATATACAGTATGTACTGTATATATATTCGTTATCTTCTGGCATTTTAAAGACAATACACTTACCAGTGTGTTTTGAGCAGTTTGTTGTACAGACTAATCCACGGCAGTGACGATGGTCCGGCTGGCTGGCCTGTCCTCAAAAACAGTTCATCAGATGAGTGGCCCCCTCCAGCTTATCTTGTACTTCTGCTCATGTCCATAGAGCCAAGAAATGTGTCTTGTCTTCGCTCCAGATCTGTTTGGTTTTGGAATCCATCGCTTGCTCTGCTGTTTGGAAAGCAACATGGCGGTCAGTAATGTTTTGAAGCTAGTCAGTTAACCACGCCCATAGCTGTGCACATAACCAACGTAAAATGGTGCTGCCGCTGGCCCAGGTAGGAGTTGGGGCCACGATAGCCCCACTTTTGAGAGCCTGGGAATGGTGCTTCAAGTGGTGGAAAACCAAAGACCTGGTGCCAATCAGGCTCTGGCTCCAGTTAAGCACTGGAACCGTTTTGGTGGAAAAGGCCTATTTGAGACAGTTCAACATTAGCAAGTTCTGCAGTACATAAAAACAGATAGCAAGTTCTTCACCTGAGACTACAACAATATGTACTGTCTCATTGCTTTTTACTGTATTTTCCTATTTCAGAACCTCTTAAATGTGAGTGCTGAGGAGTATAATAGATGGCAGATGAGAATAAAAACAGAACTTCTACTCCTGAGCCCCAAGTTTGAATCCCCAACTTCACTTTTTGTCACTGCTGTCTGTGTTTATATGTACTAGTGCATGCCCATAGAAAGCAAGTACTCTTGTCTGAAAACAGGTAGGCCAATTAGGCTTTACAGGCCCAAATGTAGGATGTGTTTGAAAGTGGAATACAAAGAGGTGTAATCTATATGTGGGCAATCACACGTTAGATTTTGACAAATATAAAAGGGACTGAACACTAAACTGTATTTGATTGTGTGAATATTAATTACAGAATTCTTGAAAATGAATGGGACATGCAATATTAGTGACTGTTTAAAAACCCTTGTTTATTTGTTTGTCAGACTTATTTGTGTGATCTTTTATGACATATTCGTAAGTGTTGCATCTTGTAGCTTGGGGAATGGGAATTGTTCGGTCACCATTATACAGCAGGGAAAATGAGTATTGAACACATCAACATTTTTGTCATTGAACATATTTCTGATGGAGCCACTGACCTGAGATTTTCACCAGATATCAGTAACAACCCAAGTAATCCATGCATACAAAGAAATCAAGGCAACTGTGTTCACAAAACAAGTTCTTGTTTTTCCTCTTTTCATTTTACAGCAGTTGGCAGCCAGCTTACTGGTGCATTACCGTCCCCACAAAACAAGTTATATTTAATAAAGTGGAATGACACTGCTTTAAATGAAAAAATTTTCATTTAAAAATTTATTAAATTTATTTAGTAGAAAAGCATTTGTTGGTAATAACAGCTTCCAAACACCTCCTGTATGGTGAAACTAGGAGCAGACATTGCTCAGGAGTGATTTTAGTCCATTCTTCCACGCAAACTGTCTTCAAATCATGAAGGTTCCATGGGTGTCTTCTATGAACTCTGACCTTCAGTTGGCTCCATAGATTTTCAATTGGATTCAGGTCAGGTGACTGACTGGGCCATTCTAGCAGTTTTATTTTCCTTCTCTGGAGCCAGTTGAGAGTTTCCTTGTGTGTTTGGGATAGAACAGAATAGGCTTTATTGTCATTGTACAGTTGTACAGCACAACGAAATTGTGGATGCTCCACCAGGCTACTGCAAAATAAAGTGAGAAGAATTTGAAAACAAAACAGTTACAGGACGCAGTTAACCATCTGACTGAAGTAAAAATGATAGTTAAATAACAAATAACCCACTGGTATATACACAGGTATGTGTATATACCAATGGGTACCGGTATATACCAAGCCAAGGTAATGGCTTCACGGGTGGAACTATGTACATAAGAGTGTGGTGTGCAGAACACATAATAGAGTAAAATGGCCCAAGGATTATGGAAAATATGTACAGTAGTGATTTCAAGGATGGGTCAATATACATGAAAGTGAGGAGTGCAAAGACAGGTGAGTTACAGTGATAATTAAAAGGTCCTCAGTTCTGTGCATATGAGTGTTCGGGGGGGGGTGGCCTTCTGACTGTTTGCAGTCTGGCTGGCCCAGGGTAAGAAACTGTTTGTGGAGACTGGAGGTGTGGGACCTGATCAATCTGAACCGTCGTCCAGAGGGAAGCAGGTCAAAAAGGTGGTGGGTGGGATGTGAGAGGTCTCCTGTAATGGCTTTGGTTCTTCTGAGACAGGAGGCTCTGGAGATGTCTTCCAGGGAGGGCAGAGGGCTACCGATAATTTCTTGGGCGGTGTTGATGACCCTCTGCACAGCCTTCCTGTTCTCAGCCGTGGAGCCGGCATACCACACTCCCAGACAGTAGGTGAGCATGCTCTCCACTGAGCAGCAATAGAAGGCCAGCAGCAGCTACTGGTCCATGTTGTTCTTCCTCATGACACGGAGGAAGTGCAGCCGCTGCTGGGCTTTCTTCACCAGGGCCTTGGTGTTGACAGTCCAGAAGAGGTCAGAGGAGATGTGGGTGTCCAGGAACCTGAAAGTGGGGAGTTTTTCCACACGGTCACCATTTATGGGGGGGGGGGGGGGGTCCTGTCTGTTCTTCCTGAAGTCCAGAATGAGTTCTTTGGTTTTTTGGACATTCAATTTCATGTTGCTTGGCACCACAGCAGCAGGTTCTCTACCTCCACCCTGTATGCCTTCTCATCGTTGTCGGTGATGAGCCCAACCAAGGTGGTTTCGTCTGCGTATTTCATGATGACAGTGGTTGGGTGGGTTGGAATACAGTCAGAGGTGTACAGGGAGTACAGTAGAGGGCTTAGCACACAGCCTTGGGGGGAGCCAGTGCTGAGGGACAGTGTGGAGGAGTGGTGGAGGCCAAGTCTGACTGTTTGTGGGCAGTTGGTGAGAAAGTTCTTTAACCAGGAGCAGGTGTGTCGGGGGGGGGGGGGGTCTGGAGGAAGTGCAGTTTGTTGATCAGGATGTTCGGGATGATGGTGTTGAAAACTGAGCTATAGTCCACAAAGAGCATCCTCACGTAGCTCCTTGGGCTCTCCAGGTGGCTCAGCGCTCTGTGGAGAGTGGTGGCGATAGTGTCTTCCGTTGGCCGGTTCTCCCTGTAGGCAAACTGATGTGGGTCAAAGGAGGGGGGAAGACAGTCCCTGATGTGCTGGGACATCAATTGCTCAAAACATTTCATGACTACAGACATGAGTGCTATGGGTCTCTAGTCATTCAAGCTGTCAGTTGCAGCCTTTCTGGGGATGGGGATGATGGTGGAGGCTTTGAGGCAGGAGGGGATGGTGGCGAGCATCAGGGAGAGGTTGAACAACTTGGTGAGGATCCCTGCCAGCTGGTCTGCACATGCATTGACCACCGCTTCTAAGATGCCGTCTGGGCCAGCAGCTCTGCGAGGGTTCACTGCTCTCAGTTGCCTCGTCACCTTATGCATCTGTAGAGAGAGAGAGGGGGGAGGGGATAGGGGAGGGGAGATGGGAGATGGGAGGGCAGGTTTCGGGGGGAGGTGTACTCAAAACAGGCAAAGAAGCTGTTAAGCTCCTCTGCCAGAGTGAGGCTGCTGTCTGATGTTGGGGTTTCATCTTCAGCATCTCGGCAGATGGCAACAGGTTCTTATCAAGGATGTCTCTATACATTTCTCCATTCATCTTTCCTTCAATTATATGAAGTCTGCCTGTACCATGTTCTGAACACCCACTCACACACACACACACACACACACACACACACACACACACACACACACACACCATGATGCTCCCACCTCCAAACTTCACTGTTGGTATGGTGTTTTGGGGCTGATATGCAGTGCCATTTCTCCTCCAAACATGCTGTGTGTTGTGGCATCCAAGTTCAATTTTGGTCTCATCTGACCAGACTATATTCTCCTAGTATTTCACTGGCTTGCACAAATGTTGTGCAGCAAACTTTACATGAGCTTCAACATGCTTTTTCTTCATCAATGGAGTCTTGCAAGGTGAGCAGGCATAGAGCCCATGTCGGTTGAGTGCATTACTTATTGTTTTCTTTGAAACGGCAGTACCTGCTAACTCCAGGTCTTTCTGGAGCTCTCCACGTGTGGTTTTTGGCTCTTGGATAACTCTTCTGATATTTCTTTTGACTCTTCTGTCAGAAATCTTGCGAGGAGCTCCTGATCATGGCCAGTTAATGGTAAAATGATGTTATTTCCACTTCCAAATGATGGCTCCAACAGTGCTCACTGGAACATTCAGCAGTTTAGAAATGCGCCTGTAACCATTGCAATCATTATGTTTTGAAACAATAAGGTTGTGAAGGTCTAGAGAGAGCTCTTTGCTTCTACCCATCATGAGTTCTTTGTGATGTGACAATCTGATATTCACAGGCATTTTTAACGGCTATCAATCAGGACTTAACCAGCTGAAATTAATTTGCACTGAAGGGGGATGGGATGGCTTCCTAAATTCTGATGGATTTCAGCTAGTTTCTTGACTTTCTATGCCTTTTTGCGTCTCTTTTTCTTCATGTGTTCAATACTTATTGCCTGTGTCATTCCACATGATTAAATATAACTTGTTTTGTGAGCACAGTTGCCTTGACTTCTTTGTATGCATGGATTACTTAGGTTGTTACTGATATCTGGTGAAAATCTCAGGTCAAAGGCTTCATCAGAAATATGTATAATGAGAAAAATGTTGATGTTGTGGAGAGAATAACCAGGCAGAACTTTTCCAAGCAGATGAAGCTTTATTCCACTCTCTCTCACATTCACCAGAATCAGAAAACTTCCCCCAGGTTGCAGGCACTCTCTTTTATATCACAGCACTAACACTTCTCTGCTACCTGGGGTGCTGCATTAACATATTCAATTCAATTCAATTCAACTTTATTTATATAGCGCCATTTCACAACAACAGTCATCTCATAGCACTATCAACTGTAGGGGGGAACCCCCACAGTTGCAGAAAGACCCCAGCAATCAGGTGATCCCCTGTGAGCAAGCACTTGGCGACGGTGGAGAGGAAAAACTCCCTTTTAACAGGAAGAAACTTCCAGCAGAACCAGGCTCAGGGAGGGGCAGTCATCTGCTGCGACTGGCTGGGGGGTGAGGGGACAGAGAAGATGAAAAGAACAGACATGTAGAGAGCAAACAGCCCGATGGGGACTCAATCTATGGGAGAGAACAAACAAATGTTAATGACCAGCAAAAAAAAAAAAAAATATATATATTTCATAGAGAGTGAGGAAAGGAGTGAGGCCCAGTGCATTACTGGAGGTCCCCCGGCTGACTAAACCTATTAGCAGCATAACTAAGGGAGGGTTCAGAAACACATGATCCCTCCCTAATTGTAGGCTATATCAAAAAGGTAGGTTTTAGCCCTAATCTTAAAAACAGAGATCGAGTCTGACTCCCAAATCCAGATTGGCAGCTGATTCCACAGGAGAGGAGCTTGATAACTGAAGGCTCTGCCTCCCATTGTACTTTTGGAGATTCTAGGTATTACAAGTAGTCCTGCATTTTGGGAGCGTAGTGCTCTGTTAGGATAATACGGTAGTATCAGATCTTTTAAATAAAAAGGAGCCTGATTGTTTAGAGCTTTGTAAGTAAGAAGAAGGATTTTAAACTTAATTCTAAACTCTATGGGAAGCCAATGAAGGGAGGCCAGAACCGGAGAGATGTGATCTCTCTTTCTAGTACCTGTTAAAACTCTTGCTGCAGCATTTTGGATCAGCTGAAGACTTTTTAAAGACGTTTTAGGACAACCTGATAATAAAGAATTACAATAATCTAATCTCGAGCTAACAAAAGCGTGGATCAGTTTCTCAGCATCACTCTGAGACAAGATGCTCCTAATCTTGGCAATATTACGCAAATGATAGAAGGCAGTCTTAGAAACAAATTTAATATGTGAATTGAAGGACAAATCCTGATCAAAAATAACTCCAAGGTTCCTCACAGAGCTATTAAGAGAAAGAGTAACTGCATCCAAACTGAAAGTTTGATTTGGAAAGGAATTTCTAAGGTTTTTTGGATCAACAAGAATGACTTCAGTCTTATCTGAATTTAATAGCAGGAAATTACAAGTCATCCAAGCTTTGATTTCCTTAAGACAGGCTTCTAACTTGGCTAATTGATTACTATCATCTGGCTTCATTGACAGGTATAATTGTGTGTCATCTGCATAACAATGAAAATGTATACAGTGCTTTCTAATAATGTTGCCTAACGGAAGCATATATAAACTAAAAAGAGTAGGGCCTAGCACAGATCCCTGTGGAACTCCATGACTAAGCTTTGAGTTGAAAGAAAACTCATTATTTACATGAACAAACTGGAACCTATCAGATAAATAAGATCTAAACCACTGCAACGAAGTTCCATTAAGTCCAACATAGTGTTCTAATCTATCAAGTAGAATATTATGATCGATAGTATCAAAAGCTGCACTAAGGTCTAAAAGGACAAGTACAGAAACTAGTCCATTATCAGATGCAATGAGGAGGTCGTTAGTGACCTTCGCTAAGGCTGTTTCAGTACTATGATGGATTCTAAACCCAGATTGAAACTCTTCAAGTAAACCATTTCCCTGCAGGTGGTCGAATAATTGCGTAGCAACAACTCTTTCTAAGATTTTTGAAATGAAAGGGAGATTAGAGATTGGTCTATAGTTAGCTAAAGCTCCTGGATCTAGCGTTGGCTTTTTGAGTAAGGGTTTAATTACAGCTGTTTTAAAAGCCTGCGGTACATGGCCTAAAGTTAATGAAGAATTGATTATATGAAGAATAAATAAGATAAGATAAGATAAGATAAGCCTTTATTAGTCCCACAATGGGGAAATTCCAGGATTGCAACAGCATAGGGATAGCAACACTCAGAGCAACAATCAGAAGGCAAGAAAAAACAACATCTAGTAAACATATGTCCATATTACTATAAATGTATATATATATACTGTAGACACACAGTGCAGAAAGCTAAAGCTTAGCTTATTGCTTATTCCCACTTATTGGTAGCTACTAAAGCTACCAATAAGTGGGAAGACTTCTTTAAATAACCTAGTAGGAATAGGGTCTAAAAGACAAGTTGAAGGTTTGGATGAGGAAACTATTTTGTCTAACTCACAAAGGTCGATTGGAGTAAACTCATCAAGACAGACATCAAAAGAAGGAGTTGTAGTAGTTACAGTATGTAAGTTAACTGTGGGAAGAATCTGATTGATTTTATCTCTGATGGATGAAATTTTATTATTGAAAAAGTTCATAAAGTCCTGATGCAGGACAGCTGAAACACTATCCACCATGTTATCAATTACAGAAGGAGCAAGCTGTCTATAGCTTATTTCCGTTGTCACTCCCCACACTCCCTACCTTTGATCTGCCACTTCAGTCTGAGGGAAAACTACTGAGTAACTACTGAGTGGGTTCCCCACAACAGCCCCCACCCCGAGTCTCAGACTGAGTTTTAACCCCCATGTCCTTTGGGCTTCAGCCTCCACCCATAGCTGCTGTAACGGGTGGTCTTCGGCTCTGAGGCGTTGCTATGCCGGTGGGGGGGTTCCTGGGGGTGTGTCCGTCTGTGGGGGGACAATGGGGAGGGGGGAAACACCTTCAGCATGCTCGTGTGACTGATCTGACGATTCATTTACCTGGGGAGTTCTCTGTGGGGGTCTTCGGCACCGAGGAGCTCTGGCCAACACCACCTGCTCATCTGCTAAAACAAAGGCGGGCTTAAGCCTGTCTATAAAGATTGTCTCCCGGCGACCCCCCAAGTCTAACACAAAATATTTGTTCCCAGGTTCCAGCACTCTGAATGGGCCATCATAAGGTGGGCGCAATGGGGTCCGGTGGGCATCATGCCTGACAAATACGAACAACGTGTCCTTCAAGGTTTTTGGCACAAAAGCACGTGGAAAACAGTGGTGGGCCGGGCCAGGTAGCGTCCCTGCCTCTGCGCTATGTCTTGAACGTGGGGATGGATCAGTGTTCGGCGCGGGGTTATACGGCAAAAATTCCCCGGGGAGCCGCAGCGGCTGGGAAAAAACCAGCTCTGCTGGGGAGGCTGCCAAATCCTCCTTCGGTGCAGAACACAACCCTAATAGAACCCACGGCAACCGGTCCACCCAATTTGCATCCATAAGCAAATCTCTGAGAGCTGCTTTAAGTGACCTATGGAAACGCTCGCATAACCCATTGGCCTGTGGGTTGTACACGGTTGTGCGATGAATTGAGAGGCCCAGGCTCCGGGCCATGGTGGACCAGAGGTTGGAAACAAAATGCGGGCCCCGATCGGACATGATGTCCGAAGGAGCGCTGAAACGTGCCACCCATGTTGTCAAAAAAGCATGTGCCACATCTGCGGACGCGGTTGAAGCTAGCAGGACTGCTTCGGGCCAGCATGTGGTGCGGTCCACCACTGTCAGGAGGTGTGTGAACCCCTGCGATGGCAGGAGGGGGCCCACGAGGTCCACGTGAACGTGGTTAAACCTCTTAGCTGGGATATGGAACGGCTCCAAAAGGGCCTTCATGTGCCCGTGCACTTTGGCTCGTTGGCACGCTACGCAGGCTGCGGCCCACTCTTTCACCTGTTTGAGCAGGCTCAGCCAGACGAACTTTGCGCCCACCATTCTGACTGATGCACACACTCCTGGATGCGCCAGGGAGTGCATCCTGGCATCCATCAGTCTCGGGAGACTATGGAGTTGCGCTCTGGGTGGTTTTGATGCAGCGTCGGTGTCGGGTGTGACTGAAAAGTCCGATGCGGGAGTGGCAATCCTTGCCACACTGGACACAGGTCAAATCCGTTGCTGGTCGGTCTGCCTGGCCTCGGGGCTTTCTCCTCTGTCGCTTCACCTCAGCTTGCTATGTAAGTGACTGTTCAAAGCTGGACAGACCTTTCTGCACAATCTGCCTCCAGGCCGTCCGGTCTGAGGCTACAGCTTCCCACGTGGTGAGGTCGACATCCATGGCCATCAAATCCCTTTTGCAGACATCTTTGTAACGCAGTTGGGGTCTGCCTGACGGACGTTTGCCTTGAGCTAGGACATTGTAGAGGAGATCTTTGGGGATCCTGCCATCATCCATGCATATCACATGCCCCAGCCAGCGCATGCGTCTCTGCTTCAGCAGCGTGTACATGCTGGGGATTCCAACTCTCTCCAGGATGCTGTTGTTTGTGACTTTGTCCTGCCAGGTGATGTGTAGAATGCGACGGAGACAGTGCATGTGAAATGCATTGAGCTTCTTTTCCTGTGGGGCTCGCAGGGTCCAGGACTCGCTGCCATACAGGAGGGTGCTGAGGACGCAAGTTCTGTAGACCTGGATTTTGGTATGCTCTGTCAGCTTGCCATTGGTCCACATTCTGTCAGTCTGGACATGGTCGTAGCTGCTTTGCCAATGAGCTTATTGAGCTCTGTGTCGAGAGAGAGGGAGTCATTGATAGTGGATCCCAGGTAGACGAAGTCATGGACAACATCTAGTTCATGATCGAAGATACTGATGCTGGGTGGAGAATCCACACCTTGTCCCATGACCTGTGTTTTCTTCAGGCTGATGGTGAGTCCGAAGTCGCGACAAGTCTCGCTGAAACGAGTCATGAGCTGCTGAAGGTCCTCGGCTGAGTGGGCGATGATTGCTGCATCATCTGCAAAGAGGAAGTCACGCAGACATTTTAGCTGGACCTTGGACTTTGCTCTTAGTCTGGAGAGGTTGAAGAGCTTTCCATCCGATCTGGTTCTAAGGTAGATGCCCTCTTTGGAAGAACCAAAAGCGTGTTTCAGCATGACGGCAAAGAAGATTCCAAACAGAGTCGGTGCGAGAACGCATCCCTGTTTCACTCCGCTTCTAATATCGAAGGCAGATGAAGTTGAGCCGTCAAAGACGACTGTGCCCTTCATGTCATCGTGAAATGATCAGATGATGCTGAGCAGCTTGGGCGGACATCCGATCTTGGATAGGATTTTGAAGAGGCCATCCCTACAGACAAGGTCGAAAGCCTTCGTCAGGTCAATGAAGGCTACGAAGAGTGGCTGCCTCTCTTCCCTGCATTTCTCCTGCAGCTGTCTGAGAGAGAACACCGTGTTGATTGTAGACCTGTTGGCTCGGAGCCCGCACTGCGATTCAGGGTAGACTCTCTCTGCCAGAACTTGAAGCCTCTTGAGAATAACACGAGCAAACAGCTTCCCAACGATGCTGAGGAGAGAGATGCCACGGTAGTTATTGCAGTCGCTCCTGTCACCTTTGTTCTTATATAGTGTGACGATGTTGGCGTCCCTCATGTCCTGCGGCACTTCGCCTTCTCTCCAGCACAGACAGAGGATTTCATGCAGCTCCGTGATCAGTGGCCCTTTGCAGCACTTCAGAACCTCGGCAGGGATGCCGTCCTTCCCTGGGGCTTTGCCGGTGGTAAGAGAGTCAAGGGCCTCGCTCAGTTCATCGATGGTCGGTTCTCCATCAAACTCCCCCAGTACAGGCATACACTTGATGGCATTCAGGGCATCGTCAGTGACTATGTTCTCCCTGGCATACAGCTCACAGTAGTGTGTAACCCAGCTGAGAAAATGACCCTTTTTCTCAGATTTCATTTGTATTAATGAAAGTGTGTGATTTTATTTTGAAAAACGGTTATTTTGGGGAAGAGGAAGTGCGATCCTCGTCATCCAACTTTTAAATTTCCGTTTCATGGTCACGTTGGGTGATCTGGGTCTTTCCATTCGTTAAGAGCGATATTAGCCCCGCCTTCCGAGCAAAGTGCTGAGGCGCTCTGCTGGAAATCGATCTTTCACGATATGAGAGCGGACGAGAGAGAGGCTGTGAGCGATCTGGTTCACACTGATACCTCTTCTTGTTGACGGGAGCACAAGCGTGAGGGGCATTGTGGCTGTGTCCTTTGCTGTATTCACACTGATACCTCATCTTGGCTAGGTATTTTTTGGTTGCCGACCAAAAACCTTCTGGATCCTGGATTCTCTCCGAATGGAGATGGCGAGCCTAACCCGAGATTGAACCGAGACTGAACCGAGATCTAACCAAGATCTCAATTGAAGAGCATCCTTCCTCTCGCCAGTGCCCAACGTTGGAGTGGTAACAACCCAAGTAGCCGCTTTAAAAGAGGAAAGGAAACCTGAGTCTGTAGATACAAGATATCTTGACTGGTCAAACGACTAAACCAAACGGACAAACAAACACTGAGCTCAGTAGGACATTTTTGGGGTTTTATTTCATGCCGGCCGTTGTTATATTTGTATATTTGTACATTGTTTGTATATTTTGCTCCTTCTATATTTATTAATAACGGACATGAATTGTTCATTTCTTGCCTCCAGCTATTTCATTCCACACTCACTCTAATTCCCTATTGTAACCCTTACGAACCTAGCAACTGGTCTACACTTAATTATTTCCCTTACCTAATTAACATAAGGCAAGGGTTACAATATGAAGTGGAGAGACAGCCAGGAGCCTTTTTCTCCTTTCCCTTACGTTATTTCAAGCCTATACGTACCCAAAATGGATATTGTTGAACGTGAATCTGTGAAAATTCCAAACGCAGTGATAGTGAGTGAAATCGCTGGAGATGAGCAACTTGATGAAGTGACTGTTTTTGAAACGGTATGGATTGATTGCAAGAGTCATAAAAGTAGCAGATAGTAAGTCTGAGTTTTCCCAGAGTGCTATTTTTGAGTATCAGTCGGGTATTGCTTTTGAAGCTCTTGATCTATTGCCATGTACTCATGTATCTGATAGTGGAGCCTGCTATATGATACAATCCCTTGCCAGTGTTTATACGCACCGTGTAGGGAGCGATATGAACAAGTTATATCTCACTGACATTAAAAACCTAGCGAAGATGAGTGGCAGAGATTTTGCAGATGTCCTGAAAGACGTGATGTTACAGATTTCTGAGGCAATCAAAGAATCTGAAAATGATCAATCAGAGCAAGTTAAGTTACCTGATAACTTACCTGAAGCTTTCTTAGATGAACCTCAACCTCAGCCTTCTGCAGCTGAGTCCAGTATTCAAGGTGCACAACCAACTAACCAGTCAAATCACATTACGAGCACCCCAGCTCGAAGTATGCCCACCATTTCTGCACATGATTTAAATCCCCCAGAAGTGCAACGTGTGGTAGTTGAGCACATTGTGAAAAGGGAAGATTTTTCCGTGCAGCCATTTTCACAAAAGCTCGGAGCTTTTTCTGGCAAAGACCTACGACCAACTTATGAGCTAGATTATGATACTTGGTGCTCCAGTGTAGAATTAATCTTGACTGATCCTGCTATGTCCAGATTGCAACAATCCCGAAAGATCATTGAGTCTCTTTTACCCCCAGCAGCTGATGTAGTCAAGTACTTGAACCCCAACAGCTCACCATCAGAATACCTTCAGTTGTTAGATTTTGCTTATGGTACAGTTCAAGATGGCGGAGAGCTTTACGCAAAGTTTATTGACACCTTCCAAAACACAGGTGAGAAACCCTCATCATATCTACAACATCTTCAAGTAGCTTTGACTCACACTGTGAAGCGTGGTGGTGCTTCAAGCTAGGATTTTGACAGGCTGCTTGTCACACAGTTTTGTCGAGGTTGTTGGGATGAATCCCTTTTAACTGCACTCCAGTTAAAACAAAAACGAACAAATCCCCCAACTTTTCCTGATTTGCTTCTTTTGCTACATACTGAAGAAGACCAAAATGCTGCCAAAACTTTGCGAATGAGACAACATTTGAGCAGTTCAAAACAAAAAGTGACATCCCACGTGCAAACTGTGCAATGTAGTTCAGATAAAAATGGGGACAAAATCAGTTAAACTCAATTCAAGAACTCTCAAAACAAGTTGCAGAAATTCAAAATCAACTAGTAAAACTAACTGCAAAGCCAAAAGAGAAACGGAAGCCAAATAAAGTGACAAAGGAACCCACAGAACAAACGGCCAGAACTCGAAGTACCCCACCCAAATTGTGGTACTGTTTCCATTGTGGAGAGGATGGCCACATCAAGCCGAACTACGAAAATGAACCAAACCCAGCTTTAGTTACTGAAAAGCGTAAGCTGTTTAAAGAGAAACAAAAGAGATGGGGGTCTAGAAATCCCACAGCTAATAAAGACCAGGTTAAACTAAGAACAGTCTCTATTACAGTGCAAATGGAGACTGTAGCCAGACAATCATGTCCCACTAAGTACAAGCAACGCGCTAGCCTTAAGCAATCTGTTACTAACCCACCTATATAGCCTACCAAAAGGGTTAGTTGGCTCCAAATGCACAGCTGTAGTTAGCATTTCTGATGTTAATGTGCATTGTCTTCTTGACTCAGGGTCACAAGTGACTACAGTCACCGAGTCGTTTTACAAACAGAACTTTCCCGATCAAAACCTTAAACCACTCTATGACCTTTTAGAAGTAGAGGGCGCTGCAGGTCAGCCCATTCCCTATTTAGGTTATATAGAGATGTGTATTACCTTTCCAAAAGACTTCTTATGCACAGAGATTGACATACCGACCTTAGCTCTCGTCGTTCCAGATGCCAATCCTAATAGACAGACACCAGTGTTAGTGGGAACAAACACACTTGATGTTCTTTATGGAAAGTATTTAGACATGAAGACTCCTGATCACTTACCTAGCTCTTACGGTTTTAGGACACTGTTGAAAACTCTCAAACTAAGACATACAAAGAACAAAGATGGGAACATTGGATTAGTTACCTTGTCAGGCAAAGCCCCAGCTGTAGTCCCAGCAGGTAAAACTGTAGTTTTAGAGGGGTCTGCCAACGTTCACTGTACCTCAGACACCTGTGCTATAGTGGAACACCCCTCTCAGTCTTCCTTGCCGGGTGGCCTTTGTGTTAAAACTTGCCTGATAACACTTCCTTCCCGAGCTCCACACAAAGTGCCTGTAATGATTACGAACGAAACAGAGCAAGATGTCACAATGCCGTCCACGTGTGTCATAGCAGAACTGGGAGCTTTCCATTGTATCCTGTCCCAGCACAATGTCGTCAGTGCAAATGAGTCGGCCGCAAACAAGACACAACTGAGTTTCAACTTTGGTGATTCACCGATTCCACAGGAGTGGAAAGAGCGAATAACCAAACAACTAAATGACATCCCGGAAGTATTCGCTTTCCATAATTTGGACTTTGGGTGTACGAGCAAAGTGAAACACTTCATCAGTCTTCATGATCCGACTCCCTTTAAGCACCATGCATGCCCTATACACCCCCAAGACCTTGAGGCAGTGCGTAAACACCTTCAAGAGCTGCTCGCTGCAGGTGTGATAAGAGAGTCCCAGTGTCCCTACTCATCCCCCATTGTTGTGGTGAGGAAACGAAACAATGATGTGCGTCTATGTATAGACTTTCGCAAACTCAATTTGCAAACAAGAAAGGACTCGTACGCTCTCCCAAATCTAGAGGAGACGTTCTCCGCGCTCACAGGATCCAAGTGGTTTACAGTCCTCGATCTTAAGTCTGGATATTACCAGATTGAGGTAGAAGAAGCAGACAAAGAAAAGACTGCTTTTGTAACACCCCTTGGATTCTGGGAGTTCAACCGCATGCCGCAGGGCATAACCAACGCCCCAAGCACCTTTCAGCGGCTCATGGAGCGCTGCGTCGGTGACATGAACTTAAATGAGGTGCTAGTCTTTCTAGATGATCTCATCATCTTTTCAAATAGTTTGGAAGAACATGAACGGCGACTCATGCGGGTACTCCATCGTCTTAAAGACTATGGGCTAAAGTTATCGCCAGAAAAATGTAAATTTTTTCAAACAACAGTCCGGTACCTAGGTCATGTAGTCTCCGAAAGCGGTGTCGAGACAGATCCCGAAAAGATTCAGGCCCTTAAGACTTGGCCACGGCCTAAGAATCTCATGGAAGTGAGATCCTTTTTAGGATTCTCAGGGTGCTACAGATGCTTCATTGAAGGGTACTCGTCTATAGTACGCCCTCTTAACGACCTCACACACGGTTACCCGCCACTCAACAAAAAGTCAAAATCCAGAGTCACTGACCAAACCTACTTTGATCCCAAACTGCCATTTGAGAGTCGATGGACCACAGACTGTCAAGAAGCTTTCGACTCCATCATCGAAAAGTTAACATCAGCTCCTATCTTAGGCTTTGCAGACCTGAAGCTGCCTTACGTACTCCATACTGATGCTAGTACCACTGGCTTAGGAGCAGCACTCTATCAGGAGCAGGACGGTCAGCTTAGGGCCATAGCTTTTGCCAGTCGCGGGTTATCAAGGAGCGAAGCACGTTATCCAGCTCACAAGCTAGAGTTCTTAGCTCTAAAATGGTCAGTAACTGAAAAGTTTCACGACTATTTGTATGGTGGTCAGTTCACGGTAGTTACAGATAGTAACCCACTCACCTACATATTGACGTCTGCTAAATTAGACGCCACAAGCTACAGGTGGCTTGCAGTTTTGTCTAACTACAACTTTAAGTTACAGTATAGAGCAGGCAAGAAAAACTTAGACGCAGATGGGTTGTCTAGACGTCCTCATGGTGAACTCATTGACAATGTCCAGTCCAGGAAAGAGCAGGAGTGTGTAAGCCGCTTTGTAGAACGCCACCTAGCTGACAGTGACACCACAAACATTGTAAATGATGAAGCTGTTCAAGCCATTTGTCAAAACCACCTTGTTAAAATCCGTGATGACAATCAGGATAGTGGTGTTACACTTGTGGAGTCACTTACCATCTCAGCTGACGCAATCCCAGACTTGTATGCCTTGGAGCAAGACAATGGCTTACCCACTATCCCTGTCTTGTCTCAGACAGAAATCAAAGACAAACAAAGAGCGGACTTGACAATCAGACAAGTTATTGAACAAATCGAACATGGCCAAACACCCCCACCAACTGCTAGAGAAGAACTCCCAGATCTCCCTCTGTTACTCAGAGAACTCCATAGATTGGAGATGTACAATGAAGTGTTGTACAGGAAAAGACAAAATGGAGACCAAGTGACCCACCAGCTCGTTCTTCCCGAGGAGCTCAGAGCTCCCGTACTCCAAAGTCTGCACAATGGTATGGGCCACTTAGGTATTGACAGAACCCTTGATCTGGTCCGAACACGATTCTATTGGCCACGTATGTCAACAGATGTCGAGCAAAAGGTGAAAACATGTGATCGGTGCATACAAAGGAAGAGTCCTCCTGAAAAAGCGGCTAGCTTGGTCAACATAACCACCACACGACCTTTAGAGCTAGTCTGCATGGACTTCCTCAGTCTGGAACCAGACAGTAGCAATACCAGCAATATTCTCGTAATAACTGATCATTTTACTAAATTTGCCCTTGCGTTGCCTACCTCAAATCAAAGGTCCAAAACGGTTGCTAGATGCCTGTGGGATCAATTCATCGTTCACTACGGTATACCTGAATGCCTGCACAGCGATCAGGGTCCCGATTTTGAGGCAAAACTAATAAAAGACCTTTGTGAGATCTCAGCCATAAAGAAAATAAGAACACCCCCATACCACCTCAGGGGTAACCCCACTGAAAGATTCAACCGAACGCTACTGAGTATGTTAGGAACGCTTGAGTCCAAACAAAAGTCCCACTGGAAAGATTATGTTATGCCATTAGTACATGCATACAACTGCACACGCAGTGATGTAACCGGGTTTACTCCCTACGAATTAATGTTTGGTAGAAAGCCCAGATTGGCAGTTGATCTAGCGTTCAGACTTCCTCTCAACAAAGATCAGAAAGTTACTCACTTGCAATACGTTGAAAATCTCAAGAAAAGGCTCGAAGAAAGCTACAAGTTAGCTTCACAAAATGCACAAAAGATTGCAGACAAGAACAAGGCCAGGTCTGACCGCAAAATCACTGTTTCTGAACTTGAACCTGGGGATAGGGTTTTAGCTAGAAATGTGAGACTGTGTGAAAAAATAAGCTTGCTGATAAATGGGAGGTCGATATTCATGTGGTAGTCAAACGTGCAGGTAATTTACCCGTTTACACGGTTAAGCCCGAGTCAAAGCAAGGTCCCTCAAGAACTTTACACAGAGACCTTTTGCTTCCCTGCAGTTTCCTCCCTGTTGCCACAGCAGAAACACCTGAACCAGAGCCTATTCACCACCCTAAGACACGCCAAACAACTGTTGCAGAGAACAATGATCACGAAGAGTTAACCAAAATTGAAAATGAATTTTTGATTCCATGGGTTGAGGATTCCCCATGTGGAGAGATAACCAGATTTACTACTGTACATGATTATCCAAAACCTGTGCAAACACCGGAAATGACAAACCCACCTGGTTGTGATTTACCTGAGACCACTGCCAATGCAGAACCGGATAGGGAGCATAATGCAATTGAGATTGAACCTTCCTATAATTCGCCTGTGGAAAATGAAACAGCAACAATACTAGAGGAACCTTCTGACAATTCAGTCGAGGGGCAAGAACACCAATCGAATGATTTGCCTGATGAAATGGACAAAAATGATCACATTGCAATTCAACCAATACGACAATCTGAAAGAATCAGACAACTCCCAAAAAGACTAGAGTATCCTGAATTAGGAAATCCTCTAGTGACTGTTGTTAAGTCCCTTTTTCAAGGTTTGAATACAGCCTTCTCAGAGTTTCTAAATACTGACGATGGACAGTCTTGGTTACACATGCAACGGGACGTGCATGATATTTAGCGGGGGAGGGTGTAACCCAGCTGAGAAAATGACCCTTTTTCTCAGATTTCATTTGTATTAATGAAAGTGTGTGATTTTATTTTGAAAAACGGTTATTTTGGGGAAGAGGAAGTGCGATCCTCGTCATCCAACTTTTAAATTTCCGTTTCATGGTCACGTTGGGTGATCTGGGTCTTTCCATTCGTTAAGAGCGATATTAGCCCCGCCTTCCGAGCAAAGTGCTGAGGCGCTCTGCTGGAAATCGGTCTTTCACGATATGAGAGAGGACGAGAGAGAGGCTGTGAGTGATCTGGTTCACACTGATACCTCTTCTTGTTGACGGAAGCACAAGCGTGAGGGGCATTGTGGCTGTGTCCTTTGCTGTATTCACACTGATACCTCATCTTGGCTAGGTTTTTTTGGTTGCCGACCAAAAACCTTCTGGATCCTGGATTCTCTCCGAATGGAGATGGCGAGCCTGACCCGAGATTGAACCGAGACTGAACCGATATCTAACCAAGATCTCAGTTGAAGGGCATTCTTCCTCTCTCCAGTGCCCAACATTGGAGTGGTAACAACCCAAGTAGCCGCTTTAAAATTCAATTCAATTCAATTCAATTCAATTCAACTTTATTTATATAGCGCCATTTCACAACAACAGTCATCTCAAAGCACTATCAACTGTAGGGCGAACCCCCACAGTTGCAGAAAGACCCCAGCAATCAGGCGATCCCCTGTGAGCAAGCACTTGGCGACGGTGGAGAGGAAAAACTCCCTTTTAACAGGAAGAAACCTCCAGCAGAACCAGGCTCAGGGAGAGGCAGTCATCTGCTGCGACTGGCTGGGGGGTGAGGGGATAGAGAAGAAGAAAAGAACAGACATGTAGAGAGCAAACAGCACGATGGGGACTCAATCTATGGGAGAGAACAAACAAATGTTAATGACCAGCAAAAAAAATATTTCATTGAGAGTGAGGAAAGGAGTGAGGCCCAGTGCATTACTGGAGGTCCCCCGGCTGACTAAACCTATTAGCAGCATAACTAAGGGAGGGTTCAGAAACACATGATCCCTCCCTAATTGTAGGCTATATCAAAAAAGTAGGTTTTAGCCCTATTCTTAAAAACAGAGATCGAGTCTGACTCCCGAGTCCAGATTGGCAGCTGGTTCCACAGGAGAGGAGCTTGATAACTGAAGGCTCTGCCTCCCATTGTACTTTTGGAGATTCTAGGTATTACAAGTAATCCTGCATTTTGGGAGCGTAGTGCTCTGTTAGGATAATATGGTAGTATCAGATCTTTTAAATAAAAAGGAGCCTGATTATTTAGAGCTTTGTAAGTAAGAAGAAGGATTTTAAACTTAATTCTAAACTCTATGGGAAGCCAATGAAGGGAGGCCAGAACCGGAGAGATATGATCTCTCTTTCTAGTACCTGTTAAAACTCTTGCTGCAGCATTTTGGATCAGCTGAAGGCTTTTTAAAGATGTTTTAGGACAGCCTGATAATAAAGAATTACAATAATCTAATCTCGAGCTAACAAAAGCGTGGATCAGTTTCTCAGCATCACTCTGAGACAAGATGCTTGTAATCTTGGCAATATTTAGATTAGATTAGATTAGATTCAACTTTATTGTCATTACACATGTATGAATACAAGGTAACGAAACACAGTTTAGCATCCAATCAGAAGTGCAAAGGACAGCAGTGCAGTATATACGGTAATTAACAGTATGTGCAATTTAAGCAAATATATGCAAATATATGCAGCAGTGCAGAAAGTTAAAAGTACTGTTATGTGCAAATAATGTGCAATAAGTTAGATGTAGTTAAGCAAATGATAGAAGGCAGTCTTAGAAACAAATTTAATATGTGAATTGAAGGACATATCCTGATCAAAAATAATTCCAAGGTTCCTCACAGAGCTATTAAGAGAAAGAGTAACTGCATCCAAACTGAAAGTTTGATTTGGAAAGGAATTTCTAAGGTTTTTTGGACCAACAAGAATGACTTCAGTCTTATCTGAATTTAATAGCAGGAAATTACAAGTCATCCAAGCTTTGATTTCCTTAAGACAAGCTTCTAACTTGACTAATTGATTACTATCATCTGGCTTCATTGACAGGTATAATTGTGTGTCATCTGCATAACAATGAAAATGTATACAGTGCTTTCTAATAATGTTGCCTAACGGAAGCATATATAAACTAAAAAGAGTAGGGCCTAGCACAGATCCCTGTGGAACTCCATGACTAAGCTTTGAGTTGAAAGAAAACTCATTATTTACATGAACAAACTGGAACCTATCAGACAAATAAGATCTAAACCACTGCAACGAAGTTCCATTAAGTCCAACATAGTGTTCTAATCTATCAAGTAGAATATTATGATCGATAGTATCAAAGAGGAAAGGAAACCTGAGTCTGTAGATACAAGATATCTTGACTGGTCAAACAACTAAACCAAACGGACAAACATACACTGAGCTCAGTAGGACATTTTGGGGGTTTTATTTCATGCTGGCCGTTGTTATATTTGTATATTTGTACATTGTATATTTTGCTCCTTAACAGACATGAATTGCTCATTTCTTGCCTCCAGCTATTTCATTCCACACTCACTCTAATTCCCTATTGTAACCCTTACGAACCTAGCAACTGGTCTACACGTAATTATTTTCCTTACCTAATTAACATAAGGCAAGGGTTACACGGTAGTTATTGCAGTCGCTTCTGTCACCTTTGTTCTTATATAGTGTGACGATGTTGGTGTCCCTCATGTCCTGCGGCACTTCGCCTTCTCTCCAGCACAGACAGAGGATTTCATGCAGCTCCGTGATCAGTGACCCTTTGCAGCACTTCAGAACCTCGGCAGGGATGCCGTCCTTCCCTGGGGCTTTGCTGGTGGCAAGAGAGTCAAGGGCCTCGCTCAGTTCATCGATGGTCGGTTCTCCATCAAACTCCCCCAGTACAGGCATACACTCGATGGCATTCAGGGCATCGTCAGTGACTATGTTCTCCCTGGCATACAGCTCAGAGTAGTGCTCTACCCAGCGCTCCATCTGTTGTGCCCGATCCTGGATTACCTCCCCTGTGGCAGACTTTAAGGGGGCAATTTTCTTCTGTATAGGGCCCAAGGCCAGCTTGATACCATCGTACATCCCCTTGATGTTGTCCATGTCTGCAGCCAGCTGTATCTGGGAGCAGAGCTGAAGCCAGTAGTCGTTGGCGCATCGCCTGGCACCCTGCTGGACTTTACTACGGGCGGCCCGGAGGACTTGCAGGTTGCATTCGCTGGGGCAGGCTTTATAAGCTACCAAGGCGTTCCGCTTCTCCACAATTACTGGGATCATTTCATCGAAATGACCCTCGAACCAGTCTGCTGACCTGCTGGTTTTCTTGCCAAAGGTGGTCATGGCAGCCTTGTGCACGGCATCTCTGAAGTGCTGCCACCTTTCTTGGGCACTAGCGCCGGAACGGCCTGGGAGAGATTCCTCAAGCACGCGTGCAAATTCCTCCACTTTCTCCTGGTCGTGCGTCTTACTTGTATCGATGCGAGGCCTGCCTTCCTTTATCGTGCGGTGCACTTTCTTGGTTCGCAGTTTGACCTTGCTACATACTAGGGAGTGATCTGTATCACAGTCAGCACTCTGGTAGCTTCGTGTGATCTGGACGCTGGGTAGACAGCTGCATCTGGTGAGAATCAAATCAAGCTGGTGCCAGTGCTTGGATCTTGGATGTCTCCACGAGACTCTGTGTTGGGGCTTCATGTTAAAGAATGTATTTGTGATGCAGAGACCGTGATGGCAACAGAGTTCCAGTAGGCGTTGTCCATTTTCGTTCATCCTTCCTATGCTGAACTGGCCCAAACAGGTAGGCCAAGAGTTGTAATCGGCACCAACTCTAGCATTAAAATCGCCAAGGATGAACAGTGGCTCCTGTTTTGGGATTTTCTCTATGGCGGTATTGAGGATGTCGTAAAATTTGTCTTTAGCTTCCGCCATAGACGTCAGTGTTGGAGCGTAGGCACTGATTAAACTGACTGTCCCCTCTGAGGAGTGAAGCTGAAGGGACAGAATGTGTTTGCTTCCCTCTGTGGGTGGAATAATGGATCCCGGGAGGGTGTTCCTAACCGCGAATCCAACTCCATGTTCCCTGGTCTCGTCAGGTGGTTTCCCCTGCCAGAAAAAGGAGAAGTCCCTCTCTCTCACAGATCCTGACCCTGCGAGCCTGGTCTCTTGGAAAGCGACAATGTCCATCTTCAGTCTGCTTAGTTCCATGTCGACGACTGCTGTCTTGCGAGCATCGCTGATTTCCTGAAGATCGTCAGAGAAACCTGGTGTCATTGTTCTGACGTTCCATGTGCCCATCTTTAGGGAGGGTGTTTTCTTCTTTCTGTTCTTATTGCTTGGTGCGAGGTTATCAAACCGCTTGTCGGTTTTCACCCTAGACCCCACAAACCCAGTGAGGTTAACGGTCCATGGCGAGGCAGCACCTTATTGGCTGGGGGCTGCCCAGCTTAAGGCGGACGGTAGCTGCCCAGTGGAGCACGATGGCCCCTCCCACTGTCGGAAGCAGCCCCTGGGGTCAAGCTCTACACCAATCGAATGAAGACTTATAACCGGTAGACTGCTGCTTTCCGTGTTGTATCGACACTGCATAGCGAAGCTGGAGTGTCCTCTCCATTGTGCAAAGCCTGGGTAAGTTGATATGGAGGAGAAGCTGTTACCCATGCAGCAGATCCCCCCTCTCCACGTCGCTGAAATGATCCAATGGAAAGGCAAAAGCCAGTACACTTGGTTCCAGCGCCGTCACAGGAGCTGCCAGAGCAACGTTGTAGACAACGACGGCTCTGACTCCGGATTTTCCTCAGGGTTGACTCCCGAAGCCTTTCCCGTGAACAGGTATACCGCAAGGCAGTGGAGGTTTGAAATCAGGGTTTTCCTTCCCCTAGGTGAGCTGCCTTCCCGGCTGTCGAGCCCCACCTACCCAAAGCAATCTGGTTTTAAGGCGCCAAAAACCCGCCTTCACCCCTTCTCCTGTCAGTAGAAGCAGTCCCGCGACAAGTACACCAGGAGCTGGACTTAGTTGTCAGAGGCTGTAAGAGACGCACGCCATATAGGAGCGCTTTATAGATAGTGGGAGCTTATCCCCACTTCCACCCCCGGCTATGACAATCTTGGGACTCCTGGATGCGCAAGGGAGTGAACCGACTCAAAAACACAGCGGCGCCAAGCATGTGGGACCACCGGTCGCGGGCGGCCTGTAGAGACGTCACAGACTGGGGGGGGGGGGGGGGGGCCGTGTTGCAGCACTCTGCTCTCCAGCCTTAACCCTGTTGGTCCAGACTGGAGTGCGCAAACGTCCGCATCACCGATCTGCGCAGCGGCCATGGCCGTGTAATCTATCCCCACGTAGACTGGGGCCACTAATGCGCGCAAAAGGCAGTCCACCACCACGTTGAGTTTACCGGCCACATGTCGAATGTCAGTCGTAAACTCCGAGATTGCAGCCAGCTGTCTCTGCTGCCGGGCCAACCATGGCTCCAAAACCTTGGCCATCGCGTACGTAAGCGGCCTGTGGTCAACGAACGCAGTGAAGGTGCGCCCTTCCAGCCAGAACTGGAAGTGACGTATGGCCAGGTGGAGAGCCAGTAATTCTCTGTCGATCGCGTTGTATTTACACTCATTGTCGCACAAAGACCTGCTAAAAAAGGCGAGCGGCTGCCAAGAACCGGTGACACACTGCTCCACTATGGCCACATCTGATGAGTCGGTAGTGAGCGCTATCCTAGCCGCCGGGTCCGGGTGCGCCAGTAGTGCGGCATTCGCCAGAGCTGTTTTAACCTCAGAAAATGCCTGCTCTCGCTCAGGAGTCCAGTCGACTCTGTCCGCCGGCTTCCGTTTCTTAAGCGTGGCGTACAACGGCTGCATGGGCTGGGCTGCGCGGGAGAGGAAACGATTGTAGAAGTTAACCATCCCCAAAAACTCCTGCAGCGCCCTGACCGTCTGAGGCCGGGGAAAATTCGTCACGGCGCGAACATTGTCCGGCAAGGGAATCACGCCCTCCGGTGAGATGCGGTGGCCCAAAAAATCGATCCCCGTCACCCCAAACTGGCACTTCCCCGGGTTGATTATTAATCTATGCTCCTCCAACCTTTGGAAAACTGTCCTGAGGTGGGCTACGTGTTCGTCCTCAGACTCGCTGGCCACCAGGATGTCATCCAGGTAAACGAACACAAACGGCAGATCGCGCAACACCGCAGCCCTCATGCATTGGAATGTCTGCGCCGCACCTTTTAGCCCAAAAGGCATACGTAAAAACTCAAACAGACCAAACTGGGTTATTACTGCCGTTTTAGGTATGTCCTCATTAGGTATGTCCTCAGCACGCACCGGGACCTGGTGGTAACCGCAGACCAGGTCTATCTTGGAAAAAATGCATGCCCCGGTGAGGTGAACAGAAAAATCCTGAATATGAGGGATGGGGTAGCGGTCGTGCGCTGTGGCGTTGTTTAATCTACGGAAATCTCCGCAAGGTCACCACGATCCCTCGGCCTTAGGAACCATATGTAGCGGGGATGCCCCTGGGCTGTTTGAGCGCCTGATGATGCCCATCTTTTCCAAGTTGGCAAACTCCTCGCACGCTATGGCCAGTTTAGCTGCGTCCAGGCACTGAGGTCGTGCGAAAACGGGCGGCCCCATAGTGGTAATGAAGTGCTCCACCCCGTGTTTAGTGACGGTCACCGAAAAAGTCGGGACCGTGAGTGCTGGAAACTGGTTGAGTAGTGTATCGAACTTACCCCCTGGAGCTGTGACGTTTGCTAGTGTTGTGGGCCCGGCTCCTCTAGCTGTACAGGGGAGAGAATCAAAAGGCATTGCGTTAATCAGGCGTCTGTTGCATTATCAACTAGTAGTCCGTGTGCACACAAAAAATCAGCACCTAAAATGGGGAAGTTGCATGCCGCTATGACGAATGTCCATTGGTATGTACGGCCGTGCAAGAATACAGTCAGTGTCCTCTCTCCAAAAGTCTTAATGTCTGAGCCGTTTGCAGCCGTCAGCTCAGGGCTGCTAGTTCCCGCCAGCCGGTCTGCGTAGGACAGCAGGATGAGGCTCTTTTGGGAGCCGGAGTGCACGAGGAACCATCTCCCCGAGCGTGAGTCTGTCACATACAGCAGTTTGCTCGTTTCACCAGCGGTCGCAGCTGCTACCGACTGCCAGTCCTGGCGTTTCCCGAACGCTTGAATTGGCACGGTGGCACGCATCGGCGTGCATCCTCTCCAAAACGGCAGTGGTAGAAACAGAGCGTGTTTCTCCAGTGCTTCTTGGCCCCTGCTGCAGCCACCATCGCTGGCTCCTCGCCTCCGCTGGCCATCTCGCTGGGTTCCGACGCTGCTGCGTTCACTGTGAGGGCTCTGGTAGTGAGGACGATCCAATCTGCCTGCTGGGCTAGCGCCCGGTAGTTGGGCACGGCCAGCAGCGGCGAATTGGCAAGGACCGCTCTGGCCACTGTCGGGAGGTTCCAGAGGAAAAGGTGGGCAAAAAGAAAATGCCCATCATCTGTACCCATCAACGCCAACATCTTCTCCATCAATTCGACCGCCGACCCGTGTCATAACTCGGAGCACATCAGGAGCCTCTCCACTTTCTCACAGTCCGAGAGCATGTAGCGCCGGGTCAGCGTGGTTTTGAGAGCCCCATATTTGTCGCGGGCTGGGGGCTGTTAGAGCAGGCTCACCACCTGCTGAGTTGTGCGTGCGTCCAGTGCTGCGACCATGTAGTAATATCTGGTATCATCTGCCGTTATTCCTCGGAGCGTGAACTGGGCCTCGGTGTGAAGGAACCAAGACTTCGGGTCGTGTAGCCAAAAGTCTGGGAGTTTGACCGAAACCGCGCACGCGTTGCTGGCACTTCCCGTCCAGGTTGTCTCCGGGGTGTTCGCCTCACGTTCCATTGTGCGTCAAGGGTCACCAGTGTGGAGAGAATAACCAGGCCGAACTTTTCCGAGCAGATGAAGCTTTATTCCACTCTCTCTCACATTCACCAGAATCAGAAAACTTCCCCCAGGTTGTAGGCACTCTCTTTTATATCACAGCACTGACACTTCTCTGCTACCTGGGGTGCTGCATTAACATATCACTCCCCACACTCCCCACCTTTGATCTGCCACTTCAGTCTGAGGGAAAACTCCTGAGTAACTACTGAGTGGGTTCCCCACAATGTGTTCAATACTTATTTTCCCTGCTGTAATTGTATTAGTTTATACGTGTAGTTTATAGTGTATTGTCAATAAACTCATGCAATACTATAACAGGAAACATTTACAAATAGTTGAGGCCCACTGGAGTGCATCATTTTATATTGCAGCAATATTTTGTTATTAAAAGGTTTTTAAAACTGTAATCAATCAAATTAACTACAAAACACCCAACATTAATATACACAGCAGAAGGACCTGTTTGGCTGTAACCGTTGCATCAGAGCTGCCCATTTGTTAGTAAATATTTAACGAAGAATGATTTATTTTGTTATTTGGGCATTTTTGTGTCCTGTTTGGCCATTCCACTCCATAATCATGACAGTATTATTAAGTTTTGAATTTTTAGATACTCACGCGGGAGGGCGGCCTCACAATTCTGCAAAGGACAGTGGTACCACATGGGGGAAGCAGCAGTTGGGACTCCCGTCTACCACTGACCGGGCAGGCTGGGTGTGCCTCCCCGCAAAGGACCGTGGTCTGCTCGGTCAAGCCACTGCTTCTCCTGACATGTCCTGTGTTGAACACACCGGTGTTCTTTGTCAGACACGAGTCCCTGCTGATGCTCCGCCCAGTCTGCTCACGCACCCCGTGCTCTCTACATATGCTAAATTATCCTTTAGACTTACACAATCATGGCAACTTTATAGTGTAATTTTTAAGCATTAAATCTTCAGTATTATTGTTTTCTAGTCAAATTTGGCACTTTTTGCTTCCTTGTTTTGCTCACAGAGCACTATGATTACTGATGCCGTGATGCGTGATTATCCATTCAGTACGGAGTCAATCCGAAACCCCGCCCACACTTCTAGAAGCCAGAGCATGAGGAGAGAGTGACGACTAAACTTTTATTAATAAAAATTACATATTTTGAGTGAACAACTCCATACTTGGGGATGCAGACCCTCCTAACCTCAGCAAAGCACTTATAAAATCTGAAGTCAGTCTGACCAACGATTTGAGAGATATGTGAGGAACAGACAAACACACACACAGATTCCTTGCATTTATAGACAGATTTGCTTACTTCATAGGGACTGACTTATGGTTTTGTGATTATTTCTTTCTTTTCTTAATGGGCATTAAATATCAATTTTTAGGCAGATCAGATACGGTAGTGGTTACCGTAACTGCTCCCTTTTGGGGTCACTAGGGATCAGCCAAAAGAAGAAGTAGTTATGGTAATAGTTAGGATTAGGGAGTTGTGAGGGTCAAATTTAGTTTCAAATTTAATTTCCCAATTCACCCCTTCACCCTACCCCTTAGTCCTACCCCTTCGTGTTACCTATTCACTGTGAATGTGCAAAACGGAGGAGTAGGGTAAGGATAGGGTGAAGAGGTGAATTGGGACGCACCTTACACACATTAGAACTGTAGCCCTCCACCATGTTTCTTCAGGTCGTTATTTCTATGACCAAATAGGGCCATATTACAGTCCATAATCAGTTGTCAGAGAGGCACGGTGCACATTTATGGGTGTTTCCAAGATCATTTCATTATTACAGATACAGAATTTAATGCCAGGTGTGAAGTCGAAAGAGATTCTCTTAATGCTTTTAATTATTCAGAGATGTGTTTGAGGCGTACTGTGAAATAAATCAATTGCTGTCTTTGCTCTCATTCCTTTTAATAAACAGTAGCGTGACCCACACAAAGCTGCAGGTCCGGACAACATTCCGGGACGTGTGCTCCGAGACTGCGCAAGCGAGTTGGCGGATGTCCTGACTGACATTTATAACATCTCCCTGAGTCAGGCCATCGTTCCCAGATGCTTCAAGACCTCTATCATTGTACCGGTGGCAAAGAAACCAATTGTGTCCTGTTTGAATGACTATCGTCCTGTTGCACTGACACCAATTGTGATGAAGTGTTTTGAATGGCTTGTCAAACCATACATTACAGCCTGCCTCCCTGCATCACATGACCCACTCCAGTTTGCATATCATTCAAACCGCTCCACGGAGGATGCTATAGTCGCCACCCTACACTCTGTCATCACCCACCTGGACCAGAAAGACACCTACGCCAGACTCCTGTACATTGATTTCAGTTCAGCATTCAACACCATTATTCCCCAGAGACTGATGGAGAAATTACTCCTTCTCGGTCTGAACACCGCCACATGTCTCTGGTTCCTGGATTTCCTGACTGAGAGACCTCAGTCTGTCCAGGTTGGAAACAACATCTCCAACTCTGTCACGCTGAGCACCGGATCCCCTCAAGGCTGTGTACTCAGTCCACTGTTGTTTACACTTCTAACACATGACTGTGTATCCAGACATGAGGGGAACCAGATTATTAAGTTTGCAGACGACACCACGGTGGTGGAGCTTATTCAGAGGGATGAGGAATCAATGTACAGGGAAGAAGAGAGAGACCTGGAGGGCTGGTGCAGGGAGAACAATCTGGTGCTCAACGTGGACAAAACGAAGGAGATGATTATCGACTTCCGGCGGTCACAGCCTGAGCACGTCCCCCTCAGCATCGGCGGCCGTTTAGTGGAGAGAGTAGAGAACATCAAGCTCCTCGGAGTGCAGATCTCGCAGGACCTGACCTGGAGCAAGAATTCCTTGGAGATCAGGAAGCGGGCTCAGCAGAGACTGCACTTCTTGAGGAAACTCAAACAGGCCTCTCTCCCCATCTGCATCCTCAGGACCTTCTACAGAGGTGTGGTGGAGAGTGTTCTGACGTACTGCATTGCTACATGGTACTCCAGCTGCAGTATGTCAGACAAAAAAGCCCTGCAGAGGATAGTCAAGGGGGCTGAGAGGGTAATTGGAGTCTCCCTCCCCTCTGTCCAAGAACTTTTTCAGAACCGTTGTAGGAGCAGGGCACTGAACATTGTCAAGGACCGTTCTCACTCTCTGCATAAACACTTTGAACTTCTTCCATCTGGTAAACGATTCCGGAGCATCAGAGGCAGAACCACCAGACTGATCAACAGCTTCCTTCCACAAGCTGTCAGGATGCTGAACAGTTGACCCGGAATCTCTCATACACACTGCTGCGGACATTTTGTATATTATTTGTATATTATAGTTAGTTTGGGTTTTTTTTTTTTTCCCCAAGTATGTCTCAGGGATGTGTGAATGGTTGGGGGTGGGGGGTGGAGCTATGTGGGAGTGTCTTAAATCATGCTGCTTCTATTTATATGGATGCCCAGAGAAACACAATTTCATCTTGCCTGCACTACAGTTGTATGTACAGCAATATGACAATAAAATTTGATTTGATTTGATTTGAGATCAAAGGCTTAATGCCAATATGACAGTGTTAAATAGGAGGACAAAGCAGTTTTGTGTTGAAGACAATGTGGGCACATTCACAAAGTGAAAATGCATTTAAGAGCAAGGTGATTTTAAGGAGTGTAGGAATATTTAATTGGTTATAAGGTACAAAAATTATTTAATTTAGACTAAGAGGTGTATGTGGAAACGGAGGTTTACTTCATTACCACAAACACTCACAAACAAGAGGAAAACATTTCTAAGGGGCACCAGTCCAAAAATCTGGACAATTTTATTATTATTAGTTATTAATAACTTATCTTTATACCTTCAATCAATCAGTCTCAAATATTCGTGAATTCTCCTGGGTGACTTTAGAAACAAACAGGAAAAGAAATCAACAAAAACTTCCATATACCATTTACAATTTTAATGATCAGACAGATTAAATGACATTACATTCAATGGATTTGTTGGTAAAGTGAAATGATCATGTATCAAGCATCACATTCAACTTGTAACTGATTATTGAGCAACAGAGTGTAATCACATTTGTGGTACCAAGAAAACATTAGTATGAATTTGTAACTGTGATGAAAATGGAGACTGAAATAACTGTAACAAAAATATGAAGAAAATTGGAGGAAATTTTATGAAAAAAATTATAAAAGCTAATTATATGGAAAAGAAATTCTAAGTTACTCTAAAAATAAAACAGAATTTAATGAAAAGAGGAATACTATTTCTCTTTAATTCTATAGCTCCTGTCATGAGCTCCCCATGCGTCTCTCTAATGGGCACGGCGAGGGGAGAAAGGACAAGAGGATTTAAGTGCAGGGTTACACCAAACACACATTTATTAACACAAAACTTAACATACAGACACAGAACAGCTTGAATCCTCGTTAGTGTCCTCAAGGTAGCCCTACACACACACTGGAGGAAAACAGCGGTGGAACAGCGCACAGGCAGTTACTCACAGTGGGGGGGCAGACCGAGTGTCACAGCGAAATCCAAGACACACAGACAGTCCTTACTGACGTGACGGTTGACGGCGGAGAACGACCATCCAACGCGTACCATAATCCAGCGGCGTCTGTCTAGCGAAGAGCTCCTTTAATACAGACGCCACTGGCGTGACAAATAGGAATCACTTGGGTGAGGCACAGACAGATAATTACCGGGGACTGGAAACAGCTGATGCACCAGAAGGAGAGCGAGGGGGCGTGGCTAGGCCGGCAGCCTTTCAGCAGCATGAGAGAAAGGTGATGACAGATGCTGACTAACAGCTGCCGGTCAGGCAGTGGCTAGAGGCATGGCATAAGTACAAGAATACATCAAAACACACATAACCAGCAAAGCCAACCCCACAAAGAAATAGAGGCCGGGCAGGGGAAAGCCAAGCCAGCTTGGCACGTGACAGAACCCCTCCTTCTAGGGGTGAATACCAGACACCCATGGTAACATCATAAGAACCCCCCCCCCATACCACTCCCCACAGGCAAAACAATAACACACGAACCCGGGTTGGAGGTAGGGGGAACAGGAAAGGACGGAACACAATACCCCGCCCAGGGTCCACAATTAATCCCCCCAAGTCCACGGGCGTAAGGGGTCAGGAGGCCACCCAGAGTCTCAGGCCCAGCAGAAGGTCCAGTGGACGGAATCCAGCGGCCCGCCGGACAGCATGGGCCACCAGAGGAGTCAATTCTTCTGGCGGCCGGCCCATGTTGCTCAGCCACCAGGACGGAGGAAGTGAAGCAGGATGTGACCTGCCCACCGGATGGCTGACTGGAGGGCAACTGGACCAGGGAGAGGGAACCTTCACGGGCTCCTCAGTGGCACCCGCGGTGGACCCCGACCGGGCCGGCTCCGCCACACCCACGACAGACTCCAGTGGGAGCCTCACTGTGCCCACAGTGGCCCCTGACTGGGCCGGCTCCACTGCACCCGCGGTGGACTCCAGCGGGAGCCTAACTGTGCCCACGGTGGCCTCTGACCAGGCCAGCTCCGCTGCACCCACGGTGGACTCCAGCAGGAGCCTGGCTGCTTCCACGGTGGCCTCTGACTGGGCCGGCTCCGCTGCACCCTCGGTGGACCCTGATTGGGCCAGTGCTGCACTCACGGTGAGTGGACCAACCTGCAGGAGCACCAGGCTGAGGAGATGATTGATGGGAGGAGCCCTGACGACCCTGGCAGGAGAAGCTGGAGCAGCGACGTCCTCCTTAGGCAGGACCGGACCCACGGCAACCTCCGGCAGTGACACACCCTCTCTGGCAACCCTGGTTGAAGGCTCGGGGAAGCAGGAAAAGAAAGATGGTTAGGGTCGCCGGTAGCAGCGGAGCTCGGCATAGGAAGTTCAGACACAGCTGTGCCTGACTCTCCTCACCCAGAGCCAGGCAAGATCTCTCTAAAACTGACATAAGAAAAACAAGAGAGATTACTTGCCTGAGCTTGAGCTCCACCATGGTCCAGGACTCCATCGATCCCAGCGATGAATACTCAGGCCCGGCCTCCAAGAGGTCCAACTCCAGCTCCCAGTCCACTGCAGACGCCTCCACATCTGGCAAGATGGTGTTGGCAGTCCTGTTGTCCACCTGCAGCAGCTCCAATGCTGGGGATTCCACCGGCGTGGCTGCAGTGGGACCTCTCCATGCTGACTCTGGAAATGGATCATCCGAAGCCAGTGGCTCCTCCACCGTCTGATGGCCCTGACCTTGAGCCAGTTGGCCCTCAGGGAGAACGGGAGGAGATACGGAGAGGGGAAGAAGTGAATTAATATTTGCAGCCGGAGGAGGGGACCCAGCGGACTGCTGAAATTGGGCCTCTCCCTCGGGAGACAGACAAGGTTTGCAATTAGATTGAGTGGAATGAAAAAAACACTTGCCTGTCATCCCGGTTCCCGATGTTGACAGCTGCAAACAGTTGGCAGTCACCCTTCTCCGTGTCACTGACCCCTTCAAAGGATTGTGGAGGAGCCGGCTCCGATGACGTGGAGGTGAGCATGGCCGGGACAACCTCGGAGGGCCTCTCAGTGACTGGAGTGATGAGGGCCGCTGAATACGAGAGGGGCTTCCTCCGGAGAGGCTTCCTTTTCCTCACGGTCGGTTGGGTCATCAGATAGTCCGGGATTCTGAGCACACCATCCGGCCGCAAGTAATCAAGACCGATGATCTCCGGAGTAACAGGGAACAATGGCAATGTAGCCACAGGGGGCTTGAGCGCTGGGAGCTCCTCACTCGACCCCATGCATGGCACAGCAAAGATCTCTCGGAGAATCTTGGTCGCCTCCGGATGGGCCCACAGGCTATCCCGATACATCACTCTCACTGCCGTATTTCGAGCCCTTCGAGCTGTCTCGGATGAACCGGGCTCCAGCGTCCGCGAGAGTATCTCCTCCAGCAGACAAAGCGAGTGCAGCTCCCTCTCCAGCAGCTCAGTCATCATGCTCAGATACAGGTGAGTGGAAAAGAGACAGTCCCAAAAATGAAAAAAAAAAATGATTAGTGTGGGTGTAACCCGCTAAATCCTTTGATTCGGCTGGATTATTCTGTCATGAGCTCCCCGTGCGCCTCTCTAATGCATACGGCGAGGGGAGAAAGGACGAGAGGATTTAAGTGCAGGGTTACACCAAACACACATTTATTAACACAAAACTTAACATACAGACACAGAACAGCTTGGATCCTCGTTAGTGTCCTCAAGGTAGCCCTACACACACACTGGAGGAAAACAGCGGCAGAACAGCGCACAGGCAGTTACTCACAGTGGGGGGGGCAGACCGAGTGTCACAGCGAAATCCAAGACACACAGTCCTTACTGACGTGACGGTTGACGGCGGAGAACGACCATCCAACATGTACAATAATCCAGCGCCGTCTGTCTAGCGAAGAGCTCCTTTAATACAGACGCCACTGGCGTGACAAATAGGAATCACCTGGGCGAGGCATGGACAGATAATTACCGGGGACTGGAAACAGCTGATGCGCCAGAAGGAGAGCAAGGGGGTGTGGCTAGGCCGGCAGTCTGTCAGCAGCATAAGAGAAAGGTGATGACAGATGCTGACTAACAGCTACCGGTCAGGCAGAGGCTAGAGGCATGGCATAAGTACAAGAATACATCAAAACACACATAACCAACAAAGCCAACCCCACAAAGAGATAGAGGCCAAGGCGGGGAAAGCCAAGCTGGCTTGGCATGTGACAGCTCCGATCAGCGTTATGAACTAGTTTTAAACCTGAGACAAATTAAGGCGACGGACATTGCACTACTCAGCAGATGAAACAAAGGAATCTGGCTCATGTGACCTTTAGTTTTCATTGGCTTCTAGCTGGATCCAGGAGCTGAAGCTTTATTTGAAGATTATACCGGAGAATATCTGCCAGCAGATATTTCTTCCCAGGGACAAACAGTCAGTAGCTGAGGTCTGCTGACACTGATGAGGCTGTTGGCCGCGGAGCATGCCATGTGAGACAACACGAGAATCTTTCGGCGGCATTCTCAGGTCCAAATAAATTGGAGGTAGTTCAGAGTCTGATCAAAGTCACAGAATTGGAGACAAGATTAATAAAAAAATTTTCAAGCCACAAAATCCGAGTTCTGCAGATGACGTGGGGGTGTGCGAATACAGCTTCCAGTGTGAGGAAAAATGATCAGTCCACTTTAAAACACACAGTGAGCTAAAGAAAATCAAAAAGAACAGTTTAGCAGAATAAAATAGAAAACTACTGTGAACACGGAGTTTCACTCCATATAAAAGAGAAGCTTGAGCTCAAAAAGAAAAAAAAGTATTTTTTGCAGACGTTTAAAGGAAAGAGCATTAAAAGCAGGACACACAAACTTAGACAAACTTTCACAGAGAACTCTCTCAGAGCCAGACTAGGGGTTCCTCACTTAAAACTGAGTAAGTTTCCAGGGGAAAAACTTGACTGATATAAAAGAGAACCAATTGTCTCCCATCGCAGGAGAATCGAATGAACTCTGGTCCAGTAAGAAAACAGTCCTTTGTCTGTAACTGACCAATAGAATGAAAGGGGACGTTGTCCAACAGAGACTGGCTGGTGATTGGCTGAGCCAGTCAAATGGCTTGAGTAAGCTTTTCCAATAGGATAAACACATCTTGATTAATATAAAAACTCACTTTATATACTTATGTATAAAGTCTAAGCTAACTTCAGTGATTCATGACTAACTTTCAGTGAGCATGCACTTTTATAAACTTGTCCTTCTATAATTAACATGCATTAGAATAAGGTTCATTTATGCATTTTCAAACATGCAACACATTTAAAATCAATGATTAATGAAACACTTCAAACCAGAATGGTATGTCAGAGTCCCCCTTGATTTTCCAGGGTTTCCTGAAAATGAAAATAATCTGAGAATTGAGAGTTTTTGTTAAAAGGAATTCATTGCAATCATTAACCTCAGTTCAGCTTGTAGAGGCATCAGCGAACATATTCCAGAGTTGTCTACCAGGGAGTAATGTTGAGCTATGGATAATTCCTAGCGATCGCTGGAATTCACTCAAGGGGTCTGGGATGTTTCAAACAGTACTTTGAAGCATAAAACTGCCTGGTTTGGTGAAAGTTCCAGGATTTATGATGGCAAACTAAATCCGTTCCTGGCACGAAATGGGATCCTTATCGTTCTTTTTACCATGGAATGTGTTTTCAAACGGTGGTCCTTAGGTGAAGGAAACAATTTTTGACCAGACTTTTGGGTGAAACAATTTCTTTAAGGTGAAGAGCGATTTTATAGATTGGAGCCAAGGGGATTGATGCTACAGAAGCTTTTTAATTAATTCCACAGTATGCTTGTACTGGGAGACGTGATCATAGCTCATCTCGGCCAAGGTCTATTAATCTACTCTGCTGAATGCAAAATTGTTGTTTTAATTCAAAACAGCTGTCAGGATATTTTCATTTTGAATCATTCTGTTAAAAGAATTGCAGTGAATGACGTTTTCATTAGATATTGATGAATGTCGGTTTTGTGCACACCTGCCGGCTCTTCTGTGGAAGAAGTTACACAGGAAATGGATGAAAACTTGAAAGACTGGGACAGCAACAACTCAGAGAATGACATAGAAGAGAAATGGGCAACACTGAAGGATACGGTGTATCAGACTGCGAGTGATGTATTAGGCCACCCTGAGAGGAAACATCAAGATTGGTTCGATGAGCATGATGAACACCTGAAGAAACTACTAGAAGCGAGGAATACAGCTAGGCAGGAAAACCTACAGTGTAACACAAGGTCGAAGAAGAAGAAATACTCAAAGGCTCAGAGTGAGCTACAGAAGTACACCAGAGAGATGAAGTCCAACTTGTGGGATGAAAAAGCAGAGGAACTTCAAGCTGCAGCAGACAGGAAGGACATGAATACATTCTTCACAGGTTTGAGAGAAATCTACAGCCCTAAACCAAGAGGACTGATCCAACTAAATTAGGCTATGGATGGTGAAACGGTTTTGCGGGAGAAAGACAAGATCCTGGACAGATTTACAGACCACTTTGACCAACTACTAAACAACCCTGGAGATCTCATTGAAGAGGTTAAAGAAGCTCTAGTGCAGCGACCAGCTGTATCATGTCTGGATGAACCACCAAATTTTGATGAACTAATGGAAGCTATCAGGACAACACAGGATGGTAAAGCTCCAGGAAGGGATGAAATTCCTGCAGAAATGTGGAAATTTGGTGGTGTTCAGCTGACCAACTGCCTGCGCAAGCTCATCCAAGAGATATGGGATGCCCAGAAAGTACCTCAAGACTGGAAGGATGCAAGTATTGTGCCTTTGTTCAAGAAAGGTGACAGGAAAGATTGTGGAAATTACCGAGGTATATCACTGCTAGCCACTGTTGGTAAGATTCTTTCACGTGTACTACTGAACAGACTCAATGAACACATCTCACAGAATGTACTACTGGAAACCCAGTGCGGCTTTAAAGGTGAAAGAAGCACAATGGACATGATTTTCTGCTTGAAACAGGTCCAAGAAAAGTGTATCAAACAGAACATGCCGCTTTATGTAGTCTTCATAGACTTCAGTAAAGCCTTCGATACTGTTTCGCAACAAGGACTTTGGCAGGTACTCAAGAAATATGGCTGTACAGAGAAGTTTGTCAGCCTGATCGAGGCACTCCATACAGGTATGCAAGCAAACATGGCAATAAGTGGTTCAGTATCTAAAGACTTTTCAGTAAGCAACGGGGTGAAACAAGGGTGTGTGCTGGCACCTACACTCTTCTCGCTATATCTGGCAGCCGTGCTTGAGGTGGCCTTCAAAGACACTTCAGAAGAAGTATACATTCAAACAAGGAAAGAAGCAGACTTGTTCAATGCGGCACAGTTTAAAGCCAAGAGTAAGACATCGATAAAGGTAGTAAGAGAAATGCTCTTTGCCGACTACAGTGCTCTAGTTGCACACAGTGTGGAAGATATGCAATCTTTAGTGGAGTAATTTGCAAGAGCAGCTAGCCAATTCAGCCTCCAAATCAACATCAAGAAGACAGAGTGCCTTTATCAACCACCAAAGTTCCAATTATCAACATCACTACCAGAAGAGATCAGCATTGGTACAGAGCCACTAGTCAAGTGCAAGATTTTCAAGTATCTAGGGAGTACTGTTTCAAAGAATGCTAGGCTGGAGGATGAACTATCTCTCAGAATGGGAAGAGCGAGCGCTGTTTGGAAACTTGAGGGAGAGACTGTGGGACAATCGACATGTGTCTATCCGTGTGAAATGCAAAGTGTACAGAGCAACAGTACTGGCAACTCTATTGTACGGTGCTGAAACTTGGACTGTCTACAGAGTGCAGGTGAAGAAACTCCACGCGTACATGATGAGACACCTTCAAGCCATAATGAACATCTCATGGAAAGACAAGATAACCAACATAGAAGTGTTGAAACGAGCTGGTCTACCATCAGTGGAGAACATGCTAATACAGATGAACCTGAGATGGCTCGGACATGTTGAGAGGATGGACCACCAGCATCTCTCTTGGCAGTTACTCTACTCACAGTTATGCGAGGGCAAACACAATCAGGGTAGACCAAGGCTCAGATTTAAAGACACTGTAAAAAGAAACTTGAAGAAGTTGGATATTGACAGGAGTTCCTGGCAGCGAAAGGCTAAGGACAGAGCTGTGTGGAAGAATCTGATCAGACCTAAATGAAACAGTCATTGTCACCCACGACAGACTGCCATGATGGTGATGATGCCGGCTCTTTTGCGGTCACAGTAACAGCTGTTTTTCCAGGATAGGGAAGACTGGTCCCACTCCAGTCTGGCAGTTAAATTAAAAAGAGGATTGGATCATAAACCCATGCAGAGTATTTTTTTTCCCCTCTGTGCAGTGAAAACCCCTATTATGTCTTTCAAATAGTTCGTATTTGTTCGTAACTGTCCTCATTTAACAGAAAACACCAGCTGAGTGTGCTTTGTGGTTAATCGAGACATGCAAGCACAAACAGACATGAGATATGATGATGTAGCATCATCTCACTTTGGCTCTTCAATAAAAATTATTCTTCAGCTTAAAGACATTGTTTCTCTCAGGAAAAGGACAGCCAGGAACTGCTCTTTCATCCCAGGACCACAGCTGAACTCACATTCCCTTGTTAAACCAGTCTCAGGAATTCCTCCTGAACATTTTATTGGCCCAGAAAACTTGGAGACAAAGAACAGACTCTTGTGGAATGCCCTATGGTCACTACAAAATACCCACAGCTCAACATTGCCCTCTACTGGCAACTCTGGGACACGCTGGATTTAACCAGTGAACCTTTTAATCACATCTTTGTTAAGACTCACTTCTCAACATCTTCCTCTTTTTCAGGACACCATGGAAAGCAGGTGGACTCTGACGTTTTGATGTGGACAATCCATAATGGGTTTGAAATATATTACTTGATTTTAAATATGTGCATGTTAAAATATTTAAATGAATGTTTATTCTTGCATGTTAATTTAAAAGCACTAGTTATGAAGTTGCATGAATCACTAAGGCTAGCTTAGACTTTATACATAAGTAGGTTAAGGAATCCCCAGTGTATTAAAATTGTGTGTGTTTCCATGGGGACCGGTATCAAGTATCACCCAGCATTTACTGGGCTCCAGTTCCTCTATTCCATTGGTACCTCGCAGACAAAAGCCTGTCATTGGACTAAAGTTCATAAAACCCACCCACGAAGGAAGTCTATTGGCTGGGGCTCCTGTCAATCACGGAGGCCCACAAAAGTTTCCCCAGATAAAAAGGGAACGACGCCCTCTTTCAGTCTTTCTTTTTTTGGCTCTTTCGGCTCTGCTCTTTATCCCTTTGTCTTGTCTTCACACCAGATGACTGCAAAGCACCACAGGAGAACAAAGGACATTTCTCCCACATGTTTTTCTTGTTTTTCTTTAAACGCCTAGGAATTAATCTTTTTCTTTCTTGAGCTCAAATCCTAAATTTGGAGTCAAACTCCATTTCTAGAGGTTTATTTTTATAACTTTTTCCTGTTAAACTTTCTTTAAAATTCATTGTTTTTAGTTTTGACTTTATGTTTATAAATTTTATGGACCAACTCCACACTAGAAGCTAATTTCATCTCCACAAAGTCCGAAGGTCCATTAATTTTGCTATTGGATAAGATTTTTAATTATTCTCGAATTCCTCATGGGAAGCCGCAGATCCTCGACGCAGCCCACCATCACAGCTGCCTGAAGAAATCAAAACGCCATGTTAGACCTCAGCCCTCGTGATCAACACATCAAAAATCTCATCTTGTGACAATAGGCTAGAAAGCCGTTGTACTGTGCAAGAATATTTGTGGGTCAAATATTCTAACTTTGGGAGCCATCTGAGAACTACCGACGATGAACGACAGAACCTTTCATCTTCAACCTTGGGTGACGTGAGCTGCCTTCTTGTTCATCTGCTGAATAAAATGTCTGAAATTTGAGAATAATTCAGTATCTGATCAGATGCAAAATTAAAGAGCACTTAACATAACTCTTCTGTTCATTAAAATTCCATTTTCATTTTCTTAAGAGTAATCCAGAAGTTTCCATATAATTAGTTTAATTTTCCCCATAAATTTGCGTTCTGTTTTCCATAATCTGTTAACTTCAAACTGATCTAAATTCAGCTTACATTTTCACCCTGGTTCTGCAAATGTTCACATTGTTACTCTATCATAAATAAGTTTACTTTAATGTTTAATAAAACTCATTTCAATGTCCTTTAATCATCATTTCATTTAATAAATATGTGAAAATGAGAGAAGTTGTTGGGAATTTATTTCATTCTGAGTCTGGTTTCAAAGTCCCCAGTATCAAATTCACTAAAATTTTGAGACTGATTATTAATTAATTTATTGAGTGATTAAACAGGTATAAAGTGAAATTAAGGATTAAAGTGCTCCTTAAAAGGAGCTGGTGCCCCACAAGTGTTTATTAACTTTTTCTGTGTGTATGGACCCAGAGTTCATCTCAGGTCCCGATACATTAAAGCGAGGTAGTCGGATACCCAAAAGCCGATGGTGTATAGAACACGTATATTAGGATTTGTATGTGAAATTTCAGCATCGAAACTGCTCCCGTTTAGTTGTAATTAATATTCAAAAATGATATTTTCGGGATGAAAGAATTCAAGCATCCGTGCATTTGTTTACTTCTCAGGGCTGCTGCTGGAGAGCAAGCCGTGTGCAAAATGCGATTGTGTTGTTAATATAGCACATTTTTTGTGGAAATGTTACTATTATTAGTTGTGAAATGTGTTATAAAATGATTAGACGATGATACTATGGCTCTTCCTGCTGTTCCCGTTTCACTGTTTTTTCCCGATGTAAAATACGGGATCCCTACAGCCCATCAGGGCACGAAGTATCCCGGCCGATGTAAACAGCCACAGACCAAAAAACGTACAGTTGCTCGTGGAACAGGTCATTCACACTCGCAGACAATCGCACTATATGTGACTATAGGATTTTCTTTCCATGCATGCAAAAAAAAAAATTTTTCCCGGATCCGACTACCTCGCTTTAATACAAATTAAATAATTTTATACCTGATCATAATTATTAATCACACATTTCTCTACAATGATGTGCTATGATGACTGAACACATGACAGATTAGTGGACAGAATACTTTGTCACAGAAGAGGTTTGTAGTTTAAAATCTTCAGACTGGCAGTATCCCACCACATCTTCCCCTGTGCACCGCATCCACACCGGAATGCACACACGCTCCCTATTCATTCATTCATTCCCTAAAAAATTACTACTGTACATCAATGCCTAATCTATAGACTCCAATGGTAAGTCCATGATTAAAATGAGAATGTGGGTAGAAAAAAAACTATTAAATGTATTTTCATTTTATAATTAAAATAACTGGTGATTATAACTGTTCCAACTCTCTCCATTAAAATAACAAAAAATCCCAGCACATACTGTTTCCTCATGAGCTCCAGAGCTCCATGATTTCAAAACACGCTGCTGAAATAGCATTAAACAATGCGGTTATGATGAGAAACACTGTGACAGATGGAACAGTGTTGCCTGATTTCATACACTACTTTTGTGAACAGCAAGACACATGTGTTAGCAGTGGGGGAAAAACATATTCCCCTCCATGAAAGAATTATCCTTTGACACTCATCTAGTGTTCCATGACCTTGAGAAGGTGGAACAAAATCTGTGAGAAACGGTGCGCTCACTCTGGAAGAAAATGTTTAGGCAGATTGACAACTGGCAAAGAAACCTTAACATAAGCAAGATGGTGTATTACAAATCTGCCATATAAAACACAGCACCAGTGGTGAAATTACTTTGTCCGGTAGCGTTGGCCATTTCCGCTGTGTGTGGGTGTGTGTGTGGGTGTGTGTGTGTGTGGGTGTGTGTGTCTACGTGCTCTGGTTAGCCCACCCGTTACTGAAGCATAGCCAGCTCTTACTTGGCAGCCACTTTGAAACCTTTCTTTACCTCTGCAGTGGTCAACAGTGTCAACAGCTCCATCAGACCACATGTAGACGGAGAGTCCATGACTCCATGTGAGTGGAGCATCTGTCTGTGCCTGTTCCTGTTTTAATGGTATGTGATGCAGGTTTATGCAAACCGTGTGTGTGCAGCTGCTGGAGGCATTTGTTGATGCTATTTGCAACCAAGCGTTTATTAGTATAAAGGCTTGGTTCTGTGGAAGTGAAAAAATAAATTTCTCTTTCAGTGGCTCGGTTTGTTTTGATTTTATGTACAATTTCTGTAATAAATGCTGAAAAACAAATATACATGAAAATACTTCAGTGTCTTCCCAGAATTTATCTATGCCTATACTGTGAATAAACCACAACCCTCACTGTCAACAATTTTCACTGGGACTTTTTCTTTAGTGAAACATCGTTCCAATGAAAACTGTCCTCAGTGAGGTCTACTGAGTCCTGGGCTGTTTAGACACTTTGTTAACAACATTTATTCCAATACAAACTCACGCCTCATGCAGGGGTGTAGCAAGCTTTTCAAAAGTGTGGGGGATGTGGTTCGGGGAAAGGAGGGGGGAGGTATCAGCTATAAATTGAGACTCTTAATGGTTGTATGTTATAAACTCGTCAACTGTGCCAACAAAGAATCCTTGAAAGATTGGTTACAATTCCATAAAACGGTTGATGAATGTGACATGAACATATAACCAATTACCTTTAGTACCACTGAGTTTGAAAGCTCAGAGTATATTTGGGCAAGGACTATTTCACAATAAATTTTGGATCTAGTTGATTGGGCGTACCAGTAATGTGCACAGGCAGGTGCTCCCCCCCCCCCCCCGCCAAAAAAAGCAGCACTCCCAAATACTGAAAAAAGAAAACTTACATACAGTAGCACATACTTCACTGTACTTACTTGGTATATGTGTTTTATTTTAATACCAATGCACTCATGGAGATATTTAATACCTCATTTCTACAAAATTATCACCTCACACAGAGACCATTGTTTTCATCATTAATTATGTTCTAGTGCATGCCCGTAGAAAGCAAGTATTCCTGTCTGAAACAGGTAGCCCAATCAGGCTTTACAGGCCAAAATGTAGGCTGTGTTTGAAAGTGGAAAACAAATAGGTGTAGCCTATATGTAGGCAATCACACATGTTAGTCTTTGACATACTATATGAAAGGGACTGAACTGAGATTTATTTGACTGTGTGAATATTAATTACAGAATAATTGAAAATGAATGGGACATCCAATATTAGCCACTGTTTAAGAACCGCTTGTTTATTTTTTTTGTCCGATCACTTATCTGTGTGATCTTTTATAAGTTATATTCATAATAGTGTATCTTGCACATTGGGGAATGGGAGTTGTTCAGTCACCATCATAATTTAGTTTATATGTGTAGTTTATAGTCTATCGTCAATAAACTCATGCAGTATTATAACAGGACACATTTACAAATATTTGAAACTCACTGTAGTGCATCCTTTTGTATTTTAGTGATATTATAAGTACAAAACACCAAACATTATTATTTTTTTTTGTATTTGTATCTTGTATACTTTATTGATCTCCAGACAGAAATTCAGAGCATCCACGGTATGGCACCAATCCCTTCACCATTCACACACACACACACACACACACAGCAGAATGACCTGTTTGGCTGCAACTGTTAAGTTTTTGAGAGGGTTGCTTCAGTGTGTTATTATTCATCTGAATATCCCGCAACGTTAGAATGGGGAAGTTTTGCTGCTTTTTCAAATGCAACAACTGCTCTCATGATTGGCGTGGGGAAAAGATTGATAACAGCGTATGCTTTTTTAACTTCCCTGCTTGGAAGAAAAGTGGAGAGAATCGGGTCTCCAAGCTAACAAAGAGGCATCGGATGGAATGGATTGCAGCGGTCAGAAGAAAAGACATCAGCTATGACAATATTCCTGCACACGTGGTCATGTGTTCACGGCATTTTCATGAAGGTAAGTTGTGATTTAAACACAAAGATTACTTGTATGCACCTGGAGATGCTGCAGCTGTAACAGAGGCGCAGGCGTATAGAGTTATTGCTAACTTTTAACAAGCCGGCTGCACATCTACATATCTAATCAAAGTCACCATTTTTTGCACAGGCAAACCAGCCTATGAAATGTTTGACTGATTGTGTGCCATCATTACATCTCAGTCATGAAGTGAAAAAAAAAAAAAACCACAATGAGCAGTCAGAGATGACTGAAGCTGCACCACCTTCATTATGCACGGATTTAATATCAGCTGGGGGCTGAAGTCTATAGAATGTTTGGTATCATTAGATTCATCAGCTTCTCCTCTTTCAGGTGACTAAAAAAAATCACTGTCCTGATTTAGTATATTTTTATAGCGGCTAATTATTCTGGTAATTTTTTTGGTGCGCCAGTGGGAGCATCAGGCTTATCACATTACTTGATTAGTACTTCATGTCCAGTTGTATAATAATGTGTACAGTGGTACCTCTACTTACGAACGTCTCTACATACGGAATTTTCAGGTTACGAGACACCTCAACGGGAAAATATTGCCTCTAGTTACGAACTAAATTTCAGGATACGAAAGGCAAAAAAGTATGCGCTCCTCGCAGCTTCCGTAGTTTACCGAACGTAAACGTACCTGTAGCTGCTCTGCCATTGGCTATCGCCTAGCATCTTCCTGGTATCCCATTGGCCACGAAGTTTTTTTTTTTTTTCCAAAACTTTATGCGTTTGGTTGATCTCGCCAAAGAATATGGCCGTAATACATCAACGATCAGCACGGTATTAAAACAAAACGAAGCACTTACAAGCCGACAAAAGCAAACGTCCTTGGATCAGAACATGAACCAAAGAAGGCAAAAGGTGACGACGTTTTTTTTTTTTTTCATCTCAAACGACGTTGACGACGATAGCAGTTAAAGGGTAAATGAACATAATTTTTATTATTCTTTCTCTTTTATTATTCTCTTTTATTATTCTTTCTCTCATTTTAAACTCTCATTTTATGTTTATTGTGCAGTAATCTAATTGTAACATGTATTTGTTACATGTTTTGATGCGTTTTTACGATTTATAAAAAATTTATGCCCGAATTTTGGGGGCTTGGAACGGATTACGGCATTTACATGTAAAACGCGCCTCTACTTACGAATTTTTCACGTTACGAGAATTCTTCCGGAACGAATTAAATTCGTAAGTAGAGGTACCACTGTATATACTTATCAATCATCATATGGCAAATTTGAACATAAAAGCCAACATTTCACCAATAGGACTTTGAAATGCCTGTAGTTGCAGAGACACATGCTAGTGTAGGAGAAGGAAGCAGCGCTGAAAAGTGGAGACAGGGACTGCTACAGGGAGGTTAAATACCGGTTTAACAGAGAGCTGAAGAGGGCTAAATCTGTGTACTCAGAGAGACTCCAGCAGCAGTTCACTGCTAATGATTCGGCTTCCGTGTGGAGAGGACTGAGGCAGATCACCAACTATCGGCCTCAGGCTCCTAAAGGTCAGGATGACAAAGCCCTTTGTCAGAGACTGTCCCAACACTATGCCCGTTTTGACACCTCGTCATCTGTGTCCAACTCCCCCCCTCCCTCCAGCTCCACAGCCTCCACATTCCCTACTTCATTTAAGGCACCCCCCCCCTCCTCCCCCCCTCCCCTTATCATCAGTGAGCAGGATGTGCTCAAACAGTTCTCCAGACTGAACCCGCGCAAGGCCCCCGGCCCAGACGGCGTGTCTCCCTCCACCCTGAGACTCTGTGCGAAACAGCTGGCTCCTGTATTCACAGACATTTTTAACACCTCCCTTAAGTTATGCCACGTGCCATCCTGCCTCAAATCCTCCACCATCATCCCTGTCCCCAAGAAGCCACGGATCACTGGACTTAATGACTACAGACCTGTAGCGCTCACCTCTGTAGTCATGAAGTCCTTTGAGCGCCTGGTCCTGTCCCACCTCAAGTCCATCACCACCCCTCTCCTGGACCCGCTGCAGTTTGCCTACCGAGCCAACAGGTCTGTAGACGATGCAGTCAACCTGGCCCTCCACTCCATCCTGCAGCACCTGGACTCCCCGGGAACCTACGCCAGGATCCTGTTTGTGGACTTCAGCTCCGCATTCAACACCATCCGCCCCGCTCTGCTCCGGGACAAGCTGTCCCTGTTCAACGTGCCTGACTCCCTCTGCAGGTGGATCATCGACTTCCTGACGGACCGGAGGCAGCATGTGCGGCTGGGAAAGACTGTCTCAGACTATACTAGCATCAGCACCGGATCACCCCAGGGCTGTGTACTTTCCCCCCTACTCTTCTCCCTTTACACCAACTCCTGCACCTCCAGCCACCAGTCTGTCAAGTTGATCAAGTTTGCGGACGACACCACCCTCATCGGGCTCATCTCCAACGGCGACGAGTCTGCCTACAGGAGAGAGGTGGCCCAGCTGGCGTCCTGGTGCAGCAATAACAACCTGCAGCTGAACGCTCTGAAGACAGTGGAGATGATTGTAGACTTCAGGAAAGTCACTACTCCTCTGCCCCCCCTCACCCTCTCAGGCTCTCCCATCACCACTGCTGATTCCTTCCGCTTCCTAGGCACTACCATCACCAGGGACCTCAAATGGGAGCTGACCATCAGCTCACTCATCAAAAAAGCCCAGCAGAGGATGTTCTTCCTGCGGCAGCTGAGGAAGCTCAAGCTACCCACCAAGATGTTAGTGCAGTTCTACACAGCCATCATCGAGTCCATCCTCACCACCTCCATAACCGTGTGGTACGCAGGAGCCACTGCCAGGGACAGACTAAGGCTGCAGCGCGTCGTGCGCACTGCTGAGAAGGTGATCGGCTGCAAGCTCCCATCTCTCCAGGATCTGTACATCTCCAGGACCCGGAGGCGTGCTGGCCGGATCATAGCCGATCCCTCACACCCTGGTCACGTACTGTTTGCCCCCCTCCCCTCTGGTAGAAGACTTCGGTCCATCCAGACTAAAACCTCCCGTCACATGAACAGCTTCTTCCCCTCTGCCATTAGACTGCTGAACACTAAGTGACTCTCGTGCACCATGTACAGCAGCTCAACCAGACTCATGTCAATCATCACTGTTTTCTTCCTGCATTACCGACTGCACTATATAGTTCTCCACAGTATCTGCTGCTGGCTAATATATATTTTAACTGTTGACCAGTATCACTTAATCTTATCCTACACTTTATTACATGTATAGTTTATTTCTCTTATCTTATCATGTTTAATGTTGCAGCATTGTACCGAGACAAATTCCTAGTTTGTGTACTACATGAACAATGGCAATAAACCTGATTCTGATTCTGATTCTGATTCTGATTCTAGTGCAGAAGACTGTGTAGAAACAATGACTGCTTACTTCTGTGCAAACGACGGCTTTCTGGTCAGTCACTTGGAAGATTTGAAGCAGCTGGACCCATCCACTGGTGAACTGAGCATGAGCCACTAAATATTTTTAATTCTTAAATTTCTCATGGATGTATGCGCTCACCCCACAAACCAGGTAGGCAAACACCTCACAGCGTGACTCCAAGCAGTTGGTTGAGAGCCGTGGTCCATTTCTTGCACTCAGACGGATCAATCCCATTTATTTATTTAACTTTTTGGAGGTAGTGCTCCTTTGCTTCCTTATCCAGCTTCTCTGAGGAAGGAATTTTAATCTTCTGTTTGCTCCATTCCATCAAACATATGTTTGTTTGCATTAGCAGTTGCCGTAGACTACAGGTAAACAAAGAAGCCAGACCTCAAAAATGGCAATGATGGCCCATAATGCAGTGCAGCATGACATCAAAACCTATTCTCTATATTGTTGTAAGTTTGTGTGGAGGAAAGGTAACAATTTTATCACAAAATATGGCAAATTTACAAGAAAAAAAGTATTAAATTTATGGCAAAAACAATAAATTTGCCAGGAAAAAGTTGCACATTTTTCAAAAAAAATAACTTTTCAAGAAAAAAGTTCATGTTTGCAAGAAAACATTGGAAAATTAGACATTTATGAGAGGATTTTTTTTTTTTTTTTAAAAAAGCAAAACAAAAAAAACTAAAAATGTTTTGAAAAAAATGACAATTTTTTACTTGTAAATGTGTGATATGTTAAAAAATAAATCACCAATGTAAAAACTCTCCAGGAGGGCACTTCAGGGGGCAAAGGGGCAGTAGTTGAACATGTTCATTTTTTAGAGCTAGAAGCTACTATTTATTCTCCAGCTGTACAAATATGAGTTTTGATAGGACAGAGAAAAAAAGTGAATGTATACATTTGTCCACATAATTTCAATATTTTTCCACAAATTTACAGCTACTTTCTAGTAAAATTTCAGAATTTTTCTCCTTATATTTTATACTTTTTTCATGTAAATTTGAGACTTTTTCCTCATCAGTTTTCTTTTTCTTTCCCTTCTTTTTTCTGGCAGAAGGTTGTCTATATACCTTAAGGCTATCAGTGTGATATAACGAACTTCTGAAGGGGTATGCCTTCAGGGTAGTTTTCAACCACTCCCCCTTGTAACCCAGTTTCAAAAGCAAAGGGGTAGGGAAGCAACAGCAGCCTGTGAAAATCCAGTTCTCAAAATTAACCAGATGCGCATCAGGATGCACAATTAGCTCTCTCTCGCTTTACATTTGTAGCAAAAGGGCACAGGGTGGTTAAGCCCAACTGGTGGCATCCAACCAGGAATTCAAACCCATAACCTCCGGCTCCAGAGTCCAGCACTCTACCTCTGTCGCCAAGAGGATCGACCCACTTGGCGAACCAAGTAGGAATGCTTTTATTGACTCTGCTATCCCCCCCCCCCCGCCAGATTTTGACATTGTCCTGATATCAGAGGTGCATTTAGTTTTCAGGCTCCGTTAAGGATGGCCACCTTCTGACAACAGCAGTATTTGGGGAATGGAACTAATATGCCACCAGTAAGTCCTGCCAACAATGCCAATTGTAGCCAAGGGGACGGGTGGTTAATCCCAACTGGTGGCATCCGACCGGGGGTTCAAACCCATAACCTCCAACTCCAGAGTCCAGCACTCTACCTGTGTCGCCAAGAGGATCGACCCACTTGGCAAGCCAAGTAGGAATGCTTTTATTGACTCTGCTACACATTTATTGCTGAAAAGTACGTTGGGCTGAGCACTACTGGCCCTACCGGTTCCGTGGTCCATGGGAAAAACTTTGGTGGTTCAACTCAGTCACCAGTAGAAGTCCCCCATGGGTGCAACGCCCATGGTCTCACGCATCCATGAGCTTAAATTTTCTTTTTAGGCAGATAATTTATGTCAATTTTTTCTATTGATAAAAGATGTTCAGTGTAAAAAACTGAAATGAACAGGTACAATGTAGACATAGCTGCACTTAGTGAAACAAGATTGCCTGGATATGATAGCTTGGAAGACCATGGGTACATCTTCTTTTGGAGTGGGAAATCAACTCAAGAAAGGAGAGAAGCAGGAGTGGGCTTTGCAGTTAGAAAGGAGATAGCAGCAATGCTTGATGAGGAACCGGTGCCAATCAACGACAGGATAATGACTATGAGACTCCCACTACAGCGGAAGATGTATGCCACATTCATCAGTGTATGTGCCCCAACAATGACCAACACAGAGGAGGCGAAGGAAGAGTTCTACAGTTCAGATTTAAAGACACTGTAAAAAGAAACTTGAAGAAGTTGGATATAGACAGGAGTTCCTGGCAGCGGAAGGCTAAGGACAGAGCTGCATGGAGGAATCTGATCAAAAAATTGAATCAAGGTTTTAGTAAATGTATAATTTATTTTTGCACTTGTAGTGTTTATTGTTCACCCAGTTTTTACCTTACCTCTTTCCTCTCTATGCATTCATTTGCTCATTTTTTAATGTTGCTAAGATTCTCATTGGGAGTGATAGGGGGACAGAATTAGAAAAGAGTATATCAGAGGGACAACCCAGGTTGAAACCACGATTTGATCGGGCATTGCCATAGGATGCAATCGAAGATACTCCAGCTGGCATGTCACCCCACCTGTCACTGGTGGCCTTTGAAATTCCTTGACTTAGAGAAGGCCTTCAACCGAGTCCCACGCACCCTCATGCCCTCATGTGCCACGCACTCTGATCCCACAGTGTGCCTGAAGCTTACATGTGCTGGGTCCAACTGCTGTACCAAGGTGTCAGTGGTAGTGTTCAATGCCTGGTGGGAACATCACTGCCATTCCCCATCACAGCTGGCATGCATCAGGGGTTAGCCCTGCCCCCCTCCTCTTTATTCCGTGTATGGACACAGCCATGGCTGATCTTCAGCTGCCCCACCCATGGACATTGTTGTATGCTGATGACATAGTTCTGGGAACCGAAGACCAGGGCCATTTGGAACAACGAATGCAGCAGTCGGGGACAAGGCTAAGCGAGGATGAAACATGCTTGAACATCACAAAACAGAGTATGTGGAATTTGAACATCAAACTGATGGAACTGTCAGTATAAAGAGTGCCCCCTTAAAGACCAGTACACACTTTAAAGACGCACTCCGGTGGCTATAAGCCCCCTGTAAAAACAAATCTAGATTGTCTAAAATAGTATCTTATGCCCTTTTTGCTAAAAACAAAACTTTTTTTGTCTTACAGTTTCTTGTCAAAATCTTCTCACTTCTCCCCTCCTTCAAACACCAAGATCTGCGATTACTAGGTCCACCCACATCCCACAAGGCTAATAGTGGCTAGCGCTACATTATCAGAACAAATTCTGTGATAAAAAGATCGGTTGATGGACATACCCAGTTGTATGCACGGTGGCCCAGGATAATGGCTGAAACTGCACTGGTCCTTAAAAGCAGTTTAATGGTGAAACCTATCTTCATTTGGGTCAAGTTTTTAATACAGCTAGTTATTAAATGCTAACTATCCTGGAGGCTAACTCCAGTTACGCCAGAGAGTCCTGATTGGCTCAACACTACCTACATGCTGGGTTCAAGCATAATAACGTCACCAAAATCGTTCCGTCTCAACTCACCTTTTCTCTGGGGGGGTGGGGGCTTAATTGAAACATTTCTTAAAAAAAGACACGTGATATTTGATTGATTTTGCTCTTGATATGTCTTGTAAGTCATAAAAAAAACATGTTACAGACATGTTAAGAAAAAAACCCTCAGTTTTTGGCAGAGTGTCACTTTAAACACCTCGGCTCGATACTCTGCAGTGATGGCGACACATTCCTGGATGTCCATGCCCAACTTCAATTAAATTCAAGATATGAGACAAGATACATCTAGGCACAGCAGTTAGACTTTTTATCATGGTGCAGAATTACTGATGTAGCACTGTCTTTCTTTCATTTCCTTTGCACTTTATTCTATTAGCTGTAGAATTTTCACTTGAGAAATCCTAAGGCTTAAACACCCTCCACACACAGACACAAACACTTCAACTTTCTCCATGTCTGCCCTCCTTCCCTCCATCTCTCTCTTTACTCCCTCCTTCAGCTCAAAACTATAAGTCAGACAGGAGTGCACTTACGCTCACACACACATTTGCTGCACATGCATCAAGTGGAACTGATCCACAGGGCTGCACAGTGGTGAGGCAACAGTGTGTGTGAGAGACAGAGAGGAGGGTGGAGAGAGTGAGAGAAAGGGAGAGAGAGCGTGAACTGTCCCCTTCATCCACTGAAGGAGAACACCAGTTTGGAGAAGTTGCTTGAACAGGTGGTGCCAACTGAGGAAATTTCTTTATCAGACCATGGAAGTCAAGAAAAGGAGGTAAATAGGAGTTTAAAGTTTAAAAAAAAAAGAGAGAGAGAGAGAGGAACACTACTTTTGGGCTGAGCTGAAGATCAGAGCTTCATCTGAGGGATTACTGGACACTTGTTATGGTGGTATCCTACATGCCCATTTGGTGCTGACAGGAGACCCTCTGTGTTTTGGATTTCCTGCAGCTCAAAGTTTGTTTTCTGAGCACAGCGACTGAGTGAAGTTTGCAGCAGCAGCAGGAAACATGTCAAACGGGCACTTCAGTCACCTGTTGACGGGTGTCTGGCTGCTGTGGCAAGGTGAGTTCAGGCACCAAACTGGTGCGGACTTTGATTTAAATCTTTAAACTGTTTTCAAAGAATATTTCAAATGACATGCATGGCAGTCATATTACACTGTACACTTGGTAATTCTTTCCTAAGTTTGAGAACAAGTTGCAGCCATTGTCTTTTCAAACTCTGACTTTTAAATTGGTAAACCCCTCACAATTCAAAGTTGTTGCACTGTCCATAATAATGAAATAAATGTTCTCTCATGTGAGAAATTATCTGACGGAGCACATGATGGAAGACAAAGATTAAAAAAAAAAAACAGGCAGGGGATTATAGCAAACAAAATCATAATTAACACAATTATAAGGAAGTGCTCATGTGATTTGTCTCAATCTAAAAAAATTAACATGTGGACATATGTCTGAAAAATAAAAACAATCCATGCTGGGGTTACATGTATGAATAGTTGGTCTGTGCTCCTCAGTGTGTCTTCAAAGTCTGATCTGTGACCACCGGTGGGGTCCTTTAAAAAAAACAAAAAAAAAAAAAACAGGGGCTCTGGCTGGTGCCTTTAAACAATGACTCCCTAGGAGCAAGAAAGCGTGGCCCTGGAACTAATGTTGCCATTATGTTAATGGTTAGAATAACAGGAGGCTGCCATTACTGCCCCGACCTCAAGCTGCTGCACAGAACTGATCATCCAGTTACCGCGGCCTCGATCATGGAAGCAAGCTATTTTGGCCATCAGGGCTGGTTAAAGTGATGGCTGTCTGGAGGCAGACAGGGGGACGCATCTGCTTCGCTGCCAGCCATCCACTCCCATCAGTCGCTCACTGCTTCAGTGATAGACAGGTATCTGGACTGTTTGCTTCTTCACCAGTCAAACTAACCTGAAGGACATGGGAAAGGATCAGCTCTTCACACACTACAGAACGCAAATTTGAAAATACTTAACGGAGGAATTTTTTGATGAAAAAATTTATTGGAGTAATTTTGACTGGTGGAGAATAACGTCTGTGCCACTCGTTACAATAATAGTCCTCTTTATTGGAAAATCTCTGCATCTATCAATGTTCTTGACTGCTTGTAAATTTTAGGGTTTCATGAAGCTTATACAGTACCTTTAAAAACAAAAGCAGTTGGATACATTATGCTTAAACAGACTTTCTGAGATACAGGGAAGCAAACTTACAATGGTCTGATTGTTATTATTGTTATATATACTTTGTTGTTATTGTTATATATACTTCGGCATTGGTGGAATTGCATGTTAAATATAGCTAAAGGTCCAAATAATGATTGAACATATGTTCAATTACTCCTTATTAGTTTTATTAGCGTAAGTGCTCTTGGATCTACGTAACATCAGAGAGAGTGGATATTCAATCTATGGCCAATCTATGACCTATGAGTCAGAACTTTAGCACGTCTCCTTTAAAGGTACAGGTTATGTTTTAATAAGGGTTATAATTTTACAAAGAAAGCATACATAACTTTTGCATACGTTTTATTAGGCGATGTCTGCCACTCAGTTGAGAAGCTTGATCCACCAGCAGAGGGCACATCAACTGTATCTTGTGTGTTTGTGTTCCACCGTGCATGCATGGTCTCTTCAGAGGCCTGTATTAATGAGTGATAAACAGCTCTGTGATTGCATTGGTCCATGTTTGCCTCAGACTGCTGCTCATGAGTATAATTTCAGCTTATGTTTATGAAGTGGCATCAGTAATGAAAGCCCCATAATTGGACAACAAGTGCATGTATGACTGAGGTTCGTTCAAACACTTGTGCATTTTACGGTACAGATTGAGACCAAAACCAACAAGTGTGTCATTTCAGGTTTTTAACCACTGAAGTTTTAGTATAATCGTCATAGGGGCAGAGCTTAGGCAGTGAGCACTGCAGCTCCACACAACTGCTGTTCAAACCTTCTGTTTCTAAAGCATAGCCAATCAGAATAAATGGAAGGAAGCCTTAAAGGGGTCACTGATTGAAAAATTGTATTTTTGTAGGTTTTAATCCTCTGAAATCCATCTATTGTTCATGTGATTATAGAAAAGCTATCAAAACACACACTTCTCTTAAAAAAAATCACACAGGCTTTATCTTGTTTTCCCTCTCCAAGAAGCCGTTTTAACTCTTCCAGGTATTTTCCTGTACGTCAAGCCTAGCTGTCTATCATGTAGCTGGGTGGGGAGTCAAAGGCGTTAGCTTAAGAGCTAACAGTGGTACTAGGAAACTTGCATTCATATTGTTATTTTCTTTAGATTTCAGTCGCCCTAATAGACATCAGTCTTTCCACCTGGTCCACTAATCCACAGTCATCAATAGTGGCATAAGAGGGAAGGCAGAGTTAAATACAGCCTTAGAGATTTAAAGAGACATCACTCAGATGTGATTCTAGAGTCTTTTGGGGCCCTAGGTAAAAGTTCACACTGGGCCCCTCCAACCAGCGTTCATCACCTTTATATATATAATAAATAATCTGATACTAAAAGTAAAAAAGTATTGTCCAAAATAGCTGTTTTTATTTTCAGCCAGTTAGCTGAGCAAACAAGACGATTACCGGTGTCCTTACCATAACACCCAGGTGCTCAACACGGTCACATCAGGACCAGCAGAGGCAGGACACACTAAAGCCTGTTTTCCACTAGCCCAGCACACCTCGGTACGGCTCGATTCACTTCAGTACGGCTCGGAATGCTTCTGTCTCCATTAGCACAGTGTTGTGCTTGTGCTGTGATGGTTTGTGTTAGGAGGTTTTAGAAGCGGGGCAGCAGCAGATTCTCAGCGAGGCGGGGCCACACTCCCGTGACATTACGCACCGGACTGAGTCCTTATTTACACAAGACAAAAAATGGAGGATCCAAGGATTATTGCCTTGCTCGCTCTGTGGTTTTATCTCACAATTAATTTTATCTCATAATTAAGCTGCAACAACACAAGTCACTTTTGTTTTGAATTAACTGCCAAATGACCTAGAAATAATGAGCTGAAACTTGTTTTTATTCGTATTAAATAATGAGACGGTGGCACACTGGCCAACACCACATCCTAGGGCATTTTGGATGTACTGAATTAAAAAAATTCATGTTTTTCACCTTCAGGTCAACGTTTGGAACAACAGTATTATTATTTTCCGTTTAGATGATGCTACACTCCTTCTAAAGTATTGTAAATCTCTGAATTTGGAATGCCGATAGAACATTCAATTTACATATACTTGTACCTTTGACTTGGTGCTAATTTTTTATGATATTTCAATAAAAAGAACAGAAAGCTTACAAAAAAATTTCTTTTTTGGTCTAGTTAAAAATTACATTACCTTTACAATGGTTGACCCTCAGCATCATTTTGATCTGACTAGGCAATGGAATTTCTATGTAATTATACTGTTTTATAATTCAGTGTTATAACAGACAAACCACACTTTCCAAAACAATTCCATTTTATTATATACAAAATATTAAAATAAAAAAAAACTTTGCAACACAACATGAAGGTTAATCGACATTTTATACACGCCAACCACTGAGTGCTGAGGCTCGGTAGAATTAATCCGTCTCTGCCAGCTCTGGTTCAGGAAGGCTCGGTTGAATTAATCCGGACGGGCTGTCACGGCGGACGCGTGGGATGATTCTACAAGGAAAATGCACACAATAAAATACAGCACAAAAGTGCAATATATACAGAAAAGACAATAGTTTTTAACAAGAATACATAAGCTTATTTCAGCGTATTGTTCACATGAATAATTACAATAAAAGCTTTAGTCCGCAGTGTGCTGCAATAAAGCAGCGATCATCCACAAATGAACAGCTTTTTTATTGCATAAATAAACTGAGCGTCTTACCGAATATATTTGCGAAAAAACGCACAATAAAAAAAAATTAAAACTCACCGTTAAAGGACTCCGATGTCGAGACCTCCCGGTATATTTTTTCATTCTGGGCGGCTCCGTCTAACTCGCGCTGAATACGTTCGTCTGACAATGCAGTGAGCAGACACTGCACCTCCTTCTATTGGTCCATGGAACACCCTTATTACGCAAAGCCATTTTTGATAGAGAATAAATGAAAATAGCACAGCAATACACTGAAAAGGAACCGCCAACAGTGGTTGCGTGCTGAGTAAAGGCAGTCGTGAAGATTCTTTTTTTTTTTTTTTTTTTTTTTCAAAAACTTTATTGAGAAGGTCGTGAAGATTTGGTAGATGAGGAGGAGAGGGGCGGTTACAACCTGACCAATCAGCGCCGGTTACGACCTGACCAATCAGCGGCGACCAGTCTGTTAACGTCACAACACGACACAGCTCAGCACTGCTGTACCCTGCCCTGCAGCGGGGCTGAGAATCGCGGCTGTTAAACCGTGTTGGGGCTTGTGGAAAAGCGTACAAAGCGTGCTGAGCCATCCCGTGTCGCGCTAAAGCGTGCTAGTGGAAAAGGCCCTAAAGCTGCTCTGAGCTAAATTAACTACTGTATTATTTGCACTACTTACCACTGTCTTGCTTTCATTTCTATTCTTCCTCTTTTTTCTTCTTTCTTTTGTCACTGGCAGATGGATAACTTTGCTTTAATTTAATACAGCTGCTCTCATTTGTTTATGTAAGACACGCTCCGGTCCTTGAAAGAGTGAGAGGTGGGGGTGGGGCCCCTTTAGTGAGTTCCATGCCGGCCTAAAGCTGTCATTGCAAACTCTCCACATTGTCAATGCTGTAGTGATCCAAAGTTGGTCAGCCCTTGGGGGGCCCCCTTCCTACCTGGGGCTCCAATTAGCCTGCTTTGCCTGCCAGCACGCGGCACCTTTGCTTGCACTGAAACCTGCCGTTCTCAGAAAGGCTGCAAAATACAATTAACACTTTTGCTGCAACTGTTAAATAATTAAAGAAAATTTTTACCAAAATATGTCACAAATATTCCATTAAGACATGAGTGAGCTGTTTAAATGTGGGAAAAGTGCAATCATTGACCCCTTTCAAGAAAGGAGTTTAATAGCTTGTTTCAGATGAAAGCAGATAAATACTGGGATTTCAAGCAAAAATACTTAAAAAAAAATCTTCCCTTCACACTTTCATGGTACTGCTATTTTTGTGTCTTTTAAACACAGTCACCAAAATTTTGAGAACATGAGGTATTTCTCTTACAAATTTCTAGCATAACTAGCAGAGTTTACACTGGAGTTCAGGTTTGGACTTTATTTTTGTTTATTTCTCAGAATTTTTTGATAGTATCAGTCCTTTGTATATGCCTCCTTGACTTTGCGTGCTTCTGCCATGTGTACAGCAGCATCTAATCTCACCCTGTACCACACATGATTTACCGGCAGATGTACATTCTTTTTACATTTTTGTTATATTATGGCAGCTGGCAAAAAGCCCCATGGTTCATCACCACCACCTTGTGGCTGTAGTTGTGCTTTATATACAAGAGCCAGGAAAAACAATACTATATATACTATATATATATATATATTTATGACTAGAAATATTTGCATTCACAGATCAGTAGCTAACAGAATTTTATTACTATTAAATCACTAGAAAGTCAAGCCTATTACCAAGAAATGAGAATTATTTCTAACTTTGAATCATGCTCAATTGCTTTTCAAAATTTCAAGAAGAAAAAAAACACAGCTAAAAATATGAGTGTATTTTGCGATTGATATGTGTAATCATTTTATTTAAGTTGAACCTTGGATGCAGTCTCATTCTCGTTCCACTTTTAAACTCTCCAAATATGTGAACTAGTCACCAACCGGATATCCAAAACAACGTCTAAGCCAGGCTTTTGATTTCAGATGAAACTGATATAATCTCAGCTCCAAAACATCAATGGACCATCAAGTCCTCTTGTCCACTATCTAAATCTCAGCTGTCCACCAAGAACAGACACCATGATGAATTGTCAGGTGGTATTATGACTGATGATCCTCTTTAGTGTCTGACGGTTCAAACTCCACGTTGGCGCTCAGTGAATTTTTGGATTGCAACAGATGTAGTGGGTGTGTTGGCTGCTTTATTCAGTGGGACGGTGTGCACTGCTTTGTGAAGGGGATTCAGAATTCTCTAACCACAGTGGAACTGGCAGCAGCATCCACTCTGCAAACCCCTGTAAATCCCTTTTCTAAATAAACGAGAGCGTTGGATTAAGCAGTTTAGAGTGTGATGAAAAGACAACAGTAGTCGTCCTCGCGCTGCCCCGGGGACAGAGGGATACTCCTGGACTGGAAGGCCATGATGAGATGCCGGGGTTAAAGCCAAAATAAGAATCGGGGGACTTGGGGTTAAAATAACACAACAGACCTCATGTCTTAGGAAAACCTCTAAATCAGCCTGACCTTCGTTTGATTTCAGCTACAAGGGTGGGGGGAAGGGAGAGGAAAGTAGGGTATGAATGCTAATACGCTAAAAAAAAAACCACACATTATATTCAGCCTCTTGGCAATGACATTGTTAGACGCTTTGCTTACACTGCAGTAAAATCACATTTTTAACTGTGCATCAACAAATTTTCATGAAATTCTGCCACTCCAATATCTGCAAATATATTGTGAGTGCTATGCCATCCACTCACTTTACACATTTACAAAGAGTTGGCCCTGTGGAACTTTTAGGATTTACTTGAGTGTTTTATTTTCTGGTGATTGTCCTTTTATTCCCTACATTTTAACTCAATTAATATTTAGTTTAATGTACTGAAGGGAAGTTGTTGCTTATTTAAAAATTTCAAACTTCCACAAGTGTTAGTTTGCTTCCCAACCTCAAAACAGATTTTCACCTTAATGGACGAGACAATTAGTACAACCCCTTCGTGTATGGATCAGTGGAAATCACACACAAGAGCTGTAACATAGATGATGTAAAAGACCTAACAAGTTGAGACAATTTTTTTGTTTAATTTGGAACTTACTCAGACATGAAAGGTGTTCTTGTATTGATTTTTCAAGATATGATGCCGACACTGAAAATTTTAACATTTAAGCAAATTTAATATTCATTCATGTTCATTATCATGATTTTGTTTTCAGGTAGAATAGTTTAACAGTCTACCCTTTAAGGAAATGTTCTTCAAAGAGATACTTTTTTACTTTTATACTTTAAGTACATTTCTGAGCCTGCACATTAATTCTTTTACTTGAATAAAGAGGTTGAATCAGTGTTTCTACTTCTACCAGAGTTGTTTTTTTAACACAAATAGTTGTGCTTATACTTGGGTAAGTAAAGTGTGCACTTTTGCTAGCAGCCAAAACAAATAATACAGCATGTTTAAGATAAGATAAGATAAGATAAGATAAGCCTTTATTAGTCCCACAAAGGGGAAATTCCAGGATTGCAACAGCACAGGGATAGCAACACTCAGAGCAACAATCAGAAGGCAAGAAAAAACAAGCAAGCAAGAGCAGCTAATATACATATGTACATATTACTATAAAATATATATACACACACACACACACACACACAGACACACAGTGCAGAGCATTGTAGCTGGATGGAATAAATATATGAATATATGAACACACAGTGCAGAGCATTGTAGCTAGATGGAATAAATATGTAAATATATAAACACCCACAGTATGGAGCATTGCAGCTAGGTGGAATAAATATGCAAGTATATAAACACACACAGTGCGGAGCAATGTAGCTAGATGGAATAATATGTAGATATATAAAAACACAGTGCGGAGCATTGTAGCTAGATGGAATAAATATATAGATATATAAATATAAACACACCCAGTGCAGAGCATTGTAGCTAGATGGAATAAATATGTAAATATATAAACACACACAGTGCAGAGCATTGTTGCTAGGTGGGATGAAACAGCATAACCGTCTATTTAGTTATCCTACATGGTATGATTATGTGCCCATACATATTCTCACCCTCCATAGCGACCGGTATGTTCCTAGTTGTATGCCGGAGAGGACCATTGTGTAAGTCTATTGCATCTTTTGCATTCAAAAAAAAAAAAAAAAACTATTAGTTTGTTACGTCTTTTTGCTATCTCTGCGAGCAGCCCTGCTTAGGTTGTACAGTCTGACAGCCGTTGGTAGGAAGGACCTACGAAACCTCTCGGTTGTGCACCTGGGATGATGTAGTCTGCTGCTAAATGAGCTCCTCAGTGCATCCAGTATGTCCTGCATAGGGTGGAACTCGGACTCCAGCAGAGATGACAGTTTAGCCACCGTCCTTCTCTCTCCTATCTCCTCCATCGGATCAAGGCGTTGCCCCAGGACAGAGCTAGCTTTCTTAATCAGTTTGTTCAGTCTCTTCCTATCGGCTGCAGTAATGCCACTGCCCCAGCAGACCACTCCAAAAGTGATGGCTGATGCCACCACCGTGTCATAGAATGACTTCAGCAGCGCCCCTTGTACACCAAAAGACCTGAGTCTCCTCAGCAGGAACAGCCTGCGCTGTCCCTTCTTGTAGAGTGCGTCAGTATTGTGTGACCAGTCTAGTTTATTGTTCAGATGAATACCCAGGTACTTGTAGGATGTCACCATCTCGATGTCTGTTCCCTGTATATTTACTGGTGCTGTGAGGGGCTGCCCATGCCTGCGGCAGTCCACCACCAGCTCCTTAGTTTTCCTCGCGTTGATCTGGAGGCAGTTCCGATGGCACCAGTCCACAAAGTCCTGGATAAGCCCTCTGTACTCAGCTTCATCTCCGCTGGAGATGAGACCAACGATCGCAGAGTCATCAGAGAACTTCTGTAGATGGCAATGTGTTGTGTTGTGTGAGAAGTCCGCAGTATAAAGAGTGAACAAGAAGGGAGCCAGCACCGTTCCCTGGGGGGCCCCCGTGCTACTGATGATCGTGTCGGAAACACAGTCCCGGGTTCTCACAAACTGAGGCCGGTTCGTGAGGTAGTCCAGGATCCATGATGACAGGTGCTGGTCCACCCCTGCGCGCAGCAGCTTGTCCTTCAGGATCATCGGTTGGATGGTGTTGAAAGCACTGGAGAAGTCAAAGAACATGATCCTCACCATATTCCCGGGCTTCTCCAGGTGGGACAGAGAACGGTGAAGGAGGAAGATCACCGCATCCTCCACCCCAATGCCATGCTGGTAGGCGAACTGGAGTGGATCCATCGCTGGTTCCACCAGGGGGCGGAGATGAGCAAGGAGCAGTCTCTCCAGGGTCTTCATCAAGTGGGACGTCAAGGCCACCGGTCTGAAGCTGTTCAGGCCTTTGGGGTGGGAAGTTTTTGGTACAGGTACCACACAAGATGTTTTCCACAGCTGTGGTACCCTCCCCAGTTTCAGGCTCATGTTGAAGATATACGTCACAATCCCACACAGCTGGTCTGCACAGGACTTGAGGAGCTTTGCGCTGATGCCGTCCGGTCCCGACGCCTTCCTCGCCTTGATCTTCCTCAGCTCCGTCCTCACCTGGGTCTTGGTCAGGGTCAGGATGGGGGGCTGTGTGTTGGGAGTGGGGGGGGTGTCGGTGGAGTGGGGAGTGGGTAGCAGGACTTGATTTCTTAGAGGCAGCAGTGGTTGTTGTGCAGACAGGGGGGAGGGCGGTTGGTCAAATCTATTGAAAAACAGATTCAGGTTGTTCGCCCACTCCCTGCCCCCCGTGGCCTGGGGGGAGGTATTCTGGAGCCCCGAGATGGTTTTGAGGTTTCTCCAGACCCCGCTGATGTCGCTCTGTTGCAGCTTGTCCTCCATCTTCTTCCTGAAGCTGTCCTTGCCTTCTCTGATCTTTCTCCTCAGCTCCCTCTGTACGGACTTCAGCATCTCCCTGTTCCCCGACCTGAAGATCCTCTTCTTCTCTCTCAGAAGTGTTTTTATCTCAGGGTTGATCCAGGGTTTGTTGTTTGAGTGACGCCGTATGGTCTTGGTGGGAACGGATTTGTCCACACAGAAGCTGAGGTAGCCCGTGAAGGTGTGAATGAGGCCATCGATGTCCTCACCATGTGGATCGCAGAGCTGCTTCCAGGCAGTGGCTTCAAAACAGTCCTTTAGAGTGTCCATTGTCTCCTCAGACCATAACTCCACAGTGTGCATGGCCGGAGGTTGTCTGTGCACTAGGGGTTTGTACACCGGTCGGAGATGAACCAAGTTGTGATCCGATCTCCCAAGTGGGGGGAGTTGTGATGAGGTGTACGCCTCCTTAGTGTTTGCGTAGAACAAATCCAGTGTTTTATTGTCTCTAGTGTGGCATGTGACATACTGGGTGAAAGTGGGCAGAATGGGAGACAGTGAAACGTGGTTGAAATCGCCTGAGATGAGGAGAAGAGCATCTGGGTGTTCTGTCTGCAGCCTGCTGGTTACTGAATGGATGACGTCACGCGCTGTCCCAGCGTTCGCCGTCGGATTTGCATAAACAACAATGCAGATCACGTGTGAGTGTTCTCTCGGGAGATATGTAGGCCTCATGCTAACAGCTAGCAACTCAATGTCTTTGCTGCAGTGTCGTTGTTTAACAGTGATATGTCCCGGTCTGCACCAGTTGTTGTTAACATACATGATCACTCCACCGCCCCTAGTTTTGCCACTCTCTGGTGTTCGGTCAGCTCGTATCGTGTGAAAACCCTCCAGCTCAATGTTAGCATCTGCTGCTAGTTCAGTTAGCCACGTCTCAGTAAACAAAAGGAGAGAGCACTCCCGGTAAGTGCTATCATAACGGGAGATAGCCGCTAGCTCATCTAACTTTCCCAGTATCGACCGTACATTTCCCATGACAACAGATGGAAGGGAGGGTCTGTACCTTATATTTTTTGTCCTCCGCCTTACTCCAGCCCGGCAGCCGCGGCGTTTTCGCCTCAGTTCTCTCGGTATGTCGAGTTTTTCCAGTGGGACCGGGGTGGCGGTTAAATGCTAGCAGCTCTTCCCTGTTATATCGTATCCTGCTATAAACAGTGGCTCCGTCCACCGGCTCAGGAGACATTTGGGATGATCTGTGTGTCCGTGATATAAGTGGGGTGAAAAAAAAAAGTGATCAAAAGAGAGAGGAAGGGAAAAAAAACTCGGAATCGAGCCGCTGTTGCAAAAGGCAGCCGACTGGTGTGGCGCCGAGAGGAGAAAAAAAAAAAAAAAAAACAATTGTTGTTGTATTGTTGTTTAAACAACAATACAACAAGAAAATGATTATATTTCATCAGGAAGTCATTTGAAGCATTTTAGGACCCTTGAAGCATGCCACTGAACCAGGCCTCTCGACCCCATCAAAGCAATATCCATAATAATTACCAGGATCAGTAATTAATGGTGTTCTGAAATTAGGATAAATCTTCTGATATGATAAAAATGTGCCCACAGTAGCTGCTATTAATAATTTATGTTGAACTGTAAAAATATAAATCATTTACCACATTGATTGAGTTTGGAGAGAGTACCGGTGCTGTGGAAGACATCCTGCCTGGTTCCTGTCCCCAAGAAGTCGTCTCCATTGGACCTGATAGACTATCAACCTGTTGCCTTCTTATCACATGTGATGAAGGTCCTAGAGATACTGATCTTTGCCCACCTGAGGCCGCAGGTGAAGACGTGGTTGGACCCCTACAGTTTGCATATCAGTCCTATTTAGGAGTTGACGACACTGTCATCTACCTGCTGCAACAAGCTCATCTGCACCTGGATGGAGGAGGAGACACTGTGAGAATCATGCTCTTTGATTTCTGCTGCTGGGTGAAAAACTGCTGGGGATGAGGGTCGACAGCTCTGTGATCTCCTGGATTACTGATTACCTAACAGGCAGGCCACAGTTTGTCCGGCTGGGCAGTGTCTTGTCTGATGTGGTGGTTAGTGATGTGGGAGCTCCACAGGGGACTGTGCTTTCTCCTTTTCTCTTCACCTTGTACACCACCAACTTTCAGTAGAACTTCAAGTCATGCCACCTGCAGAAATTTTCTGATGACTTGACTGTTGTTGGGTGTATAAGAGGGGGTGAGGAGGGAGAGTACAGGGCACTGGAAGACAGATTTGTGGAGTGGACCAAGCAGCATCACCTGAGGCTGAATGTCAGCAAGACCAGAGAGATGGTGATTGACTTCAGGAAGAAGAGGACGCCTTCACAGCCATTGCAGGTTAGGGTGGAGGATGTGGAGGTAGGGGAGGACTACAAATACCTGGGTGTCGTTTTCAGCTGCAGACTGGACTGGAAATCCAACACTGATGCTGTGCAGAAGAAGGGGATGAACAGACTCTACTTCCTGAGGAAGGTGAGATCCTTAAATATGTGCAGCGAGATGCTGGAGCTCTTCTACCAGACCGTCGTTGCAAGCACCATCTTCTTTGTTGCTGCTTGCTGGGGTTGCCATATCAGAGCCAGCAACACCAACAGACTTGACAAGATTAAGATTATCAAGAAGGCTGGCTCTGTAATTGGTCTCAGGTCGGAGACCTTTGAGACTGTGGTGGAGAGGAGGACACTGAACAAACTGCTATCCATCATGGATAACCCTGATCACCCCCTCCACCACACACTGGATAGACAGTGGAGCACTTTCTGCCCCAGACTGCTACAGCTCTACTGCCAAACAGTAAGATACAGGAAATCTTTCCAGCCACATGCCATTTCACTGTGCAACAACTCACTCTAATGTTGAATCTTGGTCATAACAATGCTGTCACACTGCACCTTACTGTCTAATTGGTACCTCACATTCCACCCTGCATCTTATAATCCTTCTCTGTACAGTCAGTACTATCCATAGATTCATACAGATCATCATCTATTGAACTTAGTAGTAGTCTGTATAGTATATAAAGTTATCCAAGCATTTTACTTCCCTGGGTAACTCCTTTTTCTATTTCCTACCCTATTATGCTGTGTGTATTTCTGTTGGTTTGGTTGTTGTACTGTGTCATGCTGCTGTTACATTGCAGTTTCCCAGTTTGGGATCAATAAAGTACATCTATCTATCTATCTATCTATCTGTACGTTATTGTCTGTCCAGAAATTATTCGCATTTAACTTTAAGGCTGCTCCTGACTAGGTGTAATATTCATACCAGGTTATAGTAAGTAGGTCAGTGTAATTGTAAGTCGGTGTAATTGGTGTTTCGTCTCAGGTAACAGGAACACCCAAAATATTGCAACTATGAACATACAGTTCCTACACCATGCTTTATACCTCCAGCATGTTAAACAGAAAGCTAACCTACATTTTCAGAAGTCAAGATATGAACCTCTTGCTCCTGATAATTTTCACCTTCCAAAAATTACAAGTGAATTATTAAACATCCATCCATCCATCTATCTATCTCCTACCGCTTTTCCGGAGGTCCGGGTCGCAGACGCAGCAGTTCAAGCAGAGAAGCCCAGACTTCCCTCTCCCCAGCCACCTGCTCCAGCTCTTCAGAGAGGATACCAAGGCATTCCCAGACCAGCTGGGAGACATAGTCTCTCCAGCGAGTCCTGGGTCTGCCCCGGGGTCTCCTCCCAGAGGGTCGTGCCCAAAACACCTCAAGTGGGAGGTGTCCAGGAGACATCCTGACCAGACGCCCATACCACCGCAACTGCCTCCTTTCAATGTGAAGGAGCAGCGGTTCTACTTTGAGCCTCTCCCGGATGACTGAGCTTCTCACCCTATCTCTGAGGGTGAGTCCAGCAATCCTACGAAGAAAGCTCATTTCAGCCGCTTGTATCCACGATCTTGTTCTTTCGGTCATTACCCAAAGCTCATGACCATAGGTGAGGGTAGGAATGTAGATTGACTGGTAAATAAACAGCTTTGCCTTAGAGCTTAGCTCCCTCTTCACCACAACAGACCAATACAATGTCCGCATCACTGCAGATGCTGCTCCAATCCGTCTGTCAATCTCTCGCTCCATTCTCCCCTCACTCATAAATAAGACCCCAAGATACTTAAACTCCTCCACTTGGGGCAGGAGCTTGTCCCCAACCCGGAGAGGACAATCCACCTTTTTCCGGCTGAGGACCATGGACTCGAAGTTGGAGCTACTGATTCTCATCCCATCTGTTTCACACTCAGCGGCAAACCGTCCCAGTAAGAACTGTAGGTCATTGCTGGGTGAAGCCAGAAGGATAACATCATCTGCAAACAACAGAGATGAGATCTCATGGTCACCAAGCATGACACCCTCCGTTCCCTGGCTGCGCCTAGAAATCCTGTCCATAATAAAAATTATGAACAGGATCGGTGACAAAGGGCAGCCCTGGTGGAGTCCAACTTTCACTGGAAATGAGTCCAACCGAGTATTGGCAATACGGACAAAACTCTCACAACGGTCGTACAGAAACCGAATAGCTCGTAACAACAAGCCCGATACCCCATACTCCTGAAGCACCCCCCACAAAAAACCACGAGGGATGCGGTCAAATGCCTTCTCCAAGTCCACAAAACACATGTAATCTGGTTGGGCAAATTTCCACGAACCTTCAAGGATTCTCGAGAGGGTAAAGAGGTGGTCCGATGTGCCATGGCCAGGATGAAAACCACTTTGTTCCTCCTGAATCCAAGGTTCGACCAACGGCCGGACTCTCCTCCCCAGTACCTTGGCATAGACCTTCCCAGGGAGGCTGAGGAGTATGATCCCTCTAAAGTTGGAGCACACCCTCCTGTCCCCTTTTTTGAAGAGAGGAACCACCACCCCGGTTTGCCATGCCAAAGGCACTGCCCCAGACCTCCATGCAATGTTGCAGAGGCGTGTCAACCATGAGATCCCTACAATATCTAGGGCTTTGAGGTACTCAGGGTGAATCTCATCCACCCCCGGGGCCCAGCCACCAAAGAGATTTTTAACCACCTTGGCAACCCCAGCTCCTGTGATAGGCAAGTCGTCCCCCTCGTCCACAAGCCCTGCTTCCTCTGTGGAAGGCGTGTCAGTGGGATTGAGGAGATCCTCGAAGTATTCCTTCCACCGCCCAATGATATCCCCAGTTGAAGTCAGCAGCACCCCATCCACACCATACACAGTGTGGACAGGGAGCTACTTCCCCCTCCTGAGCCGCTGGACAGTTTGCCAGAATCTCTTCGAGGCCGACCGAAAGTCTTGTTCCATGGCCTCACCAAACTCCTCTCATACCAGAGTTTTTACTTCAGCAACCACCTGAGCTGCACTCCACTTGGCCTGCTAATACACCTCAGCTGCTTCAGGAGTCCCACAAGCCAACCAAGCTTGATAGGACTCCTTCTTCGGCTTAATGGCCCCCCTCACCACTGGTGTCCACCACTTGGTTCGGGGGTTGCCACCACGAGATGCCTCGACAACCTTGCGGCCGCAGCTCTGGGCAGCCACTTCAACAATGGAGGTGAAGAACATAGCCCATTCAGACTCTATGTCTCCAGACTCCCTTGGAATGTGGTTGAAGTTCTTCCGGAGGTGGTAGTTGAAGACCTCCCGGACAGGGGCCTCAGCCAGACATTCCCAGCACACCCTCACTATACGTTTGGGTGTACCAGGTCTGAATGGCTTCCTCTCCTGCCATCGGCTCCAACTCACCACCAGGTGGTGATCAGTTGACAGCTTTGCACATCTCTTTACCTGAGTGTCCAAGACATATGGTCGTAGGTCTGATGACATGATAACAAAATCGATCATCAACCTGCGACCTAGGGTGTCCTGGTTACAGGTGCACATATGGACACCCTTATGCTTGAACATGGCATGGTGTTTGTCATGGACAAACTGTGGTTAGCACAGAAGTCCAATAACTGAACATCACTCGGGTTCAGATTGGGCAGGCCGTTCCTCCCAATCACCCCATCCAGGTTTCACTGTCATTGCTCACGTGCGCATTGAAGTCCCCCAGTAGGACAATGGAGTCTCCAAGAGGAGCACTCTCCAGCACCCCAGTCAGAGACTCCAAAAAGGGTGGGTACTCTGAACCATCATTTGGTGCATAGACACAAATGATGGTCAGGACCCGTTTCCCAACCCAAAGGCGCAGGGAAACAATCCTTTCATCCACCAGGAAGAACTCCAATATAGAGGCAGCAAGGTGGGGGGATATAAGAATACCCACCCCTGCTCATCACCTCTCGCCCAGGGCAACTCCAGAGTAGGCCAAGCTCCAGCCCCTCTCCAGGAGACTGGTTTCAGAACCAGAGCTGTGTGTTGAGGTGAGGCCGACTATATCTAGCTGGTATCTCTCAACCCCATGCACCAGCTCAGGCTCCTTCCCCACCAGAGAGGTGACATTCCACGTCCCAAAAGCCAGTTTAGGAAGCTTGGGATCAGACCACCAAGGTCTCCGCCTTTGACCGCCACCTTATCCACATAGCACCGGACCCCCATGGTCCGTCCTGCAGATGGTGAGCCCACTGGAGAGCGGACCCATGTAACTCCTTCGGGCTGACCCCAGGTCCCATGGGCAGAAACCTGGCCACCAGACGCTAGCCATCGAGCCCCTCCCCCAGGCCTGGCTCCAGGGTGGGGCCTCGGTAACCCCATACTGGGCGGGGTACACTGAATCCTTGTTCTAGCATTCATCATGAGAGTCTGTTGGACCGTTCTTAGTCTGGCCCTTCACCCAGGTCCAGGTTGTCTTGGGTGACCCTACCAGAAGCAAATTGACCTGGACAACATAGCTCCTGGGATCATTAGGGCACGCAAACCCCCCACTGCGATAAGGTGACGATCCATGAGGGGATGGATGACAGAAACACAAAAGTTTTAGAGTATGGTCTAGCTTTCTATTTTTATATATAACTGAAAATAAACAAAAAGCTTATTTGTACTAGCAGCACAATCTATTACCTCAGATTAGCATGTAAATTAGCACTATGAAAACATAAGAGTTATTCTTCAAATAAGCAATTTTGCATTAAAGCAAAACTATATCACCCAAAAGAGGCATAAAAAAACTTACAGCTGGTTTGGAGTGTGTAGGAAAGCCCATAGAAAAGAAGTGAAGTCTCCTGTATGCATCATGTGCTCATGAGTGACACACTTTCACATTTCAACCCAAGCAGCTCCAGTTCCGGTTCCATTATTTTTGCCCATTTTCTAGTTCTTTCTCATCAATAAATCAGTTTTTTTCACTTTCACTTCTCATTGTACATATTGGAAACAGTGTATGGGCAGAATGTTTTTTTCTCTATAGAGTTCATGTTTCACATTTTGATTGTTTTTGTAACCATACTGTGTTAAATATTTCATGAAAGGAGATCTATGTAGCATTCCAAAAATGTTCATACATAGAGACCCATGTGTTCATTAAAGGGATTATTGACTGAAAAATGTGTTTTTAGGTTTTAACTGTCTGAAATGTGTCTATTGGTCACGTAATTATCAAAAAAAAATATCAAAACGGTAAATTTTCTTTAAGAAAAACACAAAGACTTAAGCTCATTTTTCGCTCCCAGAAACACCAGAAATGTTTTTGACTCTTCCAGGTAAATCAGGGACGGGCAACTGGCAGCCCGCCCCCTCATCCACTGCTGCCAGCCAGTCCATTTCCAAAAATCAATTTTTTATTTATATCACGTTTGCCGTATTAGGAACCGCATTCTTAAATGCAATTATAGAGTTTCCCAGCAGAGGGAGCGCTAATTGAAACCTAGGTGCTGCTCTGTGTGCAAGTGGTCAAGGAGAGAGCGAGAGTGAGGGAGCCAGAGGGAACAGTACACCTGTGGAGAACGTGTTTTTAAGGTATGTTGTCTGCTAAGACTGCATTAATAGGCTGTAAACGGCAGTCAGTGTACAAAGTAGGCTGCTTTTAAATAAGAATAAATACTACTGGGGAGCTATAGCATTTATTATTGTTTGGCAGGTGAAGCCTCATGGAGCTCGGAGGCTTTCCTTCTAATTGAAAAATATTCAAAGCTTTGGAGGTTCCTTTCTAAAGAGCGGACTGAAACACTGACAGTTTCAAATCCATGTCAGCAGAAAAAATGTTCAGAGACTGTGGTCGTTGTAATCTGCTGATTTTTTTTTAATCATTTATACCAGTGTGTAATGTGTGGTAAAATACCTCTATAAAGGATGAGGCCAGGTGACTGGACAAACTCAGCTTTATTGAACGTTGGCAACACAGCAAACACACAGTAGACAGCAGGCAGAGGGCACCGGTCGAAGAGGCCGCATAATGGAGGCCCTCCGCTATTTATAGGGCAGTGCAGTGGCGGAACAGGAAGTGCCCACCACTACACCACACTTCACAATAAGGTGTCAAATACCACCACATTTCCTCCCCCCCTTAGAAAAGTCCAAAACCATTCACTCAATTACCCCCCCCCCAATTTAGGACCCAAATCACATACTAGCAAAACAAAAACTGATGTATCGAAATGGTCTAACACATTCACACAACAAAACCTAAAATAAAGCAGACGGGTGGACTACCGTCCCGCCCACACGGCACAGTGGATTATTCTTCCACCTGATAAGCTAAAAGAAAAGTCCATTAATAAACTAAAATCAATGCTGTGTTCCTAAACTAATAAAAACATACAAAACAACCCCATTTTACCACATACATCAACATCAGAACATTTGAACTATTAACATGAAATTTACAGCACTGTTCCTTGGGCGGGAGAAGCAGAACCGGTATGGGGGGCCCAAGGCAGCCCCTCAGCAAGCGCGCCCCTGGAAGCTGCAGGCCCCTGGGACAATGGCTGATCTCCCGGACAAAAGCGCCTCTCTTCATCACCACCAGCTCTCACTGTCGTCCGGCCCCGTAACCAGAAGCCTCTTCGCAGACACGCCAAAGCTGATTGGCGTGCCTCCCCAAGCCATCAGACAGCTGGAAGTACGCTGCACTCAGCTTAGCCACAATGCGCAGGTACTCCTGATGTTTCACTGGCTGTTGTCTGGCCCATCTTCGCCATGGACGTTCCTCTCATCAAACCTGAACCAAGTCCATAGATCTAAGAGGGGCTCGGCTCAGCCTGACATGGTGCTGCTAAGCACATGGTTTTCCCGTGCTCATCAGTCTGGCCCCGCCCTCTTCTGAAGTCGTCGTAGCGGTCGCCCTCGTAGCTGCAGACCCTCCATCCCTCTGCAACCAAGCTCCAGAGGAATCTGGAGCTAGCACATCGGCGTCACTCACCAGCACAGGTGCCTCGCTGCCACACTTGGTACCCCCCTTTACCGTTTCCCGAGCACCGACACTGAGACCCTCCTGTGCCAAACCTGAGTGAGACTGGTCCTGCTTGACCGCTGTGGTGTCCGTTGTTCTTCGTCCCACACAACGTCATCACTGACCACCGGAACTGAAGGGTTCCACTGGCCACAACCCAATCATTCTTCCCCAGCGTCATCTTTAATGGCAAAACCCAGTCCATAGAGCAAGTCACAGCCCATGATGTTGTTGCCTCGGGCCATCATGTGGAACATGTAGTCAACCATTGTCACAGACTTGTACCGAACCGTTAACTCCTAAGTCCCAGCCGTGCACAGCCTGCCACTTCCATAACCACAAAGCAGTGCTGGGTTACCTCTTATCCTGTAGTGGGTGAAAAACTTCCTCACCGTGACCCAATTCATGAACGACCCCTCTGCCCCCGTGTCAAGAAGCAGCGGCATCTCCATGCCGTCCAGTGTCACTGCGCAGAACGTGTACCCGTTGGTACTGGGGGACACCATATGGATGGCTGTTGGGGGCGGGTGGAGTGATCTCTTCCAATGGCTCTCCGGCTCAGATACACGGCACACTCTAGCATAAGAGTTCAAGCGTCCGCAGCTGTTACAACGCTTCCCTCTAGCCGGGCAGTCCTTAGCCTTGTTTTGGTGTTTCACGCACCCGCAACCCTTGCAAAGGGGTTTTCTAGGGGCAGACCTTCAGCTGGCAGCATTGGCTTCCGTAGTATCGTCGTCCAAGCTATCCTCGCTATCAGAGTCCACTACTAATGCCACAGCGGGAGGCTCCAGCAGCCGTTATGACTGGCACCAATTTAGCTCCGAAGCTAGCTTGTCTGCGGCTTCCAGTTGATGAGCTAGCTCGAGAGCTCTGGCTAACATTAGGTCACTCGGCGCTGTGAGTAGCCTAGCCCATATAGCGGTGCTACTTGTGTGTTCCACTAGCTGGTCACATACCAAGTCATCCTCCAGCTGCCCAAAACGACACTCCCTAGCTAATTGCCTTAAGTTGGTGACAAACTGATAGATAGGCTCACCCACACATTGATGTCGCTGCCGGAAGTGAATCCTCCGGACAGTCATACTAGCTGGGGCATGAAAATGGCTTGCTAGCAGCTTGACAACATCTTCAAAAGAGTCCGAAGCTCCGAGTGTGTGCAGGACACACTGGCCCTCAATCCCGAGGTTGTGAACAAGTAATGCACATGCTCTTAACTTGTCAAGTTTCCCAGGTCAAGCACGCTAATGTAGGTCTGGAAAGCTTCAAACCATCTTGGCCACGGGACGGGCAGCTTGCCCAGGAGCTCGAGGAAGGGGCAAAGTGGTGTAATACACGCCTCCATTAGTTAATCCTCGATTGCCAAATGTTATGTATGATAAAATGCCTCTATAAAGGATGAGGCCAGGTGACTGGACAAACTCAGCTTTATTGAACGTTGGCAACACAACAGACACCAGGCAGAGGGCACTGGTCGAAGAGGACACATAATGGATGCCCTCAGCTATTTATAGGTCGGTGCAGTGGTGGAACAAGAAGTGCCCTCCACTACACCGCACTTCACAATAAGGTGTCAAATGCCAACACCACACAGTGGCTCTTAAACTTTTTTTATTACCCATTTTGGGCGGCTATTTCTGTGCCCCTCCACACCACAATGAATCCAAGCGCAAGCTAAGCCTCGTCATGTTTCTGTTTCTTCTTGGCTTTTTTTGTTATCATCCAGAATTTCTCTTTGGTCATCATTTTGATGGAGAGAGTTTTAAAAATTAGGTCATGACATAATTTTATCCATCCATCCATCCATCCATCTCCTACTACTTAATCCTTTTCGGGTCGGGGGGGCGCTAGAGAGTATCCCAGCACCTTTGGGCGACAGACAGGGTACACGCTGGACAGATTGGCAGTCCATTGCAGGGCAGATATAATTCTATCAGTAATTTTAACTGTAATATGATAAAACACTGAGTAGCTTTTATTTTCATTTGCATTTTCAGTTTTAATTGTGAAACTTTTGACTTTGCAGGAAATAATACCCCCCCCCCGAAGGTTTACATCGTATATGTCATGATTTGACAAAATCAACCCATCACCGTCCTTGAGACCCACCCCCTGCTCTATTATTGGCCTGTCTATATCCATCGTTCATCGACTCTATTATTGGCCGATATCTCAGAGTAAGGGATGGAGATATCGCAGAGTAAGGGAGGGCACCCTCCTTGCACCACCCTGCTCTCCAGCCTTAACCCCGTTGGCGCAGACTGGAGTGCACAAACGTCCGCATCCCCAGCTTGCTCCGCAGCCATGGCAGTTAAATCTGTTTCCATGTAGACCGGGGCGATTAACGTGCACAACAGGCAATCGGCCACGACGTTGAGCTTACCTGCGACGTGTTGAATGTCAGTAGTAAACTCTGAAATTGCGGCCAACTGCCATGGCTGCCGGGCTGACCATGGTTCCAAGACCTTGGCCATTGCGTACGTCAGCGGCTTATGGTCGACGAACACGATGAACTAGCATCCCTCCAGCCAGAACTGGAAATGACACATCGCCAGGTGGAGAGCCAGCAATTCTCTATCAAACGCGCTGTACTTGCATTCGTTGTCGCGCAAAGTGCAGCTGAAAAATGCAAGCAGCTGCCACGAACCTGAGACGCACTGCTCCACTACTGCCCCTATGGCAACGTGAGATGCGTCTGTAGTGAGCACAATCCGTGCAGACAGGTCCAGGTGGGCTAAACAAGCGCTGTTTTGGCATTAGTAAAAGCCTGGACTCGCTCGGGAGTCCAGTCGATGGCTTCCGCGGGCTTCTTTTTTTTAAGTGCAGCATACAATGGTTGCATCAGCTGGGCTGCCCGGGGAAGGAAGCGGTTATAAAAATTAACCATTCCCAAAAACTCCTGTAGTGCCCTCATGGTCTGTGGGTGCGGAAAGTCCGACACAGCATGCACTTTGTCCGGTAATGGGATCTTGCTCTCCAGCGAAATGCAGTGGCCCAAAGGATGGGGGGGGGGGGGGTTAAGGCCCATTCTGGGTATTCTGGGGGGGGGGGGGGCAGCTGTGTGGGGGCATGGTGTTGGACTTCTCCACCCAGGGGACAATGGACTGAGGGAGGAGGTGTCACCGGGGAATATCTGATGGGACAGTAAGGACTATGTGTCCCCCGGGGAGAGGAGTAAATGCTAAAGAGAAGAAGTGTGTTGGAGCTGAGCCGGTGGTATGTTATGTTAATCTGCCACACGTTCTTTTTTGCTTGAAAATATGTTGGAGGAAGAATAAAGTAACTGTGTCGTCTAGCTCGTTGCCTCGCCTGCCTCCTTTCTCCACAGGGCTAGCATACCCAAACTTCTCCACTGTTAGCTTAAAATATTGCCTGAAGTTGCCGGAGAACAATGAAAATTTCCTACCCAACCTCTGTTTTGATGTTTTTGCAGCATTTTGGTCCAAGTTTGTTAGGTTAGGCTTTGTCGTGAAGTTTTTGAGCTTTAGTGTCAATCCTGTTCAGAGGCATGGAAAGTCAATCAGGAGACAACATCAAGAGCAGATGCATAAAAACCAGCTCCAAGACCTCTCAATAAAATCACCAAAAAAAGTTATGTAGATGTTCTTTAATATATGGGAAGTGGAAGCTTTTGCAATAGACTTTGATAAATCACTTGTCTGTAAGATATGAAGACAAGACCATGATAAAGAAAAAAGAAAAAAACTTTTGAGACAATCAGGCCATTGTGTAGCAAGCACTCCATCTCTGTCAGGTGATGTGCACCAAAAAATTGTGGTAATCATTGACTTATTACACCTATCCAAAATCTGGAGGACAGTTCAGTGACTCGGAGCGCCTGAAAAAGCAGCTGTGAACTGTGAATAATGTACAGCAGTCACCTAAATATGTGGAACGAAGGCCTACTCTATTTCATATTACTGCTGGGGTGGGGGTGGTGGGGATACCCACACACATGCACCTCACTAATCTTCATACCAGCATATGAAGACACTTCAGCCCTCCCTCCTCCAGCCTTTATTCTCCTAACTTACTTCATTCACCTCATCAAACACCAAAAGACACAGCAGAAAGGGGGTGGGAGGCAGAAGGATGAAGGGTGGAAGCTGAAATCCATCCAGGGGAAATGAGGCATAAACACTGTGCCTTTTTCATCAAGGGAGGAGAGCGGTAATCATGGAGGGCACGGGCACTTCGGGGACAATTTCACGAGGTTTCCTTTGCAGCACTGAGGCAAGCAGAGACGAGGGAGTGACTTTACAAGACACTTGGGGAGCCAAGCAGAGAAAAAGTAGGGTGAGGATGCAGTAAAAAATTGTAAGAGGAAGTTGTTATTGGAAATTCAGGGAAATGGTTGGGCTTCGCCATCATGTTTGTGCACCAATAAATTTTTTTTCTGATTTTCCTTCACATTCACGTTGGCATCTTTAGAGATCCTCTGCTAAAAATTCTCCCCCCAAAAAAGCAGCTATTAAGTGGACAGAGCTGCCTCTCTCTTTCTCTGATAAACCAGGCGTGCGGTCGACTTCAACTTCAAGCACTTGATTCTCCCACAAGCCCCAAATCAAAAGTGCTGGGATTTGCTTCTTGTTTGGACAGGACAGCTCCAAATGAAGAAGTACATAAAACTGTATTTTGACTGTGGCTCTGTGGAGGAGATGCTAGAGAGAGAGGGGGAGGGGGGAGAGAGGCCGAGGCTGCCAGACCGTAATCACAAATGCAAACAAACAAACACGGGGCAGCCTGGAGGTCTTTTCTAAATGCTTTCCCTTCTGCAGTCGACTGTACATCAATGCTGGTTCTGTGCGTGCGTGTGTGTGTGTGTGTGTGTGTGCGCGCGCGCGCGCGTGAACTGGATTAATCTAGGAGCTCAAAGACAGGCAGGTTACCGCGGCCAGTCATCAGTCAGATGAGGGGAGGGCCGGTGTTGGCGGCGATGACAGGATGGCCGTTCAGACCACACGCAGCTCGCAGGCTGCAGCACTGACCCCGGGTGGCAAATTTGTGTTACTGCATGACAGAACACAAGGGAGGAATACGTACCTTTGGCAGATTAGAGGAAAATAGGTGTCAAAGTCAGCGGAAGCATGACTAATTCTATTTCATGTTTTACTTGGCATTCATCTGCCATGTGGACAGTTTAGTTCAGATATCTGATTTTTGTGCTGGGTCAAAATAAGGAATGAAAATCCATATGAAACTGAAACAAAAGCTAGGCTATTAACCAGTAATAACCAGTTGTACAGTTAAACTTGTTTTATTGTGTGTTTATGGTGTGCACTTGTACGTCACAAAATTCATCATGAAAATACATGAAAATGATTGGTATGTATGACATAACTTCAGAGCCGTAAAGCTTGTACCTGGGACAGCCCTAATAGTTTTATATCAAAATGTGTTTATTGGGAAATGAGTTAGATTTTGAAGTATAAAAGTTACTTTGGTTATTTGTTAGCAAACATAACTAGCGTTATTATGTATAAATCTTTCAATTTCTTACTCAGAAATCAGTTATTTAACTATTGAGTTACTGATGATAGAAAAAGCAGTATGTTTCACAGTTCTCCTACACTTGGTGCACTGGGTACAACTGTATGGGAAAAGTGCTTTTTTATTTTATTTAACCTTTATTTATACAGGGAAGGTCCACTGAGAGGCAACCTCTCTTTTTCAAGGACACCCTGTTCACACTCACACACTCACACCAGGAAGCTGCCCAGTACAACCACAGACTGACCTGTGGCCACTGAGCAGCTCCACTGGAGCAGTTGGAGTTAAGGGCCTTGCTCAAGGGCACCACAGTGGGGTTAAGAAGTGTGGGGCAAACACTGCTATGTTATCTGTCCCATCCAGATCTGATCCTACTGATCCAGGAATTGAACCAGCAACCCTCCGATCACCAGACATCCCTAACCATTAGGCCACCGCTGCCCACTTTAATTCTGCCTGATGAGGTAGTGTAGGCTTCATGTTAACAGTTGTGCTCCTGTCCTTTGCACTATATAAGCTCCTATTCATCATGTGCCATCTTTATTCTGGATGCTCTTTAACTTGCAAAGTGGTACCTTCCTGGCGTGGCCGATCAGGCTGCCCGCAGTGCAACTGCCGGCTTAATGGTCCAATGATCCTGTGCAATCCTGGTGGTGGTCTCGGAGCCTGGCAGTAGGAGTTTCAGGAGGATGAAATCCACCTCTCGCCTGGGAAGAAGAAAAGCTGCTCTTTAGAGGCCGCCTATTCAGTCCAATGAGCCGGCCCCGTCCCGCTCTGTGAAGCCAAGTAGTCGGGCGTACCACACTCAGAGCACAGCTCTTGCCCTGCGAGAATCCTGGCTTACACTGAACTCTGCTCCATGTGTGCTTTTTATGCTGAGGACTCTGGTGTTAGCTCCCTGTTCAGTGAGCCATGCCAGTGGGTGGAGATGCATGTCACTGCAGCATAGCCCGGGGAACACGAGAGGCAGCTCATGAGAAGCCACCTATTCTGTCTATAGTGAGCTGGCTTTGGCCCACTCCGTGACAGAGGCCTTCCCAGTCGATGACTCAGAAGAAGCCAGGAGCACTGCACTCAGAGCACAGCCCTCACCCTGCAAGGAGTCAGGCCCACATCATTAAGAGCATGTGCTTGCACGTTAAGAGTAATTCCTCAGTGATCGAGATTCCTCTCACAAGAGCCGTTCCTCACAATAAATGAGAACATGGTCCTGTCACCTATGCACGCGCGATCAATAAACTGGAGGGTAAACAGGTGGGAACCCCACCCTTATCACACGAACACTGCCTGGTCAACTGGGGTTAAAGGTTTTGCTTGCGTGGCATGCATGTCCTATGCAGTTCCCCTTTTAAGAGAGCATGGTTACTCAATGTAACCTTTCGTTTTGTTTTTAATGCTTATATACAGCACAACATCAATATTATTTGGAAATATCTTAAGTAATGGTTAGAAAATAATTGAAATCTGATTTTCAAAAACATACTGAGCAAATATACTGTGATGGTTTGGCACACTGCCTGAGTACGAAGTTTCAGGGCTCATTGTGTAGGAAGTATTTTTTTTAAAGGGAACTGCTGGATACTATGTATTACTGCATCACCTCATTTGTGGTTAGAATAAAGCCCTTTTGTAGAAGAATACCTAAAATCCCACAATGAGCAATTTTATTTTACTAAGCTCTGCCTTTATAAGCACTGTTTTAGTAAATGCAACCATATGCACAACTGGAGAGAAATCCAAGGGAGGAAAAGGAACTGAATGACAAGTGACCTCAAGAAACACTCGATAGAAATGCTTTGGCAAAAACAGAAACTCCAATATAGCAACCTAAATGACTCCACGGCTCATACTGTGTGAGGGAGAGCGTAACCGCACTTAGGCAACATGTTGCATGCCACTACAAAGACTGGATAACACAAAACAGATCGACTGGATGGCTCACAAGGAAAAGTGGAAATTAATTAATCCTGATTAGCATTTCTGCTCAGAGTTCTCCTGTGGGAGCCCAGCTGGGTCCAACTGACCGGGTTCCCTCGCCAGTATCAGTGACAGGGAGCATAAACAAACACATGAGCACACGGGGGGAAATTGCAAACATGTTTCGGTGCCTGCGACAGCAAAAAGAACAATTAGTCTTATCAGCAAATTGGCAGAATGCTGGAAAAAGGAGAAATGTGCTCTGCTTTTGTAGTCAGTGGCTGTGCATTTCAAACTGTGTGTGTGTGTGGCAGGGATGGGGGGTGCGGGTGCGTGCGCGCATGCACGTACGGTGAGCATGTGGGAAGCCTTCCAAGAGTGAGGAGTAAAAAATATCCTCCATTTGACACTAACAAGGTTCATAAATGCCCATCAGTCGGACTCTTTCTTGGACTGTTTCACAGAAACATCAGCATCACAGACTTTTCATTCAAAAGTCCTAATTTTCCTTTAGCCTAGCATATGAATGCTGCAAATTTGTAAGAAAAAAGTCATAAATATTCTGTACAAGAAAAAAACTGCAAATTTACAATGAAAAAGCTGTCATTTTACAAGAAAAAATTCATGAATATATGAGTAAAAAGTCAAAAATTTATGGGATAAAATTGCAAATGTATGAGAAAAAATGTAAATTTACAGGAGAATGTCAGTTTTACAAAAAGTCACAAATTTATGAGAAAGGGTTTCAAATTTACAGGAAAATGTAGCAAATTTCTGAGAAAAAAAGGTAGCAAATGTGTAAGAAAGTAGCAAACTTATGACAAAATAAGAGCAAATTTGCAAGAAAAAATAGACAAATTTGTGAGGAAAAAGTTACAAATTACATGAAAACGAGGAGCTTATGTTAATGATATCTAGCATTTCTGTTATTGTACAAATAAATATTGCTGAAATCATAGCATCCAGAAATAATCAGGAATTTTAAGGCTTTGTGAGGGCAAAAAAGAAGAAACATATGTGTGACGTGACAAAAGAATAATATTCCTCTGATAGTTTACATGCTTCATGAAATCAGGCTGCAGAACGCTCCTGCTGGCTGCCCATAAACCGGACAACTGTGGGTAAAAGCCTGAGTCAACAGCCTGAACTTCAACAAAAAAAAATGTATGCTATTGTTGAAAGTTAAGGAGTGAGAGGATTTTCTCTGGTTTACCTTCTCCAAAACAGCAACTTATCAATAGGGCTCATCTCTAGCTTAATAGAGGACCAGTCCAGGCTGAGGAGTATTGTCTTATTTCCTGACTAATGTAAAGCAAGACTACAGCCTGACAGCTACTACTGGGTATAATTTAGAATGCTTGTAGCAGTCTGATTCTGTTTTACAGGTTAAATCAAATCACAAGGCTTTAGAAGTCCCCAAGTTATTTAAAAAAAAACTGTAGCTGTCAGATAAAGGCATTTATTTCATTTCAATTTCAATATAAAGCTTAAGCACAAGCTGCATAGCATCCCTTCCTTTAATCATACCTCCACCCCAAGTCTGACATGCTCTCTGGGCCTGGTTCTCTGACCGTGGTTTTCTTTTCAGCCACTAAAACAAGCCTGTGTGGAATGTGCATAGAAGTGTATCAAAGCCCACGCGAGTTTTGTTTGGCCTGTAAAACTTAAAGGAGACTGCATGCCGACAGCTACAAACAATTTCTCTTTTTTCCCCGCGTATCTCAGCTTTAAAAATGTGATATCCTACCGTGTAGCAATGATCACACTTGAGTTATTTCTTTGGCTAACTCTGCCGTTTATTCTGCAACACACATAATATGACTGAACATGGATTCTGCGCGGGGTTTTCACACTCTTGTTCTAATGTGTCCCCTTAATAGTAGTGCTGAACAATACAGGTAGTTCCCCCTAGAGGCATGTGCCAGTAATGTTTTAAATTAGACTTGCAGTCTACCACATCCCTCCCCTCTAGATTAAACTACTTTTAATTACACTAGCCAATTATGCTAGACATCCTGGAACTCCCATTTAACCCTAAACAATCACAGTTACTTTTAACTTCTTAAACACATGTGCCATACACATAATTTCTTTCTCTTTTTTTTTTTTTTTACATGTATAACACACATAACAGTCTAACTGGGGATTTGGTTTGACTACCGCATCCCAGTGAGGTTCCAGGACGCATTCTTGTCCTGTGGCTGGGGAACTCACTACTGACTAAGTATAGTCCTTCAAGTAGTCTGGAGCTTTCCTAGCTCGCTGAGATCTTCTCACGGCGGGTGAGCCAACTGCAGGTGAAGACTCAGACTGCTCCACTGTTTCGGCTGCTGCAGTGCTGCCCGTAGAATCTGCAGAGACGGTTACCTCAGGTTTCACCTGAAGTGGTGGTTCGTTGATGCTCTCCTCAGGATGGGTGTCAGACAACACCTCTGGTGCCATCGGCAGGGGAATGGAGCTCCTACCACGAACTTGGTCGATGTGTCGCCTCACCACTTGTCCATGACCTAATGTCACCTTGAATGACACAGGGCCTGTCTTTTCTGTTATTTCTCCTGGTACCCAGGCTGGTCCTGAGCCAAAGTTGCGGGTGTAGACCACGTCTCCTTCTCTCAGTATTCTCTCTCTAGCATGCATGTCATGATAACCTTTTTGTTTCTCTTGTTTATCATGCACTTTGTTTCTGAAGTCTGGATGTATTAAGTCAAATGTTGACCTCAACTTCCTTCCACACAACAGCTCAGCTGGTGACTTGCCAGTTGTAGATTGGGGTGTTATTCGATAGCTGAACAGAGCTCTCGACATTCGGGTTTCAATAGAGTCTCCTGTCATCTTTTTCATGAGTGAATTGAATGTCTGCACGGCCCTCTCGGCTAAGCCGTTAGAAGAAGGATGGTATGGCGCAGTCGTGATGTGACGTATGCCATTCTTTTCAGAAAACTCTTGGAACTGTTCACTCGTAAAACATGTACCGTTATCTGATACTATGATTTCAGGTAGCCCATGTTGGCTGAAACTCTTTCTAAGACATTCAATGGTAACAGTAGAAGTAGAGCTACTCACAGAATATGCATCGATCCACTTTGAGTATGCGTCAACTATGATCAGGAACATTCTTCCCATCCATGGACCTGCGTAGTCAATGTGAATTCTTCTCCATGGTTTATCTGGAACTTCCCAGGGATGTAGTGGGGCTGCTGGAGGACTGTTCCTGTTCTCCTGGCATGCCGCACATGACTTCACAAGCGCCTCCACCTCTGCATCCATGTTGGGCCACCACATGTAACTCCTCGCCAACGCTTTCATGCGAGTGATGCCAGGGTGTGCTTGGTGTAGTTGTTGCAGTAAGGCATTCCTACCAGGTGGTGGAACAACCACGCGTCCTCCCCACAGGATACAACCTTCCTGGGTGCTGAGCTCATCCTGTCGTCGGGCATAGGGAATGAACTCAGGACTGTTCATCTTCGGCCATCCTCGCAAGATGTATTCTCGCACTCTTGCTAGAACAGGGTCTTTGTCTGTCCACTTCTTTATTTGTTGTGCGTTCACCAGGGGCACGCCGATATCTTCAAACAATAGCACTCTCTCCTCCTCCTCAGGCGTGCTGTCTCTTCCTCCATCCAAGGGTAGCCTACTCATCGCGTCAGCATTCGTATGGTCCCGTCCGGCTTTGTAAACGATGGTGTACTCATACGCTGCTAATGTAACGGCCCATCTCTGAATTCTCTGAGATGTCATCTGGGGTATGGCTCTCATTTCACTGAACAGTGAAATTAGTGGCTTGTGGTCAGTCACTATAGCGAACTGTCTCCCGTACAGGTATTTGTGGAATTTTTTTACACCAAATACTACTGCAAGGCCCTCCTTGTCTAGCTGGGAGTAGTTTTTCTCAGCTGCACTAAGAGTTCTTGAGACGAACCCTATGGGTCTCTCTGAGCCATCCTCCATACGATGAGAGAGTACAGCACCCACACCGTAGGGTGATGCGTCACACGCCAGGATGAGTGGTTTGTTTGAATCATAGTGCACTAACACACTACAGGACTGAAGTAGCGCTTTGGACTCTTCAAACGCCTTCTGCTGCTTGACCCCCCATGACCATTTTTCTTCCTTCTTAAGTAAGGTATGTAGTGGTGCCAGCAGCGTGGAGAGCTTTGGGAGGAACCTATGGTAATAGTTCAACAAGCCCAGGTAGGCTTTTAACTCAGTAACATTTTGTGGCTCAGGCGCCTCCGCAATGGCTTCCACTTTGTCTGTTAGAGGGTGTAGACCACTGGCGTTGATCTTGTGGCCTAGGAACACCACCTCTTTTCCCATGAACTCACACTTGCTTCTTTTCAACCTCAGACCGCTTTTCTCCAACCGTTGAAGCACTTCCTCCAGCGTTTTCAGATGTTCTTGTTCATTTGGTCCTGTACAAAGGATGTCATCCAAATAAATGGCAACATTCGGAATTCCACCTAGGATGCCCTCCATAGTTCTCTGGAATATAGCAGGACTGGAAGCTACTCCAAATGGTAAGCGTGTGTAGGTATATAAGCCTTTGTGTGTATTGATGGTTACATACTTTCTTGATTCTTCTTCCAGGACTACTTGTTGGTAGGCGTGACTCATGTCTAATTTCGTGAAGTGTCGGCCGCCATTCAGCTGTGCGAAGAGGTCCTCCACTTTAGGAATTGGATACTGATCCACCCGTGATGCTCGATTGACAGTGAGTTTGTAATCTCCACATATTCTAATGGAGCCATCCGGCTTTCTCACTGGGACTATGGGCGCCGCCCATTCTGCAACCTGCACTGGCTCAATGATCTTGTCATCCAGCAGCCTCTGTAGCTCGCTTTCGACCAGTGGCTTGACTGCATAGGGCACCGGTCGGGGTTTGCAGAATCGTGGTTGGGCCTCCTTGTCCACATTAATCTTTGCAGTGACACCTTTTAGCTGTCCTACGCCTTCTTTGAACACCTCAGCGTGTCTTTCGAGGATCTCCTCCAGCTGCAATTTGGGCTGAGATTCCACTTTATTCACCAACTGATCAATCATGGCCAGTTCTTGTAGCCAACTTCGCCCTAGTAGATTTGGTCCTTCGCTCCCAACTACTACTACAGGTAAGTCCTTTTCTTTGTTTTCGTGTTGCACCTTCACTTGTGCCATGCCTAGCACGTCTAGCTTCTCTCCTGTGTATGTTTTTAATTTTAATGAACAGGGATTTAATTCTGCTGTGTCTGTTTTCTTCCACAGTTGTGTATATTGCTGTTTACTTAATATGGTTACTCCACAGCCTGTATCAACTTCAAATGTTACTTTCATTCCATTAACATTCATGGTACGCGTGATGGGCGCTACCTTGGTCAGCTCCTCTGACGTGTTGTAAATTGTGTGAAAATCCATGTCTTCTGTATCACTTTCTCCCTCCCCTCTCAGTTGATTCGCTTGCTGTTCCTTTCCTGGGCCCTTGTTTTCATACTTTTGCCCATTAACTGTCGCTTTCAGCACCTGTGCGCTGTCCACCTTTATTCTACATGCTTTCTTAATGTGCCCTCGCTTGCCACAATTATGACACAGCTCAGTGGCAAATTTGCACTCGGCGGCATTGTGCTGGCCTTTGCAGCGATAACAACTGGGGAATTTGTGCTGAGTTTTGTCAGTCAACACTTTGTGGACACCTACTTGGGTCTTAGGCACACGAACATGCGTTGCTGTGTCCTCTGTTAGCTTCCCTTGCATTTCTCTCACATCTTTAGATGCTGTTTCCATCGCTTGGCATAATTCCAAAGCCTTTGCAAAAGTGAGTTTTGTTTCAGATAAAAGTCGCCGTTGCATTCGGTCATCATTCACTCCACACACAAGTCTGTCTCTTAACATTTCTTCCAATGAGTCTTTGTAATCACAGTGCAGTGTTAATTTCCTCAATTCTGCCACATACTCTGCTATGGACTCAGTGTTCCTCCTTATGCGTGAATTAAATTTGAATCGTTGCACGATTTCACTCGGTTTGGGGCTGAAGTGCTTCTGAAGCTCAGCAGTAAGCTGGTCGTACGTTTTATCTTTCGGTAATGCAGGGCTTATTAAATTTCTCAACAAACTGTAAGTAGTTGCACCAACTCCACTCAACAGTACAGCCTTCCTTTTGTCTGGCTCCTCAATGTCATTAGCTTGGAAGAAAAAGTCCAACATTTCACTATATTCTTCCCATGACTGAGTCGAGTTATCAAAAGGGGTTACCGTTCCGATTACAGCCGCCATTGCTCGTCGTGGTGGGGAAACCTCGTTTTTCCTCCTCTGAACTTGCACTCGAACTACTGGAGTCACTTGAGTTCGCCACACTTGCAATGTTCTCTGTTTCTCGCCGCTGATTTTTTTCTTTTAATCCTCGTCGCCAATTGTGTGATATCCTACCGTGTAGCAATGATCACACTTGAGTTATTTCTTTGGCTAACTCTGCCGTTTATTCTGCAACACACATAATATGACTGAACATGGATTCTGCGCGGGGTTTTCACACTCTTGTTCTAATGTGTCCCCTTAATAGTAGTGCTGAACAATACAGGTAGTTCCCCCTAGAGGCATGTGCCAGTAATGTTTTAAATTAGACTTGCAGTCTACCACAAAAAACTTGTAACTTGAACTTTTATCACAACCCTTTATAGTCTGTAAGAATTATTCATCATATGAGCTCTCATAAACGACCATATGAGAGAGTTACACCTCCAAACCAATCTGGAACAAATCTCTACATGCAAATGACAATAATAACGCATGCACTACACATGGATTTTTCCTCCCTTCATTTAAACATATGTGTGCACAAAAACAAGCATGTGGCTTTGCTGGTGTTGCAAAGGAATGGATGGCTTCCTCGTGTTACTTCAGAATTTTGATGAACATTTTTATTTGTTTAAATAACTACTTTGACCACATTACAGCCTGATAAACAAAACATAGTGATCATGTGTTAAGCTGGAACGCTGGAACAATACAAAACAATTCCTGGAGAACATCACACAGAAATTTAAGATTTTACTTTAAAGGGATCATTGGCTGCACTTTTTCCCACATGTTGACAGCTCACACAGGTCTTAATGAAATGTTTGTGACATACAGTATTTTGGTAAAATTCTATTTAATTATTTTATTACTGCAGCATTATTGTAAATCATCTTTTGCAGTCGTTCCCAGAAAGGCTCACCTCAATGCATGTTTCTTTAAATGCTTAGAATTGCAGCTAACTTTGCTCTCCCCCTTACGTCACTATAGCTAATCTCAGCTGGCTAGCTCCTCACTTGGGTAGCGAGCCTGAGCCAACTAACATAAATTTGTTTTAAAGAATGAATGAAATAATGCATCACTGGTGGACAGGGGAGTGTGGTTTCAGTGGTCGATAACAGTTCCTGGAGTACAATAAGCACAAAAACATTCGTGAATGAGTGGCTAAACTGCTAGCTTCAGCTAGCCTCCTTGGGTCTCGGTTAGAGAAAATAATTATGCTAATGCTTCAATATAGCATTACAGTGACAATATAACAAAATAAGCCCAAATGATGCAAACTATATTATCGACTGTGGATTAGTGAACCAGGTGGAAACAAAGATGTCTATTAGGGTGACTGAAATCTTAACAAAATAACATAGACTGTGCTTGGTAAGCTAACTCCCTAGCATTGTTAGTTCTGAAGCTTGGGTTCCCCAGCTGCTCACATTTCCAGACAGACAGCTTGGCTGGTCAATAATAGAGCAGAATGTGGGTATAGAGGCTGGGTGTTCTGTAGCAAGTTATAGCTGGCTTTTGGAGAAAGGGGAATACCGACTCTGCCAATGGGGGAGTTGACGTCATTTTTATAGGCAGAGCATGTAACCAGCTTGAAGTCCTAATGTGTGTGACACTTTAACTCTTTCCCGGGATGGTAGAAGTGATGCTCTTGGATGCTTCTAACGTCAATATTGTGCACAATGGCATGGTCAACAGGTTCTTCAGTGCAACCAGGTTTGGACAGAGTACAAGTGTTGAAGGTGCTGAAAATTGCAGGCCTTCTACACTTGACAAATTTTGTTTCAAGTCTTCCCCTCCATCAGGTGTAGTCCTTCCCGTGGGATTTCGGGCTAAACCATCATCAGCAATAGCTGCAAAACTGTACAACAAGATGCTGCTTAACAGATTTGTCCCAGAAGTTAACCTACTTCTTCGCGACAATCAAAACTGCTTCCGTAGAGGACATTCCACTCTGAGCCAGATCATCTCACTTTGTAGATTAGTGGAGGAAATACGGAATGCCAAAAAAGACCTCACACTAGTGTTCGTAGACTTTAAGAAAGCTTTTGACTCTGTCAGCAGAGAGGTTACATTCAAGATCTTTCCGCTTTATGGTATCCCAGACGAAATCGTCCAGGCAATCAAGGCTTTCTACATAAATACTTGCTCTAAAGTCATTGCCCTTGATGGAGAAAATGAATTTTTTGATATCAACGCTGGTGTACTGCAAGGGGACACGTTTACCCTCTTCATTATCATCCTTGACTACATCCTCCAGGTCTCAATCAATGTCAACAATGATGAGGCTTGTTGATCAAGCCTCGGCTGAGTCACAGGTACCCAGCCCAGTACATCACCGATTTTTATTTTTCAGGTGACACTGCCATTTGTACTAGCTTGGTAGCCAATGCTGAGGCACTCCTCTATGCCCTGGAAGACACTGCTGAGTGCGTAGGACTGAAGTGCAATTCCTCCAAGACAGAGTTCATTTCCACCAAACCAAATGCCACCTTGACCTCCAAATCTGGGGCCTGCCTAAAGCAACTTAACGATTTCAAGTATCTCGGCTCCTGGATCATGGACTCTGGAAAAGACTTCATTAAATAGAAAGCCCAAGCCTGGAAGGCATGTAACAAAATGGATAGCATCTGGTGCCCTAACCTGCCAACTAAACTTTAACCTCTTCAAGTGTACCATCGAGCCTATTTTAATGTACGGATCAGAAACTTGGACCCTCACTGTGCACCTTCAAAAACACATCGATGGTTGCTATACAAACCTTCTACAAAGGGTCCAGGGTCTTTCCTGGTGATCTCATTCCACCCTTGACCAGATTTACGGTTTACTACCAAGACTGACCTAAGCCAGCAGTGCACACACTTTACAGGACACTGTTTCCGCGCCAAGGGTGAACTAATATCAAGACGTCTCCTATGGAAACAGTCAAACAAAGGCCGCCTGACCTATTCCCAGGTTGTCTCACGGGATACGGGAATAATACCATCAGAACTAGGCAATGCCATGTTGGACCCAGACTCCTGGTGAGAGCGTGTGCGTGCCATCTCGGCCCTGGTGACAATGGTGATGTTCTGTAGCAAACCCGGAAGAGTTAAAACGGCTTCGCTGAGACAGAAACAATACAAAGGCTGTGCTATTTTTTTTTTTTTAAAGTAGGTGCATTTCAGAAGGTTAAAACCTACAAAAATACATTTTTTCAGTCAGTGCCTCCTTTAAATCATGCTTTTCAACATGTGTAAAGCTCAGTGATTTACACTGTATGTTATACATATGCATTTACTGTGTGCCAAAAATGAAGGGAAATGAGAACACTAAAAACAAAGAATGAAAAGAAGTGGACAACTGCTAGAAAAAAAAATAAGAGAAAAATTCTGACTGAAAACAGAAATGACTGTTAGAAATCATTCCATTTCGCACTATGGCATTTTTTTGGGGGGGGGGGGGGTGGACTGTAAAGACACACACACACACTATCCAAACAGACCCCAGTGGGCTTCCTCACGTTGCAACCATGAGGGTGCAATCAGAAAATCCTCTTTCCTCCTTCACAACCTTGTCGTGTTGACAACGCATGTACGTCCACCCAACAAAGCAACAGAGAGTGGATTGAGCAGAGAACACAGTTATGATTAATGGCAGACATGATGCAGATGTGCAAATGTCAGATCAATAAATGTTATGGAGTGAATACTGCTTTCATTTGGAGATGCTGTCAGTGTTTGGGAAAACTCAAGAACAAGAACATCCATCATCACAAGTGTTTCTTCTTTTTAAATTATATCATCAACAGATGTGTCTGGCTCCGCTGGCCTGCTGCTGTCAGTGACCTGCTGTTTGCTTTATCTCAATAGTTTAAAAAATACACATATACAGTTCAAAGAGTACACATGAACACCTCCTCAAACTCAGCTTGTATGTTGCAGCTGCAGGCTGATTCAAATGACAAGCCAAAATGGTTCACACTGAGACTGACATCCTGTTTCACAGCTATATGGATTTTACTCAAGCACTGACTTGCTGCTCATTAAGTATGGACTCCGGTGGATATAAATCCGCTATAAAAACAAATCTACATTGTCTAAAACGGTATCTTATGCTCTTTTTTTCTACAAAAAAAAACTTTCATCGTCTTAGTTTCATATCAAAATCTTTTCACCCCCTCCCCCCCACAAAAAAATGCCAGAATTGGTGATTACTAGGTCCAACCATATACCACAAGGCTAATAGTGGCTAGCACTACATTATCAGAATGAATCCCGTGATAAAAAGACTTACGGGTTGAAGGACATGCCCAGCAAGGGCAGACTTAGTCCATTTGGGGCCCAAGGCAAAAACAGAAATGGGGCCCTACTTTTTCCTTGTTCTACACTTTCTTTTCAGTCCTTATTAAAATCCTATCTGAAACTTATTGTCCTCAGAAGTCTTCAAATGATGATATCATTCAGGTATCAAGAATTACATCTGTAGAAAAACAAAGAAGTTTAACAAATTGAATGTAGACTGTTGTGTATTAATAAAAACAACAACAACAATTCACATAGAACAGGGGTGGGAAACTGGCGGGCCACGGGCTGCATGTAGCTCCCCCCCCCCCCCATTCACTGAGGCCCACCAGTCCATTTCCAAAAATCAATTTATTTATTACATTTAACCCTATCTGGAACTGCATTCTTAAATGCCATTATAGAGTCTGCCAGCAGAGGGAGTTCTAATCGGAACCTAGGTGCCACTCTGTGTGAGTGGTTGAGCAAGAGAGCGAACCACAGAGATAAAGAGGGAGCAGTGTGCACCGGAGTACATGTTGTAAGGCATGTGTTGCATGCTGAGACCGCATTAATAGGCTGTAAACAGCAGTAAATGTACAAAGTAGGCTGCTTTTAAACAAGAATAAATGCTACAGTTCCTCAGTAGTGATGGCAGGTGAAGCCTCATGGAGCTCGGAGGCTTTCCTTCTAATTGTGCTGAAAAAGATTCAAAGCTTTGAGGTTTCTTTCTAAAGAGCGCATTTAAAGCACTGACACTGTTTCAATCCCATGTCAGCAATAAAAGTTCATAGACTGTGGTGGTTTTTATCTGCTGATTTTTTTGTTTATTTATACCAGTGGCTCTTAAACTTTTTTTTATTCCCCGTTTTGGGGAGCCAGACGATTATCAAGCCCACCTACCCATAGCTATTTCTCTGTCCCTCCACACCCACAATGAATCAAAGAGCAAGCAAAGCCTGGTCATATTTCCTTTTCTTCTTGGCTTTTTTGTTAAATAAAGTCTGGAATTTCTCTTTGCTCATCATTTTGATGGAGAGATTTTTAAAAATTAAGTAATGATATAATTGTGTCAATAATTTTTACTCTAATATGATAAAACATTGAGTATCTTTTATTTTCATTAACAGTTTTAATTGTGAAACTTTTGACTTGGAAGAAAATAATACCCCCACTTCCCCCGGTTTACATGTAAATCTGGCCCTTGGGAAGTGAGGAAAGAATTTTGTGGCCCTCACTAACATCAAAGTTGCCCATCCCTGACATAGAAGATCTGTTGTTTCTTCACACTTACCCACATTTACCAGCAGGGTCCTGTTCATGGTCTGCTGACTGGTCCACTTTGCAGAGGCATTTATTGCACTCCTTCCTCTGTACAATATAGACACGTGGGAGAATATATCCCACAAAACAATAAAAGGATAAATGCAACAAAATATTAAACCTAATACATCGTTGGAATTTATACCCATTTGCATACTCTTTTCCTTTTTCTTCACTTGTGACTTTCTCTTCCTTTTCTCTCCTCATCTTCATCAGTCTTTTTCCATCACTTCCTCTCCCTTGTCTTTATTTTTCCTCACTGTTCATCCTTCTCTTCTCCCTTCTCTCTATTTCTGTCCATTTTATTCTGCTTTTCAATGCTTTTATTATCATTTAAAGATTATTTGTTGGTCAAGTTTGTTTTACATTCTCTCATCAGTTTGCTCTCAACAAGCTATAGAGCATAATAAGGAATATTCAAAGACAACATTGGGCCATTGCTCCAATAATGAACAGGATAAACAGAACAGTGGTTGAACTCTTTCATGGATACTCAAAATTACTATATTTAATCTCATGTAATGTCATCTACTGTGAGGCTGCAGCTATCCTGTGCATGGCCGGGGAGCACAGTCGGTCATATTTAAATTTAACCTTGTTGAGCCTTGACCTCAGCAAATCTTGCAATTAGAAAAAAATAGCATAACATTTTGTTGTTTACCTGTACTGTCAGCAACCAGCGTCGCTGTTGCCTCCTCATTAACAACAGGTGGGTCATGCTTGTCAGGAACATGTGTGCTTATACAAGCAGCACTGCTCTCTATCTGCACCTTTGGAGAGTTGGTCTCCTCACTTGTTGAAGTGAAAAAGGTTGTTTGGTAGCTTAGATAAAAAAAATTGTCTGTGCTCTTCCTTTCTTCTCAATTTCTCTGCACCACTTGGATAGCATCGTTTCATTTTGCCAGCTGTATGGTTTGTTTACAATGTAACCAAAGATACATGCATGTGCATGCCTCAGAGACAACATGGAAGAGTCCAACAGTCTGAAGAGAAGGGGGCAAGATGTTGATTTGATTTGCCGTTTTTGTAAATACTCATGTTTCCTTACTTTATCAGGCATCATGTTAAATATGCTAAACATTTAAAAAAATATATATATGGGGCTCCTAGTAGATCGGGGCCCTTAGTAGATTGGGGCCTAAGGCAGTTGCCTACCTTTGCCTAATGGTAAGTCCACCTCTGATGCTCAGTTGGATGCACGGTGGCCCAGGATAATGACTGAAACTGCATTGGTCCTTAAAAGCAGTTTAAAAGTAAAACACATCTTAATTTGGGTCAAGTTTTCAAAGCAGTTTGTTTAAAAATGCTAATTAGTCTGGAGGATAACACCAGTTAGGCGAGAGTGTCCTGATTGGCTCAACACTACCCATGTGCCAGCACCACGAATAGTTACGTCACCAAAAACGTTCTGTCTCTTCTCGCCTTTTTGCAGAGGGCGGGGCTTAAGTGAAACTTTACAGCAAAAAAACAGCGATATCAGACATTTGGCCAATTTCACTCTTGATATGTCTTGACATAAAAACATGTTACAGACATCTTAACAAGAAAAAAAACTCAATTTTTGGCAGAGTGTCCCTTTAAAAGGAAAACTGAGCTAAAGTACAACCCCCCACCCCCACCCCCACCCCCGAAAAAAGCTTGAAGTCAGATTGAGCCTTATGTTAGTCTCAGTGTTCATGCTCAAATGCATCAGCTGATATCTGCTATTCAATTTGTTAAAAATTCCTCCTCTTTATGCCATGAAAAACAGTCTGACTTGAATAATGTCATAGCAACTTTCACCAACTGGCAACATCCAACCGGGGCATTCAAACTCATGAACTCTGGCTTCAGAGTCCAGCACTCTACCTGTGTCGCCAAGATGATTGACCCACTTAGTTAGCCAAGCAGGAATGGTTTTATTGACACTGCTACAACCTGATGTGTTTTATGTATGGAGTCTTACTGCTACTACTATTGTCCTTGTCTTCAGCTTCAAGTATAGCGTATTGTGATATCCTACCGTGTAGCAATGATCACACTTGAGTTATTTCTTTGGCTAACTCTGCCGTTTATTCTGCAACACACATAATATACTGAACATGGATTCTGCGCGGGGTTTTTTCACTCTTGTTCTAATGTGTCCCCTTAATAGTAGTGCTGAACAATACAGGTAGTTCCCCCTAGAGGCATGTGCCAGTAATGTTTTAAATTAGACTTGCAGTCTACCACATCCCTCCCCTCTAGATTAAACTACTTTTAATTACACTAGCCAATTATGCTAGACATCCTGGAACTCCCATTTAACCCTAAACAATCACAGTTACTTTTAACTTCTTAAACACATGTGCCATACACATAATTTCTTTCTCTTTTTTTTTTTTTTTTTTACATGTATAACACACATAACAGTCTAACTGGGGATTTGGTTTGACTACCGCATCCCAGTGAGGTTCCAGGACGCATTCTTGTCCTGTGGCTGGGGAACTCACTACTGACTAAGTATAGTCCTTCAAGTAGTCTGGAGCTTTCCTAGCTCGCTGAGATCTTCTCACGGCGGGTGAGCCAACTGCAGGTGAAGACTCAGACTGCTCCACTGTTTCGGCTGCTGCAGTGCTGCCCGTAGAATCTGCAGAGACGGTTACCTCAGGTTTCACCTGAAGTGGTGGTTCGTTGATGCTCTCCTCAGGATGGGTGTCAGACAACACCTCTGGTGCCATCGGCAGGGGAATGGAGCTCCTACCACGAACTTGGTCGATGTGTCGCCTCACCACTTGTCCATGACCTAATGTCACCTTGAATGACACAGGGCCTGTCTTTTCTGTTATTTCTCCTGGTACCCAGGCTGGTCCTGAGCCAAAGTTGCGGGTGTAGACCACGTCTCCTTCTCTCAGTATTCTCTCTCTAGCATGCATGTCATGATAACCTTTTTGTTTCTCTTGTTTATCATGCACTTTGTTTCTGAAGTCTGGATGTATTAAGTCAAATGTTGACCTCAACTTCCTTCCACACAACAGCTCAGCTGGTGACTTGCCAGTTGTAGATTGGGGTGTTATTCGATAGCTGAACAGAGCTCTCGACATTCGGGTTTCAATAGAGTCTCCTGTCATCTTTTTCATGAGTGACTTGAATGTCTGCACGGCCCTCTCGGCTAAGCCGTTAGAAGAAGGATGGTATGGCGCAGTCGTGATGTGACGTATGCCATTCTTTTCAGAAAACTCTTGGAACTGTTCACTCGTAAAACATGTACCGTTATCTGATACTATGATTTCAGGTAGCCCATGTTGGCTGAAACTCTTTCTAAGACATTCAATGGTAACAGTAGAAGTAGAGCTACTCACAGAATATGCATCGATCCACTTTGAGTATGCGTCAACTATGATCAGGAACATTCTTCCCATCCATGGACCTGCGTAGTCAATGTGAATTCTTCTCCATGGTTTATCTGGAACTTCCCAGGGATGTAGTGGGGCTGCTGGAGGACTGTTCCTGTTCTCCTGGCATGCCGCACATGACTTCACAAGCGCCTCCACCTCTGCATCCATGTTGGGCCACCACATGTAACTCCTCGCCAACGCTTTCATGCGAGTGATGCCAGGGTGTGCTTGGTGTAGTTGTTGCAGTAAGGCATTCCTACCAGGTGGTGGAACAACCACGCGTCCTCCCCACAGGATACAACCTTCCTGGGTGCTGAGCTCATCCTGTCGTCGGGCATAGGGAATGAACTCAGGACTGTTCATCTTCGGCCATCCTCGCAAGATGTATTCTCGCACTCTTGCTAGAACAGGGTCTTTGTCTGTCCACTTCTTTATTTGTTGTGCGTTCACCAGGGGCACGCCGATATCTTCAAACAATAGCACTCTCTCCTCCTCCTCAGGCGTGCTGTCTCTTCCTCCATCCAAGGGTAGCCTACTCATCGCGTCAGCATTCGTATGGTCCCGTCCGGCTTTGTAAACGATGGTGTACTCATACGCTGCTAATGTAACGGCCCATCTCTGAATTCTCTGAGATGTCATCTGGGGTATGGCTCTCATTTCACTGAACAGTGAAATTAGTGGCTTGTGGTCAGTCACTATAGCGAACTGTCTCCCGTACAGGTATTTGTGGAATTTTTTTACACCAAATACTACTGCAAGGCCCTCCTTGTCTAGCTGGGAGTAGTTTTTCTCAGCTGCACTAAGAGTTCTTGAGACGAACCCTATGGGTCTCTCTGAGCCATCCTCCATACGATGAGAGAGTACAGCACCCACACCGTAGGGTGATGCGTCACACGCCAGGATGAGTGGTTTGTTTGAATCATAGTGCACTAACACACTACAGGACTGAAGTAGCGCTTTGGACTCTTCAAACGCCTTCTGCTGCTTGACCCCCCATGACCATTTTTCTTCCTTCTTAAGTAAGGTATGTAGTGGTGCCAGCAGCGTGGAGAGCTTTGGGAGGAACCTATGGTAATAGTTCAACAAGCCCAGGTAGGCTTTTAACTCAGTAACATTTTGTGGCTCAGGCGCCTCCGCAATGGCTTCCACTTTGTCTGTTAGAGGGTGTAGACCACTGGCGTTGATCTTGTGGCCTAGGAACACCACCTCTTTTCCCATGAACTCACACTTGCTTCTTTTCAACCTCAGACCGCTTTTCTCCAACCGTTGAAGCACTTCCTTCAGCGTTTTCAGATGTTCTTGTTCATTTGGTCCTGTACAAAGGATGTCATCCAAATAAACGGCAACATTCGGAATTCCACCTAGGATGCCCTCCATAGTTCTCTGGAATATAGCAGGACTGGAAGCTACTCCAAATGGTAAGCGTGTGTAGGTATATAAGCCTTTGTGTGTATTGATGGTTACATACTTTCTTGATTCTTCTTCCAGGACTACTTGTTGGTAGGCGTGACTCATGTCTAATTTCGTGAAGTGTCGGCCGCCATTCAGCTGTGCGAAGAGGTCCTCCACTTTAGGAATTGGATACTGATCCACCCGTGATGCTCGATTGACAGTGAGTTTGTAATCTCCACATATTCTAATGGAGCCATCCGGCTTTCTCACTGGGACTATGGGCGCCTGCCATTCTGCAACCTGCACTGGCTCAATGATCTTGTCATCCAGCAGCCTCTGTAGCTCGCTTTCAACCAGTGGCTTGACTGCATAGGGCACCGGTCGGGGTTTGCAGAATCGTGGTTGGGCCTCCTTGTCCACATTAATCTTTGCAGTGACACCTTTTAGCTGTCCTAAGCCTTCTTTGAACACCTCAGCGTCTCTTTCGAGGATCTCCTCCAGCTGCAATTTGGGCTGAGATTCCACTTTATTCACCAACTGATCAATCATGGCCAGTTCTTGTAGCCAACTTCGCCCTAGTAGATTTGGTCCTTCGCTCCCAACTACTACTACAGGTAAGTCCTTTTCTTTGTTTTCGTGCTGCACCTTCACTTGTGCCATGCCTAGCACGTCTAGCTTCTCTCCTGTGTATGTTTTTAATTTTAATGAACAGGGATTTAATTCTGCTGTGTCTGTTTTCTTCCACAGTTGTGTATATTGCTGTTTACTTAATATGGTTACTCCACAGCCTGTATCAACTTCAAATGTTACTTTCATTCCATTAACATTCATGGTACGCGTGATGGGCGCTACCTTGGTCAGCTCCTCTGACGTGTTGTAAATTGTGTGAAAATCCATGTCTTCTGTATCACTTTCTCCCTCCCCTCTCAGTTGATTCGCTTGCTGTTCCTTTCCTGGGCCCTTGTTTTCATACTTTTGCCCATTAACTGTCGCTTTCAGCACCTGTGCGCTGTCCACCTTTATTCTACATGCTTTCTTAATGTGCCCTCGCTTGCCACAATTATGACACAGCTCAGTGGCAAATTTGCACTCGGCAGCATTGTGCTGGCCTTTGCAGCGATAACAACTGGGGAATTTGTGCTGAGTTTTGTCAGTCAACACTTTGTGGACACCTACTTGGGTCTTAGGCACACGAACATGCGTTGCTGTGTCCTCTGTTAGCTTCCCTTGCATCTCTCTCACATCTTTAGATGCTGTTTCCATCGCTTGGCATAATTCCAAAGCCTTTGCAAAAGTGAGTTTTGTTTCAGATAAAAGTCGCCGTTGCATTCGGTCATCATTCACTCCACACACAAGTCTGTCTCTTAACATTTCTTCCAATGAGTCTTTGTAATCACAGTGCAGTGTTAATTTCCTCAATTCTGCCACATACTCTGCTATGGACTCAGTGTTCCTCCTTATGCGTGAATTAAATTTGAATCGTTGTACGATTTCACTCGGTTTGGGGCTGAAGTGCTTCTGAAGCTCAGCAGTAAGCTGGTCGTACGTTTTATCTTTCGGTAATGCAGGGCTTATTAAATTTCTCAACAAGCTGTAAGTAGTTGCACCAACTCCACTCAACAGTACAGCCTTCCTTTTGTCTGGCTCCTCAATGTCATTAGCTTGGAAGAAAAAGTCCAACATTTCACTATATTCTTCCCATGACTGAGTCGAGTTATCAAAAGGGGTTACCGTTCCGATTACAGCCGCCATTGCTCGTCGTGGTGGGGAAACCTCGTTTTTCCTCCTCTGAACTTGCACTCGAACTACTGGAGTCACTTGAGTTCGCCACACTTGCAATGTTCTCTGTTTCTCGCCGCTGATTTTTTTCTTTTAATCCTCGTCGCCAATTGTGTGATATCCTACCGTGTAGCAATGATCACACTTGAGTTATTTCTTTGGCTAACTCTGCCGTTTATTCTGCAACACACATAATATACTGAACATGGATTCTGCGCGGGGTTTTTTCACTCTTGTTCTAATGTGTCCCCTTAATAGTAGTGCTGAACAATACAGGTAGTTCCCCCTAGAGGCATGTGCCAGTAATGTTTTAAATTAGACTTGCAGTCTACCACACGTATAACAATTCTTTCTTGACTAAAGTAGTCATATCTAAAATAAAGTTGTGTTTAGGCTTATCCCCCTATGTGTCTTTTGAAGGACCACTCCTGCATACACCTGTAGATCTGTAGGACTCATAATGAAGCAGCTGCATTGATGAGAACGGATGTACTCACTATATGGTTGTCTCTCTCTTTCTAGCTGTGTTGGTGATTGGAACTGGGACCAAACTTTGGGAGGTACCTACAGGCTCCTTCAAGTCACTCTCCAATCTCAGTGAGAGCCTTCAATGGGAGCCCCACTGTCAGTACCACTACCTACAGGACAGAGTGAGGATCACAGCCAAAATCCCTCCCAGGCTGGATGGCACATGGGTATCTACAAGGTAGTTTTTGTTCATTAGTCTTGCTTGTACTGTTGGTTTATATGTTGCTTCTTTGTTGCTCTTGCAAAAAGGCATTTCCATAAAGACACCTGGCAGTGATTTAATATGTTATCATAACACTTCATCAAAGCATCAAAATTTGGCAATTAGTTTTGGCAAAAAGATGTACAACCTTCTAATGAAAATACAAAGATTTGTAGAAGATACTGTAGCAGTGGTCCCAATATTTTTTGCCTCACAGACCAATTGCACCTTTTTTTAAACAGTGTGTGATTAAAAACAACTCACCTTCCTGGGAGCCACAAGCGTTTTTCTTTGCAAGGAGACGATTCCTGCATGAGCAGAGTTGACTCACATGGCATGCTCATGACACAATCCACTCCACCGTAGTCTGTTGGAATGTAGCACTCAAACTCCTTTGAAAGCAAAGACAGGTAATCACACATCAACTGGTAGAAGGAAGGCCCAAGCTCAGTTTCTTCCAAAACAAATGCTAATGTTGGAAACATGTCAAATATCCCTCTGTCCACTTGTCCCCCACAGCCTTAGTTTGACTTTGAATGCAGGTTTTTGAGCATCATCACTAATTAGTAAGACAGGCATGTGTCAAGACTGCACAGACAGACAGGACAGACAGGAAGTCAGGCATATCAACAGAGAGAACATAAAAGTTTTCAAAATAGGGCAGCCCAATGGTGCAGTGGTTAGCACTGTGGCAGCACAGCAAGAAGGTCATGGGTTTGATCCCACCCCTGACCATTGTGGGTTTGATCCCACCCCCTGACCATCGGTGACCCTTCTGTGTGGAGTTTGCATGTTCTCCCCGTGTCTGCATGGGTTTTCTCCAGGTACTCTGGTTTCCTCCCACAGGCCAAAGACATGCACGTTAGGTTAATTGGCATCAACTGGTGACACCCCTTCCCCCATGACCCGAAAACGATTAAGCGGCAGAAGATGGATGGAAGTTTTCAAAATAAAACACCCAGTAGACTTAGTCAGTACAAAGGAACAGAATAAATTATTTGTTTTTTCTCTGTGGCTCTGTATCAAGTTGTCTGCAGACCAGCCCCGGTAGTTCAGGGACCACTGATGTACAGTATATCATGAAAATAGACCATTGTGCCAAATCCTAGTTAGCTCGCGCTAATTAGCTCAAAGGTATCTAATGAAAAATAAAAATGCCACCACCAAAAGTGGACAACAGGGAAAATTTATAATAAAACACAATCCATAGTACATGCTGTATATACCTGATGCTTGTATCAAAAATTGTTTAAATAGCCCCACCACTACAAACACAGTCAGGAGGTGCAGTCTCATTAGCACAAAGCCACTAACCTTTAGCGCTGTTGTCTCAGAGCCAGAAGGTTCCTGCTTCAAATCCCTAGGTTGGCAGGGTTAGAAACGTTTCTGTGTGTAGTTTGCATCTTTGCCAGGTGCTTGCACAGGTTTATGTCATTCTTAGGTTTCTTCTCATAATCCGAACTGGCTCTAGGTGTCTGTCTCTGTTAACCCCGTAACAGAGAGGGTTAATGTAGTTACAAGCTTTGAGTAGCCATCTAAGTGCTTTATACTGTAAATGCAGAATACCAGATGAAACTTAAAGATCACTTAGCTAACTATATCATATCTCCCCCTCCCAGATGTGAAGTTCGGCCCGGTCCAGAGTTCATTACTCGTGCCTACATCTTCCACCCTAGCCGTCACTTCAAGGCTCTCCAGCATTATTATACCGACAGCGGCTGCGAGGACCCAGCCTACTCTCTGTTGATCAGGGGGAAAATTCGTCTACGCCAGGCCTCCTGGATCACCCTTGGGGGCACCGAAGCCGAGCACCACCTCAGCAAAGTGGGCATTGTGCTTCACAGTTCTGCAGCCAAGCAAAGGCTGGCCTCCAGGCTGCCCCCCAGCTGTGTTGGTCTAAGCCTTAGTCGAGCGGCACCAGGGATGCTCCATGAGATGTACAACACTCGGGCAGGGAGGGGATGTCTGGAAGCGCTGGGCTTCTCCATGATGGAGTTGGGTCTGATGCGGGTGGAGACGCAGCATCACCACCATGGAGGGAAAGTCCAGGAGCTCTTCTTGGGGGATATTCACACTGACTGGACCCAGAGGACTCAGCACAGGCCTACTGGATACCAACAGCCACTGCAGCATGCAATGGTGAGACAACACGCTAATTTCTTTTTTTAATTATTATTATTTGTTAAAGGGACAACAGATAACATTTTCTGCTCATACCTGCCTAACTTTTTAATTGGTGCTGCAGTAGGAGCATTTGTTTTCCTCATCATCTAGCAACCAATACAATGTTCTCACATGGAAATCAGTTTTTACTTGAAAAATCAGTTTTGCTGATAAAAATTAGGACAGAATGGGATAAATCTATTAAAAACAATCTGAATGCTGATTTTTGTCATGCACTTGTAAAATAGGTTTGAAAAACATTATGGGCTTCAAAATGTTAATTTAAACACACAACGTAGTTTCTCTTGCCTTCAATATTAGTACAAAAACACAAACTGATAACATGAAACCAGAACTTTCATTTGCTCATAAAATATTTTTCAATAGCAGTTTTGTGCATCATCATCATCGTCATCTTCTTCATCTTCATCATCCATATTTTATTCATGCATTCATCTTCTTCCGCTTAATCCTTTTTGGGTCGCGGGGGGGCTGGAGCCTATCCCAGCATCTTTGGGCGAGAGGCAGGGTACACCCTGGACAGATGGCCAGTCCATCGTAGGGCCAATACAGCATTTGGATTTCAAAATAAGGGAGGTTTTTCCTGCTGTCTGGGTGGTGAAGTGAGTTCTAAAAAAGAAAAAAAAAAAACAATAAATATATAGAAATATTATAACAGCGACTTCCAGTCTGGACATCATGGTGATAGCAGCTTAACGCTGAAGCTCCCAGACCTAATCCAGGAAAATATCTTGAAAATCAGATTTAACGGATTTTTGGAAGAGTGAAAATCAAAAGATAAAATCATCATGCCTAAAGAAAAACAGAAGAAATCGACATTTTCCAGGCCAGGACACGCATCGGCCGAAGAATCTGAACCGGAGGATTTCCATTCAGAAGACGAGGAGCTGAATGTAGCTAACAAGAAGGTTAGCTTGAAAACGTTATTTGAAGAATTACGACGATTTCGCCAAGAGGTTTGGGCCGAATTTCGTGAATTCAGAGAAGAATTAAAAAGGACAAACAGCAGAGTGGACCAGGCCGAGAACCGAATCTTGGAAGCAGAAGAAAGAATAAAGGGGCAGATTCCATGCTGGATCTACACAAAAGACAGTCAAGACTAGAGGCTAAGCTAACCGACCAAGAAGGAAGACTGAGAAGAGACAACATAAGAATTCATGGTCTGAAAGAAGGAGCTGAGGATGGTTTCAACACAATGGCGGAATGCGTGGAATCTTTACTGAGAGAGAAGTTGGATATTCCCCAAACCACCGACTTGAAGATAGAAAAGGCCCATCGTACATTAGGCCGGCGGCGGAAGCGCCCCCACGTTCGGTGGTGGTGAGATTCTCCAATTTCAAAATAAAACAAGAGGTTGTAAGACTGGCTTGGCAGAAAAAAGGATTTATGCACCAAGAGAGAAAAGTCTTTGTGGAACACGATTACGCCCCGGAGGTCCTTAAAAAGCGCCGGGAATACAACGACGCTAAAAAGGTGCTACGAGAGAAAAAACTGCGCTTTCAGACGCCATTTCCTGCAAAGTTAAGGGTCTTCTACGGTGAAGAGACATGTCTCTATAATATATATAACAGCTGACATGGCGAGAAGAGGGCTCCCGGTAACGGTGTTTAAACCCGCAGCAGACCCGAGCGATAAAATCAAGGCTCAAACGTGGTCCACACAGAGACCTTCAAAATCCACGGGCCAGCAGCAGGAAACCCAGCGCCAGAGCTACAAGGATAAACTGGCCGTTTACAGGAGGGAATAGCGACCTTTTTTTTTAGTCAATCTGCACATCCAACCCCCTTCCTACAAGGTAACAAACATTAAAGGAGATGCAGAATCAGCATGTGGTAAAACATTTCATGGAACAGTCATAATATTAGAAACAAATAAGTCTTTTTAATTAAAAAAAAAAAAAAAAAACTTGTTAAAATAGAAATGTGACAATGATCCACATGTTCTCCCCACACTAACAAATACTGTATTAGCGTGAATGTTTGCTGTGATGGGGGTGGGAGGGTGCACACAATTTCATAGGGTATAGGCATTAAAAAAAAAAAATCATTACAAGTTCGGATTGGGATCTGAAATTCACGTTAAAAACATGGGACGATCATGACTTCCGGTCTGGACGCCATGGCGACTGCAGCTTAACACTGAAGTTCTCAGACCCAATCCAGGATAACACCTTGAAAATCAAACTTAACGGATTTTTGGAGGAGTGAAAATCAAAAGACAAAATCATCATGTCTAAAGGAAAACAGAAGAAACTGAAATTCTCCAGGCCAGGACACGTATTGGCCGGAGAATCCGAACTGGAAGATCTCCGTTCAGAAGACGAGGAACTGGTGATAGCTAACAAAAGGGTTAGCCTGAAATCACTATTTGAGGAGCTACGACGATTTCGCCGAGATGTTACGGCCGAATTTCGGGAATTCAGAGAAGAATTGAAAAGGACAAACAGCAGAGTGGACCAGGCCGAGAACCGAATCTTGGAAACAGAGGATCGAATAAAAGTGCTTGAAGATTCTGTGCTAGACCTACGCAAAAGACAAGCAGCTATAGAGGCTAAGCTAACCGACCAAGAAGGAAAACAAAGAAGAGACAACATAAGAATTCATGGTCTGATAGAAGGAACCGAAAATGGTTTTAACTCAATGGCAGAATGCGTGGAATCCTTACTAAGAGAGAAATTGGATATTCCACAAACCACCGACTTGAAGATAGAAAAGGCACATCGTTCATTAGCCGCTAGGCCGGCGGCGGAAGCGCCCCCACGTTCGGTGTTGGTAAGATTTTCCAATTTCAAAATAAAACAAGAGGTTGTAAGACTGGCCTGGCAGAAAAAAGGATTTATGCACCAGGAGAGAAAAGTCTACGTGGAACACGATTACGCCCCGGAGGTCCTTAAAAAGCGCAGGGAATACAATGACGCGAAAAAGGTGTTAAGAGAGAAGAAATTGCGCTTTCAGACACCATTTCCTGCGAAGTTAAGGGTCTTCTACGGCGATGAAACGTGTCTCTATAATTCGGCGGAAGAAGCAACAGCTGACATGGCGAAAAGAGGCCTCCCGGTAACGGTATTTAAACCCCCAGCAGACCCGAGTGAGAAGATCAAAACGCAAACATGGACAACACAAAGACCTTCAAAATCCACGGACCAGCAGCGGGAAACCCAGCACCAGAGCGTCGCGGATAAACTATCCGTTTTCAGGTTGGAATAGCGACCTTTTTTTTTTTTTTTTTCTTTTCTCTTGAATCAATCCGCACATCCAACCCCCCTCATACAAGGTAACAAACATTAAAGGAGATGCATATTCAGCATGTGGTAAAACATTTCATGGAACAATCATATTATTTGAAACAAATAAGTCTTTGTAATAAAAAAAAAAAAACTTGTTAAAATAGAAATGTGACAATAATCCACATGTTCTCCTCATACTAACAAATACTGTTTTTGCGTGAATGTTTGATGTGATGGGGGTGGGAGGGTGCACACAATTTCACAGGGTTTAGGCATAAAAGGAAAAAAAAAAAAAATCATTACAAGTTTGGATTGGGTTCTGAAACTCACGTTAAAAGCATGGGACTACTTTCAGTGGTAAGAGAGGGCCCTCAACACGTAACAGAGTTTGAGGAATTTCCCTCAGAGCCTTCACTCCATCAAGGCTCTTACAGGGTCTTTAAAAAGACCTCAGCTCAGGAAGTTCTTATGACAGCTTTTTGTTTTAAAGTTTTTTACACTATGTTCTTAATGTTTTTCTTGTTTTTAATGTTCTTTCAGTTTCTGAGTAGCACAAAAGAGGGCCACCACACAGTTATACTAAACAAAACAACACAATGGAGAAACAGGGTGTAACCAAAATAATTTCATATAATGTAAAAGGAATCCTGAATCCAGTTAAAAGATCCAAGATTCTAGGCAAAATGAAAAAAGACAAAGCAGGAATAATACTTTTACAAGAAACCCACCTAACAGACGTGGAACACAATAAACTCAGTAGACAAGGGTTTAAAATGATCTCTTCATCTTCATATAAATCAGGGAGGAGGAGGGGAGTAGCGACATTGATATCAACCAAAATTACATTTGAAAAAAAATCAGAACACAAAGATAAAGAAGGGAGATACAGTTTGGTAACTGGGCGGCTAGAGGGAGAAGATATCACCCTGCTGAATGTGTATGCTCCCCCAGGGGCTAACTGGAAATTTTATAAAAATGTATTCGACCTAATGATAACTAAAGCTCAAGGTTTAGTGATATGTGGTGGGGACTTCAATCTTCGACTGAATCCATACTGGGATGCTTCTGGTAATTCCCCACATCAAAATAACACCCAAAACAGGAAGACTCGGATGCTACTAAAAGAATTGGGAATCTGTGACGTGTGGAGGGAACTCAACCCCAGTGTAAAAGACTATACATTTTACTCAACTCCACATTCATCTTACTCAAGGATTGACTATTTTTTTATGTTTAATAGAGACATTGGAAGAGTAAAAACATGTAAAATAGGACTGATGGATCTCTCCGACCACAGTCCGATCTACATGGACTTAAATATCCAAAAATACACAAATAATACATTTTCTTGGAGGTTAAATTCAAATGTCCTGAAAGGACCACTGAAAGATGAATTGGAATCAGATATTCTCAGATATTTGGAAGAAAATGATAATGGAGAAGTATCCCCTTTAATACTGTGGGATGCATGCAAAGCTGTAATAAGGGGAAAGATTATTGCAAAACTGGCAATCCAAAAGAAACTGAGACAAGAAAAACTAATCACATTAGAGTCAGAACTTAAGAACCTAGAAAAAGAACACAATGGCAACACTCATTCTAATGACTCGCTCAAGATTAAGGAAATTAAAAATCAAATAAATGAGATCTACACAATAGAAATCCAGAAGAAACTTAGATTTCTGAAACAAAAATACTATGAAGCAGGCAGCAAATCGGCAAAATTACTAGCCTATAAATTGAGGAAACAACAAACAGAAAGAGCAATCTACAAAATCAGAGACCCAGTATCAAAGGAAATAAAATTCAGAATTCAGGATATTCTTAAAAGCTTCGAGAACTACTATAAGAACTTATACTCCCTCAAAAAACATAAAAACGCATCCGAAGCATTGTCCTGAAAGGACCACTGAAAGATGAATTGGAATCAGATATTCTCAGATATTTGGAAGATAACGATAATGGAGAAGTATCCCCTTTAATACTGTGGGATGCATGTAAAGCTGTAATAAGAGGAAAGATTATTGCAAAACTGGCAACCCAAAAGAAACTAAGACAAGAAAAACTATCCACATTAGAGTCAGAACTTAGGAACCTAGAAAAAGAACACAAAGGCAACACTCATTCTACTGACTCGCTCAAGATTAAGGAAATTAAAAACCAAATAAATGAGATCTACACAATAGAAATCCAGAAGAAACTTACATTTCTGAAACAAAAATACTATGAAGCAGGCAGTAAATCGGCAAAATTGCTAGCCTATAAATTGAGGAAACATCAAACAGAAAGAGCAATCTACAAAATCAGAGACCCAGTATCAAAGGAAATAAAATTCAGAATTCAGGATATTCTTAAAAACTTCGAGAACTACTATAAGAACTTATACTCCCACAAAAAACATAAAAACGCATCCGAGGCATTCCTAAACACATTAAACCTTCCCCAACTTACGGAGTCACAAAATAAAACACTACTGTCAGAAATACATCCTAAAGAATTGGAAAAAGCAATTATGAAACTTAAAGCTAACAAATCCCCAGGAGCTGATGGCTATACAGCAGAGTGGTACAAAACCTTTAAACAGCAACTATCTCCTCTCCTCCTGAAAACATTTAATTATGTCCTCCACACAGGGGAAATCCCCCCCTCCTGGAGAGAAGGGGTCATTGCAGTTATACCTAAACCTGAAAAGGATAAACTAGAGTGCTCCAACTACAGACCAATCAGTGTACTAAATCAGGACTATAAGCTTTTTACCATTATCCTTGCCAAAAGGTTAGAAAATATACTGACAGACCTAATTCATTTAGACCAAACAGGTTTTATAAGACAAAGACAGACACAAGACAACAATCGACGCACTTTACACATAATTCATCATATAAAAAAATATAACTTAAATGCAGTCATATTGGGATTAGATGCTGAAAAAGCATTCGATTCGGTTGACTGGTCTTTTCTATATAGAATCTTATCCAGTTTCAATTTTCATAACAACTTCATTAGAACTATACAGGCATTATATAAAAAACCAACAGCTAAAATAAGGATTAACGGTAATTTATCATCATCTTTTGAACTGGAAAGAGGATGTCGTCAGGGCTGCCCCCTGTCTCCACTGCTCTTTGCAATCTTCATAGAACCTCTGAGCCAATGGATAAGACAAAACCAAAAAATTCAAGGTATTACACTTGGTCAGAAGGAACATAAAATAGCACTCTTTGCTGATGACATTTTAATATACCTAGGGCAGCCGGACACTTCTTTACCAGAACTAACCTCAGTTTTTTCAGAGTATGGAGATTTATCGGGGTACAAATTAAATATGCATAAAACCCAAGTTTTAACATTCAACTATGACCCAAATCATTATTCACTAAGCAAACTCAAAACTAACTGGGAGTCGGAATCTATGAAATATCTGGGGGTCAATATCCCGAAACAACTCAACAAAATTATATCACTAAACTATGATCCACTGGTGACAAAAATAAAATCTGACCTAGCAAGATGGAATATGATACCATTCTTGGGTACTGCACAAAGAATTGAAGCAGTCAAAATGAATATACTTCCACGTCTTCTATACCTTTTCCAAACAATACCGGTAGAACCTCCCAAAAAAACATGGCAGGAGCTGGACAGAAGGATCTCAAGATTCATATGGCAGGGCAAGAGACCTAGAATCAGATATAGAACCCTACAGCTAAACAAAGACAAAGGTGGGCTCGCGCTGCCAAATATCAGGGACTACTTTAAAGCCGCACAAATTAAAACTTTAGTAGAGATATGTAACCCAGTCTACACTGCACAATGGAAGGAGATCGAATGCCAAATAACAAGTGACATCCCCCTACAGGCGATAATAGGGAACAATGTCTTACCTAAGCTTTTGAATAACACTAACCCGTGGATAGAGACCCCGCTAAAAATTTGGTTTAAGATAGTCAGAGAGAATCAAACTAAAGAGCCCTATCGACTTCTGCAATGGATCGCCTATGATCAGGACTTTACTCGTAATAAAACAGACACCAGATTTAAAAAGTGGAAGGAGAAAGGGCTGATAAAATATTACGATTTTTTTAAAGGGCAAATCTTAAGAAGTTTTGAAGATTTGAAAAAACAAGGCCTAATAAATCAAGACCTTTACAGGTTCTTCCAGCTTAGACACCACATAAACAATATACTTAAAAAGGAGGTTTTGGAAAGGGCCCAGTCAGGTGTTCTGAAGGTCTTCTTAATGGCATATAAAGGGATCCCAGGGATCAGATACATTTCTAAAATATACCAAGGTCTTCAAGACTTAAAAGGAGACAACACATCTTATATAAAAGAGAGATGGGAAAAAGAGGGGAATTTCACTTTACAACTGGAAATATGGGAAAAGCTAAATAAACAGCAATGGAAAAGTACCTCATCCCTGCAGTGGAGAGAATTTGGATGGAAAAACTTGGCAAGATTTTTCAGAACACCTGCACAAAACAAATTTACCCATAAGGGATTGAACTGTTGGCGCTTGTGTGGTGAAAAGACTGCAAATCATTTTCATGTGTTTTGGTCATGCCCAGTTATCCACCAATATTGGACCAAGGTACAGACAATATTGGGGAAAATATTCAAAATTACAGTTCCCTTTTCTTTTGTAACTTTGTATTTGGGTTTACTACCGGACTCACTGGAAAGACAAGGAGAAAAATACTTATTCAATGTTTTAATATTGGCAAGCAAAAAAGCTCTAACTAAAAAATGGATGTTGAAGGACTGTCCTACACCTGAAGATTGGACTAACGTGATCCAAGACATTTACTCGATGGAAAAGTTGACATTCGCACTGAGACAGGACATGGATGTGTTCATGAACTTTTGGCAACCCTGGACCGCATATGTGTCTTCCATTAGATCTAATCTTTGACAAATACCATTTCAATAATGGTTCCGCTCTTTGTTCCAACTCTACTCAGATGCTCTTTTATCTTTATTTACTTACTTTTTCTTTTTGTTTGTTTTTTACTGGTTTGTTTGTTTTTTTTTATTTGTTTCTTGTTTTTTTTTCTCTTTAATTTCACTTTTTCTTTCACTTTAAAAAAAAAAAAAGGGGGGTGTTGTAAGAATTAATCTTCCAATGTTGTCAGATATCAGAAAATAAGGGAACATGTGATGAAAATGTAAACACTGCATTGCTGTAACGACCTGTATACCCTTTACAAAAACTTAAATAAAAAAAAAAAAAAAAAAACATGGGACAACTTACAGGGGTAAGAGAGAGCCCTCAACACGTAACAGAGTTTGAGGAATTTCCCTCAGAGCCTACACTCCGTCAAGGCTCTTCCAGGGTCTTTAAAAAGACCTCAGCTCAGGAAGTTCTTTTGACAGTTTTTTGTTTTAAAGTTTTATACACTATGTTCTTAATGTTTTTTATGTTCTTAATGTTCTTTCAGTTTCTGAGTAGCATAAAAGAGGGCCACCACACTGTTATACTAAATAAGACAATACAATGGAGAAACAGGGTGTAACCAAAATAATCTCATATAATGTAAAAGGGATCCTGAATCCAGTTAAAAGATCCAAGATTCTAGGCAAAATGAAAAAAGACAAAGCAGGAATAATATTTTTACAAGAAACCCACCTAACAGACATGGAGCACACTAAACTCAATAGACAAGGGTTTAAAATGATCTCTTCATCTTCATATAAGTTAGGGAGGAGGAGGGGAGTAGCGACATTGATATCAACCAAAATTACATTTGAAAAAAAATCAGAACACAAAGATAAAGAAGGGAGATACAGTTTGGTAATTGGGCGGCTAGAGGGAGAAGATATCACCCTGCTGAATGTATATGCACCTCCAGGGGCTAACTGGAAATTTTATAAAAATGTATTTGACCTAATGATAACTAAAGCCCAAGGTTTAGTGATATGTGGTGGAGACATCCATACTGGGATGCATCAGGTAATTCTCCACATCAAAATAACACTCAAAGTAGGAAAACTCGGATGCTACTAAAAGAAATGGGAATCTGTGATGTGTGGAGGGAATTCAACCCCAGTGTAAAAGATTATACATTTTACTCAACACCACATTCATCTTACTCAAGGATTGACTATTTTTTTTATGTTTAATAGAGACATTGGAAGAGTAAAAACATGTAAAATAGGACTGATGGATCTCTCTGACCACAGTCCGATCTATATGGACTTGAGTATCCAAAAATACACAAATAATACATTTTCTTGGAGGTTGAATTCAAATGTCCTGAAAAGACCACTGAAAGATGAATTGGAATCAGATATTCTCAGATATTTGGAAGAAAATGATAATGGAGAAGTATCCCCTTTAATACTGTGGGATGCATGCAAAGCTGTAATAAGGGGAAAGATTATTGCAAAACTGGCAATCCAAAAGAAACTGAGACAAGAAAAACTAATCACATTAGAGTCAGAACTTAAGAACCTAGAAAAAGAACACAATGGCAACACTCATTCTAATGACTCGCTCAAGATTAAGGAAATTAAAAATCAAATAAATGAGATCTACACAATAGAAATCCAGAAGAAACTTAGATTTCTGAAACAAAAATACTATGAAGCAGGCAGCAAATCGGCAAAATTACTAGCCTATAAATTGAGGAAACAACAAACAGAAAGAGCAATCTACAAAATCAGAGACCCAGTATCAAAGGAAATAAAATTCAGAATTCAGGATATTCTTAAAAGCTTCGAGAACTACTATAAGAACTTATACTCCCTCAAAAAACATAAAAACGCATCCGAAGCATTCCTAAACACATTAAACCTTCCCCAACTTACTGAGTCTCAAAATAAAACACTACTGTCAGAAATACAACCTAAAGAATTGGAAAAAGCAATTATGAAACTTAAAGCTAACAGATCCCCAGGAGCAGATGGCTATACAGCAGAGTGGTACAAAACCTTTAAACAGCAACTATCTCCTCTCCTCCTGAAAACATTTAACTATGTCCTCCACACAGGGGAAATCCCCCCTCCTGGAGAGAAGGGGTCATTGCAGTCATACCTAAACCTGAAAAGGATAAACTAGAATGCTCCAACTACAGACCAATCAGTGTATTAAATCAGGACTACAAGCTTTTTACCACTATCCTTGCCAAAAGGTTAGAAAATATACTGACAGACTTAATTCATTTAGACCAAACAGGTTTTATAAGACAAAGACAGATACAAGACAACATTAGACGCACTTTACACATAATTCATCATATAAAAAAATATAACTTAAATGCAGTCATATTGGGATTAGATGCTGAAAAAGCATTCGATTCAGTTGACTGGTCTTTCCTATATAGAATCTTATCCAGTTTCAATTTTCATAACAACTTCATTAGAACTATCCAGGCATTATATAAAAAACCAACAGCTAAAATAAGGATTAACGGTAATTTATCATCATCTTTTGAGCTGGAAAGAGGATGTCGTCAGGGCTGCCCCTTGTCTCCACTGCTCTTTGCAATCTTCATAGAACCTCTGAGCCAATGGTTAAGACAGAATCAAAAAATTCAAGGTATTACACTTGGTCAGAAGGAACATAAAATAGCACTCTTTGCTGATGACATTTTAATATACCTGGGGCAGCCAGACACCTCTTTACCAGAACTAATCTCAGTTTTTTCAGAGTATGGAGATTTATCGGGGTACAAATTAAACATGCATAAAACCCAAGTTTTAACATTCAACTATGACCCAAATCATTATTCACTAAGCAAACTCAAAACTAACTGGGAGATGGAATCTATGAAATATCTGGGGGTCAATATCCCGAAACAACTCAACAAAATTATAACACTAAACTATGATCCACTGGTGGCAAAAATAAAATCTGACCTAGCAAGATGGAATATGATACCATTCTTGGGTACTGCACAAAGAATTGAAGCAGTCAAAATGAATATACTTCCACGTCTTCTATACCTTTTCCAAACAATACCGGTAGAACCTCCCAAAAAAACATGGCAGGAGCTGGACAGAAGGATCTCAAGATTCATATGGCAGGGCAAGAGACCTAGAATCAGATATAGAACCTTACAGCTAAACAAAGACAAAGGTGGGCTTGCGCTGCCAAATATCAGGGACTATTTTAAAGCCGCACAAATTAAAACTTTAGTAGAGATATGTAACCCAGTCTACACTGCACAATGGAAGGAGATGGAATGCCAAATAACAAGTGACATCCCCCTACAGGCGATAATAGGGAACAATGCCTTACCTAAACTTTTGAACAACACTAACCCGTGGATAGAGACCCCGCTAAAAATTTGGTTTAAGATAGTCAGAGAAAATCAAACTAAAGAGCCCTATCGACTTCTGCAATGGATTGCCTATGATCAAAACTTTACTCCTAATAAAACAGACACTAGATTTAAAAAGTGGAAAGAGAACGGGCTGATAAAATATTACGATTTTTTTAAGGGGCAAATTTTAAGAAGTTTTGAAGATTTGAAAAAACAAGGTCTAATAAATCAAGATCTTTACAGGTTCTTTCAGCTTAGACACCACATAAACAAAATACTTAAAAAGGAGGATTTGGAAAGGGCCCAGTCAGGTGTTCTGAATGTCTTCTTCATGGCATATAAAGGGATCCCAGGGATCAGATACATCTCTAAAATATACCAAGGTCTTCAAGACTTAAAAGGAGACAACACATCATATATAAAAGAGAGATGGGAAAAAGAGGGGAATTTCAATTTACAACTGGAAATATGGGAAAAGCTAAATAAACAGCAATGGAAAAGTACCTCATCCCTGCAGTGGAGAGAATTTGGATGGAAAAATTTGGTAAGATTTTTCAGAACACCTGCACAAAACAAATTTACCCATAAGGGGTTGAACTGTTGGCGCTTGTGTGGTGAAGAGACTGCAAATCATTTTCATGTGTTTTGATCATGCCCAGTTATCCACCAATATTGGACCAATGTACAGACAATATTGGGGAAAATATTCAAAATAACAGTTCCCTTTTCTTTTGTAACTTTATATTTGGGTTTACTACCGGAATCACTGGAAAGACGAGGAGAAAAATATTTATTCACTGTTTTAATATTGGCAAGTAAAAAAGCCCTAACTAAAAAATGGATGTTGAAGGACTGTCCTACACCTGAAGATTGGATTAACGTGATCCAAGACATTTACTCGGTGGAAAAGTTGACATTCGCACTGAGACAGGACATGGATGGGTTCTTGAACTTTTGGCAACCCTGGATCGCATATGTGTCTTCCATTAGATCTAATCTTTGACAAATACCATTTCAATAAAGGCACCGCTCTTTGTTCCAACGCTACTCAGATGCTCTTTTATTTTTAATTATTTATTTTTATTTTTCTGTTTGTTTGTTTGTTTTTTGCTCTTTTGTTTTGTTTGTTTGTTTTTTTACTCTCTTTAATTTCACTTTTTCTTTCACTTTAAAAAAAAGGGGTGTTGTAATAATTATTCTTCCAATGTTGTCAAATAGCAAAAAATAAGGGAACATGTGATGAAAATGTAAACAATGCAATGCTGTAATGACCTGTATACCCTTTACAAAAACTTAAATAAAAAAAAAAGAAATATTATAACAGAAATAACTGCATCTTTGATCATTTAAGTTGATTTATTTCATTAAATACAATTTTATTAACATTTTTTTTCTTTGAAATCAGAGTTAAATTATTGTTCTGTTTTATAACCAATTAAATTTTAACACTAGAAAAGCACTCGGAGAGCGCAGACCTCCGCCAAGCGCCACAGTTCCCCCCCATACAGTGTTTGTGTGTATGTTTTCAGATTCCTTGACCATGAAAACATATGACTAGCAATTGGATTCACAATGATAGGATTAGTGGTTCAGTAGTAAAAGCATTACCTCCTTGGCGGAGGTAATAAACTGAAGTGTTGGTGTTGTGTCCATCTCCTCCATCTCAAACTCCCAGGCTGCGGGCGTTGCAATTCATCACACAACCGCGTACAACCCACAGGCCAATGGGTTATGCGAGCGTTTTCATAGATCACTGAAAGCAGCACTCAGGGCTTCACTGACGGATGCAAATTGGGTAGACAGGTTGCCGTGGGTTTTATATTGGGGTTGCGCTCCGTGGCAAAAGAGGATTTGGAAGCTTCCCCGGCAGAGAGCTTGTTTTTGCGCAGCCCCTATGGCTGCCCGGGGAATTTCTGCCAAATAATCCCGCGCCGGACAGCTGCCCGTCTCAGCTTTTGCAGCATAGCGCAAACACAGGCATGCTGCCGGGCCCGGCCCACCACTGTTTTCCACGTGCTTTTGTGCCTAAAACTTTGAAGAACGCGGAGTTCGTGTTCGTCAGACACGACGACCAGCGCCCTCCATTGCGCCTGCACACATGTTGAAAATGGCCGTATCTCACAATGTTAAAGAATGCTGGAGGTGCTGGAGGTGTAAAATTCTATGCTCTGAGTGATCTGTGTCTATCAGACCTTGAATTCGCCCTGTTGTCTATTTTCCTCCTGGTTTAAGACAAAACAGAAGATTGTGCTTCTCTTTCATAAACATACTGGGACTGCATCTGAACTCTCATTGACATGTGACTGGCTCAGGAAATTTCCATCTGCCATGCCTCAAGGACATGCTTCCGAGTTTCAGACACTAAGACATAACATCTCGGCTGGGAGAGATTTTGCTGCCTCCAGTAACTGATAAACACCCACCTGCATTCAACATACACGAACACACTGATTCATAATACTGAATTACACCCATCCATTCACTGATTCTCTCTGACTTTTGGTCTTTTTGGTTTTTTGTGGTTGATTGTTGCTCTGTGCTATTGAGAGATTTTTTTTTCATTGTAATCATAATCTGCTTAAAAATAAGCTGTATTCTGATAACGAAGTTTTTTTTTCTCTCCTCCCCCCTTGTGTCGTTCCCTCCCCTCCCCTCCCTTTCTTACCTATCTCTGTTTGATGAGGCGCCTATTATGGCTGCCGTGTCGTTGTGTCGCGCGCATGCGCACCAATGTCAAGTCAAGTTCCTCGTGTGTTTTTTTACATGCTTGGCAATAAAGTTTATTCTGATTCTGATTCTGAATCCTTTAAAAAATTCCTGTATCCAGACGGTGATCCGGATCATCCCCAAAATTTAATCAGTTCTTCCTTGTACCATTTCCAATAACGCCTGAAAGTTTCATCGAAATCCGTCCAAAACTTTTTGAGTTATTTTGCTAACCAACAGACAGACAAACAGACAGACAAACGCTGGCAAAAACATAACCTCCTGCGGCCTGCGGCCTGGCGGAGGTAAAAATGGGAAAACATACAGTAATTATAACATTATGGCATCTTCAATATGCTGAGTGGTAAAATGCCAGATATCACTGAACAACCTTAATCTGATGAAATAACAAAAAATGTTATAACTATTATTCAGAAGTTGGACACTTCCTTCTTTGTGGGAAGAAGAAGTGAGGAATATTGGTGTGTTGCATTTAAATCTGGGTTGGAAGTTCAAATTTCCGAGTTCACCAGCTGGATGTTTCAATGTTTGTCCCGGAACTCGGACTTCTGTGTCTGAAAGTTAACCCTTAAATGGGCAAGCACATATAAAAATGTTGGAAAAATAATTAATTGCCATTTTCTAATGTTTCGAGGATAAAATAACACAATTCTACATTTTTTTCAAAGTATGTCCTTTATTTTCTATTTTACAGTTTGTATCTCCCAGGATACATTGCCAATTTAGGGGCAGATTTACTAAGGCAGTGCAAATTAGTGAGTGCGCAAATTAGACAGAGCACCTCAGGGAGTGGTCAGTTTTTGCCAGTGATCTACTAACAACACGCAAAATTATGAACACAGACGCAGTCACTTCATTTCAATAATGACCACCCATCCACCAAGAGCACCACAAAATTGCGCACAGGCACACCTGATGAGGAAGAGAGTCATCAACACAGGCACAGCCAGTTCGGAGGAGAATAATGTAGTTTTTTTTAAGCTTTTGTTTAAGCGCAAACCCCAATAAAATGATTTATTTTTGTTTGTCATATACCAAAGTTTTGATTTTCATTTCATATGGCAGACTCCTCAGTTTGATATGCATAAATTAAGGACTACTCATGAAAAAATTGATTATTGACCAACGTGTTTATTTTATTAACACAAGAAACGTCAAGATGGTCTGATGGAGACCCTGAGGTTTTATTATGTGAATAACTTTGTTTTAACAAAATCTACAGGTCTCCCAGTCCATGACTTTTCATAAAGACCGTATGTGCATTTTATCTTTTCTGAAGTATGGAACATAATAAAGTTAAACACACACAATTTCATTTATTCCTTGGACAGCCACAGCAGCAGGTGAGAGCAGTTCTCACCAGGGATGTCCTGGTGTGTCATCGTATGTACTTAATGTTTGCTTTTATTGTTTTATTGACACTGTGGACCATACTATCCTTTTGTCACGCCCGAATCACCATGTTGGCATCCATGGCACTGCACTTAAGTGGTTTGAATCCTACCTATCTAACAGAACTTTTTCTGTAATGATTGGTGACATATCTTCTTCTAGTGCCTCTCTCTCCTGTGGGGTCCCACAGACCTCTATCCTTGGCCCTATTCTGTTTTCATTGTATATGCTGCCACTCGGGTCAATAATAGTCAGGCACAACATGTCTTTCCACTGTTATGCGGACGATTTGCAACTTTATTTACCTTTGAACCCAGAACAAACAAACTCACAAAGTGTTCTATTGGACTGCATCACTGACATTAAGTTGTGGTTAAGCCAAAATTTTCTCCACTTAAATGAAGAAAAAACAGAATGTATTATGTTTGGGGATACTGTAATGGCTGGCTTTGGTACCCTGTCTTTAAGGCTCAGTTCAGCTGTCAGAAATTTGGGGGTGATTTTTGACAGCCATTTAAAATTTGATAAGCAGATTGACAATGTAGTCAAGATGAGCTTTTATCAATTATGTCTGTTATCCAAAGCCAAACCTTTCCTGAGCCATCATGAACTTGAGATAGCCATCCATGCTTTAATCACTTCGACTTGATTACTGCAATGCACTTTATGTTGGTATCTCTCAGTCTTCTCTCAGCCACCTTCAACTTGTGCAAAATGCAGCAGCCCCTCTTTTGACCAACACACCTAGGCGAGAGCACATTACTCCAATCCTTTTTCACTTCATTGGCTTCCAGTCCATTTTAGAATTAATTTTAAACTTTTGCTTTTTGTTTTTAAAGCTCTTAATGGCCTTGCTCCGGTTTATCTGTCTGAGATTTTGACTGTCCATGACCAAGGCAGAGCTTTGAGGTCATCCAATCAGCTTTTGCTGGATGTGCCCAGGTCAAGGTATAAACACTGGGGTGACCGAACCTTTTCTGTTGTCACCCCCAGGCTCTGGAATAATCTCCCCCCTGACCTACGTGCTATCTCTGACCTGGCCCTTTTTAAATCAGAACTTAAAACATATTTGTTTAGGATGGCTTTTAATACCCAGTAGTGGTGATATTTGTCTTGGCATTTGTTTTTATTTTATTTTTATTTTTATTTTCAGGTATTTATTCTTATTTCTTTGTTTATGTTATTTGCTTTTAATGCTGTGTGTGTTTTTAATGCTGTTTAATTTTCTGTAAAGCACTTTGGTCAGCTACGGGTTGTTTTAAAGGGCTATATAAAAAAAGTACATTACATTAAATTTATTCTTGTTCTGAATCCTATTTGTGTAGAGATTTTGCCCCAAGATGTAAAGTGCGTTATAAATGAAATCAATTATTATTATTATTATTATTATGCTATACAGTGATGTATAAAAGTGTTTGCCCCCTTGCTGAGTTCTCATTTTTATATGTTTGTCACACTTAAATGTTTCAGATCATCAAACAAATTGAAATATTAGATAAAGATAACACAAGTAAACACAAAATGCAGTTTTTAAAAGAAGGTGTTTATTATTAAGGGTAAAAAAAAATCCAAACCTACATGGCTCTGTGTGAGAAAGTGATTGCCCCCCCCCCTTCCCGTTAAAACATAAATTAACTGTGGTTTATCACATCTTTGGAAAGCTGAGTTCAATTTCTCTAGCCACACCCAGGCCTGATTACTGCCACACCTGTTCTCAACTAAAAAAAATCACTTAAATTGGACCTGCCTGACAAGGTGAAGTAGACCAAAAGATCCTCAAAAGCTAGACATCATGCTGCAATCCAGAGAAATTCAGGAACAAATGAGAAACAAAGTAACTGAGATCTCTCAGTCTGGAAAAGGCTATAAAGCTGCACGGTGGCTGCACGGTGGCGCAGGGGTTTAGCACTGTGGCAGCACAGTTTACCCTCGGCCGGGGGATCGCGGGGATCATGAGATCGTGGGTTCGATCCCAGCCCCCGACCAACAGTGAGCTGTGTGGAGTTTGCATGTTCTCCCCGTGTTGCGTGGGTTTTCTCCGGGATTTCTCCGGTTTCCTCCCGCATACTAAAAACATGTAGGTTTAGGGCGCTCGCGCACGCAGCGACCGGCAGCCGGTGGCTTGTCACCAGACTGCAAACCGAATCTACCTACGGGTACAAATAAGTAACAAAAAAAAAACAAAAAAAAGCTATTTCTAAAGCTTTGGGACTCCAGCGAACCACAGTGAGAGCCATTGTCCACAAATGGCAAAAACATGGAACAGTGGTGAACCTTCCCAGGAGTGGCCGGCCAACCAACATTACCCCAAGAGCGCAGCGACCAGTCATGCAAGAGATCACAAAAGACCCCACAACAACATCCAAAGAACTGCAGGCCTCACTTGCCTCAGTTAAGGTCAGTGTTCATGACTCCACCATAAGAAAGAGACTGGGCAAAAATGGCCTGCATGGCAGAGTTCCAAGACGAAAACCACTGCTGAGCAAAAAGAACATAAAGGCTTGTCTCGGTTTTGCCAGAAAATATCTTGATGATCCCCAAGACTTTTGGGAAAACACTTTGTGGACTGATGAGACAAAAGTTGAATTTTTTGGAAGGTGTGTCTCCCATGACATCCGGCGCAAAAGTAACATAGCATTTCAGAAAAGGAACATCATACCAGCAGTAAAATATGGTGGTGGTAGTGTGATGGTCTGGGGCTGTTTTGCTGCTTCAGGACCTGGAGGACTTGCTGTGGTACATGGAACCATGAATTCTGCTGTCTACCAAAAAATCCTGAAGGAGAATGTCCTGCTATCTGTTAGTAGCCTCAAGCTGAAGCACACTTGGGTTCTGCAGCAGGACAATGATCCAAAACAAACCAGCAAGTCCACCTCTGAATGGCTAAAGAAAAACAAAATGAAGACTTCAGAGTGGCCTCGTCAAAATCTTGACCTGAATCCGATTCAGATGCTGTGGCATGACCTTAAAAAGGCGGTTCATGCTCGAAAATCCTCCAATATGGCTGAATTACAACAATTCTGCAAAGATGAGTGAGCTAGAATTCCTCCACAGTGCTGTAAAAGTCTCATTGCCAGTTATCACAAGTGTTTGATTGCAGTTGTTGCTGCTATGGGTGGCCCAACCAGTTATTAAGTTTAGGGGGCAATCACTTTTTCACACAGGGCCATGTAAGTTTGGATTTTTTACCCTTAATAATAAACACCTTCATTTAAAAACTGCATTTTGTGTTTACTTGTGTTATCTTTGTCTAATATTTAAATTTGTTTGATGCTCTGAAACATTTAAGTGTGACAAACATACAAAAAAAATGAGAAATCAGGAAGGGGGCAAACACTTTTTCACACCACTGTATATAAACAAGTGAAATTTTAAAAAATCCTCTGCCAGCTGATGCCCAGTTCAACACAACACCGATCTCTGTGAGATTGTTTCAGTTCATATTAATCTGTTCTGTCATGTCAAATAAAGTCACATGCGGAGAGAAGCTGTCTCTTTGGCCATGTGCGCTTGGTTCTTGCCAGTGTCTCGGCAACAGCAATCGCTATCATCAGGCGCAGATGAATTAAGACAAACTTTTTTGGGACATTAAATCCTGGCACATTTAGTAGAAGATTGACAACCACAAACCTTAGTAAATCACCTTGCACCAGTCATTTAAATACTCCTCTCCCTCAAATTTGCACTTTGACATGACAACTCCCACAAATACATACAGTATGCAATGAGGCCAGGCACAAAATTAACATAGTCCACACCTTTCCACCACTAATTTTGCTCTGCACCCTTTAGTAAATCTCATCAGTAGTTTTTTAAAGCAAAAACAGGGTTTTGGGATGGTGCAGCACGTTAGTAAATCTGCCCCTTAGAGTATAAATTTAACATTTTTCAATTTTTCAAATATTTCATGTGTAAACTTTTAAAACATATTTTGAGTACTTCATTAGCTACTCTTTCATGTATTACATACAAAGTTTTTGAAAAGTGGGGGGGAAAACAAGTTATTCACGTTTTGAATACTGGAAACAAATCTAGCTTTATAATCACAACGAGCTGCTAACATTACACAAAACATCCTAAAACGTCCTGTTCTTATGCAAACATTTCTTCTATGGAACTCCTACACTATCAGTATCCTGTTGGCAGTTGAAGCTGTAGAAACAGTTGCGAGGGTTTTGACCAGTGATAATGCAAGCCTTGTGACACATGATGGAGGTCTGTCCAGCCGGGCACATCCTGCATCGGCCTTTCACTGACAGGACAGGGGAGTGGTCAATCTCGTCATATCTCATATCCACAGGCCTGGGAACTTTGGGTTGTTTGATCACACTTGGTGGTGTGTTGTCTTCATTTCCTTTGGAAGGGCAACCTCTTTTCTGCTTTTCAGGGTAGATGAATCCTTTGGCAATATGCAACCTAAAGTTCTTCAGAGACTGATGTTTGTGGCCCAGTGAAGCTGCATCATGATGATGGAGAAGCCAGGCATTATTGACAGCAATGTCAACTATCTGCCAAAAAATGGCCAGGTACCATTGGTGGGACTTTGCTGGAGTGCGATACAGGGCAATCATCCTATCAGTCAAATCCACTCATCCCATGGGAGTGTTGTATTCAAACAGTCTTCTGGCATGGCACACTTATCTTCTTCTTTTCCTCTTTGGAGTAGCATCTCACTTAGCCAACAGGGTTGGCAGAAGCACAGGACCTCACCAAGGTGACTATTTTGTTGTCTCCCCATTTGACCACAGCGAATTTTGCATCGTTGTCTCCACGAAAGTCAAAGCTGCCTCTTCCTCTTCATAAGAGGTCTCAATCATCTTCCAAGCTACAACCCATAAAGCGGTTCTTCCAAATGGTACCCAAACTTCTGAGGCCCATAAACTCCTTTAGATAGGTTATCAATCTCAATGAAGTGAAAAAGATGTCAAAGTAGACAATATAGTTAGAGGGGTTTCTGATGGTTCTGTAGAACAGATTCACAGAAATTCCATGAAAACATGTGTACATTCATGAATTAAAACTGTAATTTCCCTGTTATGGGACTAAGAAAGGTTTATCTTATCTTATTAATCAGTAATACACAATTAAGAGTAAAATGAAGTGTAATCAATATTTAACACCTTAACATTATTTATTATCTATAGAGTATAGGCTTCAAAACATAAGTATGTCTAAGAGTGATTATCCCTGTTTTTATATCCCTATCTGGACAACGTATCCTCCAGGATACAAACATTCAATCTCTGTTTATCAGTGTTGTACAAATGTAATTCATTGTTTTTCAACAAGAACACATAAAATTATCCTTAAAGAGCAATATTTCCAAAAACAAATCCCCCAAAGCATAATTTAACAAGAAAAATAGCAACATGTACCTCATGGCCAGTGTCTTTGTCCACATAGGCTGCCATTTTGGAGTTTGATGTAAATGTATCAATATAATTTTGAATGCTGGCATGAAGTCACATGACCTGGGTTCTTGACCCATTCCCCCTTAAAATTTTCTCATGACGTGAAGTGCAGATACTTAATGTTCCTCCTCCCTACAGCCTGCCAAATGTCTGTATCCCCCAGGATACAGAAACTGTTTAAGAAAACTCAAAAGAAGGCTGAGCTCATGCACACTTGTGAGGAAAATTATTGCACAGAACAAAAATATAACCGCAACACACAGTTTATTCAAAAATCGACAACTTATAAAACATATAGGGCATCCAATAGTTATTGAGTAGAATTTGAGCTGAAACAGAATACATGAAGAGCTACACTTGCGGCTTCTGTCAGGACAATTTAATGTGGGCTCAGTAACATTTTTTTTTATATCAGCACAGATATCCGCATCTCTGAGGTGGTTCCTCAGTGCCTGACCACTGATCCTGAGGTTATGCAGCCCAATTAATTGTTTCATCTGCAGTTCCGGTTGCTGATCTGAAGCGATTGTGCAATTGCAATCAAATCAGTCAGCATAACAAATATACATAGATTTTGATTGATTAAACTGACTTTAATAATTTACTTAATAAAACTATTAAACTGTTATTGTGTCCAATCTGAAGCTGTTTTGCCCAATCCAAAAATTACTAACTACTTTTAAAACTTCCGTGTAGACAGAAAAGAAGTTCATGGTTACACGTGTCACAAGGCCCAGCACTGAAGTTACTTTGTATGCACCTGTACATACAGCAGATGTAACCAGGGTGAAAATTTCTGCATATCTAACTTCCTTCTTTCGTTCTTCTTGCAGCATCATATCCACCCATGCCCAGTATGTGCTCTTGTATACCGCTCCTCAGAGCAGCGCCCTCCTGTGTTGCCCCGCAGTCCTGCAGTTCCTCTGTCTTTGGCCGGCCGCTGGGTTAGCCAGCGCTGCGAAACCCATCCCACCATCCTCTTCCTCACAAGAGACTTCACCTTTGATCCTGACCAGCATACATGGGAGGGCATATACCAGCACTATTCTGAACCCACCTGCTCTCAGCCCACCTTCACCCTGAGAGCCTTGGGCCACTACGCTCAGGGAAACCCATCCGCCAAACTCTCGGGAGCCTCTGAGTTCGTCTTCAAGGTAACACAAGTGAGCGTTACACCCATGGAGGAGTCCACCACAAAGTTGCTAAACAGCACAAGGCCAGGGAAGTGTGGTCATCCAGGAGGCTGGGAAGTCGGCGTCGAGCAGGACTTGACCCCCACAGATGGATGCACCATGTTGGGCATCAAACTACCACATAAAGAGTATGAGCTCTTCAAAACAGAAATGGATCACAGAAAGCATCCGCTTTTATTCATTGGTGAGAGGCCATCTGATGGGTCCAATCCGGACCGAGTGCAAAGGCGACCCACTTCATTTCAAGCACCTATGGAGCATTGCAGTGGAGGTGTAACACAACAATCCCGCTCAGCTTTTAACAGCAAGCAAGTGCAGTTAGCAGCCAGCGGGACAGAGAGGCTGTCACAGCTGGTGGTTCTGGTGTTTGGGTTTGTGCTGTGTGGCTTGCTCTGCGTTTATTAAAGACAGTGTTCATGATGAAAGCTGATACACAGCTGAAGTCAATGACGGACACGGTTTCCTGGCAGCTGACTTTCTCTCACCAACCTCTACGGTGATGACCACATGTGAGATGGTCAAAGAAATTGATGACATTCAAGAAAGTGAATGATACATTATCAGCTGCCTGTAAATTGACTTTAATGACTGTTTCTTATCATAAAACTAATCTGTATATAAAACGCCAATTTCTAAAGGTAACCAACCATATGTTCAAACCATGTGCGCATTTTTTCTAAAATAATGGACAAACTATCTCACTATTAAATACTTCCTGGGTAATATATATATGGTTTTGGGTTTTTTTTTAAAGTGCTGTTGTTATTTCATGGACATTTTAGTCACAATTCACCAGTATGCAACATAACTAATGCACTTTGTACATAATATTATTTTATCAGCAAGAAGATAAACTCACAAAGGAGAAAATGTAACTGTCGTCAGTGGTCCTGTGGATTTTAAAATCTGGTTTTCTATCAGTAGTCTGCTTATTAAATGAAAGGAATATTTATTTTAATCATTTTTTTCCGTATTTTCCCATGAGAAATGTCTTTTTGTGTAATATCATAGATAGTTTTTCATGTAAGAATTTTTATGTTTATTAAAATTGCTTTTCATATTTGATTTACAGAATGTTTTTCTTGCCATTTCAAATGCATTTATTTCTCCAACAAATATTGCTGGGTATTCATATGACAGTGAAAAACATTTGTGTGGAACCACAGCGTGTACTGTATATAAAAAACTAGAGGGCATTCAGAAAGTGCATACTTCTGCAAAGGCTCCGTCTGTCCCTCCTTCCCCATGCAAATCCATACCCCTGTCCTTCTGTACACTGCAAGATAGGGCCATGGTGGAGGTATGCACCCTTAGATAACTTCCAAAATCTGTTGGGTTCACCCATAGCCAAAGAGCCACCTCTGGTGAAAATTTCACCATAATCCATCCAGTAGTTTTTGTATAATCCTGCTAAAACAGGATTATACCAAGGTCCACTTCTGGTGAATATTTCATCAAAATCTGTTGAGTAGTTTTTGTGTAATCTTACTAAAACACAAACCACCCCAATTACATTACCTCTTTGGTGGAAGTCCATCCATCCATCCATCCATCTTCTACCGCTTTTCCGGAGGTCCGGGATGCGGAGGCAGCAGTTCAAGCAGAGAAGCCCAGACTTCCCTCTCCCCAGCCACCTGCTCCAGCTCTTCAGAGAGGATACCAAGGCGTTCCCAGACCAGCTGGGAGACACAGTCTCTCCATCGAGTCCTGGGTCTGCCCCGGGGTCTCCTTCCAGTGGGACGTGCCAGAAACACCTCAAGTGGGAGGCGTCCAGGAGGCATCCTAATCAGATGCCCATACCACCTCAGCTGACTCCTTTCATTGTGGAGGAGGAGCGGTTCTACTCTGAGCCTCTCCCGGATGACTGAGCTCCTCCCCCTATTTCTGAGGGTGAGTCCAGCAATCCTACGGAGAAAGCTCATTTCAGCCGCTTGTATCCGCGATCTCGTTTTTTCGGTCATTACCCAAAGCTCGTGACCATAAGTGAGAGTAGGAACTTCCGCCTCCAAAGAGCAGACGCCGCTTCTCTTCTCTCTTGCTCCCGACTCATTTCCTCCTCCCCAAACTAACTGGATCCCAGCTTGCTGTCGTCTGTCTGTGTCTTACTGCTGATTATCGAAAGAAAGAAATTATGGAATTAATAAGCTGGGCTTTGAACGCAATTGACACTATCTTTTCAACGAGGAAAAGTGCCCCGGGGGAGGTTGTTTGCCCAGCAGGAACGGCTCCAGCGGGCTATTTACGGGAGACAAGTAATTAGAAGCTCTTGTGCCTGACTAATCTTTTTATCGAAGATGTAGAAGATTTGTACGTCTTCATAGTAATGGTGATTGGGATTGTTCTGATTGGATCTGGGATTGTCCTGGTGTACCGCAAATTGTTGAAGATGGATACAACCTATCAAAATGCTGGCCAGGCGAGGTTCATCCATCAAATTGAAAAAATGGAGAAGACCCTGATAGCGACAAATGGAGAACTGTCTCGGAAGGTGGATTACATCATGATTACGCTTAGGTCTATCCACGATGGACTCAACTCCCAGCAATGAAGGATTAAGTACTGAATCTGTAAGAGAATATAAAGTTTTTCTCTGTGTTCAGTACCATTCGGCTTTAATCCGGCTCCCTCACAAAAATCCTCCTGATCATCTGCAGTCTTTGTTTTTCAAAACATTGAGCACATGGCCTTGGACAGGCAGCTGCATGGCCAAGGACAAAAAACTGCCAGCAGTTAGACACAACATCTCCTGCCAAAGAGTCCTTGTTGTTCTTAACTGATACAACACTCACACTTCAACATTACAAACATACTGATCCACACAACTGACGATAAAGATGACTCACACACTGCTCTCTCTGTGTCTTGTGAACTTTTGGTCTGCTAATTGTGCATTGAGGGCTTTTTTTTTCTTTGTAATCATAATATTGATCATATGTGACCACTATTCTGAAATCAATGATTTTTTTGCTCCTTCCTATTGTATTATTCTTACGCCACCTGTACCCTCCTGTTGGCAGGTGCGTTTCAGATGCCGCCGCGTCACCGGAAATGCAGGTTCATTTTCTGTGCCAAGTCAAATCCCTCGAATGTTATCAGAATCTGTTAATGTACTTGGCAATAAATCTTTTCTGAGTTCTGAGTAGATTGACTGGTAAATTGACAGCTTTGTCTTAGAATTAAGCTCCCTCTTCACCACAACAGACCGGTACAACGTCCGCATCACTGCAGATGCTGCTCCAATCCGTCTGTCAATCTCTCGCTCCATTTTCCCCTCACTCGTGAATAAGACCCCAAGATACTTAAACTCCTCCACTTGGGGCAGGAGCCTGTCCCCAACCCAGAGAGGACAATCCACTTTTTTCCGGCTGAGGACCATGGACTCGGACTTGGAGGTGTTGATTCTCATCCCAGCCGCTTCACACTCAGCAGCAAACCGTCCCAGCAAGAGCTGTAGGTCATTACTGGATGAAGCCAACAGGACAACATCATCTGCAAACAACAGAGATGAGATCCTGTGGTCACCAAGCATGACACCCTCCATTCCCTGGCTGCGCCCAGAAATCCTGTCCATAAAAATTATGAACAGGATTGGTGACAAAGGGCAGCCCTGGCGGAGTCCAACTCTCACTGGGAATGAGTCCGACCGAGTGTTGGCAATACGAACCAAACTCTCACAACAGTTGTACAGAGACCAAATAGCTCGTAACAACAAGCCCGATACCCCATACTCCCGAAGCACCACCCACAAAAAACCACGAGGGATGTGGTCAAATGTCTTCTCCAAGTCCACAAAACACATGTAAATTGGTTGGGCAAACTCCCACGAACCCTCAAGAATTCTCGAGAGGGTAAAGAGCTGGTCCGATGTGCCACGGCCAGGATGAAAACCACATTGCTCCTCCTGAATCCGAGGTTCGACCAACGGCCGGACTCTCCTCTCCAGTACCTTGGCATAGACCTTCCCAGGGAGGCTGAGGAGTGTGATCCCTCTAAAGTTGGAGCACACCCTCCGGTCCCCTTTTTTGAAGAGAGGAACCACCACCCCGGTTTGCCATGCCAAAGGCATTGCCCTTGACCTCCACACAATGTTGCAGAGGCGTGTCAACCATGACAGCCCAACAACATCCAGGGCCTTGAGGTACTCAGGGCGAATCTCGTCCACCCCCGGGGCCCGGCCACCAAGGAGATTTTTAACCACCTTGGCGACCTCAGCCCCTGTGATAGGCGAGTCATCCCCCTCATCCACAAACCCTGCTTCCTCTGTGGAAGGCGTATCAGTGGGATTGAGGAGATCCTCAAAGTATTCCTTCCAGTATTCCTTTGGTGGAAGTAATATGGCTAATGTGGAAGTGCCTTAGCCATTTAATATCCAGGAGATATTAGATGGAAAGTCCAACTGAAACACAAATGTGACCATCATAGTCATGAAATTTAGTTGGTTTATTTTTCTGAAACTAGCAGAGCTAGTAGTTAATAATTAGAACTCTAGAAGTTAAAAAAAAAATAATAACCAACATAAGGTGTTTTCTGGATAGTCCCAGAATCCCAGATGTTGCTGTGTGTAAACAAGAGCACCGTACATGGTACATTATATGCCCATCCATATTCTAGCGCTAGCTATGCACTAACAACTGAAAAAGTATTTGGGAAGTCATGATTCAATATACTCTACATCTGTTAAAAAAAAAACAAACTTAATAATCATGTAATTGCAAAGAGTTTAAGCAAACAAATCAAACAATCTACAGTTCAAAGTGGAACAAATTTAGAGAAAATATCAGAAAATCATTTAACCCCATATCTTCAATATATGTACAAACTGCAGGAAATGAAAATGTCCTGGCTTGAAAACTGTGGAAGGAGTTCACTGGATAAACTTGTGCATATGGACAGATGGACATCATCATACCATAATACCGCCTGTCTTTCAACTGGCGTATAAAAAACTGAACAAGAAACTGGAGTTAGCATGAACCGAGTCTTGTCCTTGCCCTCATGATTGAGGGTCCTGCTATTTGATAGTCATATGGTTCACACATTGCTAGCACAAATTCCACTGCTTCTCAGACTGCAGCAGACACACACAGGGATGTCAGATTTGATGCATAGGCTTCAGTGAGAAAACAGATTTTACAGTCGCTTTGGTAATAAATGAGCCAAGAGAAGCAGCAGCAGTAGATGGGGGAATATACGTATATAGCTGCAGATATCAGTGTTATGACTGAATTAAGTGAAGCGCTGTACCCAGAAAAAATGTCCTTCGTTTGTAAAACCTTGACAACTGTATCTAATGACTGCCAATTCTTCAGCTGAACACAGAACTGCAGAATATCACCCAGTATAAGTAGTGTCTGCAGCTCCAGCTGCAAATTTAAAATCAAAGAATTGGACCATATGACACCCCCCCACACCCCCCCCCCCCAAAAAAAAATAGGAAAAAAGTTTCAGGTAGGTTATTTTTGGGCCTCAGCAAGACTAGCTGTTAGTGGTCCCCAACCACTGGGCTGGTCCGTGGACTACTTGGTACCAGCTTGCAGAGAGGGGGAAGAAAAAAAAATTCTATTCCTTTGTATTGACTAGTGAAGTCTTTGTTTTATTTTGAAAAGTTACTGATTATTTTCTCTCTTCTAGTGCCGGATTTCCTGCCTGTCATGTCTGTTTGCATGTCCTGATACATGCCTGTCTCATCAATGATTACCATGATGCTCGAAAATTAAACATACAAGCAATCTTTGCTTTCCAAAGTTGTATCGGGAGGAGGGTCTCCCTGGGAGATACAGTAGCTGGGGGGCATGCATGGCTCCGAGGTGGGACTAGAAGCTCACAGTCTCGGGGTCCTCCCAGATGAGGTGCCTGATGTGGCATCACCCTGGCCATACCCTCCCCCTGACTGCTCCTTGCTGGAACAATCAGCCCCAGAAGCCCTTCAGCACATGTGGTCAGTGGGCTGGGGCCAGTGTACGATAGTTTTGTCCTCTGTACGATGTACAATCAATAATTCAAAAAATCCCATAATGTACGATAATTTGACCCCTTCCTTAGGTGGCTAAGTTAATATATTAGCAAACACAATCAGAATACAGATCCTGCACATACATACTATGCTTGTTTTTACGCATCATCTCACGTGCATGGGCTACGTGGAAAAGAAGACGCATCGCAGTAGCAGAGCAGAGAGGCAGCCTCGGATGGAGGCTACTGATGGGATCCACAGTTCACTGAACGTACACTGAGTCAAGCTAAAAAGATCTGTGGTACACCAAATCACTCAGCGCTGTACTGGAGCTCTGCCTACCACTCACTGAGCTGAGAGTTGGATGAACCTGATGTGTATTGACATATCAACAACAGCAGATGGCACGGACGTGACGTCAGACGCATGGGTGACATCAGCACGCCGTACCTATTTGAGGGCACTCTTGGTGGGAGTCATCCTCTTTGGCGCTCTGCCTCTACAGTAACACCAGTCTGTATCCCTGCACCCTGCTAACATTAGCTTGTATGTATGTTCCACATGCTACTAGCTGTTTGTTTACTAAAACGTCATTCAGTTCAGCCACCGCCTCCGTGGTCATTCATTTCCAGACATAACAAATGGCGACGAGGAGAACAATTGGCCTTCCGGAGGAAAACTTAGTGTTTTTCCTGAAGATGGATGCATGTCTGGCACCCCGGTCGGAGAGTGACGTGGCTGGACAAGCCGGACTCCTCTGTCTGGTGAGCAGGTGCAGATTTGGGCAACTAGAGGAGGAAATGGTGCGGGACCAGCTAGCGGTGCACGCCAGCAACCCACGGCTGCGGGCGAAGCTAATCAGGGCGCCCGATGACCTACCGCTGGCGAAGGCAGTGGAGTTGGTGTTCCAGTTGGAGGCCACCAACAACCTAACATCACAACAAAGTGAGCCACAACAACAAATCTCGCTAGCTTATGCAGTTACCCCAGCAGAAGTACTATTAACACCGCGGCTCGCTTGGAGGACGAAGAGGTGAACATCATGGGGTAACGGAACATCATGGGACACCATTCGTGTGGCTCCCCCAAGCACCGAGAGTGAGTGTGATCCTGCCCAGCCGGGGGGCAGCAATCCAGATGCTGCAGTAAGCTCAACCACTTTTCCAAAGTGTGCCAATCGACACGACTGACATCAAGCCCGCTACCCAGTTCAAAAGAACCATCAATGACCACCATCCACGCAGTTGGCTCCAGAGGGGCGGCATACAAGTGATGCACGGTGAGGTTGGACGACGTTAGCTTGCCATTGCTGTGGGACACCATCGCTGTGCGGTCAGTGATAAACTGGGTTATAGTAAAGAAATTCTGTTCCAACCATCCTATTGAGAAAAATCCAGCGGGGCTGTATAGCTACAGGCACACACACATCAGAGTAATAGGAACCGTATCGCTGGCGGTTCACTACGGGTCAAGCGTCCTCCCGGCGTTCGTTTTCCAGGGGCTCTGTTGGGAGTGCAACACACCTGGACGGGGATACAGCCACTCCAAGCTTGACACCGCAATGAGATGACAATGAGGAAAAGGGGCAGAAACTGGATAAAGTGGGATAGAGAATTCGTGGCCCAGCAGGATTCAGCAGGACAATGCCAATTGGGAGCACATCCTGCCGCCAGCATGAAAATCACACTGCCACAGCAGCGACCAGCATCAGGGAAGAGAGAGCAGCAGTGCCGAGTGCAGCCGAACAGACCGCCACTCACACTGCTCGATTGGGTTCGGGTCCACCAATCCAAATGCCCAGACAGCCTGCAGATGTTCCTGCCCCTGCCGAATGCGGATCGCCGTATGGCTGGGGCTAGCCGCCTTCCAGATGACCGATGGTTCGAGATGGCACCCAGGTCCGCCTCAGCCGGCGCCTCCAGGGCTGCCCCCACTGCGCGCTCGCCAGAGACCTCCCTAAACTCAAACCACAACAATGACTGTTTTAATGTGTTTAGCAGAGCATGACTGGTTCATGGTGGCAGAATAATCCACCCGGTCATGCAGGGTCAACTGGCAGTCTACCTGGTGGCCAAGGTTCTGTTTTCTCTGCTTGTTTGTAAAAAAAAAAAAAAAAAAAAAAGCCTGTTGTGAATGGAAGTTGCTGTGAGGTTAAAAGTGTTGATAAGGTTTTGGGCTTTTCCAGTGGGGAGGTAGATGTTGTGTATCGACATATTAACAACAGTAGACGGCACGTCGGACACACGGGTGACGTCAGCACGCTGTGCCTATTTGAAGGGACTCTTGGCGGGAGTCGTCCTCTTTGGTGCTCTACCTCTACTGTAACATCAGCCTGTCTCCGTGCACCCTGCTAACATTAGCTTGTATGTACTATGTTCCACGTGCTACTAGCTGTTTGTTCAATAAACCATTGCTCAGTTCAGCTACTGCCTCCGTGGTCACTCATTTGCAGACATAACAGAGCCGTGGGGGCTGGACTCATTTGCTGCTCAGGCGGGTGATTCAGCTGGTGAATCCTGGCTTCCACTACAGTTGCGGTGAGTAATTCATACAGTACGTTCACCCATCAAAACTAGTTCACTCGATTAATGCAGGCACAGTAGGCTCAACAAGTAAGCAGCATCACCAACAGGTTGAGAAACGAAAGGGGTGGGGGGAGACAGACCCAAGTTTTACCGGGTAGTTCAAACCTGTTGGCATTAGTACCAAAGCTTTCTGTTGCTGCTGCAACATGCAAATGTCTGTGCAAAAATGTCACTGGACTGTGGTTCTCAATAAAACTGAAACAGGTTTCTACTTAAATTATCAGAGGCATTTTAGCAGTAGTTTAGGTAGATTGATTTTGATGTTTATCACTAATGCAGAAACAGATTATTTCTCAAAATATTTATGATGCAAGACCTTGATATATGATGATTCAACAGAAGAAATATGTAAGATAGTTAATTATGATTGATATTTTGGGCTGTTCAGTGCAGGCCAGGGACTCATCCTGTACTCCGCACAGGTAGAGGCGCTGATCTCCAAGAGGTGCTTTTTTTCAACCGATCTGTTAGATTATTTAAAGGTAAAACTGTGTGATAGGCCATAATATGCACGATCTGTGATAATATGTTACTGAAGCAGATGGTCCTGAGCCACGTCAGAATGAAAACTGGGTCTGTACGATAATTTTCCTCAAAATACGATAATTTTAAGCCCCTGGTACGATACTCAGCATTTCCCATCTGGCAACACTAGCTGGGTGAGACGGAGGAACGGACGGTGTGGGATACCTCGTAGGTGAGTTTTTAAAAATCACAAGCTTTTTTTTCCCCTGATGAATTCCGTTCATTTATTTCATTCCATTCACTTTTTTTTTCAACTCGTTACCAGTCCATGGCACAAAGAGTGTTGGGGACTGTTGTGTCTCTAAATACCTGATACACTGATGAGGCGCTTTATTAATATTGGACACACAATATAGCCACCAGGCAGGGGCATCGGCAAGAGGCCGTAAAATGGAATGCCGTGTGGTATTTATGGGGTGGTGCAGTGGCAGAAGAGGTAGTGGCCACCACTACACCACACTTCACAATAATAGCACGATTCACAATATCACGTTTTCCCCCCTGTAGAAAGTCCAAAACCACATACCCAATTAAGACCCTCCCCAATTTAGGACTCGAAACATGCAGTAACAAAACAAAAACTGAAATCACTAAATGGCCTAACACATTCACACAACAGAGCCTAAAATAGGGAGGACAGGTGGACTACCGTCCTACCCCACATGGCAAGGTGGATTATTCTGCCACCTGTAAACTAAATAAAGTCCATTAATAACTCAAAATTACTGTTGTGTTCCTATACTAATCAAAACACCTGGAACAATAACATTTTTTTTTACATGCACAAACATATGAACAAAGAACTATTTATTAAATGCACATTACTGTCCCTTGGGCAGTAATGTGCAATTTAACATTTGTTTGTTCTCTCCCATAGATTGAGTCCCCATCGTGCTGTTTGCTCTCTACATGTCTGTTCTTTTCTTCTTCTCTATCCCCTCACCCCCCAGCCAGTCGCAGCAGATGACTGCCCCTCCCTGAGCCTGGTTCTGCTGGAGGTTTCTTCCTGTTAAAAGGGAGTTTTTCCTCTCCACCGTCGCCAAGTGCTTGCTCACAGGGGATCGCCTGATTGCTGGGGTCTTTCTGCAACTGTGGGGGTCCCCCCTACAGTTGATAGTGCTATGAGATGACTGTTGTTGTGAAATGGCGCTATATAAATAAAGTTGAATTGAATTGAATTGAATTAATGTGGTAAAAAAGGTTGAACCAGCTTGGGGCGCCCCTCAGCAGGTGCAGCCCTGGAAGCAGCAGACTCCCAGAATAGTGGCTGATCTCATGGATGAAAGCGCCTCTCCTCATCACCACCGACTGCTGCTCTCATCCAGCTGCACCACCAGAAGTCTCTTCCCGGACACGCCGCAGCTCATTGGTGTGTCTCGCCGAGCCATCAGACAGCTGGAAGTAAGCTGCGCCCAGCTTAGCCACGATGTGTAGGTCTGGCCCATATTCGCCGTGGACGTCCCACTTCTCGAACTCGGACCAAGTCCATGACCCTAAGCGGGGTTCTGCTAGGCCTGATATGGTGCTGCTTGGCACGCAGTCTCTCCGTGCCTGTCGGTCTGGCCCCATCCTCTTCTAAAGCCATTGTAGCAGTCACCACCATAGCTGTCGATTCTCCATCCCTCTGTGGCCAAGCTCCGGAGGAATCAGGGGCTAGCACATTGGCGTTACTCGCCAACACAGGTGCCTTGCCGCCACACTCTGTACCCCCTTCTACCATTTTACGAGCACCGGCACTGAGACCCTCCTGTGCCGAACCTGGGTGAGGCTGGTCCTGCTTGACTGCCGTGGTGTCCATTAGTTCGTCGCCCCACACAGCGTCGTCCTCTACCACCGAAACTGGAGGGTTCCACTGGCCACAATCAGGCGATTCTTCCCCAGCGCCGTCTTTAATGGCAAAACTCAGTTCATAAAACATGTCACAGCCCATGATGTCATCTCGGGCCGCCACATGAAACGTGAAGTCCGCCATCATCGCAGACTTGAACCGAACCATTAACTCCAATGTTCCAAGTGTGCGCAGCCTGTGACCTCCATAACCATAAAGCGGCGCTAGGTTAGCTTATATCCTGTAGTGGGGAAAAAACTTCTTCACCATGGCCCAATTCAGCATCGATCCCTCCGCCCTCGTGTCAAGCAGCAGCAGCACCTCCACACCATCTAGCTCGACTGCACAGAATGCGTACCCGTTGGTACTCTGGGACACCATGTGGATAGTTGTCGGGGATGGGGGGAGTGATTTCTTCTGTGAGCTCTCAGGCTCAGATACACGGCACACTCTAGCATAATGATTCAAGCGTCCACACTTGCCACAAAGCTTCCCTCGATCCGGGCAGTCCCTAGCCTTGTATTGGTGCTTCGCGGACCCCCAACCCATGCACAGGGGTTTTCCCAGGGCAGACCTTCAGCTAACAGTGTTGATGTCCACGTTGTCGTCAGTCAAGCTGTCCTCACTATCAGGGTCCACTACTAATGCTGCGGCGGTAGGGTCCAGCTGCCATTGTGACTGGCACCACTTTAGCTCCAAAGCTAGCTTGTCTGAGGTCTCAACTTGGGAGAGCTAGCTCGACAGCCCTGGCTAACGTTAAGTCACTTGACGCTGTGAGTAGCCTCGCTTATAAAGCAGTGTTGGTTGTGAGCTCCGCCAGCTGGTCATGTACCATTTCCTCCTCCAATGGCCCAAAACAACACTCGCTAGCCAGCTGCCGCAGGTTGGCAGCAAAGTGGCGGGCAGGCTCACCCACTCGCTGGTGTCGTCAGAACCTAATCCTCCGGACGGTCACACTCTCTGAGGTGTGAAAATGGTGCACTGGCAACTCGACTATGTCCTCATACGAGTCGGAAGCCCCAAGTGTACGCAGGATGTGCTGGTCCTCAATTCCCAAATTATGTACAAGGAGCACATGTGCTCTTGTAACGGATGCCAACTAGTACTGTTCGGCGTAGAACGTTAGTAAAAAAAAAAAACCTCCCTCCCAAAGCCTCATACAGTATCGGTAGCGCTGAGCTATCGGTCGGACTTTTAGCTCAGCACGATCGTGCTGTGCGTGTCTCTGACCAGTTAACTGTGAGGTCGCGGGTTCGTGTCCTGTGTAGGGCGAACTGCGCTGATGACCTCAGTTACAAAGTGGTGCTGTGAGCCCCAGATGGTAGCGCTGAGCTACCGGTCGGACCTTTAGCTCAGCGCGATCGTGCTGTGTCTCCCATGCTCGAACTGTGTTAGTTGACTGAGAGGTCGCGGGTTCGTGTCCCGTGTGGGGCGAACTGCGCAGGATGATCTCTGTCACACTGGTGCCGTGAACCCGGCATGGGAGTGAGGTTTAGGGGGGAGAGTGTAACGGATGCCAACTAGTACTGTTCGGCGTAGAACGTTAGTAAAAAAAAAAAACCTCCCTCCCAAAGCCTCATACAGTATCGGTAGCGCTGAGCTATCGGTCAGACCTTTAGCTCAGCACGATCGTGCTGTGCGTGTCTCTGACCAGTTAACTGTGAGGTCGCGGGTTCGTGTCCTGTGTAGGGCAAACTGCGCTGATGACCTCAGTTACAAAGTGGTGCTGTGAGCCCCAGATGGTAGCGCTGAGCTATCGGTCAGACCTTTAGCTCAGCACGATCGTGCTGTGCGTGTCTCTGACCAGTTAACTGTGAGGTCGCGGGTTCGTGTCCTGTGTAGGGCAAACTGCGCTGATGACCTCAGTTACAAAGTGGTGCTGTGAGCCCCAGATGGTAGCGCTGAGCTACCGGTCGGACCTTTAGCTCAGCGCGATCGTGCTGTGTCTCCCATGCTCGAACTGTGTTAGTTGACTGAGAGGTCGCGGGTTCGTGTCCCGTGTGGGGCGAACTGCGCAGGATGATCTCTGTCACACTCTTAGCTTATTTAGTTCACCCAGGTCGAGCGCAACGATGTAATTTTGGAAAGCCGCAAACCATCTTGGCCAGGGCACAGGCAGCTCACCCGGGAGCTCCAGGAAGGGGCGAAGTGATGTAATACAAGCCTCCATAGTTTGTCCTCGTCGCCATAATGTTATGTCTGTAAATACCTGATATAATGATGAGGCCAGGTGAACGTGCAAACTCAGTTTTATTAATACTGGACACACAATACAGCCACCAGGCAGGGGCATCAGCAAGATGTTGTAAAATGGATGCCCCCTGGTATTTATAGGGCGGTGCAGTGGCGGAAGAGGAAGTGGCCGCCACTACACCGCACTTCACAATAATGGCACGATTCACAACATCACAGGGACCACTGATGTAGGCCATGGATATCTACATGTAGATATTGATACTGTAGATGCTGCATTTGGCGATCAGATCTATGTCCACCCATAGAACAAGTAGATATGTGTAAACTCTGGAGGAAAAATGTTGTAGGTTTGTGCAGCTTTTGGTTGTACTAACAGATGAAGCCACTGAAGATCACTTTCTATGAATGAATTTTTGTTGCAATTTTCAGTTAAGGCAGTTGATCAACATGAAATGTTGCTTTATATTATCCTAAAAATTACAATTATTAAAAAGGAGTTCTAGTGGTCCAGACCAGGCTATTTTGGAGTAGACTGTATCAAATATTCTGAATCTATAATTTTGTTTCCATGAAATAAGGCAATCATGCATAACTACTATATCATTCATAGATATTAAACCATGTATATTGATTTAGAAAGCTATCCGTTTAAAATATTGAAACGAGTGATCCAGGAAATCAGTCAAGTTCCATAGTTTAGCATTTTGCAGAAGAATTTGAAATAACAGTGAGAAATGCCATGAGGACTTACAATTTTCAGCAGTCAGGCTGCTAATTCATTAGGTTGATCATTCATTAAATAAACAGGAATTCTAGTGGCCCAAAAACTTAACAACTGTAACACATACAACACCAGAGAACTATTTTAGCTCAGGCTGAGCCATGTTTCTAACATCAATATATTTCCTGAATTATCTTTTATAAGCTGTTTTAGTTCAGTTATGTGTTTTAGCTGGGGGTTTTTTTCTCTCTAGCTCATTGGTGCTTCGTTGTTTAAACCCCTCCACCACCCCAGCATCCACCTACAGACTTCATGGGGTTTACACATTTACACATTTTATCACTCTGGATTACTCAGCATCACTCAGAGTTCCATCCATCTTCTTCCGCTTAATCCTTTTCGGGTTGTGGGGATGGGGGGGGGGGGGGGGGGGTGCTGGAGCCTATCCCAGCATCTTTGGGCAAGAGGCAGGGTACACCCTGGACAGATCGCCAGTCCATCGCAGGGCCAACACAGAGAAACAGACAACCATTCACTCTCACATTCATACCTAAGGACAATTTAAAATCCCCAATTTTGATGCCAATTAACCTAACTTGCATGCTTTTGGCATGTGGGAGTAAACCGGAGTAAACCCATGCAGACACGGGGAGAACATGCAAACTCCACACAGATCACTGTTGGTTGGGGGCTGGGATCGAACCCAGGATCCCCCAGCCAAGGGTGACTTGCTCTGCTGCCGCAGTGCTAACCACTCCGCGTGGTTAGCACTGCGGATGAGGTCATAAACGACCTGATTCTGGGTCAGGGTCTTGTGCATAGCAGAGCAGCTACTTGCTGTGATCTATTGAAAGTCAGCCCTTGATCCAAGGGGGGACGGCCGTAAGGCGGCCGCCCCTCCCTGCTCTCAGACGCGTGTTCATGGAGAACCCGGTGCTAATCACTCAGAGTTGTCCGACAAAAATTACAATTTGTTACACGGAAGAAAAATGTGTACAGCCACATCAGTTTGGGAGAATAAAGCAAAAGTAATGACTTAATGGTATGCCATTCAAGACACAGTCTAATGAGATAATCATGGGTTTTATTGTTTTTATTTAGCTCTTCCTTGCAGGCTTTTCGCTGTAATAAAAGGTTTAACATTCATAAATATAAGGCAGAAAGTAAAAATATAAATGAATAATGCAAAGTTTTGGTGTCCGAGGATTTGTTGGGTCAGGAAAAGAAAGGCAATGAAAGGAAGAGGGAAGCAGTCTTTTCCAGAGGCTACATACTGTTCCTATTAACTCCTGCTAGAATGGTGATGGCAGCTGCAGCCCCATGAGGTCATCCTCCAGGCTTGGATGGAGAATATGGGCCTGTAACCCCCTCCAGGCATCACAAAAACACAAGAGACCCGACGAAAAGAAAAACCAGGAGGGGATGAGTGGCATTTATCTGTACCAAAATGTGCAGAATCTGTCATTAAACCAATTGTGAACCTGGATAAATCAAGCTTCCCAGCAGCAACAGCAAAGATACAGCTGTGTTGCTGCGTGCACTTTGATGGCTGGGGCTGAGGTCTGTTTGTGGTTTTTGCACAGTGAAGCGAGTATGGGCCAACCTGTTAGCAATCAGTCCCCATCGCTTATTAAATGCAATGCTTTAAGAAAGGATAAAATGCAGAACACATTCACTTAGTTACAATAAGGCATCATTGTGATGTGTGTTTGCACTACATAAATGAACACTAAGAAGCAAATAAAAAAACAAGGTATAACATCCAGGAACAAAACACTGTATAATTACATCAAACCATATGAATCACCTCTTTTTGGCCATTAGATGTGACTCACATTTAAAAGGTATTGTCTGAAACTTTTGGAAACTTGGCTTTATTACATCAATTAGGTTTAACTTTTAAACCAGATTAAAGCCATCATGAATTAGCAGGTAAAGTAGGGAGGAGGACCCGGATGTAGGCAGGAATCAGAAGGAAATCGGAATTTATTAAACAGTGAACTGAAAACTGAGGTACATTAACTGGAAATCCAAACTTAAATACTGAAAATAAGCTGTGGCATGTGGGCCAGAAAAACCAAATTTATTAAACTAACAACTAAAATAAACACTAACTAAAAGCGCTTCAAGTGCAGGGAACTAAACATAAACACAAACCAGGAAGGCAGGACGCAAAGTGAGGAACACAGGAGACTGGAACAGGAAAAGCAACAATGCCACAACCAGGGAGACAAACTAAACCAAATATAAAGGGAGTGGAAGCAGTCAAGGGATGGGAAACAGCTGAGGACAAATCGGACACTTGAGGGGAATCACACTAATGAGGAAAACAGAGACTTGGAGAGGAAAAGATGCATGGAGGGAGGAAATAGACACAAGGAACAAAAACTAATTAAACATAAATTAATTCATCTTCCTAACTGCTTTTCGGGTTGTGGGAGGCTGGAGCTTATCCCAGCGTCTCTGGACAAGAGGCAGGGCACACGCAGGACAGATTTCCAGTCCATTGCAGGGCCAACGCAAAGAATAAGACAACCATTCACTCTCACATTCATATGTAAGGACAATTTACAATCCCCAGTTAACCTAACATGCATATCTTTGGAATCTGGGAAGAAACTAGAGTACCTGCTGATGTTATGATCCGGTCATTCTGTCCATGTTTTCTGTTATTTTTGAAAGGTTTGCACAATTCTGTTATCACCAGTTTGTTGGGTTATCCTCAGTTCTTAGTTCAGTTATGTTTTCTCCTGGATTTGATTTATTTATGATTATTGTCTGCATTATTTGCCCTCTGTGGTCTCCAGTGTCCTCTATCTGCACAGCCCCGCCTGTCCTGTATGTAGCTGCTCCTTTCTTATGTCCTAATTATCCCCAGGTGTCTCATGTTAGTTTAATTATTCTGCTCCCTATATATATATATATATGCCAGTGTAAGTTTGTGTTATTGTGGTATCATTGTTGGTTGCCTCCTTCATCGTCTGGTCATAGTTGTCTTCGTTCTCTGCATGCTTTTTGTTTTACAGCCCCTGAGCTGCCTTTTGTTTGTTCATTTTCATTTCGTTAATAAATCCTTATTTCACCAAGTCTTGGTTGTGCTCTTGGGTTCCACTTTGAAAACTACATCTGCCTTCCAAGGAGATATTTGACAGCTGAAAACCCATGTAGACATGGGGAAAACATGCAAACTCCACATAGAAAGGTCACCAGTGGCGGGCTCAAACCCATGACCTTCATGCTGTAGGTGAACAGCACTAACCACTGCTCCACTAAGTTGCCCAAACATAAATTCAACTCACCCAAAAGACTAAAACACAGAGAGTAAATCTGAGTCGAAACAACACAGTAATCTGAAAATCATAGCTAAGGACTAACAGGAAGTATTTACAAAATAAAACAAGAATCAACCTGAACTAAACTAAACAAGAATAAAACACAAAATACTTTCAGAATAAACTATCATGAAACAAGAGCAGAACATAATAATAAAAAGACCAAGACAACAGAAAACAAGACACTAAACGTGGGGCATGATCAGCTGTATAACAAAATCATACTTTAAGTTAAAATTCTGCAGCAACAAACTAGCTTAAAATTAATAAAGATTTAATTTCAGCCTCTCTTAAAACTCTGTGTAGCTTTTACAGCAAACTAACATTAAATTTTATTTTAAATTAAACCCTAATTTAGGGTCAACTTAAAACCATCAGTTGAGGAAGTTGAACTTTTACAGTGACTGCATTTTTATAACCAAAATTGAAATCCTCAAATAAATCTGAGAGACAGATTTGCATGAGATTTATGATGAAGATGAATTTTTGTCACGGTACCAGTTCACAAAGGAAACTGTTTTGGAGCTGCGGTTTTCTGTGATGGAGGCCTTCCTTGTGTAATTAATCTCCCATCTTGCTCGCTGCATCTTTTTTGGCTTTTGTCTTCATGGTTTTTCAGCAACTTTTACGCTGAGCAACTTCTCCTTTTTCTTCTGTTAAAATGTCAGCAAGCTGATGACAAGAAGCCTTTTTTTTTCACTGTGCTGTTGTCAGCCAGCAAGTTCTGAAAAGCAGAAAAAATTTGAACTCCTCTGCCAAGTGACCATACAATACTGCCAAGCTAGCATTTTCTTTTAAAATTAGTTAGCAACGAAGTGAAGTAGCCATTAACAATTACTAGCTCCCTTTCAAATGATCTTGGCTTTAATAAATTGAGTTTAATTTAAATTGGTGCCTCTAATTTCCCCATTGTGGGATTAATAAAGGTTTATCTTATCGTATCTTATGGTTTTCAAATCTGGTTTAATTCATTTTAAATTTAGTTTCACTAACTCTCTAATCTAACCAAGTTATCAAAAGTTTAGCAGAATGGCCTGAGACAGACCAAGCCTATGATCTGTCATCTGGCAAGTATTCAAGATGCCGCTGAAGCTATTCCGCTTGGTGCATCCAGCATGGTCGGTATAAAAAAAGGTCAGCATTTTTTGGCTGATTCTACATGTTGAATTGGCATCGACGTCATCGGTGAAAGAGATTGCCCGGATTGGCTGTTGAGTATAATAAATGAGCGAGTGAGCGAGAAGTGGGACGGACATGATGCAGGCACAGAAAAGTGCTGTGAAAAATTAACCCCCCCCCCCTTCCCATTACACCATCAAGTACAGTCATGTGAAAAAATTTGGACACCCCTTTAAATGTTCAGTTCTTTATTAAGAAATGTTCACATATCTATGTCTAACCTTGTTTTTGTTTTATTTGTATTTTTTAACATTTATTTTAGCCATTTTAAGTGGGAATGAATGTGGGGGTATCTTAAAAAAGATGGGGGGTGGCCTAATTTATTCCTCACTATTTGTTTAGAATTACATTTTACAGAAAATTTGAAAAAAAAAAGTCTTTAATTTGTTTTTAATTGTTTAGTTGTATTACATGAATCTCCCAGTATTTTTAACATTGATATTAAATATCCATATGTCCAAATATGTTAAAAAACACACAGGCTTATACAGGGTGTCCTAATTTTTTCACATGACTGTAACTGTGATTAACCACATTTTTTTTAGGAAAGCTGATTTCAATATCCCCCTTCATGGATTGTCACCTTATTGTGGTGGGCGGGTTTGCGTGCCCCAGTGATCCCAGGAGCTATGTTGTCTGAGGCAATTTGCCTCTGATAGGGTCACCCAAGACAAACTGGTCCTGGGTGAAGGGCCAGACTGAGAACGATCCAACAGACTCTCATGATAAATTCTATATCAAGGATTCAGTGTACCCCGCCCGGTATGGGGTTACCGGGGCCCCACCCTGGAGCCAGGCCTGGGGGAGGGGCTCGAAGGCCGGGTTTCTGCCCATGGGACCCGGCCGGGCTCAGCCCGAAGGAGTTACATGGGTCCACCCTCCAGTGGGCTCACCATCTGCAGGAGGGATCATGGGGTTCCGGTGCTATGTGGATTAGGTGGCGGTCAAAGGCAGAGACCTTGGCGGACTGATCCCAAGCTTTCTAAACTGGCTTTTGGTACATGGAATGTCACCTCTCTGGTGGGGAAGGAGCCTGAGCTGGTGTACGAGGTTGAGCGATACCGGCTAGATATAGTCGGCCTCACCTCAACACACAGTTCCGGTTCCGGAATCAGTCTCCTGGAGAGGGGCTGGAGCTTGGCCTTTTCTGGAGATGCCCCGGGCGAGAGGCGACGAGCAGGGGTGAGTATTCTTGTATCCCCCCACCTTGCTGCCTCTATATTGGAGTTTTCCCCTGTGGACGAAAGGGTTGCTTCCCTGCGCCTTCGGGTTGGGAAACGGGTCCTGACCATCATTTGTGCCTATGCACCAAATGATGTTTCAGAGTACCCACCCTTTTTGGAGTCTGTGACTGGGATGCTGGAGGGTGCTCCTCTTGGAGACTCCATTGTCCTACTGGGGGACTTCAATGCGCACGTGGGCAATGACAGTGAAACCTGGAGGGGGGTGATTGGGAGGAACGGCCTGCCCGATCTGAACCCGAGTGGTGTTCAGTTATTGGACTTCTGTGCTAACCACAGTTTGTCCATAACAAACACCATGTTCAAGCATAAGGGTGTCCATATGTGCACCTGGCACCAGGACACCCTAGGTCGCAGGTCGATGATCGATTTTGTTATCGTGTCATCAGACCTGTGACCGTATGTCTTGGACACCCGGGTAAAGAGAGGTGCAGAGCTGTCAACTGATCACCACCTGGTGGTGAGTTGGATCCAATGACAGGGGAGGAAGCCATTCAGACCTGGTAGACCCAAACGTATAGTGAGGGTGTGCTGGGAACGTCTGGCTGAGGCCCCTGTCTGGGAGGTCTTCAACTCCCACCTCCGGAAGAACTTCAACCACATTCCGAGGGAGTCTGGAGACATGGAGTCTGAATGGGCCATGTTCTCTACCTCTGTTGTTGAAGCGGCAGCCCAGAGCTGCGGCCGAAAGGTGGTCGGTGCATCTCGTGGTGGCAACCCCAGAACTAAGTGGTGGACACCAGTGGTGAGGGGGGCCATTAAGCTGAAGAAGGAGTCCTATCAAGCTTGGTTGGCTTGTGGAACTCCCGAAGCAGCTGAGGTGTACCGGCAGGCCAAGCGGAGTGCAGCTCGGGTGGTTGCTGAAGCAAAAACCTGGGTATGGGAGGAGTTCGGTGAGGCCATGGAACAAGATGAGATTCACCCTGAGTACCTCAAGGCCCTGGATGTTGTTGGGCTGTCATGGTTGACACGCCTCTGCAACATTGCGTGGAGGTCGGGGGCAGTGCCTTTGGCATGGCAAACCGGGGTGGTGGTTCCTCTTTTCAAAAAAGGGGACCAGAGGGTGTGCTCCAACTTTAGAGGGATCATACTCCTCAGCCTCCCTGGGAAGGTCTATGCCAAGGTACTGGAGAGGAGAGTCCGGCCGTTGGTCGAACCTCGGATTCAGGAGGAGCAATGTGGTTTTCATCCTGGCCGTGGCACATCGGACCAGCTCTTTACCCTCTCGAGAATTCTCCAGGGTTCGTGGGAGTTTGCCCAACCAGTTTACATGTGTTTTGTGGACTTGGAGAAGGCATTTGACCGCATCCCTCGTGGCTTTTTGTGGGGGGTGCTTCGGGAGTATGGGGTATCGGGCTTGTTGTTACGAGCTATTTGGTCTCTGTACGACCGTTGTGAGAGTTTGGTTCGTATTGCCAACACTCGGTCGGAGTAATTCGCAGTGAGAGTTGCACTCCGCCAGGGCTGCCCTTTGTCACCGATCCTGTTCATAATTTTTATGGACAGGATTTCTAGGCACAGCCAGGGAATGGAGGGTGTCGGGATTGGTGACCACAGGATCTCATCTCTGTTGTTTGCAGATGATGTTGTCCTGTTGGCTTCATCCAGCAATGACCTATAGCTCTTGCTGGGACGGTTTGCCGCTGAGTGTGAAGCGGATGGGATGAGAATCAGCACCTCCAAGTCCGAGTCCATGGTCCTCAGCTGGAAAAAGGTGGAAAAAGGTGTTGTCCTCTCTGGGTTGGGGACAGGCTCCTGCCCCAAGTGGAAGAGTTTAAGTATCTTGGGGTCTTGTTCATGAGTGAGGGGAAAATGGAGCGAGAGACTGACAGACGGATTGGAGCAGCATCTGCAGTGATGCGGACGTTGTACCGGTCTGTTGTGGTGAAGAGGGAGCTTAGTTCTAAGGCAAAGCTGTCGATTTACCAGTCAATCTACGTTCCTATTCTCACCTATGGTCACGAGCTTTGGGTAATGACCAAAAGAACAAGGTCACAGATGCACGTGGTTGAAATGAGCTTTCTCCGTAGAATTGCTAGACTCACCCTCAGAGATAGGGTGAGGAGCTCAGTCATCCAGGAGAGGCTCAGAGTAGAACCGCTGCTCCTCCACATTGAAAGGAGTCAGTTGAGGTGGTTTGGGCATCTGATTAGGATGCCTCCTGGATGCCTCCCACTTGAGGTGTTTCAGGCACGTCCCACTGGGAGGAGACCCCGGGGCAGACCCAGGACTTGGTGGAGAGACTATGTCTCCCAGCTGGTCTGGGAACGACTTGGTATCCTCTCTGAAGAGCTGGAGCAGGTGGCTGGGGAGAGGGAAGTCTGGGCTTCTCTGCTTGAACTGCTGCCTCCGCGACCTGGACCTCCGGAAAAGCGGTAGAAGATGGATGGATGGATGGATGGATTTCAATTTCATTGACCACACCCAGGCCTGATTACTGACAGACCTGTTGAATCAAGAAATCACATAAATAGAACCTGCCTGACAAAGTGAAGTAGGCCAAAAGATCTCAAAAAGCAACACTTCATGCTGTGATTTAAACAAATTCAAGAACAGATGAGAAACAAAAACCCAGAACAGCATCTAAACAACCGCAGGCTTCACTTGCCTCAGTTTAGACCCTGGTCCATGATTCAACAAAAAAGAGAGTGAGCAAAAATGGCATCCGTGGGAGAGTTCCAAGGCAAAAACCACTGCTGACCAAAAAGAACTCAAAGTCTCGTCTCACATTTGCCAAAAACCATCTTGATGATCCCCATGTAGAAGAGCTTGAAAGAACGAGGCGATGTGATATATAAACCAAAGTTTATTATCAGCTCCTCTAACAAGTCTCATCTAAGTGCAGCAGCAGAAGAAGGAAAGAGACCGAACATCTTCGGCTCTATGAACTTATACTCGCACATAACAAAAGACATGCATATCAAAAGCTGACATCCCTCATTATCTTAATCCCCCCATTGTCTTCGTACTCCTCCTCTTGGCCCTGGGGGGTCAGGGCAACCCATCCAGTCTCCACCGCAGTGCCTGGGAAGCTCTTTGATCTTCACTGGCGGTTGAGACTCTTTGTCCTGTTCTGAGGTGTGAAGTCGCCTTACATATGTAATCACCAAACATTCTCACATGCTTCAACATACTGTATGTAGGTTATGGAATATATGATTAATATAGACCACACCCAAGACTTTTTGGAAAATATTCTGTGGACTGAGAAGACAAAAGTTAAACTTTTTGGAAGGTGTGCATCCCGTTACATCTGTCGTAAAACTAACACAGCATTTCATAAAAAAAACATCATTCCAACAGCCAAACATGGTAGTGGTAGTGTGATGGTCTGGGGCTGCTTTGCTGTGTCAGAACCTGGATGACTTGCTGTAATTGATGGAACCATGAATTCTTCTCTCTACCAGAAAATCCTGAAGGAGAATGTCCAGACATCAGTTCATGACCTCAGACTCAAGCACTTCAATGTGGATGAATTAAAACAATTCTGCAAAGAAGAGTGGGCCAAAATTCCTCAACAGTAAGAAAAGACTCATTACCAGTTATCGCAAACAACCAGTTGTTAGATTTAGGGTGCAATTACTTTTACCCATAGGGCCAGGTAGGTTTGGATAGCTTTTTTCCCTTAATAAATGAAATCATCATTTAATAAAAAAAACTGCATTTTGTATTTACTCAGGTTGTCTTTGTCTAATATTAAAATGTGATGATCTGAAACATTTGAGTGTGACAAATATGCAAAAATAAAAGCAATCAGGAAGGGGCAAAGATTTTTGCACAGCACTGTACATGATTGCTTGCCATTGGCTGTAGTCTTCCCGGGGTGTCCAACTGCAGCCCCCCCCCCACACACACACACACACATACACATTGCCAGACTTCATTCATCAGATTTGTCAGAGTTTCCCAGATCAGAAAACTATCCTTTTGAAAAATTTCCAAAAAATAAATTTACAGGAAACAGTTGCTTGGCATATTAGAAAGGCAAGAAAACTGTGGTGTCAACGTTAACAATAACGAATTACAGTTAACGCTAAAGAAAATGATCAATTTTACCCAAAATTTGAGAATTTCCCATGTATTTGACTCTCACAACCACTGCAAAGGCCTACATGCATTTAAGAAAATGGGTAAACTATCCAGTTTCATCAAATAATGCTTAACATTTTATAGAGTAAACCAAGTAAAAGAAATACAAATATTACAGGGAACTGTGTGGACAAGGTAAAGAAAACTCCCTAAACTCCTGTGTGCTGAAGTTGGGTCCAGAACGATGACAGTCAAGCTACAACTGCAACAGGGAGACCTTTATGGGGCTGGAAGTGTTATTACCACCTGCGCCGTCCACAATGTTCTCTTCAATTCCTTCACCCTGTACAATATTTCAGTGTTTTGGAAAACACATCTTTAGTTTGCCGTTTGGTTTTATGGTTCTCTGAAAACAGGACACCACGGGATAAAACAATAAGGTATGATACTATAGGTGGAACAATTCTATAAACTATTTAATAAAACACACACACACACACACTTTGTGGAGTTTCCTTTCAGCTTAACCAAGTTTCCAAACCACAAACAGTTGGTGGTTTAGTCTGACAAATGTTCTGGTAAAAGAAAGATACCGTGCTGCTTTTGGACAGACTCATAAAAAAGTACAGCAGATGTATTTTGAGGTATGTTTTTTTTTCCTCCCATCTCCTGCCTTCCCATAAAAATCTTGCATGTGCAGTTAATGCACATGAACACATCACTGATTTGACGTCACTGTGGGTAACTTCCAACCTTGGTTAACTTTTAGGCTCTGCTTACAGTAGAAATTCCCATTATTCCTACAATATGAGCTACAGCTGTTTCATAAAAGATCATCAGCCATACGTTGGCTGCCTCAGTTGAAGTGAATGAGTTTCTAGTTAGAAACGTGTCGTCAGGAACAACCAGGCTATGTGTTTTTTGTCCACAGAGCCGCAGCACGAGACAGTGACTGCACTTTCCAGCTTGATCTCATGCCAAACAGAAAACGGGCTCCTTTCTGTCATGACCTCATGCTCATATACGCAACCAACATCTGAACAGATCCAGCACCTCATTCCAGCATGCAATTGACTTTTTCTTTCATAAAGTGAATTCCTCGTCTATCACTGTAACAGCAGTAAAGAAACTACTTAGACTTTATGTCTGTTATAAAACACCTCCATCTAACTTAAAGGTGGAGGCCTCCATCTAACTTAAAGTCTTGCTTTCAAAGTAAAGGAACATATATAACCCGCACCATGTGTATTACATTATTATGAAATTAGGGCTGGGCAATATGGCTTAAAAATAAAAACCCCGTTTTGGTGTTGTTTTTTATGCCACATTCCATTTTTGATTTCAATTGATATTTTTGGATTTTAGTCAAGGAATTATTTAAAACAGAGGGGGTTTTCTCCCCACAAACATAATTGTCTCTTGGGAATAAAGTGTAAACCTGATTAATAAAGTGCCAACTTAGCTTTTCTAAAAAGTTAATTTTAAGGGTGGAGGAGGGGTTAGAGCTGAAGGATACCAGATTTTTTCATGTTTACTAAATAGTCAGCCCACGAGCAGAATGCAACACCAGAAAACACACTCATGACACTGAGAAGCACACTTAAACAGTTTTTATTGAATCTCAAAAAGTGGAGCACAGCTACAGAAAAACGTCACTCGCCAGAGGAAAACGTGGCCTGCAGAGAGAGACAGAGCTGTTAGCGGGAGAAGGGAGACTGGGAAGTGCAAAACACAAATTGGCCACTTACGTGAGCCGAGCAGTGAGCCTGACAGAAAATACCCAGGGAGAATAGACGAACCAGCAGGGTGACGCTGGTGGGAGATGAATGGGAATGACTGGGCAGTCTGGCCGGGTGGAGAAACACAGCTGCAGCAGGAGTGAGGATGATGAGGCAGGTGAGCGCACAACAATCCCCGTAGACACACCGCTACAGATGGCAGCAACTTGGAAGGTGAGGAGAAGAGAGGAAATTTTAACTTTATGAAAACTTCTCAAAACAAACTACACTTACTCATTGAACACAAGGCAGTTACCCCAACGAGCCAGCGCTGAGGCTTCCACGAGATGGTCCTTATAAGCGCTGGTGAGTAGGAGACAGCAGGTGCATCTGATCACGCAGGTGCAGTAATCACCTGCAGAGCCAGGGAAACAGGACAGAGGGGGCGCGCGCTCACTTGGATATGCCAAGATTTACTCTTGTAAAAGAGAGGCAAAACCCGCGTTGTCATCTCTTGGTGTATTAGTGATCTCCGCTTATGTAATAGGGAGACACAACTGGTGCATCTGACCATAAGACAATTTTGGAGGCACCAAGGTGGGAGTATTGTTCAATTACGGTTGTGGTACCATAATTCACTCCAGAGGTTTCCAAAATAGGGGGTTGAACAACAACAAAGGATAACATTAGAACTCTGAGCTATAAAACTATGTTCCACACTAAATGTTTCTACTGGAACAGGCTTTATATAGGGTTATCATATAAAGTTGAGAAGAGATATCACTAATTTATAAAACAATTTAGTGTGATACTGTCACATTTAACTACAAATGATTTTACAGTGAAAGCTAATGGAGTCAAAGTACGAAGCAGTATAACTGGTAATACTATGTGTAATATGATTTATTAAGCACTTACCCCCACCCCCACTTAAGACACATGAGAGCCCATAAAAAGAAATATAATTTATTCTCTTTTGCTGCATTAAAACATAATAGATGAACACTAACTTGTCTCAGCAGATGACATCCCCAATATACAGTATTTGTTGTCTTTTGGACTCATTTTGACAGCAGCATTCCCCTGGGAGTTGTTTGCCCATACTGGTGGCTTAGTAAATCAGGTCATGTTTCTTTTCTAAGGTTAACATCACACAAATGATTGAGAAGGTGTGTGCTGACAGAATCTGCCACAGGCCGGTTCTTGCAGACAGCATCGTTCTCTGCCAGCTGTGCTGTCTCCAACATTTCTGACAAATCTTTTTCAAGATTTTTGGCCCCAAAAACTCTTAGACAGAACTCTTGTAAATTGAAAATTTGGTTGAAATTTATATGTGCCAAACAACTATCCCATGATGAGTATTCTGTTTCACTTATGAAACTGAGAAGGAAAATAAAATGGGTCAAATATGCAAAACTGTAGAACAGGAGACTCTCTGTGTAGTTAATAGTTCACTGTTAAGAAAATAGATTATTCACCTGATTTATAGTTAAACAATGTATATATTTTGTAGTCTTCAGTTGTTTTTTTTTTATTTTAACTTTTGTAAGAGCTTGATGAAAGGGTTCACTGAAAGACAGGTGGCAGTGAGAGACAATCAGTAAAGATCAGTCCAAGTTTTTATAAATGTCTGAGGCCCCCAGAAGACATCCAGATTGAAAGTCAGCTTTTCTTCATGGCCAGAAGGGATAACAAGAATCATCCAGACTAGACATCAGCTTTTCATAGCATGCTTTAGTATGAACTTTTGGACTGGACTCATGACTGGGCAGGTGATGAAATTCCTTCAAGTTTTAGAACCATATTGTTGTATACTTGAGAAGTCAAATACAACTGACTTCTATTAGGGGTCTCGATTTTACTGTAAAAGTCAATGTACTCCTAGTGCCAGTCCCAGGACTGGGACCTGACTGGTTGTGTCAGGAAGGGTATCTGGCATAAAACCTTTGCCAAATCATACATGATGAATTAGACTTCCATACCAAATGGTCAAGGCGCAACAACGATCGCCACCAGTGCTGTTAACCAACAGGGTGTCAGTGAAAATTGGGCTACTGTTGGTCAAAGATCAAGGAAGAGGAGAAGGGAAAGGTGTGTTTGGAGGGAGAGAGAGAAGAAGAAAGGCAGACGTGTGGAAGTGAGAGTAGGGACTTTAAATGTAGGGACTGGTAAAGGGAGAAAGTTGGCTAATATATCTCAAACAAGGTCATTTTGTCTTCTTAGTGATAAAACTGGTCTTGTTCTTCTATTTCTTTACTTTGTCTGAACAGAAGAACAAGACCAGTTTGAGTTGGCTAATATGATGGAAAGAAGGAAGGTAGATACACTACAGTATGTGTAAAAGAAACCAGATGGAAGGGAAGCAAGTCCAGGAGCATTGGAGGATGGTTTAAACTGTTCTACCACAGTGCAGACAGGAAGAGAAATGGAGTAGGAGTAATCTTGAAGGGACAGTATGTAAAGAGTGTTCAGGAGGTAAAGAGGGAATCAGACAGGATGAGATTGAAGCTAAAAATCAAAGGTGTAATGTTGATTGTTGTGTGTACAAACTCATATTCTATAAGATTGTTGTTTTTACTTAGACCCCCATAAGTATGGGTTGCTCACTGTAAAGCAGAGCATGCAGTATTTGATATCAACCTTTCTGCCATATTTAGCTCTCCATAAGATCAAAGATGAGTGAATTTTTCAAAGTCTCCTTTTTGAAAAAAAAAAAAATACTAGCTTTACATGAATATTTATGATTTTTTTTATATTTAGTCATTTCCAAATATGAGGAAAAAATTGTTACTTTTAAATGTAAATGTTAAATATAAATCAAATGTTAAATACAAGTTTAAATGTTAAATATTAAATCTAAGTGTTATATCTGTATATATCTGTTATTATATCTGTTAAATGTTATATCTGTACATGCTAAATATAAATCTATAGTGGTGTGAAAAAGTGTTTGCCCCCTTCCTCATTGTCATGTATGCTTCTTCGGAGCAGAAGGGCAGATCCAGGCACTGGATATGTTTGAAACATTTATTAAATTAAAGAACAAAACAGTCCAAAAATAGTGCAGATGAGACAAAAATTATAACACTTGTAAGAATGAGCCTCAGAGCAGGGCGCGCTCAGAGGCTGGAGAAAATGAGAGATCCACAGTAGATTCAATGTTGATACAATAACGCCGCAAAGAAAGAACAGTCACTGTTTAAATAATGGCAAAATAATTGACCAGAGTGATTACCGGTGTGGGTTTCCTTGAACAGGCAGAGGAGGAACACAAATGATAATTGGGATCAGCTGGCAAGGTGAGGGAGAAGCAGTTGGGCTGGCAGCCTGACAGATGACACCCACACAAAGCGAGAACCAGAAAAAGTTGTCTGACAGCTGTCAGCCCATAGGACAAAGATAAAAGATCAACATGATCAAATACATACTAGCTAATAATATCCATAAGACAAAACACAGCCAAAACACACTGAATCATAAAAAGAAAATGAAGTCAGTATAACAACTCAGAAAAGTACAAAAATACAACAAATAAATATATATGAAAACAAAGAAGGAGCCACAAGGCTGAGTCTGGCAAAACATCAGACTCAGCTCGTGACAGAACCCCTCCTCAAGGGGTGGGCCCCAGACACCCCAAGGTAACACCAACAGAAAAGGAAAAAACTTGTTCCCCCAAGAGGGGCACAACAACAATAACCCACCTAGGGTAGGTGGTGGTGGGAACAGACCAGGCGAGACCAAAGCAAAAAGCCCGCTCAGGACCCACATCAGAAAAATACAGAATTTGGCCCCCCGGGCCAAGGAGCTGGAGGGTTCAGGGGACCGACCAAAGTCCCAGGCCCGGCGGACAGCAAGATGAAACAGGTTAGGTGGCCTGCCTAATTCCCAGGCCAACCGGACAGCCAGATGGTGTGAATCTGGTGGCCTGTTGGAAAATATGTACCACCTGACCCAGCGGCTCAATCCTTCTGGCAGCCGGCCTGAGTTCTTAAGCCAGCAGGCCCAGAGAGGTGACCCAGGAGGCAGCTTCCCCATAGGAAGGCAACCTGATGGGAAGTAGGACCGGGGGATAGGGACGGCGACGATGTCTGGGGGCAAAGGAGGAAGGGAGACCCAGACAGCATCTGGCAGAGGAGGAAGGAGGACCACAACACCCTCGATGGCCTTGGACGGGAGAGAAGTTGCACCCACAGGGGTCCCAGTCAGGAACAATGTAGCACCCGCGGTGGCTCTGGACTGGAGTGTAGCAGCACATGCGGTGGCTCTGGGCTGGAGCATAGCAGCACCTGCGGTAGCTCCAGGCTAGAGCGTGGCAGCACCCACAGTGGCTCCAGGCTGGAGCACTGCAGCACCCTCGGTGGCTCTGGGCTGGAGCACTGCAGCACCCTCAGTGGCTTGGGGCTGCAGCACTGCAGCACCCTCAGTGGACCCCGGCTGGGCCAACACTGCATCCTCGGTGGACCCGGACTGGGCCAACATTGCACCCACGGTGGGCGCCGGGTTGGGGCGTAGTGCCCATGGTGGGCCCAAGCTGGAGCACAGCACCCACGTCGGGTTGAGGCTGGGATGCAGCACCCACGACAGGCCCCGACTGGGACACAGCACCCATGGTGAGTCGGACCGAGGAGGGACCCAGACGACAGCCTCGGGCAGAGGGAAAACAGGACCCATGGCGGCCTCGGACGGTGAACCTGGACCCACAGAGACCTCAGGCATCACTGGAACATCTCCGGTGACCCTGGGAATAAGCTCAGAGGAGACAGATAGAGAAGGGGGGCAGGGTCACCAGCAGCGGCGGAGCCCAGCAAGGCGAGCTCAGGTGCAGCGGGTGGCTCTTCTCACCAAGAGCCATGCAAGATTGCTCTAACACGGATAAAAGGAAGACAAAAGAGAGCACTTGCCTGAGCTTGAGCTACACCGCCGTCCAGGACTCCGTCAATCCAGGCAACGATGACAACTCGGTCTCGGTTCTCAAGAGGTCCAGCTTGGGTTCCCACTCTGCTGCTGTGGCCTCCGCAGCAGGCATGATGGTGGTAGCAGTCCTTTCAGCCCCAGTCGGTGTGACCCACGCAGGAGGCTCAACCAGCGCGGCAGCTGGGGTTCGGCTCACCGTTGGCACTGGACTCCACGTAGTGAGCTTGGGTTCAGCACCCTCCCTCTGTCCATAGGGAGACTGCAGGGCTGGGATGGAGTCCTCCAGTGCCGTGGGCTCCTCCATCGTCCGGCGGTTGAGTTTCGGAGCCGGTGAACACTCAGGGGCGAGAGGAGGAGGCAAGGACAGGGCAGGCAAGGAATCGTAATTTGCAGCACGTAAAGAGAACTCAGAGGACTGTAAGACCTGAGTCTCTTTACCAGGAATCAGGCAAAACAAATCATTAAAAATTTAAATAGAATGAAATGGAACTTGGCTGAATTCCTGGTGAGTGGTGTTGCCTGCTGCGTTGTTGCCCCTCTCCATTGCTATGGTGGACTTAGGCCCCTCTGTGGATTGTGGAGGAGCTGTCCTGGTAGAGGCGGAGATGGACGGAGCCGGGAAGGAAGCAGTCAAGCCCTCAGCAGCGGGGAAACACAACAAGGAGAAGGGAGAATCAGCAGCTGAGGAGGAGGAAGAGGCTGGCGGAACGACCAGAGGAGAAGAGCAAAAAGATGGAGCTGCTGCGGGATTAGTGTGGCTCGATGTTGGCAAATCTGCTGACTGAGAGGAGAAAGCATTTCTCTGGCAGTCCGGACCGGCGCGGCGCTGGCCTTGCAGAGTTGATGGAGGAGGAACGGACGCTGGAGGCTGGCGAGGAGTAGAAGCAATGGAGCCCCGGAAGTACCTCCCCTTCAGCGCGTGCCCAGGCTTCCCTGAGCAAATCTTCGTCCTCCCACCGTTCTCGCTTTGCAATGCAGCCACCTGAGAAATCCTCTCTCCCACACTCAGCACATTCCAATAACTGAGGGCACTGGCGAGCTGCTGCCTCCGCGAGCTCCAGATACCACAATACGTCGTCCGGGGTGGAATAAGTGTGTGCCGTGGAGATTAGCCCATCAATCTCCATGAGGGCTCAGCAGCATTCCCACCCCAGATGCATTGGGTAACTCCATCCACCTGATGGATCCATCTAGCTCCAACGAGCAGGTAAGAGAGGGGGAAAAAGAAAAAAGCAAAGGGAAAAATGTACAAACGCACAGCTGGATCCTAAACTGGCGGGGTTATTCTGTCATGTAGGCTCCTTCGGAGCAGAAGGACAGATCCAGGCACTGGATATGTTTGAAACATTTATTAAATTAAAGAACAAAACAGTCCAAAAATAGTGCAGATGAGACAAAAAGTATAACACTTACAAGAGCGAGCCTCAGAGCAGAGAGCGCTCAGAGACTGAAGAAAACAGGAGATCCACAGTAGATTCAATGTTGGTACAATAATGCCGCAAAGAAAGAACAAACAGTCAGTGCTTAAATAATGGCAAAATAGTTGACCAGAGTGATTACCGGTGTGGGTTTCCGTGAACAGGCAGAGGAGGAACACAAATTGTGGGATCAGCTGGCAAGGTGAGGGAGAAGCAGTTGGACTGGCAGTCTGTCAGACAACGCCCGCACAAAGTGCAAACCGGAAAAAGTTGTCTGACAGCTGTCAGCCCACAGGACAAAGATAAAAGATCAACATGATCAAATACAGACTAGCTAATAATGCCCATAAGACAAAACATAGCCAAAACACACTGAATCATAAAAAGAAAATAGAAGGCAGTATAACAACTTAGAAAAGTACAAATATACAACAGATAAATATATATGAAAACAAAGAAGGAGTCACGAGGCTGAGTCTGGCAAAACATCAGACTCACTCGTGACACTGATATCTCATTTTTTTGTATTTTTGTCACATTAAATGTGTGTTCGTGACAAAATGTTTCAGATCATCAAACAAATTTAAATATTAGACAAAGATAACACAAGTAAACACAAAATGCAGTTTTTAAATGAAGGTGTTTATTATTAAGGGTAAAAAACAAAACAAAACTGCATGGCCCTGTGTGAAAAAGTGACACCCCCCCCCCCAGTTAAAACATAAATAAAATGTGGTTTATCACACCTTTGGAAAGCTGAGTTCAATTTCTAGAGCAACACCCAGGCCTGATTACTGTCACACCTGTTCTCAATCAAGAAATCAATTAAATAGGACCTGCCTGACAAAGTGAAGTAGACCAAAAGATCCTCAAAAGTTAAACATCATACTGTAATCCAAAGAAACTCAGGAACAAATGAGAAACAAAGTAAATTAGATCTATCAGTCTGGAAAAGGTTATAAAGCCATTTCTAAAGCTTTCGGACTCCAGTAAACCACAGTGAGTGCCATTATGCACAAATGGCAAAAACATGGAACAATGGCGAATCTTCCCAGGAGTGGCCAGCCGAATTAAAATTACCTCAAGAGCACAGTGACGACTCATCCAAGAGGTCACAAAAGACCCCACAACAACATCCAAAGAACTGCAGGCCTCACTTGCCTCAGTTAAGGTCAGTGTTCATGACTCCACCATAAGAAAGAGACTGGGCAAAAATGTCCTGCATAGCAGAGTTCCAAAATGAAAACCACTGCTGAGCAAGAACATAAAGGCTCGTCTCAGTTTTGCCAGAAAGCATTTTGATGATCCCCAAGACTTTGGGAAAATACTCTGTGGACTGACGAGACAAAAGTTGAACTTTTTGGAAGGTGTGTGTCCCATTACATCTGACGTAAAATTAACACAGCATTTCAGAAAAGGAACATCATACCAACAGTAAAATATTGTGGTGGTAGTGTGATGTCTGGGGCTGTTTTGCTGCTTCAGGACCTGAAGGCTTGCTGTGGTAAATGGAACCATGAATTCTGCTGTCTACCAAAAAATCCTGAAGGAGAATGTCCGGCCATCTGTTTGTGACCTCAAGCTGAAGCACACTTGGGATCTGCAGCAGGACAATAATCCAAAACACACCAGCAAGTCCACCTCTGAATGGTTTAAGAAAAACAGAATGAAGACTTTGAAGTAGCCTAGTCAAAGTCCTGACTTGAATCCAATTGAGATGCTGTGGTATGACCTTAAAAAGGCGGTTCATGCTGGAAAATCCTCCAATGTGACTGAATTACAACAATTCTGCAAAGATGAGTGGGCCAAAACTCCTCCACAGCGCTGTAAAAGTCTCATTGCCAGTTATCGCAAACGCTTGATTGCAGTTGTTGGTGCTAAGGGTGGCCCAACCAGTTATTAGGTTTAGGGGGCAGTCACTTTTTCACACAGAGCCATGTAGGTTTGGATTTTTTTTTCCCTTAATAATAAACACCTTCATTTAAAAACTGCATTTTGTGTTTGCTTGTGTTATCTTTGTCATGTGGAGTGTGTAAAATAAGAGGCTGATTCATGGCAGACGGTTTATTACACACTTCACAACTCTCAAGCACAGAACAGACTGACACATTTAAGCAGGCACTCTTCGTTTACCCAAATCTCTCCTCCCAAGTTTCATGGCATTTTCCCACACACAACATGACATTTGCATTACACTGCATTCAACCCCCTACGTCCTCGACTCCTTCCTGCTATCTCACCAGGAACCTCCTGAGCATTGTTCTCCCATGCTTATCCACTGTCTCTTGTCTGAGATGCTAAATAATCTGGTGCTACACTTCCCCCCCAGCATCTTAGATAGAACAATAGAACATCAGTCCACATGCCGTTTGGGCTTCCGTCTCCTCCCATATCTGCTGTAACTGGGGTTTACCGCCTCCGTGGCACTGCTGTGCCGGTGGGGGGGCTGCTGGGAGTGTGTCTGACTGCGGGTGGGCCGTGATGAGTGGGGGGGGCCACTTCGGTCTGTCCGTGTGGCTGCTCTGGTGAATCGTTTCCCTGGGGAGCTCTCCGTGGGGGTCTTCCACGCCGAGGGGCCCTAGCCAACAGCACTTGCTCATCCATCACAACGAAAGCAGGTTTGAGTCTGTCTATGCCAATTTTTTCCTGCCTACCCCCCAAGTCTAGCAAAAAATGCTTATCCCCTGTTTCCAACACTCTGAACGGTCCATCATAGGGTGGGTGCAATGGAGGGCGGTGGGCGTCGTGTCTGACAAACACGAACTCCGCGCTCTTCAAAGTTTTAGGCACGAAAACACATGGAAAACAGTGGTGGGCAGGGCCCGGCAGAGTGCCTGTGTTTGTGCTACGCTGCAAAAGCTGAGACGGGCAGCTATCCGGCGCGGGATTATCTGGCAGAAATTCCCCGGGCAGCCGTAGGGGCTGCGCGAAAACCAGCTCTGCCGGGGAAGCTTCCAGATCCTCTTTTGGCGCGGAGCACAACCCCAATAAAACCCACGGCAGCCTGTCTACCCAATTTGCATCCGTCAATGAAGCCCTGAGTGCTGCTTTCAGTGATCTGTGAAAATGCTCGCATAACCCATTGGCCTGTGGGTTGTATGCGGTTGTGCGGTGAATTGTAACACCCAGGCTGCGGGCCATCGCGGACCAGAGTTCGGAAACAAATTGAGGGCCCCTGTCAGACGTAATGTCCGACGGGACTCCAAAACGCGCCACCCATGCTGTTAAAAAAGCGCATGCTACGTCCGCGGATGTGGTTGCCGCCAGCAGGACTGCTTCTGGCCAGCGCGTGGTGCCGTCCACTACTGTCAGGAGGTGCGTGCACCCCTGTGATGGCGGGAGGGGGCCCACGAGGTCCACGTGAACATGGTCGAACCTCTTAGCCGGTATCCAAAACGGCTCCAAGGGAGCCTTCGTGTGTCTGTGTACCTTGGCTCGTTGGCACGCCACACAGGCTGCAGCCCACTCTTTTACTTGTTTGCGTAGGCTTGGCCACACAAACTTCTCTCCCACTATTTTGACCGACGCGTGCACTCCTGGGTGCGCCAGAGTGTGAACCGACTCAAACACGCGGCGGCGCCACGCAACCGGGACCACCGGATGGGGGCGTCCCGTGGAGACATCGCAGATTAGGGGGGGGCCGCCATCTTGCAGCACCCTGCTCTCCAGCCTTAACCCTGTTGGTCCAGACTGGAGCGCGTGCACATCTGCATCGCTAATCTGCTCCGCGGCCATGGCTGCGTAATCTATTCCCACGCAGACCGGGGCCACCACGGCGCGCGAGAGGCAGTCTGCCACCACATTCAGTTTACCCGACACATGCTGAATATCGGTGGTAAACTCTGAGATCGCGGCCAGCTGTCTCTGCTGCCGGCCCGACCACGGTTCTGAAACCTTGGCCATTGTGAACGTTAGTGGCTTGTGATCCACGAACGCGGTGAAGCTGCGCCCTTCCAGCCAGAACTGGAAGTGGCGTATGGCCAGGTGGAGAGCCAGCAACTCTCTGTCAAACGCGTTGTATTTACGTTCGCTGCCGCGCAAAGTTCTGCTGAAAAATGCGAGCGGCTGCCAAGCCCCGGTGACGCGCTGCTCTACGACAGCCTCTATGGCCACGTCTGAAGTGTTGGTGGTGAGCGCTATCCGGGCCGTCGGGTCCGGATGCGCCAGCAGTGCGGCGTTTGCCAGGGCTGCTTTAACTTCCGAGAACGCCCACTCTCGCTCCGGGGTCCATTCGACCCTATCCGCGGGTTTCTGTTTCTCGAGCGCTTCGTACAATGGTTGCATGAGCCGTGCCGCACGGGGAAGGAAACTGTTATAAAAGTTCACCATCCCCCAAAATTCCTGCAGCGCCCTGACCGTCTGAGGCCGGGGAAAATCACACAACACACACACAACATGACATTTACATTACACTGCATTCAACCCCCTACGTCCTTGACTCCTTCCTGCTATCTCACCAGGAACCTCCTGAGCATTGTTCTCCCATGCTTATCCACTGTCTCTTGTCTGAGATGCTAAATAATCTGGTGCTACAGTCTAATATTTAAATTTGTTTGATGATCTAAAGAATTTAAGTGTGACAAACTTAAGGGGCACACACTTTTTCACACCACTGTACGTGTGTACAAACACACACAAACACACACACACACACACACACATATACAGTGATCCCTCGCTACTTCACGCTTCACCTTTCGCGCCCTCAGTGCATCGCGGATTTTTCAAAAATATTCATCAAAAATTCAAAATTGAGAAATAATGGGCGGGCGCTAGCAGAAGGCAGGTAGACTACATTAGAACATCAGGTATCAACACGGAGAGCAGCTCAACTCAAAATCCACCTCTCTGTTCGCTGTTTTCGTGTTGGCTCGGCTCGGGAATCTCGCAAGCTGATTGGCCGAGACGTTTCACCCCGCAAGCTGATTGGCCGAGACGTTTTACCCAGCTTCTCTCCCTGCCAAGCGCCCACCCAGCGAAGGAAGACCGCATTCATTGCTCTTTATCGCTCGTGTTGCTTAGTCTCGCCGCGTGGAACTTTTTGCTGTTCTCTTGTGCCATTTTGTGCGAAATAGTCTTCCCGTCGAGCCACTACGCCGCCTCCTGCAGCTTCTCCAGCTCTATCGGAAGCTGCCCTCGATGATGCTGCGCCTCTAGCACCTGACGATGAGGCGTCACCTGAGGAGCAGTAAAGCTCTCATTAACCTGTGCAGTAAATCATCTTCATCTTCAGTTACGTATCTTGTTATAAGAATAAAAGAGTTCTAAAAACATATTTATGTACACTTTATTTACATCTACGTATGTATGTACACTTACACACACACACACACGTATCATATGAGAGAGAGAGTGAGAGAATGAACGTACGTATTATTTATGGGTGACGTCATTAGGGGTGACACTACTTCGCAGTTTTTCACTTTTCGCGGTCGGTTCTGGAACCCATTAACCGCGATAAGTGAGGGATCACTGTGTATATATATATATATATATATATATATATATATATATATATATATATATATATATATATACACACACACACACACATACACACCTTCCCTTCCTTGGAAGGTCTATGCCAGTGTACTGGGGAGGAGAGTCCGGTCATTGGTCGAACCTCGGATTCAGGAGGAGCAATGTGGTTTTCGTCCTGGCCGTGGCACATCAGACCAGCTCTTTACCTTCTCGAGAATCCTCGAGGGTTCGTGACAGTTTGCCCAACCAGTTTACATGTGCTTTGAGGACTTGGAGAAGGCATTCAGCCATGTCCCTCGTGGTTTTTTGTGGGGGGGTGCTTCGGGAGTATGGGGTATTGGGCTAGTTGTTATGAGCTATTCGGTCTCTGTGCAACCATTGTGAGAGTAAGATAAGATAAGCCTTTATTAGTCCCACAATGGGGAAATTCCAGGATTGCAACAGCACAGGGATAGCAACACTCAGAGCAACAATCAGAAGGCAAGAGAAAAAACAAGAGCAGCAAGTACGTATACATATGTACATATAAATATAAATATATATATATATAGACACACAATGTGGAACATTGTAGCTAAATGGGATAGATATATAAATATATAAACACAGTGCGGAGCATTGTAGCTGGATGGAATAAATATATGAGTATATAAACACAGTGCGGAGTATTGTAGCTAGATGGAATGAATATGTGAAAATATAAACACACAGTGCGGAGCATTGTAGCTAGATGGAATAAATATGTAGATATATAAACACACACAGTGTGGAGCATTGTAGCTAGATGGAATGAAACAGCACAACCGTCTACTTAGTTATCCTACATGGTATGATTATGTACCCATACATATTCTCACCCTCCATAGCGACCGGTATTTTCCTAGTTGTATACCGGAGGGGACCATTGTGTAAGTCTATTGTGTCTTTTGCATTCAAAACTATTAGGTTGTCACGTCTTTTTGCTGCTTAGGTTGTACAGTCTGACAGCCGTAGGTAGGAAGGACCTGCGAAACCTCTCGGTTGTGCACCTAGGATGATGTAGTCTGCTGCTAAATGAGCTCCTCAGTGCATTCAGTATGTCCTGCATAGGGTGGAACTCGGACTCCAGCAGAGATGACAGTTTAGCCACCATCCTTCTCTCTGCTATCTCCTCCACTGGGTCAAGGCGCTGCCCCAGGACAGAGCTAGCTTTCTTGATCAGTTTGTTCAGTCTCTTCCTATTGGCTGCTGTAATGCCACTGCCCCAGCAGACCATTCCAAAAGTGATGGCTGATGCCACCACCATGTCATAGAATGTCTTCAGCAGCGCCCCTTGTACACCAAAAGACCTGAGTCTCCTCAGTAGGAACAGCCTGCGCTGTCCCTTCTTGTAGAGTGCATCAGTATTGTGTGACCAGTCTAGTTTATTGTTCAGATGAACACCCAGGTACTTATAGGATGTCACCATCTCAATGTCTGTTCCCTTTATATTTACTGGTGCTGTGAGGGGTTGTCCTTGCCTGCGGCAGTCCACCACCAGCTCCTTAGTTTTCCTCGCATTGATCTGGAGGCAGTTCCGATGGCACCAGTCCACAAAGTCCTGGATAAGCCCTCTGTACTCAGCTTCATCTCCGTTGGAGATGAGGCCAACGAACGCAGAGTCATCAGAGAACTTCTGTAGATGGCAGTGTGTTGTGTTGTGTGAGAAATCAGAAGTATAAAGGGTGAACAGGAAGGGAGCCAAAACCGTTCCCTGGGGGGCCCCCGTGCTACCGATGATCGTGTCGGACACACAGTCCCGGGTTCTCACAAACTGTGGCCGGTTTGTGAGGTAGTCCAGGATCCATGATGACAGGTGCTGGTCCACCCCTGCGCACAGCAGCTTGTCCTTCAGGATCATCGGTTGGATGGTGTTGAAAGCACTGGAGAAGTCAAAGAACATGATCCTCACCACATTCCAGGGCTTCTCCAGGTGGGACAGAGAACAGTGAAGGAGGAAGATCACCGCATCCTCCACCCCAATGCCATGCTGGTAGGCGAACTGGAGTGGATCCATCGCTGGTCTCACCAGGGGGCGGAGGTGAGCAAAGAGCAGTCTCTCCAGGGTCTTCATCATGTGGGACGTCAAGGCCACTGGTCTGTAGCTGTTCAGATCTTTGGGGTGGGAAGTCTTTGGCACAGGTACCACACAAGATGTTTTCCACAGCTGTGGTACCCTCCCCAGCTTCAGGCTCAGATTGAAGATGTACTCCACAATCCCACACAGCTGGTCTGCACAGGACTTGAGGAGCTTTGCGCTGATGCCATCCGGTCCCGACACCTTCCTCGTCTTGGTCTTCCTCAGCTCCGTCCTCACCTGGGTCTTAGTGAGGGTCAGGTTGGGGGGCTGTGTGTTGGGAGTGGGGGGGTGTTGGTGGAGTGGGGAGTGGGCAGCAGGACTTGATGTCTTTAGAGGCAGCAGTGGTTGTTGTGCAGTCAGGGAGGAGGGCGGTTGGTCAAACCTATTGAAAAACTGATTCAGATTGTTCGCCCACTCCCTGCCCCCTGTGGCCTGAGGGGAGGTATTCTGGAGCCCAGAGATGGTTTTAAGGTTTCTCCAGACTCCGCTGATGTCGCTCTGTTGCAGCTTGTCCTCCATCTTCTTCCTGAAGCTGTCCTTGCCTTCTCTGATCTTTCTCCTCAGCTCCCTCTGTACGGACTTCAGAATCTCCCTGTTCCCCGACCTGAAGTGTTTTTATCTCAGGTTTGATCCAGGGTTTGTTGTTTGAGCAACACCGTATGGTCTTGGTGGGAATGGTGTTGTCCACACAGAAGCTGATGTAGTCCGTGATGGTGTGAGTGAGGCCATCGATGTCCTCACCATGTGGATCGCATGGCCGGAGGTTGTCTGTGCACTAGGGGTTTGTACACCGGCCGGAGATGAACCAAGTTGTGATCCAATCTCCCAAGTGGGGGAAGTTGTGATGAGGTGTACGCCTCCTTAGTGTTTGCGTAGAATAAGTCCAGTGTTTTATTGTCTCTAGTGTGGCATGTGACATACTGGGTAAACGTGGGTAGAATGGGAGACAGTGAAACATGGTTGAAATCACCTGAGATGAGGAGAAGAGCATCTGGGTGTTCTGTCTGCAGCCTGCCAGTTACTGAATGGATGACGTCACGCGCTGTCCCAGCATTCGCCGTCGGATTTGCATAAACAACAATGCAGATCACGTGTGAGTATTCCCTGGGTTTGGTTCATATTGGTTTGGTTTGGTTCATATTGTCAACACTCGGTCGGACTCATTCCCAGTGAGAGTTGGACTCCGCCAGGGTTGCCCTTTGTCACCAATCCTGTTCATAATTTTTTTGGACAGGATTTCTAGGCACAGCCAGGGAACAGAGGGTGTCATGCTTGGTGACCACAGGATCTCATCTCTTGTTTGCACATGATGTTGTCCTGCTGGCTTCATCCAGCAATGACCTACAGCTATTGCTGGGACGGTGTGCCGCTGAGTGTGAAGCAGCTGAGATGAGAATCAACACTTCCAAGTCCGAGTCCATGGTCCTCAGTCGGATAAAGGTGGATTGTCCTCTCCGAGTTGGGGACAAGCTCCTGCCCCAAGTGGAGGAGTTTAAGTATCTTGGGGTCTCATTCACGAGTGAGGGGAGAATGGAGCGAGAGATTGACAGACGGATCGGAGCAGCATCTGCAGTGATGCGAACATTGTACTGGTCTGTTGCAGTGAAGAGGGAGCTAAGCTCTAAGGCAAAGCTGTCGATTTACCAGTTAATTTATGTTTCTACTCTCACCTATGGTGACGAGCTTTGAGTAATGACCAAAAGAACAAGATCGCAGATACAAGCGGCTGAAATGAGTTTTCTCCGTAGGATTGCTGGACCCACCCTCAGTGATAGGGTGAGGAGCTCAGTCATCCAGGAGAGGCTCAGAGCAGAACCGCTTCTCCTCCACGTTGAAAGGAGGCAATTGAGGTGGTATGGGCATCTGATCAGGATGCCTCCTGGACGCCTCCCACTTGAGGTGTTTCGGGCACGTCCCACTGGGAGGAGACCCTAGGGCAGACCCAGGACTTGCTGGAGAGACTATGTCTCCCAGCTGGTCTGGGAACACCTTGGTCTCCTCTCTGAAGAGGATACCAATCAAATACCAATCAATCCTAATCCTAACAGAGCACTACGCTCCCAAAATGCAGGATTACTTGTAATACCTAGAATCTCCAAAAGTACAATGGGAGGCAGAGCCTTCAGTTATCAAGCTCCTCTCCTGTGGAACCAGCTGCCAATCTGGATTTGGGAGTCAGACTCGATCTCTGTTTTTAAGAATAGGGCTAAAACCTACCTTTTTGATATAGCCTACAATTAGGGAGGGATCATGTGTTTCTGAACCCTCCCTTAGTTATGCTGCTAATAGGTTTAGTCAGCCGGGGGACCTCCAGTAATGCACTGGGCCTCACTCCTTTCCTCACTCTCAATGAAATATTTTTTTTTGCTGGTCATTAACATTTGTTTGTTCTCTCCCATAGATTGAGTCCCCATCATGCTGTTTGCTCTCTACATGTCTGTTCTTTTCTTCTTCTCTATCCCCTCACCCCCCAGCCAGTCGCAGCAGATGACTGCCCCTCCCTGAGCCTGGTTCTGCTGGAGGTTTCTTCCTGTTAAAAGGGAGTTTTTCCTCTCCACCGTCGCCAAGTGCTTGCTCACAGGCATTCGCCTGATTGCTGGGGTCTTTCTGCAACTGTAGGGGTTCCCCCTACAGTTGATAGAGCTATGAGATGACTGTTGTTGTGAAATGGTGCTATATAAATAAAGTTGAATTGAATTGAATTGAAGAGCTGGAGCAGGTGGCTGGGGAAAGGGAAGCCTGGGCTTCTCTGCTTGAATTGCTGCCTCTGCGACCCGGACCTCCGGAAAAGTGGTAGAAGATGGATGGACGGATGGATACACACACACACACACACACACACACACACACACGCCCTGCGATGGACTGGCAATCTGTCCAGGATGTACCTTGCCTCTCGCCCAGAGATGCTGGGGTAGGCTCCAACCCAAAAAGGATTAAACATTCGAAAATGAATACAGTATACATATATACTGTGTATATATATATATATATATATATATATATATATATATATATATACACACACACAGAGCGGGAAAAATAAGTATTGAACACGTCAACATTTTTCTCATTAAACATATTTCTGATGGAACCATTGACCTGAGATTTTCACCAGATATCATTAACAACTCAAGTAATACATACATACAAAGAAATCAAGGCAACTTTGTTCACAAAGCAAGTTATATGTAATAAAGTGGAATGACATGTACAATATGTCATGTTTTTTTTTTTTTTTTTTTTTTTTTTTTTTTTTTTTCTCTCGGCGCCACACGAGTCGGCTGCCTTTTGCAACAGCGGCTCGATTCCGAGTCTTTTTCCCCTCCTCTCTCTTTTGATCCGTCTTTTTTTTTCACCCCACTTATATCACGGACACACAGATCGTCCTAAATGTCTCCTGAGCCGGTGGACGGAGCCACTGTCTATAGCAGGATACGATACAGCAGAGAACAGCTGCTAGCATTCAACCGCCACCCGGTCCCATTGGAAAAACTCGACATACCGAGTGAACTGAGGCGAAAACACCGCGGCTGCCGGGCTGGAGTAAGGCGGAGGACAAAAAATATAAGGTACAGACCCTCCCTTCCATCTGTTGTCATGGGAAATGTACGGTCGATACTGGGAAAGTTAGATGAGCTAGCGGCTATCTCCCGTTATGATAGCACATACCGGGAGTGCTCTCTCCTTTTGTTTACTGAGACGTGGCTAACTGAACTAGCAGCAGATGCTAACATTGAGCTGGAGGGTTTTCACATGATACGAGCTGACCGAACACCAGACAGTGGCAAGGCTAGGGGCGGTGGAGTGATCATGTATGTTAACAACAACTGGTGCAGACCGGGACATATCACTGTTAAACAACGACACTGCAGCAAAGACATTGAGTTGCTAGCTGTTAGCATGAGGCCTACATATCTCCCGAGAGAACACTCACACGTGATCTGCATTGTTGTTTATGCAAATCCGACGGCGAACGCTGGGACAGCACGTGACGTCATCCATTCAGTAACCAGCAGGCTGCAGACAGAACACCCAGATGCTCTTCTCCTCATCTCAGGCGATTTCAACCATGTTTCACTGTCTCCCATTCTACCCACGTTCACCCAGTATGTCACATGCCACACTAGAGACAATAAAACACTGGATTTATTCTACGCAAACACTAAGGAGGCGTACACCTCATCACAACTACCCCCACTCGGGAGATCGGATCACAACTTGGTTCATCTCCGGCCGGTGTACAAACCCCTAGTGCACAGACAACCTCCGGCCATGCACACTGTGGAGTTATGGTCTGAGGAGACAATGGACACCCTAAAGGGCTGTTTTGAAGCCACCGCCTGGAAGCAGCTCTGCGATCCACATGGTGAGGACATCGATGGCCTCATTCACACCTTCACGGGCTACCTCAGCTTCTGTGTGGACAAATCCGTTCCCACCAAGACCATACGGCGTCACTCAAACAACAAACCCTGGATCAACCCTGAGATAAAAACACTTCTGAGAGAGAAGAAGAGGATCTTCAGGTCGGGGAACAGGGAGATGCTGAAGTCCGTACAGAGGGAGCTGAGGAGAAAGATCAGAGAAGGCAAGGACAGCTTCAGGAAGAAGATGGAGGACAAGCTGCAACAGAGCGACATCAGCGGGGTCTGGAGAAACCTCAAAACCATCTCGGGGCTCCAGAATACCTCCCCCCAGGCCACAGGGGGCAGGGAGTGGGCGAACAACCTGAATCTGTTTTTCAATAGATTTGACCAACCGCCCTCCCCCCTGACTGCACAACAACCACTGCTGCCTCTAAAGAAATCAAGTCCTGCTGCCCACTCCCCACTCTACCAACACCCCCCCACTCCCAACACACAGCCCCCCATCCTGACCCTGACCAGGACCCAGGTGAGGACGGAGCTGAGGAAGATCAAGGCGAGGAAGGCGCCGGGACCGGACAGCATCAGCGCAAAGCTCCTCAAGTCCTGTGCAGACCAGCTGTGTGGGATTGTGACGTATATCTTCAACATGAGCCTGAAACTGGGGAGGGTACCACAGCTGTGGAAAACATCTTGTGTGGTACCTGTACCAAAAACTTCCCACCCCAAAGACCTGAACAGCTACAGACCGGTGGCCTTGACGTCCCACTTGATGAAGACCCTGGAGAGACTGCTCCTTGCTCACCTCCGCCCCCTGGTGGAACCAGCGATGGATCCACTCCAGTTCGCCTACCAGCATGGCATTGGGGTGGAGGATGCGGTGATCTTCCTCCTTCACCGTTCTCTGTCCCACCTGGAGAAGCCCGGGAATATGGTGAGGATCATGTTCTTTGACTTCTCCAGTGCTTTCAACACCATCCAACCGATGATCCTGAAGGACAAGCTGCTGCGCGCAGGGGTGGACCAGCACCTGTCATCATGGATCCTGGACTACCTCACGAACCGGCCTCAGTTTGTGAGAACCCGGGACTGTGTGTCCGACACGATCATCAGTAGCACGGGGGCCCCCCCAGGGAACGGTGCTGGCTCCCTTCCTGTTCACTCTTTATACTGCGGACTTCTCACACAACACAACACACTGCCATCTACAGAAGTTCTCTGATGACTCTGCGATCGTTGGCCTCATCTCCAATGGAGATGAAGCTGAGTACAGAGGGCTTATCCAGGACTTCGTGGACTGGTGCCATCGGAACTGCCTCCAGATCAACGCGAGGAAAACTAAGGAGCTGGTGGTGGACTGCCGCAGGCATGGGCAGCCCCTCACAGTACCAGTAAATATACAGGGAACAGACATCGAGATGGTGACATCCTATAAGTACCTGGGTATTCATCTGAACAATAAACTAGACTGGTCACACAATACTGATGCACTCTACAAGAAGGGACAGCGCAGGCTGTTCCTGCTGAGGAGACTCAGGTCTTTTGGTGTACAAGGGGCGCTGCTGAAGTCATTCTATGACACGGTGGTGGCATCAGCCATCACTTTTGGAGTGGTCTGCTGGGGCAGTGGCATTACTGCAGCAGATAGGAAGAGACTGAACAAACTGATTAAGAAAGCTAGCTCTGTCCTGGGGCAGCGCCTTGATCCGATGGAGGAGATAGGAGAGAGAAGGACGGTGGCTAAACTGTCATCTCTGCTGGAGTCCGAGTTCCACCCTATGCAGGACATACTGAATGCACTGAGGAGCTCATTTAGCAGCAGACTACATCATCCCAGGTGCACAACCGAGAGGTTTCGTAGGTCCTTCCTACCAACGGCTGTCAGACTGTACAACCTAAGCAGGGCTGCTCGCAGAGATAGCAAAAAGACGTAACAAACTAATAGTTTTTTGAATGCAAAAGATGCAATAGACTTACACAATGGTCCTCTCCGGCATACAACTAGGAACATACCGGTCGCTATGGAGGGTGAGAATATGTATGGGCACATAATCATACCATGTAGGATAACTAAGTAGACGGTTATGCTGTTTCATTCCATCTAGCAACAATGCTCTGCACTGTGTGTGTTTATATATTTGCATATTTATTCCATCTAGCTACAATGCTCCGTACTGTGGGTGTTTATATATTTATATATCTACATATTATTCCATCTAGCTACATTGCTCCGCACTGTGTGTGTTTATATACTTGCATATTTATTCCACCTAGCTGCAATGCTCCGTACTGTGGGTGTTTATATATTTACATATTTATTCCATCTAGCTACAATGCTCTGCACTGTGTGTTCACATATTCATATATTTATTCCATCCAGCTACAATGCTCTGCACTGTGTGTCTGTGTGTGTGTGTATATATATATATTTTATAGTAATACGTACATATGTTTATTAGCTGCTCTTGCTTGCTTGTTTTTTTTCTTGCCTTCTGATTGTTGCTCTGAGTGTTGCTATCCCTGTGCTGTTGCAATCCTGGAATTTCCCCGTTGTGGGACTAATAAAGGCTTATCTTATCTTATCTTATCTTATCTTATCTTAATAAATATTGAACACATGAATAAAAAGAGGTGCAAAAAGGCATAAAAGCCAATAAGTCAGCTGAAATCCATCAGAATTTAGAAAGCAAATGGTGATGGGTAGAAGCAAAGAGCTCCCTCTAGATCTGCCCAACCAGTTATTTGGTTTAGGGGTCAATCACTTTTTCATACAGAGCCATGTAAGTTTGGATTTTTTTTTTTACCCTTAATAATAAACACCTTCATTTAAAAACTGCACTTTGTGTTTACTTGTGTTATCTTTGTCTAATACTTAAATTTGTTTGATGATCTGAAACATTTAAGTGTGACAAACATACAAAAAAATGAGAAATCAGGAAGGGCGCAAACACTTTTTTCATACCACTGTGTGTGTGTGTGTGTGTGTGTGTGTACATACACTGTAAATATCAGTGTTGTAGTCGAGTCACCACATTCCAAGGCCAAGACCGAGTCTGAGTCCCCACATCCTGAGTCCGAGTCACCACATCATTTCTGAGGCGAACTTCAAAGTGCTTTGCAAAATTTGCATTTCGTCCTGTTTACTTCTCCCTTTCTCCTTGTACTCTTCATGATCCATGAATCCAAACTGAATGATTTATGATTTGGAAGACATAACTGAATCGTCAATGTACAGCTTCTTTTTTCGATAAGAAGCAGCATCGCAATAAGTCGTGCAAGAAAGATTAAAATTAGACATGTACTGCACAACACAGTACTCCTTGCAAAGCTCAAGTGTGCATGTACTGTATAATATATGCATGTGTAGCAGTGTAAATAGGTTATTTGATCTTGATGGAAAAATTCTCTGTTACACTGAGTTATATGAATTTTTATGAATATGAATTTTTCTTTATAAAGCTTAATGTGTATACCTAGGAAATCCTGTTACCATATTTGGAGTTGTTGAGTAGTAGAAAAAACAGATTGAAGGATGCTGATGTGACTGTGAATGTTCAGTTCTATCACTGACTGTTCAGTTTATCACTAGTGTTTTTTGCATGGACTCAGCAGATACAACCTTAGACATGAATGAAATAATCAAGAGGCTCAGCAAACCTTATCACACTGAGTCATGAATGAACTTATCAAGAAGAGACCCCACCCCGACGGTCCCTTGGATTTATATTAGCCAGAAACACTCTGTTAGTTAAGCCAATGCACTGTGGCAGTCTGAAAGCTGTACTCTGTATTGTCTTCCGCTGATCAGTGCATATTAAATTTGCTGAAACTTTAATCCTGCCTGTTTCTTGACTACTGTTGAAGAGATTTTTCTAACAGAGCTCCACTATTATTTTTAATTAATTTATTTTCTTAATGTTTTATTATTACCTCCACCAAGGAGGTAATGTAATCGGGGTGGTTTGTCTGTTTGTTCGTCCATCTGTTTGTTTGTCTGTCTGTTAGCAGGATTATGCAAAAACTACTTGATGGATACTGATGAAATTTTCACCAGAGGTGGTCCTTGGGCCAAGGATGAACCCATTAAATTTTGGTGATGATCTGAGAGTGCATACTTCAACCAAGGACCATGTTTGTACTTGTGTAGCAGGATTACACAAAAACTGTTGCATGGATTTGGATGAAATTTTCACCAAAGGTAGTCCTTCACTTCCGCTCTTCAAGGAGAGTAGACGCTTCTCTCTTTTCTCTCTGCTCTAGCTCCCCACTTCCCTAACTAACTGGATCCCAGCTTGCTGTTGTCTGTCTGCGTCTACTGCTGATTATCGAAAAGAAATTATGGAATTGATAAGCTGGGCTTTGAACGCAATTGACACTATTTTTTCAACAAGGAATAGTGCTCCGGGGGAAGCTGTTTGCCCCGCAGGGACGGCTCCAGCGGGCTATTTACGGGTGACAAGTGTTTGGAGGATCTTGTGCCTGAGTAATCTCTCTATCGAAGATATTGAAGATTTGTATATCTTCGTAATAATGGTGACTGGGATCGTTCTGATTGGAACTGGGATTGTCCTGGTGTACCGCAAATTGCTGAAGATGGATACAACCTATCAAAATGCTGGCCACGCGAGGTGCATCCATCAAATTGGAAAAATGGAGGAGACTTTGATAGCGACAAATGGAGAACTGTCTCGGAAGGTGGATTACATCTACGCTTAAGTCTATCCACGACGGACTCAAAGCCCTCACAATGAAGGATTAAACACTGAATCTGCAGAAGAAAATAAAGTTCTTTCTCTGTGTTCAGTCTATTTGGCTCAATTTCCCTTACAAAAATCCTCCTGATAATCCCCAGTCTTTGTTTTTCAAAACACTGAGCACACGGCCTCTGGACAGTAGCTGCTTGGGACAATTGCCAAGGACAATTGCTGCAGCCAGACAAAACATCTTCTGCCAAAGTGTCCTTGTGTTCATATTGATACAACATTGCTTCAACACTACATCCACACTGACCCAGAAACTGACAACAAGATAACATTCACTGCTCTCCTTGTGTCCTGTGGACTCTGGTCTTGAATGTGCATCGTGGGCTTTTTTTGTCTTTGTAATCATAATATTGATTACTTATGGTCAATATTCTGAATTCAATGATTTTTTTGCTCCTTCCTATTGTATGATTTCTTATCTGTACCATCCTATTGGCAGGCGCGTCCCCGATGCAGCCGTGTCACTGGAAATGCAGGTTCATTTTCTGTGTCAAGTCAAATTCTCTCGTATGTTATCAGTGATCTGTTAATGTACTTGGCAATAAATCTTTTTCTGATTCTGATTCTGATTCTGATTGGCCTACAGACAAACCCATAACAGTTTGGTGATGATCTCAGAATGCATACCTCCACCAAGGCTCTTACCTTCTCACAGTGTGTTCGCAAGAATCCTCCAAAACTAGTGGATAGACTTTGATACAATTTTCACCAGAACTGGCTCATGGATCTAAACACAAACTCATTACATTTTGGACATGATCCATGAGGGACGGAAGGAGCCTTGGTGGAGATATGTGCTCTCAGAGTGCTTTTCTAGTTTTCAATTTATTTATTTTCATTGTATTTTATTACTTCCGCCAAGGGAGGAACTAATGTTTTCAGTGGCATTTGTTGGTTTGTCTGTTGGTTGGTTTGTCTCTTAGCAACATTACTCAAAAAGTTATAAATAGATTTTGATGAAATTTTCAGGAAAGCTATGTAATGACATGGGGAACCGATGATTAGATTTTGGTCATGATCTGAGATGCATACCTCCACCAAGGGCTTTGTTTGTATTTGTGCAGCAGGATTATACGAAAACTACTGAATGGATTTAGATGAAATTTTCACCAGAGGTGGTTCTTGGGCTACAAACGAACTCATTACATTTTGGTGAGGATCCAAGAATGCATACCTTCGCCAAGGCTCTTATCTTCTCACAGAGTGTTAGCAACAATACTCCAAAACTACTGGATGGATTTGGATGAAATTTTCACCAGAGGTGGTTCTTGGGCTACAGACAAACCCATTACATTTTGGTGATGATGTGAGAATGCATACCTCAGCCAAGGCTCTTATCTTCTCACAGTGTATTAGTAACAATACTCCAAAACTAAAGGACAGACTTTGATGCAGTTTTCACCACAAGTGGCTTTAGGCCTACCCACAAACCCATTACAGTTTGGATGTGATCCCTGAGAGACGGAAGGAGCCTTGCCAGAGGTATGTGCTCTCTGAGTGCTTTTCTAGTTTTGGTACGGTAGATGTTTCTTTTTCTTTACTGTGCTGGGGATGTGAGGGGCATGGCATGGCGGTCCCTGCAGTTTTAGGTTGTGAGCCCCTGTTTTTTTGGATCTTCCTCACTTGGTTGGGCAACGGAGAACGTGTGGCATGTGAGCTGGAGCGGAGAGGCCTGAGATTTTATAATTTTGTACATAATTTTTGACGATAAAAGACCTGAAAAGAGAAGAAAATTTCTTTATTTTTTGGAAAAATACACAACGCAGAAGTATGGCCGCTACACATGCGCTAAGCGCAGTTGGCATAGTAGCAAATTAGGGCATAATGTTTTTGTCTACGTAATGCACAGTGTAGTGTACCACAAGCACGTTTGCATAGTGAGCAGGTACATGTACTGCCAAAACTTGCTAGTCTGTACATGTACATGTTGTCAGGTTCTGAGCATGGTCGGGGGACCATGCTCATGTTTTAAGTTTATTTTTGTTATTCTCTGTGTTTTCTTCACCTCAGCACATTTTGATATTGTTTATTTTCATGACTATGTCCCTATTTATCTTCCTTGGAATTTTCCTTTTATTTCTCTTTTGCCATGATTATCTTTTTAGTTCTGTCTTGTCATTTTTCTCACCTCAGTCTTAGTTTAGTTCCTCATAGACCTGTTTATCAGTATTATTATCATGATCACAGTTATGCTTGGCTTTGATGGTTACTGTTCTCATGGTTATGTTATCATGTTTATTCCTGTCATGATTTGGGTTTGGGCTTTTGTTTTGACAGCGCCTTTTGTTTACTTCTGGTTTATGCGTTGTGAGTCTTTGTTAATTATTCACGGCTGCTTTTGATTTCTTGATTATTGATCGTTCATGGGTGTTCTTGATTTCTTTCTGTTCTATTTATAGAACAGAAAGAACATTCGGCACAGCAACCTACACATTATCATGCTATCTTGTTAAGCTTGTTCTCGCGTCAGGTTTTGGTCACATTTGGAAGTTGGTTTTCTGAAAATAAAGTCATGCCTAAGATGAGAAAGTCTGCACGAGTCCAATATTTTGCCCTGGGGGGGCATTCATGACACATGTATAGTGAATCGACAAGCAAAACGATTAATCCGCCACGTACATGTACTAGTACATGAACAGTACCACACTGTACATGTACTACTACTTGCGGAGGTCATGTATGCATCCACTGCGTGTGTATGCACTAAGCGCAGCCAGAGCAGCAGCAAAGTAGTGCGGTGCATAATGCTTTGCAGCATTCTCTTTGCATTAAGAGACTATGATAATCCATATCCACACACACGGCAAGAATAGTTCTTTTGACATACCATGTCAATGTACTTTAAAAAAAACAAAACAAAACAAAACAAACAAAAAACTTATGACTGACTTTAGTAGACATCAATTATCCCCAGTTGGAGGAAGTCATTTGACACAGAGTGAGGAAATTGAAACTCTGAAAATATGCCATTATGCTGAACAGAAACTACAAGAGATGGAAAATGATATTGATCCTGATAACCACTTTTTCAATAATATTCATAATCATTGTGAATATTACACTGAAAAGCAATTCAAAAGTCAAGTGCAACTAGATGGTAAACTATCAATAATACACTTCAACAGCAGAAGTCTTAACAAAAACTTTCCACAGATTCAGGACTATTTAAAACAGCTAGACAGAAAATTTACAGCTATCGCAGTCTCTGAAACTTGGCTTAATGAAGAGCAGGCTCCCATGATGGCAATAGAGGGATATCAGATGTTTCATATTAACAGATCTCAAAAAAGGGTGGTGGTGTTGCACTGTATATTGACGACCTGTATAGGTGTAAACTTGTAAATGGAATGTCCTTTGCACTACCAGGGATTTTAGAATGTGTTACTGTTGAGATTGACCAAGATAAAACAAAAAATCTAATTATAAGTTGTATATATAGAACGCAGGGAACTTGCATTGAGACATTCAGAGATAAATTAGTTGAGCTGTACAATAATATTACTAGTAAGAAAATGGTAGTAATTTGTGGAGATTTCAATACTGATTTACTAAATCCATATCAACAAAATGTAATTACAGAGTTCATGAATTCTATGTACAGTATGAGTCTATATCCCACAATAACACATCCCAGTAGAATCACAGTTCACACTGCTACACTTATTGACAGCCTGTTTGTTAATATTATTGATAAGAAAATAGAAAGTGGATTATTGATAAATGATATAAGTGACCATTTGCCAACCTTTGCACTTATCCATGGCCACACGGGGGCCAATACAGAAAAAGTTTTAAAATCATTCAGATACAAATCACAAAATGCAATCAGTTCTTTTAAAGAAGACTTGCTGAAGCAGGACTGGACAAAAGTCTATGTATCAGATGTAAATGAAGCCTATGACACATTTATGAACATTGTAACCACTCTTTATGAAAAACATTGTCCATTAGTAAAGAAAAAGCTTAAACATAAATTTGTCGATAAGCCATGGTTAACCAAAGGATTAAAAAAGGCATGTAAAAAGAAAAATTTATTATATAAAGCTTTTCTAAAGAAAAGGACAAAAGAAGCAGAGCAGCGGTATAAAACATACAAAAATAAGTTAACATATATAATGAGATGTAGTAAAAGAGACTATTACAGTAAAGAACTGGAGAAAAACAGAGACAATATTAAAAATACATGGACAATACTTAACAATATTCTTGGAAATAAAAACAGAAATACAAGCTACCCAACCAGTTTTTCAAAAAATAATACGACTCAGAGTGTGAATGCAGTTTCACCTGCAGATGAATTTAATAACTTTTTTTTTAACATTGGTCCTAATTTGGCTCGAGAAATACCCATTATGGCACCTACGGGTGATACAATAAGCAAAAATACTGCTATAAAAGACTCCATTTTCATAAAGAACACAGACGAGAGAGAGGTCATTGAAATTGTTAAATTGTTTAAAAGTAAAACATCTACGGACTGTGATGGTATTGACATGCTCTTAGTCAAAACTATTATTGAATGCTTAGTGAAACCACAGACGTATATGTGTAACCTGTCTCTCCAAACAGGTATATTTCCGAATGCAATGAAAATAGCTAAAGTAATTCCAATATACAAGACGGGTGACAGAGGGGAACTTTCAAAGTATAGACCAATTTCACTATTGCCGAAATTTTCCAAGATACTTGAAAAAATATTCTGTGAGAGAACTGACAACTTCTTAATGAAGAATAATTGTGAGCAGCAATATGGGTTCAGACACAAGAGGACAACTGAATTTGCACTAATGGAATTTATAGAAAAAATATCAACTGCCGTTGAAAATAAAGAGTATTCAGTTGGGGTATTCCTGGATCTTAAAAAAGCATTTGATACAGTGGATCATAATTTATTATTAAAGAAACTACAAAATTGTGGTATTAGGGGGGTAGAACTGTCCTGGTTAAGTAGTTACTTAAAGGATAGATATCAGTATGTATGTGTTGGTAACAAAAACTCACAGTTACTGAAGGTTACTTGTGGAGTCCCACATGGTTCAGTTTTGGGGCCATTGTTATTCAATATGTATATAAATGATATATGTAAAGTCTCGGAAAAAATGGATTTAATATTGTTTGCCGATGACACTAATCTATTATGCAGTGGAAGCAATTTGGAACAACTTTTGGATACACTCGGAAAAGAATTAGGAAAGCTTAAACTGTGATTTGATTCAAACAAATTAACGCTCAATTTAAGTAAGACAAAATTTATAGTTTTTAACAACCATCACAACAACTTAGTATCTAAACTCAGTGTAAATGGTGTAGAGATTGAAAGGGTATCTGAAACTAAATTTCTTGGAGTAATAATTGATAATAAACTGTGTTGGAAGTCACATATTAGTTCTATTAAAGGTAAAATATCCAACTCAATCGCAATACTACACAGAGCGAAATATTTGCTGAATCAACCCACATTATATACTTCGTGTAGAAGAGCTTGGAATAACGAGGCGATGTGACTTATAAACCAAAGTTTATTATCAGCTTCGCTCCTCTAACAAGTCTCATCTAGTGCAGCAGCAGAAGAAGTAAGAGAGCGAACACATTCGGCTCTACGTACTTATACTCACACATACAAAAGACATGCATATCAAAGCTGACATCCCTCATTATCTTAATCCCCCTCCTTTGTCTTGGTACCCCTCCACCTGGCCCTGGGAGGTCAGGGCGACCTATCTGGTCTCCACCGCAGTGCCTCGGATGCTCTTTGATCTTCACTGGCGGTTGAGACCTTTTGTCCTGTTCTGAGGTGTGAAGTCGCTTTACATATGTAATCACCAAACATTCTCACATGCTTATACATATGTAGGTTATGGGATATATGATTAATATAGACCACACTTTGTATCATTCATTAATACTCCCATACATGACATATTGTACTGAAGTATGGCGAAATACATATAAAACAAACATATATCCAGTCTTTATGCTTCAGAAGAGAGCTATTAGAATAATAAACAAAGCTGCCTACAGGGAACCAACAAACCCACTTTTTCTTAAATTAAAAGCTCTCAAGTTGAAAGATCTGGTTGACTTTAAAACTGCAGTAATAATGTTTAAAGTGAAGAATCTATCACTGCCCGCAAATATCCAAAAGCTGTTCCAAATAAGGGAGAAACAATATCATTTCAGAGGAACATGTATAGTGAGAACTACCACCAAGCAACACTGTGTTTCAGTGTAAGGAGTAAGATTATGGAACGATTTTGGACCTGAATTAAAATCATGTACAACGCTTGGACAATTTAAACAAAAACTAATGGAAGAAATATTCCAAACATACACTACCGTTCAAAAGTGTAGGGTCACCCAGACAATTATTTTGTGTTTTCCATGAAAAGTCACACTTATTTACCACCATGAGTTGTAAAATGAATAGAAAATATAGTCAAGACATTGACAAGGTTAGAAATAATGACTTGTATTTGAAATAATAATTTTTTCCTTCAAACTTTGCTTTCGTCAGAGAATCCTCCATTTGCAGCAATTACAGCATTGCAGACCTAACATGATTGCACAAGGGTTTTCCAATCATCCATTAGCCTTCTGATGCAATGAGCAAACACATTGTACCATTAGAACACTGGAGTGATAGTTGCTGGAAATGGGCCTCTATACACCTATGTAGATATTGCACCAAAAACCAGATATTTGCAGCTATAATAGTCATTTACCACATTAGCAATGTATAGAGTGTATTTCTGATTAGTTTAAAGTTATCTTCATTGAAAAAAAGTGCTTTTCTTTCAAAAATAAGCAAATTTCTAAGTGACCCCAAACTTTTGAACGGTAGTGTATATACAAGATGACATGTAAAATCACATAAGGATTGTCATATCCAATCTGTGTTGTGTTGTTGCTTAGTTTTTTTTTTTTGTCACATTTTGTCTTAGCTTTGTTCCGAATTGTAATCACTCTTGTTTAGTTTTTCTTTTGAATTCTTGGATGGAATATGGGTGGGCAATATAAGCTGCAGCTTCAGCCATCACCCATTTTGGATAACTTATGTTGAACTGTATAATCAGAGGAGTTCTTGTTAATTTGACCTTGATGAATTTTTTTCACCTTTGTTATATTATTCTGTTTCTTTTTTAATCTTTACTTTTAATCTATCCGAAATAAAGATTCATTCATTCATTCATTCATTATGCACCATGTACTGTTACCACATTCATGTTTACATTACGAGCGAATCAACAAGCAAAAAGATTAATCTGCCTCAGCCAAATCTCACATGGGCACATGATACCAGTCTACAGGAAAGCCAGCAATAAGCGAGATAGAGGTAGCGACAAGGGCATGAGGGTTAAACATTGGGGGGGTTAAGATCTCTGCCCATATGAAGATTTTTTTAAAGCAAAAAAAAGTCAGTATATGTGCAAGGCCGCCTTAATGAGCAGGCTAGACTGGGCTGAAGCTCAGGGGCCTACGAAAATCAGGGGCCTATCATGAGCCAATGAAAATGATCACATTGTTGTTAACTGGTCAAAATCTATGTCTATCACTTGATATTTATTTGTGGCTGCTGATTGGTCTAATTCACAAGTGCCCCACATGGGTACCAGCAACAACAGCCTATCAGAGGAAGTGTTTTGACATGTGACTATGCAAGCGCCCGTGAGAGGGTAAGAAGTAATTAGCTCGGTCAAAATGCCCAGAAAAAAGTTTGAAAATGGCACTCATAAAATTATTGAGAGGAAAAGAGCTTAGAGAAAATGAATTGCTCAAAAAATCCCAAAGTGTAAAGGATTTTTCTAAGCTGAAGCATCGAGTGGAGGAGGGTGCTAATTACTGCACCCAGAAGTTAGGTGGGCCGTTAAAGCCCTCACCTGGAGGAGAAGGGCGAAGGGAGAAGAAAGGCCATGATTGCTTACATCAGACAGCTGTGCGTGGGACAGTGAACTCCGAACTTGGTAAAAAGTAGACTGGATCAAGCATGCATCCAGAGAGTGTGACGATATCCGTGAGCTGGACTTAAAGGACATAATGAAGGATTTGTGGTGTATATTACTCATATATTCCATACCTACATTTGTTAGAGCATGTGGAAATGTTTGGGACAACATATACAAAGGAATTTCACACCTCTGAAAGGACAAAGGAATCTCACCACCGTGTGAAGACCAATGACGTCACAGGACGCGGCGGCAACAGACTTGACACCTTCACCCCCTAAGGCGAGGAGAGGTTTTCCCATCACCTCCCAAGACGAAGGGAGGAGTTAACAGGACTAATGGGGGATTAAGATAACGGGGGATTTCAGCTTGTGTTTTGCATGTCTTTGATGTGTGCCTGTATTTAACCAGCGAGCTGGGCAGAACTCTTCCTCTTTGCCTTCTGCCAAGCTCTGCACCAGATGAGACAAGATAGAGGAGTTGTTCATTAAAGACTCTGCTTTTTTGATACAAAACCGCCTCGTCATTTCCAGTTCTTCTACAGATTTTTCTTTAAAGAAGGCCAGAAGAAAAAATTTCTAAAAAATGTAAGATATGCTATTTGCAGCTTTCCAGCCACCTATGCAGGTTTTTCATTGCTGCTGTTGTGCATTGTTTGAAACAGGAATACTTCACTGATGTAATTTTATGCTGAAGGTAGTATCTGTCATGCTGTAAAAATGGAAATATCAGTAAGATAAAACATCTTAAATCAAGGCTTTATGCTTGTTTTTCTCTCACAAGATAATACTGACAACACAAGAATTTCTTTTTGTTATGCAGTTTTCCATAAGATTTTACTTGCTTTACGAAAGTTTTTACTTGTTTTAAACAATTTAATCTTACTTTGTTGGCAGATATCTTTTCTTTTTTGCTTATGTTAAGTAAAATTATGTGCCAACAGAGCAAGAAAATTTGACTTATCAAATTGCGTCAAACAAGTTAAAACTATCTGAAAGCAAGTAAAATTTTCTTACACATAAACTGCACAGCAAGAATAAATATCTTGTCAGACAAAAAACAAGTATAAACAACCTTAATGTATTTCATTTTACTGATATTTGACTTTTTGCAGTTTAGTTGTGTTTTCTAGCTCAAAGTTGCATTATTTCTTAAAGCGAAACAAAAATGAGGCTGTAGTAGCTCAGGAGGTAGAGCAGGTCGCTCAATAACTGGAGGGTTGGTGGTTCGAATCCCATTCCCCTCAGCTTGCTGTTGTGTCCTTGGGCAAGACATTTTACCCACCTTCACTCCAGTCTGTTCATGGTTCGTGACACTGATGTATGAATGTGAATAAATGTTCAGTGGTGGTCGGAGAGGCCGTTGGCATGGATTGGCAGCCATGTTTCTGTCAGTCTGCCCCAGGGCAGCTGTGGCTACACAAGTAGCTTATCACTATCATTGTCTGTGGAGTGAATGAATAATGGACTCATTGTAAAGTGTCTTTGGGTGTCATGAAAAGTGCTATATAACTGCAATCCATGATTAAAAACATGGCTATTACACTTTTTTTAAACTGAAATTCTGTTGGGGGGGCCTACAAAACCTCTCAGTTCCAGGGCCTAACGGGACGTTAAGATGACCTTGCATATGTGTCCTAGTGTGGAGGAAGAGTGCAAAGTCATTGACAAAAGTACAAGGCTAATTTACCTCTTTATTTTGCCATTCTAATATTAATAACAGTAGCAAAAAGAATTTCAGTCATTTACCAAACATATCTTCAGCCTTCTAATGGCCTATTTATTTATTTATTTATTCATAATCCTTTATTAATCCCACATTTGGGGAAATAATAGGGCATCCACCTGGATGGATGAGGCAGCCACGGTATGGCACCAATCCCTTCAACATTCACACACACACACACACACACACACACACGCACACACATTCACAGCTAGGGCCACTTTAATGTCTCGAAAGGAACCGAGTCCTCCGGATAATCACGCTATCTGGGGCGTGAAAGTGGCCCGCTAGCAGCCTGACGACGTCTTCAAAACAGACCGAAGCGCCGAGTGTACACAAGAAACGCAGGCCCCCAATCCCGAGGTTGCGAACAAGAAGCACACGTGCTCCTAACTTATCGAGCTTACCCAGGTCGAGTGTGGTGATGTAAGTCTGAAAAGCCTCAAACCATCTCAGCCAAGGCACAGGCGGCTCGCCCGGGAGCTCGAGAAAGGGGCGAAGTGGTGTGATAAATGCCTCCATGAGTTAATCCTCGATCCCCAAATGTTATGCATGTTAAAATACCTCTGAAAGGATGAGGCCAGCTGACAAACTCAGCTTTATTGAACTCAGGTAGTCACACGGACATACAGCAGACACCAGGCAGAGGGCACTGGTAGAAGAAAGTGTGTAATGGATGCCCTCTGCTATTTATAGGGTGGTACAGAGGTGGAACAGGAAGTGGCTGCCACTACACCACACTTCACAATAATGGTGTTAAACCCAAACACCACAGTATTCACAGCCTTTGCTCAATACTTTGTTGATGCACCATTGGCAGCAATTACAGCCTCAAGTCTTTTTGAATATGATGCCACAAGCTTGGCACACCTATCTTTGGGCAGTTTCACTCATTCCTCTTTACAGCACCTGTCAAGCTCCATCAGGTTGGGTGGAAAGTGTCAGTGCACAGCCATTTTCAGATCTCTCCAGAAATGTTCAGTTGGATTCAAGTCTGAGTTCTGGCTAGGCCACTCAAGGACATTCACAGAGTTGTCCTGAAGCCACTCCTTTGATATCTTGGCTGTGTGCTTAGAGTCTCGTTGTCCTGCTGAAAGATGAACCGTTGCCCCAGTCTGAGGTCAAGAGCGCTCTGGAGCAGGTTTTCATCCAGGATGTCTCTGTACATTGCTGCATTCATCTTTCCCTCTATCCTGACTAATCTCCCAGTTCCTGCCACTGAAAAACATCCCCACAGCATGATGCTGCCACCCCCATTGGTGTGATTATGAGCGGTGCTTGGTTTCCTCCAAACATGATGCCTAGCATTCACACCAAAGAGTTCAATCTTTGTTTCATCAGACCAGAGAATTTTGTTTCTCATGGTCCGAGAGTCCTTCAGGTGCCTTTTGGCAAACTCCAGGCGGGCTGCCATGTGCCTTTAACTAAGGAGTGGCTTCCGACTGGCCATTCTACCATACAGGCCTGATTGGTGGATTGCTGCAGAGATGGTTGTCCTTCTGGAAGGTTCTCCTCTCTCCACAGAGGAACACTGGAGCTCTGACAGAGTGACCATCGGGTTCTTGGTCACCTCCTTGACTACGGCCCTTCTCCCCCGATCGTTGAGTTTAGACGGCCGGCCAGCTCTAAGAAGAGTCCTGGTGGTTCAGAATTTCTTCCATTTACGGATGATGGAGGCCACTGTGCTCATTGGGACCTTCAAAGCAGCAGAATTTTTTTCTGTACCCTTACTCAGATTTGTGCCTCAAAACAATCCTGTCTCAGAGGTCTACAGACAATTCCTTTGACCTCATGCTTAATTTGTGCTCTGAGATGCACTGTCAACTGTAGGACTTTATATAGACAGGTGTGTACCTTTCCAAATCATGTCCAATCAACTGAATTTACCAGACGTGGACTCCAATTAAACTGTAGGAACATCTCAAGGATGATCAGTGGAAACAGGATGCACCTAAGCTCAATTTTGAGCTTCATGGCAAAGGCTGTGAATACTTATGCCCATGTGATTTTCTAGTTTTTTATTTTTAATAAATTTGCAAAAATCTAAAAAAAAAAAAAAAAAATTCACGTTGTCATTATGGGGTATTGTGTGTAGAATTTTGAGGAAAAAAATAATTTAATCCATTTTGGAATAAGGCTGATCGAGTAGATACTGTATTTGGAGCCAGACAGGGTTTGCAAACTTGAGCTGTCTACTGTCACACCATGACGATTTAAGCAGCGTTTGCCAAATGTATAAAAAATTAATACGTCAAACAGGTTCATTTTGTCTTCTTTTAATTATTTATTCTTTTTTTTTTTTCCTTTGAAAGACAAAAGTAAAATAGAAAGATGTCTTTACCTTCTTTACATGTTTCAACTGCACTGCAGCCTTCATCAGAAGAGTCAGCTGATTGCTGCCAGGTGACATTTATCAGCTGATTTTCGTAGGCGGGGCCAGCTCAGCAGATCTGTCAGATCCACCGAGCCGGCCCCGCCTCCCGCCGTCAGATGGTCTCTGGAGAATGTGGTCCCAGGTGTGAGAAAGCATAAAGGCCCCCTCATCTCGGTTCATGGTGTCTTTTCCCCGCTTTCTGATCTCTATTGCCTCCTTGATCCAACGTTTGTGTCTGTTGCTCTCCGATCCAATAATTTTTGTGTTGTCCCAGTCCATGATGTGATTATTTCTTTTGCAGTGGTCCGATATAGCTGATTTTAATGTTTCTTGTTCTGCTTTTTCTTTTTGTGATCTTGTGAGTCGTCCTTGCGTTTCCTTCTCACATTCCTTTTGGTGTTCTTTTTTTCTTGTGGTGAATAATCTTCCGGTTTCTCCAATGTAGGTTTTGTTGCATGATCTGCATGATATTTCATATAATACATTGCATTTATTGTCTTGTTCTATTCTGTCCTTGGGGTGTACTAATAACTGTCTTAATTTTTTGTGTGGTTTGACTGCTGTGTTTATTTTGTATTTTTTCATGATCCTTTGAATTGGTTCCGTGATCCCTCGTATGTATGGTATGGTTATGGTGTCCTTGTTTTTGATTTCAGCTTTTGTTCTATGTCTTGTGTCCTGTTTATTTTCTTTGTTTTTGACTTGCTGTTTCCCTTTGTTTATGGCCCATACTGGATATTGGCAGCGTATAAGTGCATGTTTTATGTGGTTTTCCTCTTCCTGTCTGTCTTCTTGTTCCGTGATGATGGTGGCTCGTTCATATAATGTTCTGACGACTGATAGCTTGTGTGCTGTGGGGTGTTCCGATGTCCAAAGTAGGTATTGATCTGTGTGGGTTGGTTTCCTGTAGACTGTGATTTTTATGCTGCCGTCCTCGTTGTGGTGGATTTTCATGTCCAGAAAGGCTATGGTGCCATTTTCCTCCTCTTCGTGTGTGAATTTTATGTTCCCCGTACTGTCTGTACTGTTCAGATGGTCAGTGAGTTCTTGTGTATGTCCTTTCCTTATTTTTTCCAGAATGTCATCTACGTATCTCTTCCAAAGGGTGGGTTTGCATATTGTGGGTGCTGTGTTGATGGCTTTATTTTCCAGATCCTCCATAAAAAAACTGCTCATGATGGCTGATAGTGGGTCTCCCATTGCAAATCCTTCTTTTTGTTTGTAGATTTTTCCTCTGAATTGAAAATAAGTGGATTTTGAAACAAACTGTAGTAATTTGGATATGTCATGGACTGTGAGGTTGGTGCGTCTTTTTAGGGTACTGTCCTTGTTGAGGCGTTCTTGCACTATATGTAGTGTGACATCAATAGGAGTCTTTGTGAATAAAGAGATGACGTCATGTGAGATGAGGATCTCGTCTGATTCTATTTTTATGTCTTTGAGTTCTTGTGCCAGCTCTTTTGAATTTTTACAGTGAAAGTCTGATAGTCCAAGGAGGGGTTTGATGATTTCAGCTAGGGCTTTTGATAAGTTGTATGTGACTGATCCAATGCTGTCTATATTTTTTCTAGGAAGAAAAAAAAAAAAAAAAAGGATATATAAAAAATTAATCTAAAATGCTGGGATACGGCGACATTTTCACTTTTGGCCGTATGCATCGTGTATCCATAATGACTTGGACATATACAAAATATATTAGTAACTTATATAGAATATTTCCATAACTTATAAGTAACTTAAACGAACTAATGCTTAGCGTGTTGCTGACATTCACAACTTATGAGCAACAACAGTCTTAACTTTTGCATAGCACAGTCATGCCAAACTGCTGTTGCTTCACAATTCATGAATCCTTGGTGTGGGAGAGATCATATCTGTTCAGCTGAGATGATTCTCCTCTCCAGAGACCACAGTGGGGGGCGTGACCAACTTGGCAGAGCTGTCAAATCTGTCAGGTCAGTTACGTCTAAAACAGCTGATGTGACACATCTGGAACATCAGATAACAGTTGTCACAACCTGGCTCAAAGGCACACGAACTGATGGCGATAAAAAAGTTTATTTTCAATAAAGTGAAAAAAAAAACGAGATAATGCATGGAGTCATCTGTGTTTGCTGGGAGGCGCAGCCAATAGGAAAGTGGGATTTATCATGAAAAACAGCTGCGCTCTGTGCTTCAAGCGATCAGCTGATTGGATCCGCCTTCTCCGGGGTTCTGACATTTTGGCATATTTATCAGAACAACACTGGTCAGCTAATGGTACAGACCAGTCAAATGGAAAAATCCCAACAGGTCCCATTATACGAACAAATACGTGTGCGTGTATGCGCTGCAGGCAGAGCTCTGTACAGGTTTTTTTCCTGTGAACCAATGCTGCAAATATACCATTTGCTCTACGAATGCAGGACATATCAGCCATAAACTGGCTACATCGGAAAATTTTCAGCATGCTGAAAATTAATTTTCAGAGGAGCTCAGCAAGCTACGCCATAGCGTGCGTCAGCATTCTTTAGCGCGCTCTTAACTTAGACAAAACTTAGCCATAACTGATTTGACATACGCCACCGTATTCTCCAAATTTTTCATACATTTTGGCTGCCTAAATTGGCATGATCGGGTAGATCACCACTGAAGGCCTAGTTGTAAAATACAGTTGTTATAGTTTGTATTCCGCCTCCTGCGGACCTTGTATTTTACACCTAGGCCTTCAGTGGTGATCTACCCGATATAAGTGCCATTCATACCAAACACCATAAAAATAGTCTATAGGGCCATCCAGACAAAGCATGTTAAAGATAACTTACTATAAAATTATAGTTTTAAAAATCTTTACCTTTTCGTTGTTGAGCTCCATTTCCCTGTGCACTTGTTCAATGCGCTGCAGATCCACTTGTTTCCCTAAAAGTTTAACAGTACTGTTGCTTCTAAGTGTCCGGCTGGCGTTTCACTGCTGTTATGGTTAAGGCCCTGTCACACCTAGACGATTTAGGCAGCCAAAACATATGAAAAATTTAGAGAATTCAGTGTCGTATGTCAAATCAGGCATAGTTCGCCGAGCTCCTCTGAAAATTAATTTTCAGCATGCTGAAAATTTTCCAATGTATGTGTAGTGTTGTTCATAGGACATATTATGGTGTAACGCAGGTGGTGATGTCACCCAGAGTATAAGGGGGCTGTGCAGAAGAAGGGCGGTCTCGTTGACCACCTCTCAGCCTAGCGAGAGCGCCTCTGTATTCTATGTGAGTCTATAATAAAGTCCTATCTAGTTCACCACTCGGTCTCGTATTGGGTCACGATTTGCATATATAACATTTGGCGACGAGGGTAAAAAGAAAGAAAAACAAGGATGTGGGAGTCACTATCATTTGGCCATTTCTGAAGCTTCCCGGCGAGCCACCGGTCCCTTGGGGGAGATGGCTCGCCGCATTCCAAAATTACTTGGTGGCTCTGAACCTTGGTGAACTGAAGAAGATACGGGCTCGGGCAATATTGGTTCATAGTTTGGGTATGGAAGAACGGTGTATCCTTACTGCCTTGGATGCTAGTGATAGCTCTGAAGACTTTGTTGAGCTAATGGCGCGACATTTTCACGCCACGGAAAACGTCATTGTCCAGAGAATCCAGTTTCAACAGCGCCCCCAGCGGACTGGCGAGTCGGTGCAGCGGTTTGTAACAGACCTACACCAGCTGGCCAGAGACTGTCAGTTTGGAGCGTTGGAGGAAGAGATGGTCCGTGACCAGTTGGCGGAACATGCTGTTTACCCGGCTACGAGGTCAAGGCTCCTTACATACTCAGGTGAGCTGACGTTACCCAAGTCCATTGAGATAGCTCAGCAGTGTGAAGCAGCGGACAGTCTATCACGTGACCTCGGTGAGAGCTACGCTGCACCACTCTGAATCACAATCAACGGTGCAGGCTGTGGACCCGGACAGCGATGATAGCGAACAGGAGAAGGAGGAATGCGTTACAGTTGTGAAGATAAGGTCCACCCCGGGATCACCCAGGTTTTTGGGTTGTGGATCCACTACGCACCGCTATAAGGCTAGAGAGTGTCTGGCAAGAGGACGACGCTGCGGCACGTGCGGATGCATCATTTCACCAGGGCATGTTACGGGTTCGAGCGAGGGGATTCGAGACACATAGAGGATCTCCCCACTTCGCCTCCCACAGTTGTTTGTAGTGTATCCCCAAGTGGCAATGGCTGTTCTTTCTGTATGGTGGAACTGGACAGAGTGACAGTGCCATTGCTGGTTGACACAGGAGCGGTGAGATCAGTGTTGGATTGGAAAACCGTGTGGAGTTCCTTCTCACAGTCTCGGGTTGGAGAAAAGCGGTCCGGGCTGTGGTCTGTGGGACTGGCTGGTTCCGCGAATGATGGATGGAGCTGTGTGGGACGAACCTTTACCTAGTAATCTGGACAATGAGCAGGACCAATTCCACTCAGGGCCATCGCGGGAGGGTTCCAGTGTCAGCGTCCAAGTAACCCTAGTTGAGGGAACTGGGTGACGCGGTGGGACGCCCATGACGGTGGGTGGCGCTGAGTGGCTGACCCACTCTACTTCCGGAGTTCGGCTGGGTAGTACCAAGAAGCAAGGGGTCACAACGGCTTCGCCGGCGTCTGAAATGAAAGCAAGCAGGGTAGGACCAGCTGGCACAGTAAAACGATGTGCCACTCAGGGACACTGAAAGCCGAGTCGGGCTCCTCAGGGGGTCGCTGATGTGGTCCGACCCAAGGAGGAGGCCCGGTCAAGAGGAGTTCGTGGCAAGCACAAACGACGAGAAGACCAGGGCGGCTGCAGGTGATGGTTGTTTGGGTGGACGGTTACCTTCAACTGTCTGACACTCATGGAGACATCCCAACGAGCTGTGGCATGCCATTGATGAGAAGGAGGTGTCTGGGTTTCAGCATGGGTGATCTCCAGGCGCGAAGAGATGAAGATGCTCTGGACGGGACCCGCCTGACAGGTCTCCCGGGGGGTGGTTTCTCTACTGGGACTGACTGGTAGTTTGGGGGGCAGTGTGTTCACTGCATGTTGTTAGTATGTAAATTGCCCAGGTTATGGTAGTTATGCATGATGTGGGATAAAAATTATTTAAGTTGTTTATGGGATCTGTTGATGATGGTTTAACCTGTTTGTATATATGTTCTGTTATGGGGATTGTTTTATGTTATTTGTTTTAGGAGCACTGCGATTTTAGGTTTAAAAGACTGTGTTTTAGCAGAGACGGCAAAATAATCCATCTAGCCATGTGGGGGTGGAACAGTAGTCCACATGTTTCCCCCTAGTTTTAGTTGTTTTGTGTGACTGTTATAGGCTTTGATATACTTATGTTTATTTTAGTGCGTGATTCGGGTTCCAAATTGGGGAGGGTCTTGATTGTATGTGTGTTTTGGACCATTTTGAAGGGGGGGGGGGGTAGAATGTAGTGTTGTTCGTAGGACATATTATGGTGTAACACGGGTGGTGATGTCACCCAGAGTATAAGAGGGCTGTGCGGAAGAGGACAGTCTCTTTGACCACCTCTCAGCCTAGTGGGAGCACCTCTGTATTACATGTGAATCTCTAATAAACTCCTATCTAGTTCACCACTCAGTCTCGTCATTGGGTCACGATTTACATACATAACAGTATGCAGCGTATGGCTCATATGTCCCGCATTCACGGAGCAAATGGCATATTTGCAGTGTCGGTTCACAGGAAAAATATCCGTACACAGCACATTTTAGCACCTAAGGGTGCTGCTGTAGAAACAGTGAGAACAGGCAAACTCCATTCAGAAGGGTTACCAATGGTCAAAGGGTGGGATCAAACCCACAATGGTCAAGGATGAAATCGATCTCGTGACCTTCTCACTGTGCTGCCACAGTGCTAACCACTGCACCACCAAGCTGCCACCTTCAATAATAATTGTAATTGTATAAGGTCTTGGAGGTATTGGAGGGGACACTGTCTATTGTGCAAAGTTGTGCTGTTTAATACAACCTCTATGAGGAGCACAGTGTAGTGTTGACTGTAGGTTTCAATTTATAAAATCATTCTTTGCTGAAGAAGATTGTTTCAACTGAAAATTCTGGTCATGAACTGCTTTTCTCACCCAAGCACCAGAGCTGTAACATAACCCATCAGCCATAAAGTGAAAGTTAATCCCTTCTCCAGGACTTAGTCATTCTCCCTTTTCATCTATTCACCAAAGGAATGTCCCAAATTGACAGTTATGTTTGATATTTTCCAAACTGGGAAGTCAAGATTCTTCATTAAACAACCAGATAGTTTTGCAGTGCCATCTTGTGGACAGCTCAGGAATATTTATTTTTTCCTCTCTCTGCAGTAGGATTTATGAATTCTGGACAAAAAATTTATTCATATTCTTTCTCTCAAGACAGTATCTGCTACTGAAGACCAGGCTGAACTCTGGAATGGACAATTGTGGTTTGAAATGTTTTTATTGATATGATTTGATATGTGTTGCTTTATTTTAAGGAGGAAATTAATTTTTGCATGCTTACCATTAAGAAATTAATCTCATGTACTATGTAGAGACCTTGTGTGTGTTACTTTTATCAAGTAGGATATGTTAGTCACTAGAGTTTAAAGAATTTATGCTTTATTCCACAGCATATATGTGTTTTAGGGGGAACTTCACTTCTCATATCAAGTTTCTTCCCCCTCGTCTTTCTGCTTAAACCTCCACAGCTCAGAAATTTGAAATGACCAATGGGCTTCCTACCTCCTCTTGCATTTCCTTCTTTCGTCTAGTTTATGATTTCTGCTAAAAAAAATTTTTTTAAAAATCTTGCCTTTGTTCAGTTTTTGGGCAGTGGTCAAGCTGTAAGGAGCAGATTTCTCTGCTATCTTTTTAAGCGGGCCCAGAGTATTTCATCCTCTGTGAAAATCCTTTTTTCTTTTCTTTAAGTTCACTTTTCCTTATTTTAATCCTTTTCTTTAAATCACTGTGCAAGAAGATTTTTTTTTTCTAAGCCTAAACCAACTCATTCAAGCCACAATACATCAGAAGAAACAGATCTTTGGCTTGTGTTTGTCTCAATTTGACTCTGATGGGATGTTGTACAATAAACAAATTCCTTTTCAGTGCATAAGAGGAGACCTTGCCCAGCTTGCTGAAGAACACCCCAATTGTGATTTCAGGAGCACGGCCTTGTGGGAGAATCTGTCTATCAGCCTCTCCATCAACAGAATCCACAGACATCCAGCTGAATCAAGGTTGGCACGTGGGGGACCTGCTGCCACCAGGGACGTGATCTGACTCTGTCGCTGACGGTCTGTTGTTCAATTTAAACTTAATTCTGCAGAATATCCCTGGTGTAAGTTCTTTAAACTTAATTTCATGCATTTCCAATCAGAATTTCAATATGCATTTTGGCTTTTCATTAATTTCCGCTCCTTTTCAGAGTAATACCAATTTTCCTTTTTATAAAATAGTTTAATCACCATTTTCTTCACAAAATTCCATCCACTTTTCTTAACCAATGCTATTTTATGGTTTTCCAATTTCAAGTATATTGTCAATTTAACTATGATTTCTTTGGTTCCACAAATGTTTGATTCACATATGATGCTCAGTAATTCAATAACAGTCTATGATGCCCATGATACATGTTGAATTCTCTGTTTTAAAGTTATTCAAATGTGTTAACCTATTCTGGCATTATTAAGCTACTGAAAAACATACAGTATGGGAGTTATTGTTTGATTTCATGTCCATCTTCTTGATTATAAGCAGACAAGAACTCACAAGGTTTTTTTTTTAGACTGATTCATAATTGGTACAAATAAAGAATTGTTAATAAAATTGTCCATCATCTGGACTGGTGCCCCAACGAGCTATGAGTGTGTAACGAAAGGAAATCTTCATTCCTACTTGCATTCATATTTACATTAATACCTGTATCAACAATAAAACACCTATAAACCCATCCATCCATCTTCTACCGCTTTTCCGGAGGTCCGGGTCGCGGAGGCAGCAGTTCAAGCAGAGAAGCCCAGACTTCCCTCTCCCCAGCCACCTGCTCCAGCTCTTCAGAGAGGATACCAAGGCATTCCTAGACCAGCTGGGAGACATAGTCTCTCCACCAAGTCCTGGGTCTGCCCCGGGGTCTCCTCCCAGTGGGACGTGCCTGAAACACCTCAAGTGGGAGGTGTCCTGGAGGCATCCTAATCAGATGCCCATACCACCTCAACTGATTCCTTTCAATGTGGAGGAGCAGCGGTTCTACTCTGAGCCTCTCCTGGATGACTGAGCTCCTCACCCTATCTCTGAGGGTGAGTCCAGCAATCCTACGGAGAAAGCTCATATACCTATACCTATAAACCCATTAATCTAAATCCACTACAGCAGGTTAGACTGTAAAGTCTGAACAGCTGCAGGATAGTTAACAGAACTAAATATATCACTTTTCTGTAATCAGGGTTCAGATGCTGTTCTTTTGTCTTCACTCCAGCATGTGAGACTCACTTCTGGGTTGGTCATTCACTTCTTTGACTCATTAAATTCATGTTTCTAGGTGCTTAAAATTACAGTAACCGTTGAGGTTTGCACTAAAATTTAATGTTAAGATTATTATTAATCAAGAGTGGGGGACTATTTTCAACAGATTACACCACTCCACTTCAGTCATCCCACTGCATGTAGTTATTTTCACAATCTCTTGAGGTCACTTTTTTAAAGACTCAGTTCCTGCTGGTAAAAATGCTTTAAATGGTAATTTTCTGCTGGACAGTCACACTTTTTAATACTCAATATACATTGTGGCAATACTACAACAATGCAAACACAGTCATGGGCTTCTTTTTACTATCTGCATGTCAGTTGAAAGAATACAGATTAAAATCACCTTTGTATTTCCTTCACTTTTAAAGAACAAAGGCAATAATGTTTAAAGTCCAAAGTTACAAAATCTTATCGCACATCAAAAGCTCACTAATTTACAAGATTTGTATTTACTTAATTCCTATTTCTTGCAGCAGCGGTTTCATCAAATCTATGCTGAGGAATCATGTAGTCTTTACAAAAATGTCAGTGCTGCTTTTTTCCATGTAAGCAATAAATCTTAGACTAACACTTTCCTTTGATTTACCATGGAAAAAGGAATATTGTCTAAATGACTGTAAAAATATATATTATTTAGTTTCTACTGGGGTGTGCAGCTGTGCGTTGTGGCAGCCAAGTCAAACAGCTGAGGAGCTACTGGGGCCATGTGTACACCAGGAGGTGTCCCTGACACAAGCTCCACTACCTTCATCCATGAGATGAAGAAACAAACACAGTTCGGCTGTTACTAATTCAATAACACAGGATGAATCAAGATTTTATTTTCCACACTTCACTACAACTGCAATAAAAAAAAATTCCAAGGGTAATTAATTTCCTAAAGCTATATTCTGTTAACAAACTTATTCCACAGAAAATTGTGGTGTTGCCAAGTCAAGCAGCTAAGACAACATGGCCTTGGATTTCCGTAACCACCAGTTAGGGATTTTGTTAATAGGAGGTCTTCAGACGTTTACCCTTGGTAGTCCTGCATGCACTCAACAAGCTAATGCTATAATAAATGGATGAACTCATAGGCTTCTGGTTTCATATACAGTGCTGAATATAAGTCCAATTTGTGTCTGTATGTACATTTACTGTACATTAGCATTGCACTAGAGATACAAATGCTCTCTCCATACACAGTAATGTTTAAACAATCCATGGGAAGTTAATGTTAAATACACTTAAATACACTGATCTGAGTTAAGATAAGGTGCCTCCCAATTCCTCAAAGACTATGTGGACTTAAAATATCATCCCTCACAGTAAATGATTTTTAGCCCATTTCCAAACAAAGATTTTTGTCAGGGGCTCACTGAAGAGGAAAATGGTTAGAAAAGTCTGAGGATTATAGAAATGCCTCCAGAGGAGCCTTGAATCATAAACAACTGAATTCTGTAAAGTTCTTTCTCTGAAAACTAATACTGTTCTTGGATTCAAATCTATGTCTGAGATGTGAAAGTGTAGTCTTATCTGCATCTCATCAATAAGACTCTAGATAGTGTTAAGTAGGTTTACATATTTATCCTGTTTGAACTAAGAAGAAATTCATGTTAAATGCCTCTATAATGTTGACCTGTCTTTACGAAAGGCCCAGCATTATTATACTGCTAATTATCAGACTGGAAATGTTCAGGCTGGACTGGCAGTAGGTTTTCACTAGGGAGAAAGCTGTGTCTGTAATCTCTGTAACAAATCTAATCTGGTTGTCTGAATACTGTTATTAAGCAATTAAATGCATATTTTGCTTCATTAGTGTCATGCATCAATAACTAAATCAGATCTCCTGGAAAGGAGAAACCAGAGCATCAGTGACAAAGTAGTTCATTCCAGCGTGATGAAATCACTCTGAGAGTGCTCTGATTTCTTGACCGTTGACCTTGAGCACAGCCTTGATGCAAACTCACTTGAGCATCATTGTGCATGAGTTTGTTGAAGTGGTGGAGGAGTAATTACTTTTGTGAAATCATAAATTCCCAGATCTCCTGACCTTGACCTTTAGCTCAACCTGGATGGAAGTAAACCTAAAGATCATTGTGTGCAAGTTTGAAAATTTAGGCAATTGCCTAGATGGAGGATTAATGAATTTTGTGAAATGATAAATGCCCAGATCTCCTTACCTTGACCTTTAGCTCAACCTGGATGGAAGTAAGCCTGAAGATCATTGTGTGTAACTTTGAGAATTTGGGCAATTGCCTAGGGAGAGTATTGTTTTTTCTGTAATCACAATCTAAGTGCCCAGTTCTCCTGGCCTTTGACCTGGATGCAGACCCACCTGAGGATTACTGTGAGTTTGGTGTGCATTGAGGAAAATGTCTATGAGTAGCAGCAATTCCCGTGAAATGTGGACAGACACTGCGCCATTGCATTATCTCCTTATAGTTTTGCCAGAATGAGGTAAAAATTCTGGTAATGGTGTATTTTAAGTAAATCAAATGTCTAGTCAAAAGCTTTTCTTATATGTTCTCTGCAGTTAGATTGTTTTTCTTCTTCTTCTTTTCTTTTTCTCTTTAATAATAAAAGGATAGAGACCAATAAGTAAAATTTTTTGTAATACTATCAGAGTATACATATAGAACAGGGGTCTGCAACCTGTGGCTCTTTTGCCCATCACCAGTGGGTCCTTAAGGCCTTGACAAAAATTCAAAACTTGCAGTTAAAAAAGGACACAGATTTGTAAGGGGAAAAAAAATTTACTAGGAAAATAAATTGATAAGAAGTGTATGCCAAAAATTCTCACAACAAATTTGCAAGAAATAGCCACAAACTTTGCCGGGATAAAAAAAAATAGAACCCTCCCATTTACTTGAAAAGGTGCAATTTTTGTGAATAATGTTACAATTTATGTGAGAAGTACTGTATGTTTACATGAAAAAAGGTGAAAAAAAAATCCAAGGGAGAGTAGATCAAATTTAGAGGGAAAAGCTGCATGCAATCTTATGAGGAAACACACTCTTGCAAAATTTCCAGTTAAAAAAATATGACAAATTTACTGGAAACATTGCATTTGTGTGTGTGTGTGTGTGTGTGTGTGTGTGTGTGTGTGTGTGTGTGTGTGTGTGTGTGTGTGTGTGTGTGTGTGTGTGTGTGTGTGTCAAAAATTTATGAGAAAAAGAGGTTGCAATTTTGCTAGCAAAAACAGCAAATTTCCCAAGAAAAGTATGACAAAAATTAGAAAACCAGAAAATTTATATCAAAAATCACACAAATTTTGGAAAAAAAATAATAATTTTATGAGGAAAAACCTAACATTGATGGTGTCAAGCCACTTTGTACTGGTAACATTGTCCTTTTACCTTGCTTTTTTTTGACCTGCTCATTCTACTGGGGCACCACTGAGAGCATCCTTACCAGCTGCATCATGGTGTGTTTTGGAAGCTGCACCGCCTCCTGCCGGAAGACACTACAACACACAGTGAAAGCTATCCCCAAGATCATCGGTGCCCCGGACATCTACCTCACCCGCAGAGCCATCAACATTGCAGGCGACACCTCCCACCCCTCACACTCCCTCTTCAGCCCCCTGCCCTTGGGGAAAAGGTACCGGAACCTCTGGGCACACTCCACAACACTGCTAAACAGCTTTGTTCACCAGGCCATCAGGACCCTGAACTCTGTCCACGCCCCCCCCCCTCATCTGCACAATAACTTCCTCAGTTGTTAGCATAGAAAGACTGGTACACCAATAGTAATGCATCTGCTGCTGTATGTTTCTGCACCTTACTGCAACCATTTGCACAAATGCCATATTTGCTGCTGTTATTGCAATATTGATCATGTGAAGTCCAATCTGTCACTGTCTGCATCTACACTACCACATCGAACTTGCATGCCCTCATGATCACTTCTTATCAACACAACCTTTTAATTTTTCTATTTTAACTGTTGCTGAGGTGCATAAAGCCCTCAGGCTCTTGGATACTACCAAGTCAGCTGGTCCTGACATACTAGAGCCTTACTTTTTACATCTAGCAGCTGATTTTATTGCAACTCCATTGACTTATATTTTTAATCTGTCTCTTATTCCAAGTGAAATTCCTACTATACGGAAATCTGCTTTTGTTCTTCCTCTGCTGAAAGGGGGTGACCCCACTGTTCTCAACAATTAACGTCACATTTCCAAACTGTCCGTCCTAGCTAAGGTTCTGGAACAGCTTGTCAGTAATCAGTTAAAGGAATTTCTACATCATAACAATCAATATTTTGTCAGATTTTCAATCAGGATTTAGAAAACAGCATAGTACTACTACTGCAGCTCTAAATGTAATAAATGGCTTAGTTGACTGTCTTGACAGTAAACATCATTGTGCAGCCCTTTTTATAGACCCCTCCAAAGCTTTTGATACAGTGGATCATACACTCCTGAAACAAAGACTTCTCAGTACTGGACTTTCTCCACATATCAGCTGGTTTGATAACTACCTCTCACAAAAATCTCAGTGTGTGCAAGCAGATGGTCTTACCTCCACTTCACTTGCTGTAACCAAGGGTGTCTCTCAGGGGTCAGTCTTAGGGTCACTTCTCTTCATTATTTACAGTACATCAACAATGTTGCCCTCAATGTCTCCCATGGCAATTTCCACTTTTATGCTGACGACATGGATCCCCTCATGGACCGTCACCTTATCGTGGTGGTGGTGGTGGTGGTGGGGTGTTGCGTGCCCCAGTGATCCCAGGAGCTATGTTGTCCGGGGCAGTTTGCCTCTGATAGGGTCACCCAAGACAAACTGATCCTGGGTGAAGGGCCAGACTAAGAACGATCCAACAGGCTCTCATGATAAATTCTATACCAAGGATTCAGTGTACCCCGCCCGGTATGGGGTTACCGGGGCCCCACCCTGGAGCCAGGCCTGGGGGAGGGGCTCGAAGGCTAGCGTCTGGTGGCCGGGTTTCCACCCATGGGACCCGGCTGGGCTCAGCCCGAAGGAGTTACATGGGTCCGCCCTCCAGTGGGCTCACCACCTGCAGGAGGGATCATGGGGGTCCGGTGCTATGTGGATTAGGTGGCGGTCAAAGGCGGAGACCTTGGCGGACTGATCCCAAGCTTTCTAAACTGGCTTTTGGTACATGGAGTGTCACCTTTCTGGTGGGGAAGGAGCCTGAGCTGGCGTACGAGGTTGAGAGATATCGGCTAGATATAGTCAGCCTCACCTCAACACACAGCTCCGGTTCCGGAACCAGTCTCCTGGAGAGGGGCTGGAGCTTGGCCTTTTCTGGAGTTGCCCCGGGTGAGAGGTGACGAGCAGGGGTGGGTATTCTTGTATCCCCCCACCTTGCTGCCTCTATATTGGAGTTTTCCCCGGTGGACGAAAGGGTTGCTTCCCTGCGCCTTCGGGTTGGGAAATGGGTCCTGACCATCATTTGTGCCTATGCACCAAATGATGTTTCAGAGTACCCACCCTTTTTGGAGTCTGTGACTGGGGTGCTGGAGGGTGCTCCTCTTGGAGACTCCATTGTCCTACTGGGGGACTTCAATGCGCACGTGGGCAATGACAGTGAAACCTGGAGGGCGGTGATTGGGAGGAACGGCCTGCCCGATCTGAACCCATGTGGTGTTCAGTTATTGGACTTCTGTGCTAACCACAGTTTGTCCATAACGAACACCATGTTCAAGCATAAGGGTGTCCATATGTGCACCTGGCACCAGGACACCCTAGGTCGCAGGTCGATGATCGATTTTGTTATCGTGTCATCAGACCTGCGACCGTATGTCTTGGACACCCGGGTAAAGAGAGGTGCAGAGTTGTCAACTGATCACCACCTGGTGGTGAGTTGGATCCGATGGCAGGGGAGGAAGCCATTCAGACCTGGTAGACCCAAACGTATAGTGAGGGCGTGCTGGGAACGTCTGGCTGAGGCCCCTGTCCGGGAGGTCTTCAACTCCCACCTCCGGAAGAACTTCAACCACATTCCGAGGGAGTCTGGAGACATGGAGTCTGAATGGGCCATGTTCTCCACCTCTGTTGTTGAAGCGGTGGCCCAGAGCTGCGGCCGCAAGGTGGTCGGTGCATCTCGTGGTGGCAACCCCCGAACCAAGTGGTGGACACCAATGGTGAGGGGGGCCATTAGGCTGAAGAAGGAGTTCTATCAAGCTTGGTTGACTTGTGGGACTCCTGAAGCAGCTGAGGTGTACCGGCAGGCCAAGTGGAGTGCAGCTCGGGTGGTTGCTGAAGCAAAAACCTGGGTATGGGAGGAGTTCGGTGAGGCCATGGAACAAGACTTTCGGTCGGCCTCGAAGAGATTCTGGCAAACTGTCCAGCGGCTCAGGAGGGGAAAGCAGCTCCCTGTCCACACTGTGTATGGTGCGGATGGGACACTGTTGACTTCGACTGGGGATATCGTCGGGCGGTGGAAGGAATACGTCGAGGATCTCCTCAATCCCACTGATACGCCTTCCACAGAGGAAGCAGAGTTTGGGGACGAGGGGGATGACTCACCTATCACAGGGGCTGAGGTCGCCAAGGTGGTTAAAAATCTCCTTGGTGGCCGGTCCCCGGGGGTGGATGAGATTCGCCCTGAGTACCTCAAGGCCCTGGATGTTGTTGGGCTGTCATGGTTGACACGCCTCTGCAACATTGCGTGGAGGTCGGGGGCAGTGCCTTTGGCATGGCAAACCGGGGTGGTGGTTCCTCTCTTCAAAAAAGGGGACCGGAGGGTGTGCTCCAACTTTAGAGGGATCACACTCCTCAGCCTCCCTGGGAAGGTCTATGCCAAGGTACTGGAGAGGAGAGTCCGGCCGTTGGTCGAACCTCGGATTCAGGAGGAGCAATGTGGTTTTCGTCCTGGCTGTGGCACATCGGACCAGCTCTTTACCCTCTCAAGAATTCTTGAGGGTTCGTGGGAGTTTGCCCAACCAGTTTACATGTGTTTTGTGGACTTGGAGAAGGCGTTTGATCGCATCCCTCGTGGTTTTTTGTGGGGGGTGCTTCGGGAGTATGGGGTATCGGGCTTGTTGTTATGAGCTATTCGGTCTCTGTACGACCATTGTGAGAGTTTGGTTCGTATTGCCAACACTCGGTCAGAGTCATTCTCAGTGAGAGTTGGACTCCACCAGGGCTGCCCTTTGTCACCGATCCTGTTCATAATTTTTATGGACAGGATTTCTAGGCGCAGCCAAGGAATGGAGGGTGTCATGCTTGGTGACCACAGGATCTCATCTCTGTTGTTTGCAGATGATGTTGTCCTGTTGGCTTCATCCAGCAATGACCTACAGCTCTTGCTGGGACGGTTTGCCGCTGAGTGTGAAGCGGCTGGGATGAGAATCAGCACCTCCAAGTCCGAGTCCATGGGCCTCAGCCGGAAAAAAGTGGATTGTCCTCTCTGGGTTGGAGACAGGCTCCTGCCCCAAGTGGAAGAGTTTAAGTATCTTGGGGTCTTGTTCACGAGTGAGGGGAAAATGGAGTGAGAGATTGACAGACGGATTGGAGCAGCATCTGCAGTGATGCGGATGTTGTACCGGTCTGTTGTGGTGAAGAGGGAGCTTAGTTCTAAGGCAAAGCTGTCGATTTACCAGTCAATCTACGTTCCTACTCTCACCTATGGTCACGAGCTTTGGGTAATAACCGAAAGAACAAGATCGTGGATACAAGCGGCTGAAATGAGCTTTCTCCGTAGGATTGCTGGACTCACCCTCAGAGATAGGGTGAGGAGCTCAGTCATCCGGGAGAGGCTCAGAGCAGAACCGCTGCTCCTCCACATTGAAAGGAGTCAGTTGAGGTGGTATGGGCATCTGATTAGGATGCCTCCTGGACGCCTCCCACTTGAGGTGTTTCAGGTACGTCCCACTGGGAGGAGACCCCGGGGCAGACCCAGGACTTGGTGGAGAGACTATGTCTCCCAGCTGGTCTAGGAACACCTTGGTATCCTCTCTGAAGAGCTGGAGCAGGTGACTGGGAAGAGGGAAGTCTGGGCTTCTCTGCTTGAACTGCTGCCTCCGCGACCCGGACCTCCAGAAAAGTGGTAGAAGATGGATGGATGGATGGATGGATGGATGGATGGATGGATGCTGACGACACTGTTGTATACACCTCAGCACCCACTCCAGACCTCGCTCTCTCTAATTTGCAAACAACTTTTAATACTTTACAGTGTGGTAGCACTGAGTGGGGGGTTCTCCACCCAGAGTTGGAAGCCGGGGGTGGGGGGTGGCACAGAGAACTGAAGGAGGAAGTGGCACCGGGAGGGGGTCTCAGATGTAACAGAAAGGACTAGCCGCACCCCGGGGAGTCAGGAGACACCAGAGTTCGCTAGAGTATGAGAGGGAGTAAGAAGCAGGGTTCGTGTTCTGTAATGTCAATGTGCCAGACAGGCTTTGTGCACTGTCTGTATTGTCTTTGGCTCCCTGGGTCTCATGGGGCAGAAATAAAGTAGTGTAAAAGGAAGCGCTTAGAGACCCCGGGAGAAATTTTTTCTGTGTTTAATGTTGGAAGTTGAATAAAGTTCGAGTGTCGTCCAGCTCACTGTCTCGTTTGCTTTCGTCTTCCACAACAGACACATTTTTATGACTTGAAGCTTGTTTTAAATTATGACTAAACCAAAATGATGTTATTCTTAAATTCAAAAACTAGAAGAGCACTCATACAGCGCATACCTCCGCCAAGGCTCCTTCTGTTTCTCATGGATCACCTCCAAAATGTAATGGGTTTGTGTGTAGGCCTATAGCCACTTGTGGTGAAAATGGCATCAAAGTCTGTCCATCAGTTTTGGAGTATTGTTGCTAACACACTGTGAGAAGATAAGAGCCTTGGCTCAGGTATGCATTCTCAGATCATCACCAAAATGTAATGGGTTCCTCTCTAGGCCAAGAACCACCTCTGGTGAAAATTTCATCCAAATCCATTCAGTAGTTGTTGTGTAATCCTGCTGCACAAATACAAACAAAGCCCTTGGTGGAGGTATGCACTCTCACATCATCATCAAAATCTAATCATCTGTTCCCCGTGCCATTACACACCTTTCCTGAATATTTTGTCAAAATCCGTTCATAACTTTTTAAGTTATGTTGGTAACAGACAGACAAACCCCGGTAAAAACATTACCTCCTTGGTGGAGCTAACAAAGCCAAAGGACTTGAAACCCAGTCTCACAACACAGGGTACAGTGATTGAGAAGGTATCACAGCACAAATACTTTGGGATTTTATTAGATGACTGTCTTTCTTTTACTCCTCATATACAGCTTATGGTAAAGAAGCTAAAATTTAAGCTGGGTTTTTATTTTAGAATTAGGTCTTGCCTTTCTTTTCACGCCAAAAAAAGACTTGTTGCCTCCACCTTCATGGCTACACTTGATTATGGTGATATTATTTATAGGAATGCTCCCTTGCATAGTTTGTCACTGCTTGACTCTGTTTATCATGGTGCACTAAGGTTCATTACAAATTTTAAAGCCTGTACTCACCATTGCCTTTTATATAGCCATGCTGGTTGGTTTGATTTGTCCTGGCACTGACGTAAACATTGGCTCATTTTTATTTATAAATGTATTTTAGGTCTGCTCCCATCTGATCTACAGGTCTTCATTACTCAAAAAGCAAGTTCATATGGTCTTAGGATTTGTTTTGTCAGAATTGAAAGTGGAAAAAAAGCTTTTTAAGTTTGCTGCTCCCTTTGATTGTAACACCTTGCAAAATGACATAAAACTGAAGGAGCTGGTCTCTCTGAACACTTTTACAGGGCTATTGAATGACTTGTAGGCACGGATCTCTGTAAATGTTTTAACATGTTTTAATGTCACTAAGCCTACATCTGCTGAGCACTTGTACTTTTATCTACTGACTGTCTGTTTCTTACATGTATGATAATCATGGTACTGTTTTAATGTTGTTGTTACTGTCTGTAACTTGTAATTTGTGATGCTGCCTGTCTTGGCCAGGACACTCTTGTAAAAGAGATTCTTAATCTCAGTGAGTGTTATCCTGGTTAAATAAAGGTTTAATAATAATCATAATAATAAAATTCTAAAATGTTATTCTTCATTGTTCAGAATTTGACAGAAGATCAGCTGTGGCTATACCACTGCTGTACTAGCATGTTTTGTTTTGTTTTAATAACCAAGGCACTTTAACACAAACATTTAAGATTCAAGATTCAAAAGGCTTTATTATCATGTGCACAGTTAAGAAATGCTACATTTCCTGAGCAATGAAATTCTTACTTTGCTAGCCGAACGAATGCCAAGGTAATAGGTACAGAAACAACAATTCTAAGGTCATGACACACTAACAACAATTCTAGGTCATGACACAGTAACTTACAGTAACTCAGTCTTAATACTAATGAATGCTAATAACACACACACCAACACACAGTTAGGCAGTTAGGACTCCTTAAGCACACCTTAATACTAAAACTAATGAGTACTAATAACACTATGTGCGTTTCTTTGTGGTTCTCTGCTGCGCTCTACCCGAAGTGTTTGCTAAGCTAACGCTAGCTAGCTTAACGCTAACGCCAGTCGTGCCGCCTAGCACCGACACGAAGCGACTCGGTCCCCGGTGAGGGCTCGCCAGAGGAGCTAACCGAGGCGGCAGTTGGACGTGGGCCGGATCAGAGTTCGGGGGCGGTGGTGGTGGGAGACGGGGACCAGTGGAGGACCCAGCCGGACAGTAGCCTGAGTCGGAGCCCAGTTGCGAGGCCCAGCGGAGGAATTACCCAGGCAGACGGCGGTTGGTGGCAGGGCTCAGCGGAGGGATTACCCAGGCAGACGGCGGTAGGCGGTGGTGCTCAGCGGAGGATCTACCGGAGCTCGGCTACATCCGCGGTGTGCGGCGGGACTCAGTGGAGGAGCTGGACAGGAGCTCGGTTACGGCGGCGGTAAGCAGCGGGACTAGCAGCGGAGGGGGCTAACTGAGGCCCAGCTGGATTCGAGGTCGGTCGGATCGGATACGATACCGGCGACACAAGCAGAGATCGTTTTTACTATCCACAGGTCAGTAAAAATGCCACCAAAGAAGGAGGAGATGGAAGAGATCAAAAAATCTCTGAACTTCTTGTCAGAAGAAGTGGCCAAAATGGTTAGCCAGCAGGCCAAAATAATAGGCCTAATGGAAGATGTACGAGACTTAAAATTAACAATTCAGGAAAAAGACAAAAAAATTACGGACTTGGAGCGACGCGTCGAGGATCTTGAACAAGGTTCTCGTATGGATGACCTAGTTATAAGTGGACTAGACATCAAATATCAGTCATACACTAATGCCACAACAGGACTGAGAGGTGAGGAGGCTCCCCTGAGTGAATCTGTCTCCCTAGAAAACCAGGTGCTTCAGTTCCTTGGCAGTAAAGATATAAAGGTAGAAGCAAATGCAATTGCAGCCTGTTATGCTTTACCCAGGAAAGATAATAAAACAAAGAAATCAATTGTGATGCGCTTTGTGAACAGAAGGGTAAAGAATGACATACTGAGGCAGGCCAGAAAGCTACGGGGAACACAAGTTTACTAACTAACTACTAACTAACCTGCACTTATATAGCGCTTTTCTAGTCACAAAGACCACTCAAAGCGCTTTCATTAATACTAACCCTCTATTCTAAGGGCCTATAGGAAACAGATATCTAGGGACAATTTAGAACAGCCAATTAACCTAACATGCATGTCTTACCTAAATGAACACCTAACAAAAACAAATGCTGAAATCGCACGGCAAGCACGGATGCTGAAAAGACAAAATAAGATACAGGCAACATGGACAAGAAATTGTAGAATTTGGATCAAACTAAATGGAACACCAGAGCAAGCAAAGAGTGTAATGATCAGAGATGCTACTGACTTAGATAAATACAGATGAACACTAATTAAGAAAATTAAGAGACAATGATAATCCATAGTCACACACACGGTAAGAATAGTTCTTTTGATATACAATGTCAAAGTACTTTAAAAAAAAAAGGCAATACAAACAAAAACTTATGACTGACTTGAGTAGACATCAATTATCCCCAGTTGGAGGAAGTCATTTGACACAGAGAAAGGATACTCAAACTCTGAAAATATGCCATTATGCTGAACATAAACTACAAGAGATGGAGAATGATACTGATCCTGATAACCACTTTTTCAATAATATTCATAACCATTGTGAACATTACACTGAAATGCAATTCAAAAGTCAAGTGCAACTAGATGGTAAACTATCGTTAATACACTTCAACAGCAGAAGTCTTAACAAAAACTTTCCACAGATTCAGGACTATTTAAAACAGCTAGACAGAAAATTTACAGCTATTGCAGTCTCTGAAACTTGGCTTAATGAAGAACAGGCTCCCCTGATGGCAATAGAGGGATATCAGATGTTTCATATTAACAGATCTCAAAAAAAGGGTGGTGGTGTTGCACTGTATATTGATGACCTGTATAGATGTAAGCTTGTAAATGGAATGTCCTTTGCACTACCAGGGATTTTGGAATGTGTTACTGTTGAGATTGACCAAGATAAAACAAAAAATCTAATTATAAGTTGTATATATAGAACGCCGGGAACTTGCATTGAGACATTCAGAGATAAATTAGTCGAGCTGTACAATAATATTACTAGTAAGAAAATGGTAGTAATTTGTGGAGATTTCAATATTGATTTACTAAATCCACATCAACAAAATGTAATTACAGAGTTCATGAATTCTATGTACAGCATGAGTCTATATCCCACAATAACACATCCCAGTAGAATCACAGTTCACACTGCTACACTTATTGACAACCTGTTTGTTAATATTATTGATAAGAAAATAGAAAGTGGATTATTGATAAATGATATAAGTGACCACTTGCCAACCTTTGCACTTATCCATGGCCACATGGGGGCCAATACAGAAAAAATTTTAAAATCGTTCAGATACAAATCACCAAATGCAATCAGTTCTTTTAAAGAGGACTTGCTGAAGCAAGACTGGACAGAAGTCTATGTATCAGATGTAAATGAAGCTTATGACGCTTTTATAAACATTGTAACCACTCTTTATGAAAAAAAATTGTCCATTAGTAAAAAAAAAGCTTAAACATAAATTTGCCGATAAGCCATGGTTAACCAAAGGATTACAAAAGGCGTGTAAAAAGAAAAATTTATTATATAAAGCTTTTCTAAAGAAAAGGACAAAAGAAGCAGAGCAGCTGTATAAAACATACAAAAATAAGTTAACAAATATAATAAGATGTAGTAAGAGAGACTATTACAGTAAAGAACTGGAGAAAAACAGAGACAATATTAAAATACATGGACAATACTTAACAGTATTCTTGGAAATAAAAGCAGAAATACAAGCTACCCAATCGATTTTTCAAAAAATAATAAAACGAGTGTGAATGCAGCTTCACCTGCAGATGAATTTAATAACTTTTTTGTTAACATTTGTCCTAATTTGGCTCAAGAAATACCCATTACGGCGCCTACAGATGATACAATAAGAAAAAACACTGCTATAAAAGACTCCATTTTCATAAAGAACACAGACGAGAGAGAGGTCATTGAAAATGTTAAATCGTTTAAAAGTAAAACATCTACGGACTGTGATGGTATTGATATGCTCTTAGTCAAAACTGTTATTGAATGCTTAGTGAAACCACTGACGTATATCTGTAACCTGTCTCTCCAAACAGGTATATTTCCCAATGCAATGAAAATAGCTAAAGTAATTCCGATATACAAGACGGGTGACAGAGGGAATTCTCAAACTATAGACCAATTTCACTATTGCCGCAATTTTCCAAGATACTTGAAAAAATATTCTCTGAGAGAATTGACAACTTCATACTGAAGAATAATTTATTGTGTGAGCAGCAATATGGGTCCAGACACAAGAGGACAACTGCATTTGCTCTAATGGAATTTATAGAAAAAATATCAACTGCCATTGGGGTATTCCTGGATCTTAAAAAAGCATTTGATACAGTGGATCATAATTTATTATTAAAGAAACTACAAAATTGTGGTATTAGGGGGGTAGAACTGTCCTGGTTAAGTAGTTACTTAAAGGATAGATATCAGTATGTATGTGTTGGTAACAAAAACTCACAGTTACTGAAGGTTACTTGTGGAGTCCCACAGGGTTCAGTTTTGGGGCCATTATTATTCAATATGTATATAAATGATATATGTAAAGTTTCAGAAAAAATGGACTTAATATTGTTTGCCGATGACACTAATCTATTATGCAGTGGAAGCAATCTGGAACAACTTCTGGATACACTCGGAAAGGAATTAGAAAAGCTTAAACTGTGGTTTGATTCAAACAAATTAACGCTCAATTTAAGTAAGACAAAATTTATAGTCTTTAACAACCATCACAACAGCTCAGTATCTAAACTCAGTGTAAATGGTGTAGAGATTGAAAGGGTATCTGAAACTAAATTTCTTGGAGTAATAATTGATAATAAACTGTGTTGGAAGTCACATATTAATTATATTAAAGGTAAAATGTCCAAATCAATTGCAATATTACACAGAGTGAAATATTTGCTGAATCAACCCACACTATATACCTTGTATCATTCATTAATACTCCCATACATGACATATTGTAATGAAGTATGGGGAAATACATATAAAACAAACATATATCCACTCTTTATGCTTCAGAAGAGAGCTATTAGAATAATAAACAAAGCTGCTTACAGGGAACCAACAAACCCACTTTTTCTTAAATTAAAAGCTCTCAAGTTGAAAGATCTGGTTGACTTTAAAACTGCAATAATAATGTTTAAAATGAAGAATCTATCACTGCCCGCAAATATCCAAAGGTTGTTCCAAATAAGGGAGAAACAATATCATTTTAGAGGAACATGTATATTTCAAAAACCTTCAGTGAGAACTACCACCAAGCAACACTGTGTTTCAGTGCAAGGAGTCAGATTATGGAACGATTTTGGACCTGAATTAAAATCATGTACAACGCTTGGACAATTTAAACAAAAACTAAAGGAAGAAATTCTCCAAACATACACTACCGTTCAAAAGTTTGGGGTCACTTAGAAATTTCCTTATTTTTGAAAGAAAAGCACTTTTTTTCAATGAAGACAACTTTAAACTAATCAGAAATACACTCTATACATTGCTAATGTGGTAAATGACTATTATAGCTGCAAATGTCTGGTTTTTGGTGCAATATCTACATAGGTGTATAGAGGCCCATTTCCAGCAACTATCACTCCAGTGTTCTAATGGTACAATGTGTTTACTCATTGCGTCAGAAAGCTAATGGATGATTAGAAAACCCTTGTGCAATCATGTTAGGTCTGCAATGCTGTAATTGCTGCAAATGGAGGATTCTTTGACGAAAGCAAAGTTTGAAGGAAAAAATTATTATTTCAAATACAAATCATTATTTCTAACCTTGTCAATGTCTTGACTATATTTTCTATTCATTTTACAACTCATGGTGGTAAATAAGTGTGACTTTTCATGGAAAACACAAAATAATTGTCTGGGTGACCCCAAACTTTTGAACGGTAGTGTATATACAAGATGACATGTAAAATCACATAAGGATTGTCATATCCAGCTTGTGTTGTGTTGTAGCTTAGTTTTTTTTTTTTCTGTCACATTTTGTCTTAGCTTTGTTTTTGAATTGTAATCGCTTAGCTTAGCTTAGTTTTTTTTTGTCACATTTTGTCTTAGCTTTGTTTTTGAATTGTAATCGCTCTTGTCTTGTTTTTTTTTTCTTGTTTTTTTCTCTTTTGAATTCTTGGATGGAATATGGGTGGGCAATATAAGCTGTGGCTTCAGCCATCACCCATTTCAGATAACTTACGTTGAATTGTATAATCAGAGGAGTTATTGTCTAATTTGACCTTGTTGGATTTTCTTTCCCCTTTTGTTATATTATTCAGTTTCTTTTAACCTGTACTATCCAAAATAAAGATTCATTCATTCATGTACAGTGTGCAAATAAGCATTGTGCAACCTGATGTGAACCTGAGATGGCACAGACCTATGTACAGTGTGCAAATGAGCATTGTGCAACAAGCAGTGTATAATTACAAATTACAAATTAGTACCCGGTGCTAATTTCTGTAACAGTAGTACCAGAACTTTAAGTAGTAGCAGAGATGATAATTAGCAGCAGAGATGATATGGACATCAGACGGGTGAAACTATATCTACTGTACAGGTGAGCAGTGTGCAAATTTAGCAGCTGGTGTGCGAGTTCCTATATGCAAAGCTGTGTTATGGAGTTTTGGGAGTTGTTATCTGTTTAAGAGTCTGATGGCAGTGGGAAAGAAGGAGTTCTTCAGTCTGGCTGTCCTGCATTTCACACTTCTGTACCTCCGGCCTGAGGGTAGAAGTGTGAACAGTCTGTGCTGAAGGTGGGTGGGGTCCCGGAGGATGGCGTCAGCTCTCCTTTGGACTCTGCAGTGGTAGATGCTCTGCAGAGAGGGGAGTGGAGTCCTGATGATCTTCTCCACTGTCTTCACCACTCTCTGCAGGCATTTACGGTCCAGGGCAGTGGTGCTGCCATACCACACAGTGATGCAGTTGGTCAGGATGCTCTCGATGATGCAGCTGTAGAAATTGTTGAGGATCCTGAAGGACATGCCAAACTTCTTCAGCCTCCTCAGAAAGTACAGTCACTGTTGAGCTCTCTTAACCAGCTCTGTGGTGTTGTGTGTCCACTTAAGGTCCTCGCTGATGTCGATGCCCAGGTATTTAAAGCTGCTTACCCTCTCCACCTCAAGCTTCCGGATGAACAGCGGTCAATGGGGTCTCCTCTTCCTTTTCCTCATGTCCACTATCATCTCCTTTGCCTTGTCCGTGTTGAGGGTGAGGTTGTTGTCCTCAGACCATGACACCAGGTTGGCCACCTCCTTCCTGTAGGATGCTTCATCATCACCAGTGATGTGTCCTATCACTGCTGTGTCATCTGCAAACTTTAGGATGATATTGTCCTTGTTGGAGACAACACAGTCATGGGTGACGAGGCTGTAGAGGATGGGGCTGAGAACACAACCATGTGGGACACCTGTGTTTGTGATGATGCTGGCTGAGGTCTTGTTACCCATCCTGACAAACTGGGGCCTTCCAGTTAGAAAGTCCAGTAGCCAGTCGCAGAGGGTGGGGTGCAGGCCAAGTGAAGACAGTTTGTTGGTGAGTTTGTGGGGGATGACTGTGTTGAAGGCGGAGCTGTAGTCGACAAACAGCATCCTAATGTAGGAGTCTTTATCTTCCAGGTGGGAGAGAGAATAATGGAGTGCTGCAGCAATGGCATCTGAGGTGGACCTGTTGGACAGTTAAGCATACTGCAGGGGGTCAAGGGTGCCCGGTATGCTGTCCTGAATGAGGGGCAGCACCACTTTCTCGAAGCACTTCATGATGATTGGAGTGAGTGCTACCGGTCTGTAATCATTCAGACAGGTCGACGAGCTCCTTTTGGGGAGAGGGATGATGATTGTCATTTTGAAGCAGGAGGGGACTATGTTCTGGTTGAGGGAGAGGTTTAAGATTGCTGTGAGAATGTCGGCCAGCTTGGCAGCACATGCTCTAAGGGCCCGCCCAGGTATGTTGTCCTGCTGCCTTGCGGGGGTTGACATTCCTCAGTGCTTTGTTTACCTGGCCTGGTGAGACTCTTAGTGGAGGAGGGGGGAAAGGGTGCGTGAGTGTGTGTCTCTTCTCTGTGCTGTAGCTGGTGGTCTCAAAGCGGGTGTAAAAGATGTTGAGATCGTCCGGCAGGCTGTCTGTGGAGCTAGTGGTGCTGCTGTTGGTCCTCTTGTAGTCTGTGATGTGTTGCAGGCCTTGCCACATGTGCCCCGGGTCAGGAGTGGAGTAGAGGCTGTCCAGCTTTTCTCTGTACTGCCTCTTGGCTGTTGTTATAGCCTTTCTCAGTCCATACTTTGCAGCTTTGTACTCGACCTCACAGCCTAATTTAAATGCACGAGAGTGAGCACGCAGCATCTAACATACCTGACTGTGATTCCAGGGCCTCTGGTTAGGGAACTTCCTGACCTGTATGGTGGGTACGATGGTATCAATGCACATGCTGATGTACCCAGTCATGTATTCAGCATAATCCTGTATGTGTACAGAAGAGTCCTCTCGGGTGGCTGCAGCTTTAAACACATCCCATTTTGTGCAGGCAAAACAGTCTTGTAGGGTGCTCTCAGTCTCTGGAGTCCAGCACTTAATTTGCTAAATAACACGGTTTGTTTGTTTCAGCTTTTGTCTGTAGGCTGGGCACATAAACAGTGCAATGTGATCTGACTGTCCGAAGTGGGGGCGGGGTGCCGCTCTGTAGGCGCCACATATGTTGGAATACACATGATCCAATGTGCTTTTATCGTGAGTGGGAATGTCCACATGCTGTTAATATTTGGGGAGTACAGTCCATAAATTGTACTGGTTAAAGTCGCCAGCAACAATAAAAACAGCATTGGGATGTTTCGTCTCTACTGCACTGATGACATCATGGAGGTTTTTTTGGCGCTACTGTGTAGTTGCTTTGTGGGCAGATGTAAACAGCGGCCAAAAACACAGCGGTAAATTCCCTCAGTAGATAATAGGGACGGCATTTCAGCAGGAAAAAATCCACGTTGGGCGAGCAGTGCTTGCAGACGGTTTGAACATCTCCGCACCACGAGTGCTTTATAAATACACACACACACACACCCCTCGTCTTACCGGAGTCTCCTGTTCTGTCTGCCCGGTGTGTTGAGTGTGTCTGTAGCTGAATAGCGCTCTCCGGGACTCTGTCTGAAAGCCAGGTCTCGCAGAAAATTAGGGCACAGCACTCTCTTGTCTCCCGCTGGTCTTCAATCCTTGCTCTTAGTTCGTCTAGCTTATTTTCCAAAGACCACACGTTTGCCATTAAGAGACTGGGTAATGGTGGCCGGTTGGAGCAAGCCTTTAGCAAGCCCTTAACAAGCATGTAGCCCTCCTCTCTTGCCTCACCTTCGGCCCCACCTCCGACACACTTTCTTGGGGTCAACATGCTCATGTGGGCTCGGTGCTTCAGGGCCTTCCTGGGGGTGCTGATGGTCACCGCGGGGGTGGACGATGTATTGCAGGTCGGGTGATATAAAGCCAGTAGCCACCAGACTAAAACTGGAGAGCAGGGCGGTACAAGAGGGTTGCCCCCCCTTGCTTTGCGGCGTCTCCACCGGCCGTCCCCACCCTGTGGTTCAGAGCTCTTGGCGCTGCCACGTTTTCGAGTCCATCCACTCCCTGTCACATCCAGACGTATGGGCTTCGGTTAAGCTGGCGGGGTCCAAATTCGTCTGACCCCACTTACGCAAGGATGTGAAGGTGTGGGTGGCGGTGCGCATTGCGTGCTAATGGTCTATGGTTCAGAGGCACACCAAAGCCCCCCTCGAACCTTTCCGGATTCCAAGCAGGAGGTTCGATCACATACACGTGGATTTGGTGGGCCCCCTTCTGCCGTCACAGGGTTTCACACACCTTCTAACAATAGTGGACCGCACCACATGTTGGCCAGAGGCTGTTCTGCTGGTGTTCACCACGTCCGCCGATGTGGCCCATGCATTTTTGTCATCCTGTGTCACGTTTCAGTTCCCCGTCGTACATCACCTCCAACAGGGGTCCCCAGTTCGTTTCGGAACTCTGGCCCACGATGGCCAAGAGCCTGGGGGTCAAAATCCACTGCACCACCGCGTACAACCCGCAGACTAATGGTTTGTGCGAGAGGTTTCACAGGTCGCTTAAAGCAGCGCTCAGAGCCTCGTTAACGGATGCAAATTGGGTCGACCACCTGCCTTGGGTCCTACTGGGGTTGCGCTCTGTGTCCAAGGAAGCTTTGACAGCTTCCCCCGCGGAGCTCGTATTTTTCTCAACCGTTTTGGATCCCAGATGAATTTTTGCAGGAAAGTCTGGCGTCCGGTGCCGACTTGTCTGCGCCTTTTTTCCGGGGCAGAGGCTGGCAGCGTTCTGGGGCCAGCGCACCATTGTTTTCCCTGATTTGGAGAATGGCAAATTTGTTTTAGTTAGACATGACGCACACAGAACCCTGCTGCGTCCGCCTTATGACAGCCCGTTATGAGTTTTGGAAACGGGGGCAAAACATTTTGTGTTAGATTTTGGGGGCGTAAGGAAACCACCTGCATAGACAGGCTTAAGCCCGCTTATGTGTTGGCAGATGAGCAGGTGGTGCTGGCCCAGGCTCCTCAGCATGGATGCCCGCCTGCGGTGGGTCCGCAGGGTTGTGTTCCCCCTTCAGAGAACTGCTTGCAGGAGACCAAATTTTTTCCCTCCCCACCCTTTCCCCCTCCAGAGGACTGTCTACCAGGAAATGAGTCTTTCTCCTACCTACCTCGACAGGAAGGCACTTTGGTTGGCCCAGTGCCTCCATGTTACAGCCGTTACGGGTGATTGCTCAAGCCCAAGGTATGGGAGGGTTAACCCTTTTATTGTCTGGCTGTCATAAGACATCAGCGTCACCTGCCGTCCCTTGCGCAGTTCTGCGCCTGTCACGGGACGTGTCCAAAAAGCACAGAAAACCCAGTTGTACCAAGCATTTCACATCACAAGATGTCAGACATGTATAGCTTACTGCTCTTCACTGGAGAACTGGAGGATTTCACCCAAACGAACCACCTCAAACATCATTTCTGGTAACGCAAAGAAGAGAATGTAAACAAAGGCTCTATTGCAACATATATTTCCACACGGAGAAAGCATTTGCTCCAAATTTTGCCAACTATGATTCTAAAAAGAGATTATTTAGCTTCTGAAGGGAAATATTTACCTTTTGTGACAGCAGAAGATGGCCTGGAGCATGTACACTTTTGTCTGTCATCAACGGAGCTGCACATGACGAGAGAACAATAGCGCCGGTTTAGCGACATTATGTAACCAAAATTGAGGTGGAATAAATCATAAGATAAATGTGAGAGTTTCTAGATGTGGGAGAGAAAGCAAAAATGACTGGCAGAAGATGAAATACGGAGCGGGGATGAGAAAACGGATGCATAAAGGCGCAAGGTGCGCGGTAGGTCCAATACATTTATTTGTTTGTGGACATTCTACTGATTTTCTGTTTCATATACTTTGAAGATAACAAAAAACAAAAACGAAGACAAAAAACAAAGCCATCCTTTGTGCAAATGTCCAAAGTCCACTTTTGACCAAAAGTTATGTAATTCGATACGGCTGCCGTTGTATTATGCAAATTAGATGCATAAATTTACTCCTACCTCAAACTTTGGATCATATTCTACATCTTTCTAATTGACATTAAGCCATTATCTCTTACCACTTTCAAGTTACAGCCTTTGGAATTTGTGATATCTAAACTGAATATTTTCTTCAAAAAAAAAACTTGACCGCCAGAAGGTGATGAGCTGACGGGCGTGCTGGTGTGCCATAGACAGAAAATGAGTTAAGGCCGCTTCTGGGTGTTGGGGGGGGGGGGAGGACTGTGTGGTGGTACAATGGGAGGTTTTACTCCCACCCAGTGGCTTGGGGAATAGGGGGAAGGGGTGAGAAATGGAAATGTGAGAGAAGAAAGGAGAAGATGTAAAGGCAGGTGCCACAGCGCCGGGGGAAGAAAACTATGTGAAGATGTGCTTTCACACCTGAGATGCCAGGTGTGAATGTATTGTGTTGTGATGTTCTCTGTTGTAATGTATGTACTCCTGGTGCCAAGGAAGAGAGTGTAAGCTGTATAAAAGGTTCACTTTGGCACCCGGAGTTCGGTCTGACTTGATGATAGAGGAATAACGTCTGTCTGCAATGCTTGTGTCTCGTCTTGTCAATCCTCTACAATCTCACATTTTCCCTCCCTTTTAAAAAGGTCTAAAACCACTCACTCAATTTGACCCTCCCCAATTTGGGACCTGAATCATGCACTAACAAACGAAAACTAATGTTTCTATATGGCCTAACACATTCACACAACAAAACCTACAATAGGTAGGACGGGTGGAGTGCCGTCCTGCTCACACGGAGAGGTGGATTATTCTGCCACCTGTTAGTGTAAATTACAGTCCATTTATAACAAAAATAGTATGTTTCATAGTATAATATGTTCCAAAACTAAAACAGAAAAAAAAACCAAAATAATCCTATATAACATTAACATTCAATATATAACATTATTATTCCATATATAACATACATAACTTTTTTTTAACAACACCAACACAACCACAGAACTTCAATATACACTATTTACACTCAGTTTCTTAAGTAAGAAGACCTAACTGGCATGGGAGCCCAGGGCACCCTCTCAGTAGATGTGTCCCTGGGAGCAGCCGGTCTTTGGGGTGATGGCTGACCCTCCAGACACTGAAGCCGCTCCTTCTCTCCATCAACCTCGTCCCACTTCCAGCTTTGTTTCCCGGAGCCTCCTCTTGGACCCGCCAAAGCCGGTTTGCATGCCACACCGAGCCATCAGAGAGCCTGAAGTGCGCTGCATTCAGTCTGGCCACTATGCGCAGGCGCTCCCAGCGCTCCTGGGGTTGTCATCTGCCCCATCTCTGCTGTGGGCGCTCCTCACCTTGAACCCGGATCCAGTCCAGGACCTTCAACAGGGCCTGGCTCGGCTTGGGGTGTTGCTGTCGATACGCCGATCCCTCATGCTCATCGGTCTTGTCCCAACCTCTCCCAATGCTGGTGCAAAGTGCGCCTTTGCAGCTGCAGACCCTCCATCTCCTCGCAGCCAAACTCTGGAGGCACCTGTAACTAAACCATCGGTACCACTCGCCGGTGCAGGTGCCTCGCCATCACACTTGGTACTCTCCTCGGCTGTCTCCCGAGCGCCGGCCCTAAGACCCTCCTGCGCTGGCCCTGAGCAAACTTGGTCCCGCTTGACCACCATGGCGTCCGGTAGTTCTTCATCCCACACCACATCTTCATCAGATGCCGGAATCGGGGGGTTCAACTAGCCACAGCCCGACCACTCCTCCCCTGCGTCATCCTTGATGGCGAAACCCAGCCTGTAAAATAAAATACAGCCCGTGATGTTATCGCCCCGTGCTGTTATGTGGAATGTGAAGTCGGGCATTGTCGCAGACTTGTACCAAACAGTCAGCTACAAAGTCCCAACCATGTCCAGCCTTCCACCTCCATAACCGTACAGCGGCGCTGGGTTGCCTCTAACCCTGTGGTGGGGAAAAAAACCTGTTCACCTTGGCCCAATTCAGCAGTAAACCCTCCGCTCCCGTGTCGACCAACAGTGACACCTCCACATTGTCCAACCTCACCATGCACAACGTGTACCCGTTTGTCTCTGAGGACACTGTGGGGATGGTTGTCTGGGGCGGGCGGAGTGATTTCTTCCATGGGCTCTCTGGTTTAGCTTCACGGCACATCCTGGCAAAATGGTCCACGCGATCACATCTGTTACACTGTGCTCCTCTCGCCGGGGAATCCTTAGCCCTTTTCCGGTGCGTCTTAGACCCACAGCCCATACAGAGAGACTTTCCCAGGGCCGCCCCCCGGCCAGTAGCATTGGCTTCCGTCTCCTCTACATTCGAGCTATCGTCGCTGTCCAGGTCCGTGGCATTTGCCGCAGCAGGAGGCTCTAGCGGCTGCTGTGGCTGGTACCCAGTTTGCTCCAGAGCTAGCTTTTCCGCAGTTTCCATCTGGAGAGCTAGGTTAACGGCTCTGGCTAGCATGAGCTCATTTGGCGCTGTAAGTAGTCTAGCCCACAACGTGGCTCTACAACAGTGTTTTGCCAGCTGGTCATGGATCATTTCCTCCTCCAGTGCTCTGAAAGGACATTCACTAGCCAGCTGCCTTAAACCAGTGACAAACTGCCAAACGGGTTCACCTACCCGTTGACACCGCTGCCGAAAAAAGATCCTCTGGGCCGTCACGTTGTCCGGTGTCAAAGAGGCTAGCTAGCAACCCAGCTACCTCTTCACATGTGTCGGCAGCACCAAGCATACCCAGGATTCGCTGGCCCTCTATGCCCAAACTGTGAACCAATAGTGCCCGGGCCCTCTGCTTGTCGAGCTCCCCAAGACCCCTGCACGACAACGTAGTTCTGGTAGGCCTCGTACCACCTGGGCCAAGGCACCGGCGGCTCTCCGGGCACCTCAAGGAACGGGCAAATAAGGACTATGCACGCCTCCATGGTTTATTCTCGTCACCAATGTTATGTCAGGAATTACCTGCTGGACAGACGAGGTGACTGGGAAAACATCAGCTTTATTGAACATTCACTATTGACAGCTACTGACAGGTTGGTGGCTAAGCCCCAGGCGAGATATGAGGAGAATAAGATGGCTGAGCTGACCTTATATAGGACGGGGTGGAGGCGCCACCTGGCGGTGTGTGTCCATCTCACACTTGCATATTAAATACATATCTCACACACACCCCTCCCTCCAGACACTCACATGCACAGAGCTGAGGACGGTTTTAATTATCACAATAGCTTACCTGTCTTTGCACTCCACACTTTCATGCATACTGACCCATCCGTGAAATCACTACTGTGTATATTTTCCATAATCCTTGGGCCATTTTACTTAATTGTGTGTTCTACACTCCGAATTGTGTGTTCTGCACTTATGTACATAGTTCCATCCGTGAAGCCACTTGTTATATCATGAAAATGACACGAGACGGAGAGCTTCTTGAGGGACATCCAACTGCACTTTATTAGACATAACACTCAACTATGTACAGAGTGGGCCATGCCTGCCTGACGTCACCCTGTGGGTGGGCACAGCATCCCAGACACCCAAATCTTATACATAACAATCCCCACCTCCACCCTTTACAAAATGTGAAACCACACACACAATTGAACCACCAAAATTTAGAAACCCGAATCACACACTAAGAACAGGGAGAATAATATGCTGTAATAGAACAACCCATCACATTCACACCAAAATAATCAAAATGGACCACGTCTCCTTAAAATACATAAAATAATCCCATATTACACACATTCACTCACATACAGTATATATACAGGCATTCACACCAGAAAAATAAAATATCAGGTAACCTCAATGTCTCTGGGTAGCCACCATCCAGAAAACTGCCTCGGAGGTCCTGGGCACCCCTACAACACATGTGTCCCTGGCCTCTGTCCACCTCCAGGGTCAAAACCCCCCTCCCTGGCAAACATGTCTTTATGCCGCCAAAATCTTCTATACAGCCACGGAGGGCCTGGGCATCCCCACGGCATCCTTAAGTCCGGCCGCTGCCGTCCCCCAGGACCGAAACACCCCTCACTGGCCAACATGTCTCTAACCCTCAAAACTGGTCTTTCTTCTCTGGGCCGAACCCCGCCGTCGACCCACAGGGGAACCCAACCCGGTCTCCCGTGCCCGCCACGTCATCTCAGGACCTCCTTCCTGCGTCGTGCTGTCCCGCCGACCCTGTCCAAACTCTTACCCCGACAATGGCATTTGGGGCTCTGCAGAACCGCGCCAATTTTTCACGCCCCACACTCATGTCCTCCAGCCTTGGCAGCCCTCTTCACGGGGACCCCGCAGAACCGTCCAGTTCCCACCCCAAGGGTACCACGGCCACCAGCACCGGGGTCAACCCTCGCTAGGTTATCGTCACACCAGTCACAATTAACACCCAGCTCACCAGACCAGCTTGTATCCCAAACCGCGCCATCAACCATGTCTGGCTGTAGCTGCTGTCCCTCTGTGACACTCCTGTCGGCTCCATCTCCCAAACCGGGCACGTCATCACTGCTTTCGGCCCCCTCACTCCAACTGTCTTGCTGCGTAGCCTCTGTATCCAGCCGCTGCTCACCTCCGGGACACGCACCATTGCCCTCGCCGGGCCCGCTCACTGACCTGGGCTCCTCACCGCTACATCCCGTGCTCTCGGTGTTGGTGCTCTGCTGCACTGTCACCGTGTCCTGGGGCTGCTGCTCCTCCCTGGGGCGTTCAGCATGCCCGGCCTCGCTCGCCCACTGCGTAGTTTCCACAAACGGCTGTCACTGCTCACCTCCGGGGCTCTTGATGTCACCCTCACTGGTCATGTCCTCCGACACCGGCTCCTGGCCGCTGTTCCCAGCACTCACGGTCTCGGTGCTCCGCCATGCCATTACCGCATCTTGTTGCCCAGTTAGCTTGCAAACCTCCACTCTTGGTGGGAAACTGCACGCGGTTGGCCCCACGCTAGCCGTAGCTGCTAGCTCGTGCTGGACCACGGACTCCCTCTGCTCCACAAAGGCCAGAACTTCCTCCAACAACGGCGGCACCTTAGCTGTCATCAGCCAAATGTCGCTGGTGCCATGGGCCAATTTATCCCTCACCATGTCATCCTCCAAAACCCCAAACCTGCGCTTCTTAGCCCAGCTACGAAGCCTCATCCTCATCAGAAGAGACGTAAAAGGCTCGCCTGTCCGCTGGCTAAGACACATGAATTTGCCTCATCTTCTGGAGACCTTGAAAGGGTCCTCGCACGTGTAATCCATAACTTAGAATAACACCGATTTACCTCATCGCCAAATGTTATATCGTGAAAATGACATGAGACGGAGAGCTTCTCGAGGGACATCCAACTGCACTTTATTAGACATAACTGTGGAGAGCGTGAAATAAGGAGGCTGAATTTATTTCTCAATTCAGATTTATTCAAGGTCTCACATCTCCAGCATTCTCCAAACAGAAAAAGAGAGTGAACTCCCCCAAACCCCCACATTTATACCTGGGACATCAAAGAACAGAATCACATTGTTGCCAAACCCCCCATGACAATAATTCTCCCTCCGTCGTCCGTCTGACCCCAGGAGGTCAGGAAGTCCTCTCAGAGTCCACATCACGGCACCTCCACCTCCTGCTGCTGTCCTCAGGAGGTCCAGACGTATTGTTCCTTCAAAGACGTGAGGTCACAAAACACATGCAGTCCTAAGCATCTCACTCTTGTGCTTATAGATATGTAGTCAATATATGTGAGCCACATAACCCCCCCCAAACGTCGAAGAATGAAACAATACAGCATAGTCCACACAACATGATAAAACCACACATTAGTCCGTACGCCACCTGGGCTTCAAACGTCTTCCAAACTTGCTGTAAGCGGGCTTCGCAGCCCCTGCGGCGCCGTCTTGCAGTGAATCTGCTAACTGAGGATGAGAATCGTTATTTGATCCCTGCGGGGGCTCCAGGACATGCTTCCTGGGGGGTCTGCCACGTCGAGGAGCCCTCGCCACCCGTACAGACTCGTCGTTCATCACAAAAGCAGGCTTTAGTCTGTCTATACTAATTGTTTCCTTTCTGTCTCCCAAATCTAGCACAAAATGCTTATCACCTGTTTCCAGCACCCTATATGGGCCATCGTAGGGTGGGCGCAAGGCTGGGCGCATAGCCTCGTGCCTGACAAAAACAAATTCGGCATTTTTTAAAGCTTTGGGGACAAAAACACGCGGAAAAGTGTGATGAACGGGGCCCGGAAGAATGTCTGCTCCCGTGCCGATCAGTGACCACTGAGCCGGGGGATGCCCCGGCGCCGGATGATCTGGCAGAAACTCACCTGGCAGCCGGAGAGGCTGCGCAAAAACCAACTACGCTGGGGAGGCCTTTAAGTCCTCTTGGGGCGCAGAACGCAACCCCAATAAAACCCATGGTAGTCTGTTTACCCAATTTGCATCCGTGAGCAACGCTCTGAGGGCTGCCTTCAATGATCTATGAAAACGCTCGCATAAACCATTAGCCTGGGGGTGGTAAGCGGTAGTGCGGTGAATTGTCGCACCCAAGCTGTTGGCCATCGCTGCCTAAAGCTCAGACACAAATTGAGGTCCCCTGTCGGACGTAATATCCGACGGAACCCCGAAACGCGCTATCCAAGCCGTCAAAAATGCGCAGGCCACTTCTGCAGCCGTGGTCGATGCCAGTGGGACCACTTCCGGCCAACGCGTGGTTCGGTCCACCATTGTCAAAAGATGTGTGAACCCCTGTGATGACGGTAGGGGGCCCACGAGGTCGACATGTACATGATCAAATCTCTTGGCCGGGATGCGAAACGGTCCTAAGGGGGCTTTTGTGTGCTTGTGAATTTTGGCCCGCTGGCAAGCCATACAGGCTCTTGCCCACTCTTTCACGTGCTTGCGCAGGCTCGGCCAAACAAACTTTTCTGCTACCATTTTCACAGACGCGCGCACCCCCGGGTGTGCCAGGGAGTGAACCGAGTCAAAAACACGGCGGCGCCAAGCAGCCGGCACCACCGGGTGCGGTCGCCCGGTAGAGACATCGCAGATTAGGGGGGGCATACCATTTTGTAAGCTCCTGCTCTCCAGCCTTAACCCTGTTGGTCCAGACTGGAGCGCGCACACGTCCGCATCTCTACCCTGATCCGCTGCCATGGCTGCATAATCTATCCCCACGTGAACTGGGGCCGCGTGCGCTTCCGCGCTGTTATTCTGCTCTGCGGCTGCGGTAGTATAATCTACCTCTGCGCGGACTGGTGCTGTTACCGCGCGAGAGAGGCAGTCTGCTACTACGTTGAGTTTACCCGCTACGTGTTGAATATCGGTAGTAAATTCCGAAATTGCGGCTAGCTGCCTCTGCTGCCGGCCCGACCAAGGTTCCGAAATTTTGGCCATCGCAAAAGTAAGCGGCTTGTGGTCGACAAACGCGGTGAAACGCCGACCTTCTAGCCAGAATTGGAAGTGGCGAATGGCTAAGTGGAGCGCTAACAGCTCCCTGTCAAATGCGCTGTATTTTCGCTCGGCTTCGCGCAAGGATCTGCTGAAAAAGGCCAGCGGCTGCCAAACCCCGGCAATGTGCTGCTCCACAACCGCCCCATGGCCAAATCTGACGCGTCAGTGGTGAGCGCTATGCGGGCCGTTGGGTCTGGGTGAGCCAACAACGCAGCGTCTGCCAGGGCTTTTTTTTACCTCCGCGAATGCGCGCCCCCGCTCCGGGGACCATTCGATTGCATTGGAGGGTTTTTGCTTTTTAAGCGCGGCATATAGTGGCTGCATGAGCTGCGCTGCGTGGGGAAGGAAACGGTTATATAAATTCACCATTCCTAAAAACTCCTGTAATGCTTTGACCGTTTGAGGCCGGGGAAAATCTGCCACTGCGCGCACTTTGTCCGGTAGCGGAACCGCCCCTTCTGGGGAGACGCAGTGCCCCAAAAAAATCGATCTGCGCCACCCCGAACTGGCACTTAGCTGGATTGATTATTAACCCGTGCTCTCCCAACCTCCAAAAAACTGCTGTGAGGTGCTTTTTGTGTTCCTCTTCGGATGTGCTGGCGACCAAAATGTCGTCTAGGTAGACGAACACGAAAGGGAGATCGCGTAACATGGCATCCATCATGCGTTGAAAGGTTTGTGCGGCGCCTTTGAGGCTAAACGGCATGCGTAAAAACTCAAAAAGTCCGAACGGGGTTATTACCGCTGTTTTGGGAATATCCTCTGCGCGCACTGGGACTTGATGATACCCGCGGACCAAGTCTATTTTAGAAAAAATGCGTGCCCCCGCCAGATGCACCGAAAAATCCTGAATGTGTGGGATTGGGTAGCAGTCATGCGCTGTGGCATTGTTTAACCTGCGGAAATCACCGCAAGGTCTCCACGAGCCGTCAGCTTTAGGGACCATATGCAGTGGGGAGGCCCAGGGGCTGTTTGAACGGCGAATGATGCCCAGCCTTTCCAGGTTGGCGAATTCCTCGCGCGCTATGGACAGTTTAGCTGCATCCAAGCGCCGAGCTTTCGCGAAGACGGGGGGGGCCAGTTGTGGTGATAAAGTGCTCCACCCCATGTTTCGCAACTGTTGCCGAAAAAGTGGGAACTGTGAGTGCTGGAAACTGGGTGAGGAGTGTGTGAAACTTACCGCCTGTTGTGGCGATGTTGGTCTGCGCCGGTGGCGAGGACACTCGAGCGCCGCTACAATAAAAGTCCATTCATATGTGCGGCCGTGCAAGGACAGAAGCAGAGTCCTTTCGCCGAAGGTCTTAATGCTCGAGCCATTCGCCGCTGTTGCTCCGTCACCACGGGGACCTGCCAACCGGTCAGCGTAGGTTGGGGTGATGAAACTCACTTGGGCTCCCGTGTCCACGAGGAAGTGCCGACCAGAGCGCGCATCCGTGAGGTAGAGCAGCTTATTTCGCTCGCCGAGGGCCGATGCTGCTAACGACTCCCGGTCCTGGCATTTCCCGAGCTCTTGAACTGGCACGGCGGTACACACTTGCGCGCCGTCTCTGCGAAGCGCCGATGATAAAAGCAGAGGTCGTCTCCTCCGCTGCGTCGGGACCACGCTGCTGCCATTGTGGGTGGGACCGATTCCGCCGCCTCTGGCCCGCCGCTGCTCCCAGCCGTTGCGCCGAGGTCTGCCGCTGCTGCGGTGGCTGCCTGCTCCTCGCAGGAGTCGAGGATCCGCTGCGCTTCTCGGGCCAGTGCTCGGAAGTCCCGCTGGGTCACGAAATGCGTGCCTGCCAGGGTCGCCCTCGTCTGCGACGGAAGGGTTCTCAGGAAGATGTGTGTGAAGAGGAAATCATCGTTGTCTGTGCCTCTCAGCTGGAGCATGTCTTCCATCAGGTCGAGAGGCCTGCGTCCTCCCAAGTCGTGTAGGGCTAGGAGTCTCCTAGCCCTCGCCTCGGCTGAGGGCGTGAAACACTGGATGGGGGCAGCTTTCAGCCCGCTGTATTTGTCGCCAGCGGGCGGTTGCTGCACCAAGCTCCGCACATATCGAGCTGTGCGGTTGTCGAGCTTGGCTATGACGTGGTAGAACTTGGTTTCGTCCGCTGTTATTCCCCCAAGTGCGAACTGGGCTTCGGCCAGGAGGAACCACGAGTCCGGGTTGTCCTGCCAGAACTCTGGTAGCTTGATCGAGACCGTGCTTGCTCGGGCGGTCCCTGACAAATCTGGTTCGGGGAAATTGCTTCTGGACATCGCACGTCTTAGGTCACCAATGTGGAGAGCATGAAATAAGGAGGCTGAATTTATTTCTCAATTCAGATTTATTCAAGGTCTCACATCTCCAGCATTCTCCAAACAGAAAAAGAGAGCGAACTCTCCCAACCCCCCACATTTATACCTGGGACATCAAAGAACAGAATCACATTGTTGCCAAACCCCCCATGACAATAATTCTCCCTTCATCGTCCGTCTGACCCCAGGAGGTCAGGAAGTCCTCTCAGAGTCCACATCACGGCACCTCCACCTCCTGCTGTTGTCCTCAGGAGGTCCAGACGTATTGTTCCTTCAAAGACATGAGGTCACAAAACACATGCAGTCCTAAGCATCTCACTCTTGTGCTTATACATATGTAGTCAAAATATGTGAGCCACAATAACACTCAACTATATACAGAGGGGGCCGTGCCTGCCTGACGTCACCCTGTGGGTAGGCACAGCATCCCAGACACCCAAATCTCATACATAACACCACTACCATACCTGTGTATATACCTATGGACTATTTTTATTTCAGTCGTATGTTTAATCGTGTTCTTTAACTGTGTTTAATTCAAATTCTTCTCTCTTACTTTATTGCACAGTAGCGTGGTGGAGCATCCACATTTTTATTGTACTGTACAATTATACAATTACAATAAAGCCTATTCTATTCTAAAAATATGTACTTGTTGAGTCTATGATCTGCTTTCAACCGACAGGTGACAGTGGCAACCCATTTGGTTCATATTATCTTCTTTTTCATTACTGTTTTCCTTTATTCAAAAAGCTGATCTACCTGGCTGGTCACAAATCACAACGATCAGCTGACGCTTCTGAGGACGACTGCAGACGTCAGTCGAAACTTGTCAAGGTAAAATAAACATCTTCTGATCCCTGTCTGAATAAAGGAAAACAGTAAACAAATTTTAAAGGGCTGTGAGCAGGCTATTGAATTACCCGTAAAATGAGCACATTTCAGTTATACAAAATGTTTATTTACCTTGAGGGAAATCTGAATCCCCCACATGTTGTGCCACCACCCCTGTGAGGTGTCACCCACAAGACTGGCGACTCTACTCAAATGGACTGACTTCAGTCTCTCCCTGCCCCCCTCCTGTTTTGGCCACGCTTAGGTGATGGGCAGGTGTCCTCTGCTTCACGTCCCCTTTTATGTCTGACCATTAAATCCATTATTTTTGATCGTGGAGACAGGAGAATCAAACATGCAGGGCTTGTATACAGTGGGGCAAAAAAGTATTTAGTCAGCCACCAATTGTGCAAGTTCTCCCACTTAAAAGATAAGAGGTCTCCAATTTTCATCATAGGTATACCTCAACTATGAGAGACAAAATGAGAAAAAAAAATCCAGAAAATCACATTGTCTGATTTTTAAAGAATTTATTTGCAAATTATGGTGGAAAATAAGTATTTGGTCAATAACAAAAGTTCATCTCAATACTTTAATGTTATATACCCTTTGTTGGCAATGACAGAGGTCAGACGTTTTCTGTAAGTCTTCACAAGGTTTTCACACACTGTTGCTGGTATTTTGGCCCATTCCTCCATGCAGATCTCCTCTAGACCAGTGATGTTTGGGGCTGTCGCTGGGCAACACGGACTTTCAACTCCCTCCAAAGATTTTCTATGGGGTTGAGATCTGGAGACTGGCTAGGCCACTCCAGGACCTTGAAATGCTTATTACGAAGCCACTCCTTCGTTGCCCAGGTGGTGTGTTTGGGATCATTGTCATGCTGAAAGACCCAGCCACGTTTCACCTTCAATGCCCTTGCTGGTGGAAGGAGGTTTTCACTCAAAATCTCACAATACATGGCCCCATTCATTCTTTCCTTTACATGGATCAGTCGTCTTGGTCACTTTGCAGAAAAACAGCCCCAAAGCATGTTTCCACCCCCATGCTTCACAGTAGGTATGGTGTTCTTTGGATGAAACTCAGCATTCTTTCTCCTCCAAACACGACAAGTTGAGTTTTTACCAAAAAGTTCTATTTTGGTTTTATCTGACCATATGACATTCTCCCAATCCTCTTCTGGATCATCCAAATGCTCTCTAGCAAACTTCAGACGGGCCTGGGCATGTACTGGCTTAAGCAGGGGGACACGTCTGGCACTGCAGGATTTGAGTCCCTGGCGGTGGTGTGTCACTGATGGTAGCCTTTGTTACTTTGGTCCCAGTTCTCTGCAGGTCATTCACTAGGTCCCCCCGTGTGGTTCTGGGATTTCTGCTCACCGTTCTCGTGATAATTTTGACCCCACAGGGTGAGATCTTGTGTGGAGCCCCAGATCGAGGGAGATTATCAGTGGTCTTGTATGTCTTCCATTTTCTAATAATTGCTCCCACAGTTGATTTCTTCACACCAAGCTGCTTACCTATTGCAGATTCAGTCTTCCCAGCCTGGTGCAGGTCTACAATTTTGTTTATGGTGTCCTTTGACAGCTCTTTGGTCTTGGCCATAGTGGAGTTTGGAGTCTGACTGTTTGAGGTTGTGGACAGGTGTCTTTTATACTGATAACGAGTTCAAACAGGTGCCATTAATACAGGTAACGAGTGGAGGACAGAGGAGCCTCTTAAAGAAGTTGTTACAGGTCTGTGAGAGCCAGAAATCTTGCTTGTTTATAGGTGACCAAATACTTATTTTCCACCATAATTTGCAAATAAATTCTTTAAAAATCAGACAATGTGATTTTCTGGATTTTTTTTCTCATTTTGTCTCACATAGTTGAGGTATACCTATGATGAAAATTGGAGACCTCTCTCATCTTTTTAAGTGGGAGAACTTGCACAACTGGTGGCTGACTAAATACTTTTTTGCCCCACTGTATATGTACTATTTGCATCTAATTGCACATTTAAATGGAGGCATATCAAGAGAAGAGTCCGCTATTTGCTCATGTGGGTTCAGTTTCAAGTAGATTGGGATGTACAAAGGAAATGTGCTTGGATTCCTGCATACACAGTTTCATACATCTGGATTTTTTTTTATTTTTTTTTTTGCTTACGGCATTTTCTTGATTTAAACGTACGTCATCTTTCAGTAGGGAATCCATGCAAGTCTTTGTACATGAGGTCCCTGACCTAAACCCCCCCCCCCCCAGAGAATCTCTAGAAAATCCTTGGCGACGAAGTAATGGCTAAGAAACCCATTGTAGTTACTGAACTGTGGAAGAGACTGCAAGAAGAATGGACCGAGATCAAACAGAGCAGTGTGAGAAACTAGTGATGTCCTGTGGGGGTAGATGTGCTGAAGTCATTCAAAGCAAGGATCTCTACACTTCTTAATTTTTTAATCCCATAGTCCTATAAAAAAACATTGTTTAAATCTTCTCTTCTGACACAGTGGTTACTGTTCTCTAATTTTGCTGTTTTTCAAACAAAATTAATGTTTGTGCTGAAGTGCCTTGGTTATTTAAAAAAAACATGCTGGTACACCAGTGGTATAGCCACAACTGATATTCTGTCAAATTCTGAACAATGAAAAACAATATTTCAGAATAAATTACGTATTAATACATTGTTCTCTTAATTTTGATCTCCACTGTATATAGTAGCAACAACATAGCATGACTTTTTTCCCATTGTTATGGATCCCCCCTCCACAGGGAATTAGTCAGTGGTGCAGTCCCTGACACCTTAGGGTGCCCTTCCACTACTAGCCAGGTGCTAGAGAAAAATTCCTCTTTGGCTCAGTGGCTCGGGCTTTGAGATCATGGTGTCATGGGTTCAAATCCTGGCCTGGGATGTAGGTGTATGTCTACCTTGCCTCTGTGCAGAAGAGACTTTGGTGTATATCTACCTTGCCTAAGGTAGGTGAAAATGATTAGGTCAGTCCACCATGGTGTAAAGGTCAAAACGGTCTTGGAGATCCCAGGCTGAATTAGGCAATTCTGGCGTTGGCCCAGACAGTGGGTCATTAACACCCATGATGGGGAAACCTGGAGATCCCAGAACATCACAAAAACTGTAGGTTTTAAAGACCTTCTTGCTGTGAGACACTGAGCTACTGTGCTGCCCAGAATTGTGTTTTGCTTGAAGTAGCCTGCATGCATAACAGGAAATAACATGACACCATAAGTTAGAGACTTTATTCATTTAATTTATTAAGATGCTACATAGTCCAACCAGGTTGGGTTTTTTTTATACACCAGAGAGACTACTTGACTAGGAATATTAATTTTTTTTTTCAGATAGACTTATTTATTTATATACATACAAAACTGCTTACATTGATCACGGTGATGGTCAGAGACTCCAGGACAGGTCAGTGTAGTGTGTTTTACGACCAGGCTTTGGACTGATGGGTGTTCACAGAATTTCTGTTTAATGAATCCTTCTAAAAAGAGTTTATTAAATTCGGGCAGTTATTAAAGTAACATTTTCAGTCACATAAATCAACATTTGCGTGCTTAAAAGGATTTTTGTTGGTGGAAATGTTTCTGATACTATAAGGATTCATTGAACAATAACAAATACCTGCAAACATCAACTATCTGGCCCAGGTCTGATAACCCACAGTGGGACTATAGCTCATGTCTGCTCTGCCCTCCCTCTTAGCAGCAAGTCATCCTCAAACCACCTTCAGAGATGCAGTATCAATATACACTCCCCCCCCCCCCACATACCTAGATCTACTTTTCTCCACTCAATTGGAAAAGTTTGTTTTTATTTCAATTTAGCAAATGGGGACTACACTTGCATCTTTGAGCTTAATATTTTCAACTTATTTATGTGGACACATCGAGATAAAAATACAACCAGCTTCTCTTCTTACTTTTAATATGCAAATTTGGACTGAAACAATTTGTGCATATTTCTTGTTTGTTTATTTATAACAGTTTGGGAAACAGTACATTGTCATATGGTCCCCTCAAGGCTATAATTAGGCAATATGCTTTCCCCCACCCCCACCCCAATCAGGAACAGAAAAAAACATATTTGCAGTAAGATCAAAAATGTTCAAACTTGGTGACTTAAAATGAACACAACTTGAAATGCAGTGAGAATATAGCAACAGATATAAGATATAAGCAACAGATAAATGCTCAGCAAGCACTGTAAAACTGAACAAAGGCTTGCAGGGCAGTGAGAAAGCAAAGGAACGCTCACCAGCAGCAGAGACCTGGTGGAGGCAGCTTAAATCACTCAGCTGATGCTCGGACATACATTTGCCCCAAACAAAACAAATGCATGGCTCAGTAGGAAACCATGAAAACAAACAAAAAAAGGAGCTGGAAAAGGCCAGGGTTCATTTGCTAGGACACCGTTAGAAGACTCTGGCGTTGTTGAACACCAAGGAAAGCATAGCCAGTCCATCTACACGAGCCTTCTTTCAGTTCTGTGGTTTTTCATTTATGTAAGCATGCAGGCTTCATGTGTGTATGTGTACGCAGGTGTATCTGTACATCATATACCCTCCATCTTGGACTGAGAATAACTTGCCCTGAACAGGTCACAAGGCAAGGCTTTTATCTGGATTTACTGACCTAATCCACATTTCAGGTAGCTGCAATATTTTTAAATGCTTCAACCCTAACAACAAAACAAATTTACTTAAAATCATAAAAATGCAACAAAACAGGAGAAAAATCAGAAATATAACTGTGCAAACTTACAGTCATGTGGCATTATCACCATTATAAAAGCATTTAATTTAGATTCAGAAGTCCAGATGCAACACTATCTGTGTGAACGCATGCAATCAAACAGCCCCCTCTGACAGGCGGGTTTGTGGTGAGCCGTGTGAGAGAGGTGACTGGAGTAAGGTAGAGTGAAAATTAATAAGAGCACGAGGAAAGAAAACACCTACAGTATCGCATTTCATACACTGACCAAAGGTTGCTCTACAATCAAAGAAAAGCCGATTTTACAAAGCCTCTGTTCGGAGGAGATAGCCCTGTATGTGGACCCCGACTGCGTGGATCATCTCTCTGGTAAGTCCCTTCCTTTAAAGGGGGTTTCGCTGGAAGGAACACCTGGATATACTGTACAGTGGGGCGATCTGAAATAATTTACACTGGCTCTTGCCTCGGTCACTGAGAAAAGAGAAAAAAAAATAAAAACATCAATGCACCAGAATGACATTCGCACAACTGCAAACGGACTCAATCGTGCCAACACTACCTCGCCAGTGTTAGAAAAATCCATTGGTCTGAATCACTAGCATTAAATCATTTTTCCGTCGCCCACATCCACCCACAGAACCAGTGATCTGTATACATGAAACTTTGGGGAGAAGGGCAGAATGATTATGTGATGATTACGTTGAGGCAAGACCTGTAAAGGTTGGTTGGTTTATTTTTTCTTGGTTTTTTCTCCTCCATACATTGATTTTTTTTTTTTTTTTACATAAATGAGAATCAATCAAAACTATACCACCCCCACCCAGCACACAGGGAAATTCTAATCCAAAAATCATAGATCCAGTGTTTTTATTCTCATCCCCCCAAAGCATGCTGCTGCGGCCGACCAAAGTGCGCTGCACTCTACAAGACCAACTTGCCCACGATGACGCCCACCACAAAGAACAGCACGATGAGGGCCACCGTGCGGGCACTCAACCCTTCGTCTTTCTTCACAACAACTGAGGCGTGCTGAGAAGACATGACGTTACTCTTCCTCATCCGCAGACCATCATCCTCCTGAAATGGGGACACGAGAAGGTGCAGGGGTAAGGAGGGTAAAAGAAATAAATGTGAGATGATGAAAGGAAATGTGTGGGAATAGGATGAGAGGAAGCGGTGGTGGGACAGTTACAGAAGGGAGGAAATGAGAAAAAAGGGGAAATGAAGACAACAAGGGGTTAACAAACGGTCAGTTTGTCAGTCAGTCAATATGATAGGACAGTATTTATTTATTAGCATAGAGAAACAGGATCTGCTAAAATCTTCATCTGACCCAATCCCCCGTGGAACGAAGGCGGCGCCAGGATTTCACACACTTCATTTCCCAGCAGCGGGTGGGGGGGCTTTCTGTTAGTTTAATCTCAGCCACAGGAGCAGCCAACAGTCGTTCTGCCTCTGGCGAGACTTTAAAAGGGGAGGTGGTGTTTGAGTGGAGGTCAACTTTTTTTTTTTTTTTTTTTGGGCTGTCCATGAAACGTGTGCATGTGTGCAACTCATTTCAAACCAAACCGTTATAAAATCCACTTTTTAAACCATTGATTGATGGCATAGTTACTGATTTGTAAAACTGCCTTATGGCCTTTAACCTGGAGGTATGCCGCCAATTACAGATGAGGGTGTTTGCGGTTAATCAAAACCTTAATTCTGATTTACAGTCTTTATTTAAAAAAATAGCACAGGGTGGAGGACACCATTTGTGTGACTCAGCACTTCAATATAATTAGCTTATCTGGATGGAGAACATCAATCAGTACAAATAAAATAATCAAGAAACCCAGATGTTCAATGATGTCACCTGCCATTTTTTTAGGTCGTGATGAAGCCTTTTCTTCGTTTAATCAGTAGAATGAGGCTATCTATCTTTGACTTGTTGGCTAAAGAGCACATGGCATCTGAAACAATTATTCAGACAAGTAAGAAACAAGCTTTTCCTAATGCTTCCCTCAGGGGCCAAAAGGCTTAGTTTGAAAATGACTACTTACAACTTTTACAACTGAATGAAGATTGATGACATCTGAAAGGGTGCTTCTGAGTATTTACTGAAAATATACTGCTGCTATGCTTTCATAATTTTCAATTGCCTCAACCTGTAGAAAATCCTATAAAGAAATTTTGAGATGGCAAAAAAATAAATTGTCACCATGTACAACCAATTAGAATTGGTTAACCATATCCTCAGACAGAATTCATGCAGTGTCCAGTGCTACTTTCCAAAACCAAGGGCAGAAAGTGACAAAAAATGATGATCTTTTAACATGTTTTTAATACCTGTATATACATATATAAAAATAATTAAGGTTTTCAAAATGGGTAGGTAAAAAAGCATTGCTTTACGTAAAGTAGACAAAGGGGAAAAGTAGTCCCTTTTTTAACAGTGTATTGCAAATTGTACAGCAGAATTGTTACATTAGGTAACAATTGTCAGCATAGCTAATTTCTTCATAAAACAGTATTTTTAGCTACAATTTTTCAAAAGGCCTGAGGCTAAAAAGTGCACAGAATATTAAAATACATGAGTTAAAATGCACTACGGTTTAATCTACATTTCTACACAAGGGAATATGACCATTTAGATGGCCTCACTGCCCTCAATTTGCTTTGCAGTTTGCAAATTTTTTGCTACGAACACAAGCATGTCAATGTGCTCCTCTGTAAAGCCTGCATTAGAAATGAGCCCTGGAGCACTAAACACACGCTCTGAGGCAAAGCTCGAAGTAGCTATAAACAGGTATTTCTTCGCAAGACTGGCAAGGTTAGGTAAAGTGTTCTCATTACTTTTCCACCATGTTAGAGGATTCCGTTCAGCAGCCAGCTCAGGCATCGCTTCATACAATGTGAACTCATTTCTCTTCTTGAACTCTGGATCCTCACCGGTGGTTGCTGCTTGTAGATGTTTCTTTTTCTCCCCCTGAATGCTTGACAACAGTCCCTTCAGATCCATTCTTGTTTTATTTACAGGAGGGTTTTCACATGAAGACGATGTTCGCTGACGTGGGACTCTTGTCGCACTACCCATGAGATGTTGTTTCGCTTCATTTTTCAGTGTAGCAAAACTGTCCTTGAAACGAGGGTCAAAAAAGGAAGTTATGTTCAGGAACAGCTGTAGATGCCTGTCCTTATATCTGTCCTGAATATCTTCAGAAAGTTCTTCTTTCAGCTTGCTGTCATTGACCTTAGCTGTTAAAGTTGAAGCAGACATGAATGATGCTGATGCTTCACTGGTCCAAAGGTCAGTGGTGCGTAATGTTTCTTCCCAAGCTGCTCCATGACTGTATGGTTAATCGTGTTGTAGAGGTCAAGGATTTCAGTGTACATAAAATGATTCAGTGATTCAATTCAATAAGCGACTTTCGCATCTCAGCTCATGCAAAGCATCATGAGAACGTGGCTACCAAACATGCTCTATCGATACATTTAATTTATGGACAGTTCCTGATCTATGAGCATATTGTATGCGTAGAGGTCTTCCCGGTTGTACCCGCAAACGCAAGGATGAACTAGTTGCGCTTGCATTCGCGGCCACATTGCAGAAATTGGCCAAAATGGCCCCCCTGTATGTATGCTGACATACCAGATTTTTTGTTGTCAAAGGACCAAGTACCCTTACTTGCGAGACTCCGAAACAACTATAAAGAAGGTAAGCGAGTGGTTTGACAGCTCATCTTTGGTTTTGTCGTTTTGAGTAAATTTCACTACAAGGCATAGCCTGCTTACTTAGATCTATAGGTTGATACTACTATAGTTTAAGTACCACACGTTTTCAATGATTTGAAATTTTATTTTATACCAGCCTACTTATCAATGGCCTTAATTACATGTGTGTGTAGATCAAGCTTCATTACCAATATACAAAGAACTATATCCTAGAGCCAGGCCTGCCTGTCCGTAGCTACTACTTCAGGGTTTAGACTTGTTTCAGTTAGGCTAGAACTTGAACAATACACAACACTATTTAATTATGTTATAACATAGACTTACTGCTTTAATCCAACAATTACGTCCGTCTGGATCCTTCAGCTCCGTGGGGAATGTATATAATGTAAATAGCGGCGGACATGTGCACACGCTGGTCCCAAAGTTACACGCATGTATGCTACAAGTTTGCTTTTTCCACCGCTCTAGATGACTTTGCAAGCAGTTTCATGAAATGGTCAGTCAGAAAGCAACTCATACCGGCTCAGACGTCGCCCAGGTTAACAAGGTCAGGAGTTCCTGGTGGTGGAGGGCGAAGGACAGAGCTGTGTGAAAGAATCTGATCAGACCTAAATGAAACAGTCATTGTCGCCCCCGACAGACTGCTTTGAAGAGAAGAAGAAGAAGAGGAAGAAGAGATGATACATGTCGTTCCCACACTTCACTACGGCACAATGTGCACCTGGCATAACAGCGATTTAAAGACTGAAGCAGACTTTAAACAGCAATTGTTAAAGTGTGACAGTACTGTCTCTATACAAAAGCAAGGCGGCTAGCGGAATGTTTGTTAGTCCTGACCTTTGAACCGGATGTCGGGTCACATAGTCCGCACATTGTCTATGTTTATTGCACTGTCCCTGTCAAATAAACTAATCTACTACTACTACTACATGCGCACTCGTAATGCGAAAGTCGCTTATTCAATTCAATTTTTATTTACATAGCACCAAATCACAGCACAGGTCATCTCAAGGCACTTTACAGAAAAGAGTGGGTTTAGGCCACACTCTCAGTTTATAGAACCCAGCAGAGACCCCTAAGAGCAAGCACTGCGGCAACACAGGCGAGCAAAAACTTCCCTTTAACGGGCAGAAACCTCGAGCGGAACCACAGCTCATAGAGGACGGCCATCCGCCTCGACCGGCTGGATTGAGTAACTACATTCAAAACAAACACACAAATACAACATTCAAAGCCAAACAGTCCAGTACCAAACCTGGCCAGGCTGCACATGCGAGCGAAGGCCTGGCAGTGGCAACATTTCTAACTAAAGGCCTTATCAAAGAGAAAAGATTTCAACTTGCTCTTGAATAAAGAGAGAGTGTCTGCCTCCCGAACTGAACTGGGAAGATGGTTCCAAAGGAAGGGAGCTTGATAGCTGAAAGCTCTACCTCCCAATCTACTTCTAGATACCTTGGGGACCACTAGTAGTTTGGATTTTTGGGAGCACAGAGCTCTGGTTGGATGACAGGGAACTAAGAGTTCTTGCAGGTAAGAAGGAGCCATACCATTAAGAGCTTTATAGGTTAAGAGCAATATCTTGAATTCAATTCTATATTTTATTGGGAGCCAATGTAAAGAAGCTACACACGTGGACAAAATTGTTGGTACCCCTCTGTTAATGAAAGAAAAACCCACAATGGTCACAGAAAAAACTTGAATCTGACAAAAGTGGTAATAAATAAAAATTTTATGAAAATTAACCAATGAAAATCAGACAATCCTTTTGAATTGTGGTTCAACAGAATTACTTTAAAAAAACAAACTCATGAAACAGGCCTGGACAAAAATGATGGTACCCTTAACTTAATATTTTGTTGCACAACCTTTTGAGGCCAGTTTAGAAAGCCTGGGATTGGAGGATCTCCTCAATCCCACTGATACGCCTTCCACAGAGGAAGCAGGGTTTGGGGACGAGGGGGATGACTCGCCTATCACAGGGGCTGAGGTCGCCAAGGTGGTTAAAAATCTCCTTGGTGGCCGGGCCCCGGGGGCGGATGAGATTCGCCCTGAGTACCTCAAGGCCCTGAATGTTGTAGGGCTGTCATGGTTGACACGCCTCTGCAACAATGCGTGGAGGTTGGGGGCAGTGCCTTTAGCATGGCAAACCGGGGTGGTGGTTCTTCTTTTCAAAAAAGGGGACCAGAGGGTGTGCTCCAACTTTAGAGTTGGAGCCCACCCTCCCTGGGAAGGTCTATGCCAAGGTACTGGAGAGGAGAGTCCGGCCGTTGGTCGAATCTCGGATTCAGGAGGAGCAATGTGGTTTTCGTCCTGGCCGTGGCACATCGGACCAGCTCTTTACCCTCTCAAGAATTCTCGAGGGTTTGTGGGAGTTTGCCCAACCAGTTTACATGTGTTTTGTGGACTTTGAGAAGGCATTCGACTGCGTCCCTCGTGGTTTTTTGTGGGGGGTGCTTCGGGAGTATGGGGTATCGGGCTTGTTGTTACGAGCTATTCGGTCTCTGTACGACCATTGTGAGAGTTTGGTTCGTATTGCCAACACTCGGTCGGACTCATTCCCAGTGAGAGTTGGACTTCGCCAGGGCTGCCCTTTGTCACCGATCCTGTTCATAATTTTTATGGACAGAACTTCTAGGCACAGCCAAGAAATGGAAGGTGTCATGCTTGGTGACCACAGGATCTCATCTCTGTTGTTTGCACATGATTTTGTCCTGTTGGCTTCATCCAGCAATGACCTACAGTTCTTGCTGGGACGGTTTGCCGCTGAGTGCGAAGCGGCTGGGATGAGAATCAGCACCTCCAAGTCCGAGTCCATGGTCCTCAGCCGGAAAAAGGTGGATTGTCCTCTCCGGGTTGGGGACAGGCTCCTGCCCCAAGTGGAAGAGTTCAAGTATCTTGGGGTCTTATTCACGAGTGAGGGGAGAATGGAGTGAGAGATTGACAGACGGATTGGAGCAGCATCTGCAGTGATGCGGACGTTGTACCGGTCTGTTGTGGTGAAGAGCAATTCAGGGAGGGAGCTGAAGTGAAGAGGGAGCTGAGTTCTAAGGCAAAGCTGTCAATTTACCAGTCAATCTACGTTCCTACTCTCACCTATGGTCACGAGCTTTGGGTAATGACCGAAAGAACAAGATCGCGGATGCAAGTGGCTGAAATGAGCTTTCTCCGTAGGATTGCTGGACTCATCCTCAGAGACAGGGTGAGGAGCTCAATCATCCAGGAGAGGCTCAGAGTAGAACCGCTGCTCCTCCACACTGAAAGGAGTCAGTTGAGGTGGTATGGGCATCTGATTAGGATGCCTCCTGGACGCCTCCCACTTGAGGTGTTTCGGGCACGTCCCACTGGGAGGAGACCCCGGGGCAGACCCAGGACTCAGTGGAGAGACTATGTCTCCCAGCTGGTCTAGGAACGCCTTGGTATCCTCTCTGAAGAGCTGCAGCAGGTGGCTGGGGAGAGGGAAGTCTGGGCTTCTCTGCTTGAACTGCTGCCTCTGCGACCTGGACCTCCAGAAAAGCGGTAGAAGATGGATGAATGGATGGATGGAACCTTTTGAGGCAATCACTGCAATCAAACGATTTCTGTAACTGTCAATGAGACTTCTGCACCTCTCAGCAGGTATTTTGGCCCACTCCACATGAGCAAACTGCTCCAGTTGTCTCAGGTTTGAAGGGTGCCTTCTCCAGATGGCATGTTTCAGCTCCTTCCACAGATGTTCAATAGGATTCAGATCAGGGCTCATAGAAGGCCAATTTAGAATAGTCCAATGTTTCGCTCTTAGCCATTCTTGGGTGTTTTTAGCTGTGTGTTTTGAGTCATTATCCTGTTGCAAGACCCATGACCTGCGAATGAGACCAAGCTGTCTGACACTGGGCAGCACATTTCTCTCTAGAATACCTTGATAGTCTTGACATTTCATTGTACCCTGCACAGATTCAAGACACCCTGTGCCAGATGCAGCAAAGCAGCCCCAAGACATAACAGAACCTCCTCCATGTTTCACAGTAGGGACAGTGTTCTTTTCTTGGTATGCTTCATTTTTGCGTCTGTGAACATAGAGCTGATGTGCCTTGCCGAAAAGTTCCAGTTTTGTCTCGTCTGTCCATAGGACATTCTCCCAGAAGCTGTGTGGCTTGTCAACATGCAGTTTGGCAAATTCCAGTCTGGCTTTTTTATGATTTGTTTTCAACAGTGGTGTCCTCCTTGGTTGTCTCCCATGAAGTCCACTTTGGCTCAAACAACGACGGATGGTGCGATCTGACACTGATGTACCTTGACCTTGGAGTTCACCTTGAATGTGTTTAGAGGTTGTTCTGGGCTCTTTTGTTACCATTCGTATTATCCGTCTCTTCCATTTTTCATCAAGTTTCCTCCTGCGGCCACGTCCAGGGAGGTTGGCTACAGTCCCGTGGATCTTAAATTTCTGAATAGTATGTGCAACTGTAGTCACAGGAACATCAAGCTGCTTGGAGATGGTCTTATAGCCTTTACCTTTAACATGCTTGTCTATAATTTTCTTTCTAATCTCCTGAGACAACTCTCTCCTTTTCTTCCTCTGGTCCATGTTTAGTGTGGTACACACCATGTCACCAAACAGCACAGTGACTACTTGTCACCCTTTAAATAAGCCGGCTGACTGATTACAAGTTTGTAGACACCTGTGATGTTAATTAGAGGACACATCTTGGTTGAATATGTCCCTATGGTCACATTATTTTCAATCTTTTCTAGGGGTACCATCATTTTTGTCCAGGCCTGTTTCATGAGTTTGTTTTTTAAAGTAATTCTGTTGAACCACAATTCAAAAGCATTGTCTGATTTTCACTGATTAATTTTAACAGAATTTTTATTTATGACCACTTTTGTCAGATTCAAGTTATTTCTGTGACCATTGTGGGTTTTTCTTTCATTAATAGAGGGGTACCAACAATTTTGTCCACGTGGTAAGACTGCAGTAATGTGATCTCTTCTCCCTGTTTTCAGTGATGTAAGGTCATAGCTTGGATTCAGTTGTCAGATAAGTTGTTGGAAGCCAGGTTTCTCCAGTGTGTAAACAGGGATCTGGTCCATGCAAATGTATTCAGCTATAGCCCTGTTTATTTTCTGTGCTTCTGGTAACTGGGCACCAGACTTTTGCTGATAAAATAGAATTGGTATGGGAGGCTCCCACAGTTTCTGTATAGTTGGTGGTCCATTTTTCTTCAATCTGGCTTCAATCTGGGACTTTTAAGAGAAACATAACACTTTTCAAACATAAATCTTATGCTGTTAAATTAACATATTTGTATTAATGTTACAGATAGGTAGGATTGATAACATCTGCTGCCTGGCTTTACTACTAGCGTTAGTTGTTTTATCATTAGCTGCTAGTTGAATGATAACAAGAGACAGCTAATGTGGCTGTCAGCAAAATCACTCTATTAAAGCAAGAAATGTGTGTGTGTGTGTCTGTCACGTTTATAGGACATCACAGGACGGCCTATGATCTCTGCCTGATCATCATAGGATGTCCTATGAACTCAGGCATCGTAGGACTCGCAATGCCATCATAAAGATAAGATGTCTATATGATGGCACATAGACAAATGTATCTTTATGACGTCATATAGACCATCACTCACGATGCCAAGACTAATGTCTCTTTAGGACATCATAGGACGGCCTATGATCTCTGCCTGATCATCACAGGACGTCCTATGAACTCAGGCATCATAGGACTCACGATGCCGTCAAAGATATTTGCGATGCCGTCAATGTCGTTTTTAAAGACGATGCCTAGACTAATCTGTCTTTATGATGTCATATGACTCAAAATTGGTAAGGTGAATAAGTCACAGGGCCAGTCTTTACATGGCGTTTGTGTTTTCTGCACAACAGATTTCTTCAGCCATTGCCAATTCTACACTGCCGCAAGCACAGTTGCCAGATCAAGCAGTCTTCATATTGTTGCTCAAGATGAAGAAACTAAGCAAAAGCGTCACCTTCTCAGCAATGTCGTTTTTAAAGAGGTGCTGACACAATAAAAATGTGTAACCTTGAAGAATGCCAGTCTACACTACAAATGTGTAAAATGCCAAGCAAAGCGCTGATTTTCTCCAGGTGCTCCGGTTTCTTGGTTTCTACGGGCATGCACAGGCCTTCCTGAACAGGGTCGAAAGCCACTTTTTAATCAGATCTATTTTCACGATCCTGCCCATGAACTGGAATTACGACACACCTATCCCTCAACCAGTGGTCTGAACGAAGAAGAATAAGACCCACCAGATGGACAGCAATAGAATGAGGAAAACTGCTGCCCGTCAGAAAAGATGCCGTGAACATGAAGCACCTCAAGTTCCAGCAGTACGCCGCAGGCATGACTGTGAACAACACAACTGTCTGAGACAGGAGGAGACCCTTCAGCAACGGGCATGCAGAAATACTTGCTTATACTTGGTTTCTACGGGCATGGACGGGTATGTACTAGTATTAAGTTAAAAGAGCTTATTTTAATATGCATCACCGATCAGGTTAATGGTCTTAAATGTACACAAAAAAGCTGTAAAAGTATGACAAAGAAGTAACAAATTTATATTAAAAAGATCCAAATTCATATTAAAAGAAGTGACTTTTCAGAAAAATGGTTCTGAATATTTGGATGTTCACTCTGGATTGCTCCAGATGATTATGATTATGATTCATTATGAGGTTGATTCAGAGGCCCAAACTGGTATAACTAGTAATGCGTTAACATGTGCCATCAGTCAAGTTAATGTTTATGATAAATGTTTAATACTTTTATGTTGTTGAAAGGGGAGCTTTAGTGTTGAGTCTTTAAGATGCTTACCGAGTTTGTTGTGCTGATCAACTTCATCATCACCACTTTAGAGCAATGCTTGCATAAAATAAAGGCTTATTAATATCCTTAGCATCACCCTAGTTGTGTGCCTTGTATGCAAATTACTTTCAAATGGAACTTTGATTTTTTTTTTAAATTTTCAACTAAAATTGGTCACAAAGGCTCTTAAACTGCAGGTGTTGCCATGTTAAGTTAGTTTTGTGGTGAGATACCAGTCAGCAGCAACTGTTCAACTGTTAGTGAGGGGAGGGGAGGGCCCGTGCCCCTGTCTGTGTCCTGCAGTGGTACAGTGAAGTCAGCTGGAAATGAAAATGCCTCAACAAGTATCAAAACCGACAGAAAATTTTCAATACCTATTTGAGAATTTTTTTTGACAATTCTATGTGAATATACAGTACAAACCCAAATCAGAAAAAAGTTGAGATGGTATGGAAGATGCAAATATAAAATCCTGTAGTGATGAGTTATTCTCAAATGTGCTTTGGCTTTTATTTCATTGCAGACAGTATGCTTCAAAGATATAGGTTTTGGCTCATCAACTTCATTACCATTGTTAATATACGTACATCCATTCCTGCATTTCAGGCATGCAACACATTCCAAAAAAGTTGGGATGAAGAAAACTTTTACCACTTTATATGCAAATCTCTTCAAACATATCTTTGAGGAACACCGTTTTAAAATATTTCAATAATTTTTTTCCCTCATGCATTTGTAGACAGTCTGGAACTTCTTGGCTCATCTTTGCACCTCACAGACTTGCAGTCAAGTCTGGAATCACATCATTATTTGTTTACCCCATATCTATGGTTCACACTATTTGCAATGAAATAAAAGTACATGTAAATTTAAGAATAGCAGTCTTTTTTTTTCCTTTTATGAAATATTAAATTTTAATGATATGGAGAAATTGATATCATTACACAGTAAAGGTGACATCTCAGAAGTGAGTGGGTTGTTTAACCACCATTAAGTCCAGTAAAAGGATTGAGTCAGGGGTTTAGTGGTCACATGAACCTACTGTATACTGCCAGTGCTAAGTGAGTTCATTTGGATCACGTTCTGCACTCTTTTTGCTCCTGGAATCATCATACTCACTCTGATCTGTTTGTTTTCTTCCCGTAGCCTCTGAGCCTCCATCTGCAGCCTCTTACACTCCTCCATGATTTTCTTCACCTCCCCGTCGTCGAGGGTGGAGCTCAGAGACTTTGCAGACAGTGTGGAGGAATCTGACTTCAGAATGCTGGATGATATCTTGTTGGGCTCTGTGTCTCCATGCTGTAAATGGGGCAAAATACCAAGTTAAAATGTTTCCATGGCAATGATTTGGCTGGGATATGGGTAAAAAACTGTTTACATTAGAGGACTTTCACACTGTATTCATGAGCACAAAACCTCCTCTGTATGTCTGAGGGAAGGTTCACCCAGGGGTGTCTTTCATAAGTGGATACGGCTGCTTTCTTTCATCGTTATCTCTGTCTAATGGACTCTGGTGCGCAGAGCAGGGAACTCCAGAGATACACACAGTCATGTCTCATTGCTGTAAATGGATTGAAAACTACCCACAGGTCCTTTTCCTCTCTAGCTGCGTTTGTGAAGCCAGTTGACTCAGCTCATAACATGACTTAATAATAATGTCTCTATAGCTAAGGGGAATGTGAGATCTCAGTGGAATCACAATAACAATAAAAATAAAATGACTGAGAATGAGTCAAGTATCCCTCTGAAGGGGTGTTGATGCCTTTGGGTTTTTGCTGCGGTAGGGATAGAGAGAGAGATAAGAGGGAAAGACCAATAACTAAAATGTCAACACAACATGATTAAACAAAACCTGAAATAGTATATTGTAAGTGTGCAAAAATAGAAGAATACGATGAAGACAATGCAGAGCAGTAATGACATCAGACATTAGTGTTTCAAAATTAATGCAGCCGCTTGTTGAAATTTACACTAACAAGTTAAGGTTGCATCATGGCAGAGAAAGAAGCAAAACAACTTCAAAGTAAATGAATGCCATACTGACAATTTTATTACAATATGGAAGCCTGCTTAGGTCAAATACTGGCATTAAGAAAATAATTAATAATTTGCTAATTCTCAGTGATATACAATTTGAGGAGACAAAGCATACGTATCGGGTGCTCATCTGGGTCTATAAAACTTCAACCCTAATATTTCTCACATCAAGAATGTCAACAACACTGGAGAACACACAAACTCTTATCTGGTTGGACAAGGGAAGAACTGTGTATGCTTACTGATTTGTCGTTCTCCACAGGCATGTCAAAAACACATCTCAGTTTGGAGTCCATCAGCTCCTCTGGTTTAGCCTCCTTCCACTGGGAGGACAGAGAAAAGAAATTCACTAACTACAGGTGCAAAGCAGTGAGAAACATCTACATCTGTTGAAACATGTCAAGCAACAAGTACAGTTTAAAAAAAATGGCTAAGAAAGTGTTACAGTTTGAAATATAGCAGCAAGAGCAGTTAGGAGCAAAGAGACTAGCTGCCCATTTCACCTTTAGGGGGGAGCAAATGATAGACTACATTTATATTATAAGCCAAATAGTTCAACTCTGTATTGACAGTTGGCATTGGTAGTTACAAGTGACATTTAACAGACACTAATATAACCACATCTGCCCTCATGTCAAAACTAGAAGCGGGTTCAAAATATCAAAGAATCGATATTGAATCATTTTATTTGAATGAACCGATACTGATTCACAAAACCCTAGGATCAGTTTTTTAAAGACACACTGCAGTGGATATAAATCCCCTTAAAAATATATCAACATCGTCTAAAATGGTATCTTATGTCCTCCCCCCCACACACACAAAAAACTTTCATTGTCTTACAGTTGCATGTAAAAAGAAATTGCCATTTCCTCCTCCTTTAAATACCAAGATCTAATTAGGCCCACCCACATCCCACCCACCAGGACACAGAAGTCTGCAAGCTGCCAAATTTGAACAGCCAGTGCTTAGTCCTGATTGGTTCACCTGTTATAGCGACATCACAAAAATGCTCCATCTAAACTTGCCTTTTCCCAAGGGGAAGAGCATAACTGAATTTTCACAGCACAAAAACACAGACATGATGCAAAAGAGTGATTTTAGAATAGAATAGGCTTTATTGTCATTGTACAGTACAACGGAATTGTGGGTGCTCCACCAGGTTGCTGGGCAACAGAGTAAGAGAGAAGGATTAGATAAAACACGGTTACAAGACACACAATTAATCACAAGACTGAAATAAAAATAACCCAGGATTCTGGAAATATACACAGGTATGGTAGTGGCTTCACGGATGGAACTACAGTGGGGTAAAAAAGTATTTAGTCAGCCACCAATTGTGCAAGTTCTCCCACTTAAAAGATGAGAGAGGTCTCCAATTTTCATCATAGGTATACCTCAACTATGAGAGACAAAATGAGGAAAAACAAAAATCCAGAAAATCACATTGTCTGATTTTTAAAGAATATATTTGCAAATTATGGTGGAAAATAAGTATTTGGTCAATAACAAAAGGTCATCTCAATACTTTGTTATATAACCTTTGTTGGCAATGACAGAGGTCAAACGTTTTCTGTAAGTCTTCACAAGGTTTTCACATACTGTTGCTGGTATTTTGGCCCATTCCTCCATGCAGATCTCCTGTACAGCAGTGATGTTTTGGGGCTGTCGCTGGGCAACACAGACTTTCAACTCCCTCCAAAGATTTTCTATGGGGTTGAGATCTGGAGACTGGCTAGGCCACTCCAGGACCTTGAAATGCTTCTTGCAGAAGCCACTCCTTCGTTGCCCGAGCGGTGTGTTTGGGATCATTGTCATGCTGAAAGACCCAGCCCGTTTCAATCTTCAATGCCCTTGCTGGTGGAAGGAGGTTTTCACTCAAAATCTCACGATACATGGCCCCATTCATTCTTTCCTTTACACGGATCAGTCATCCTGGTCCCTTTGCAGAAAAACAGCCCCAAAGTATGATGTTTCCACTCCCATGCTTCACAGTAGGTATGGTGTTCTTTCTCCTCCAAACACGACAAGTTGAGTTTTTACCAAAAGTTCCATTTTGGTTCATCTGACCATATGACATTTCTCCCAATCCTCTTCTGGATCATCCAAATGCACTCTACAAACTTCAGACGGGCCTGGACATGTACTGGGCTTAAGCAGGGGGACATGTCTGGCACTGCAGGATTTGAGTCCCTGGCGGCGTAGTGTGTTTCTGATGTAGCCTTTGTTACTTTGGGCCCAGCTCTCTGCAGGTCATTCACTAGGTCCCCCCGTGTGGTTCTGGGATTTTTGCTCACTGTTCTCGTGATAATTTTGACCCCACGGGGTGAGATCTTGCATGGAGCCCCAGATCGAGGGAGATTATCAGTGGTCTTTTATGTCTTCCATTTTCTAATAATTGCTCTCCCACAGTTGATTTCTTTCACACCAAGCTGCTTACCTATTGCAGAATCAGTCTTCCCAGCCTGGTGCAGGTCTACAATTTTGTTTTCTGGTGCCTTTGACAGCTCTTGGCCAAAGTGGAGTTTGGAGTCTTGACTGTTTGAGGTTGTGGACAGGTGTCTTTTATACTGATAATGAGCTCAAACAGAGCCATTAATACAGGTAACGAGTGGGAGGACAGAGGAGCCTCTTAAAGAAGAAGTTACAGGTCTGTGAGAGCCAGAAATCTTTCTTGTTTGTAGGTGACCAAATACTTATTTTACTGAGGAATTTACCAATTAATTCATTAAAAATCCTTCAATGTGATTTTCTGGATTTTTTTTTTTTCTCATTTTGTCTCTCATAGTTGAGGTATACCTATGATGAAAATTGGAGACCGCTCTCATCTTTTAAGTGGGAGAACTTGCACAATTGGTGGCTGACTAAATACTTTTTTGCCCCACTGTATGTACATAAGAGTGTGGCATGTAGAACACACAATTGAATAAAATGGCCGAAAGATTATGGAAAATATACATAGTAGTAGTTTCACAGATGGGTCAATATACATGAAAATACAGAGTTCAAAGACAAAAGTGTTATTGTGATAATTAAAAAGGTCCTCAGTTCTGTGCATGTGAGCATTCGGAGGGAGGGGGGTGAGGCCTCTGACTGTTTGCAGTTCAGATGGCCCAGGGGAAGAAACTGTTTGTTAGTCTGGAGGTGTGGGACCTGATTAATCTGAACCGTCGTCCAGAGGGGAGCAGGTCAAACAGGTTGTGGGCAGGATGTGAGGGGTCTCCTGTGATGGCCTTGATCTTTCTGAGACAGGAGGATCTGGAGATGTCCTCCAGGGAGGTCAGAGAGCCACTGATGATTTTTGGGGCGGTGTTGATGACGCCTCTGCAGCAGCCTTCCTGTTCTCAAGCCGTGGAACCGGCGTACCACACACCCAGACAGTAGGTGGAGCACGCGCTCTACTGAGCAGCAGTAGAAGGCCAGCAGCAGCTTCTGTCCAGGTTGTTCTTCCTCAGACATGGAGAAGTGCAGGCCACTGCTGGGCTTTCTTCACCAGGGGCCTTGGTGCTGACAGTCCAGGAGAGGTCGAAGGAGATGTGGGTGCCCAGGAACCTGAAGGTGGGGATGGTTTCCACGCGGTCACCATTTATGGGGGTGGGGTGGGGGGTGGGGGGTCCTGTCTATTCTTTCTGAAGTCCAGTATGAGTTTTGGGGTTTTTGGACATTAAGTTTCAAGTCGTTTGCTTAACACCACAGCAGCACATTCTCTACCTCCGCCCTGTATGCCTTCTCATCATCATCAGTGATGAGCCCAACCAAGGTGGTAATGCCCACATACTTCACGATGACAGTGGTTGGGTGGATTGGAATACAGTCAAAGGTATACAGGAAGTACAGTAAAGGGCTTAGCACGTAGCCCTGGGGGGAACCAGTTCTGACAGACTGTGTGGAGGAGTGGTGGAGGCAGAGTCTGACTGTTTGTGGGCAGTTGGTGAGAAAGTTTTTTATGCGGGGGGGGGGGGGGGGGGTCTGGAGGAGGTGCAGTTTATTTATCAGGATGTCCGGGATGATTGTGTTGAAAGCTGAGCTGTAGTCCACAAAGAGCATCCTCACATAGTTCCTTGGGTTCTCCAGGTGGCTCTGCACTCTGTGGAGTGTGGTGGTGATGGTGTCTTCCGTAGACCGGTTCTCCTTATAGGCGAACTGGTGAGGGTCGAAGGAGGGGGGAAAACAGTCTGTGATGTGCTGGGACACCAGTCACTCAAAACACTTCATGACAACAGATGTGAGTGCTATGGGTCTGTAGTCGTTCAGGCAGTCAATTGCTGACTTTTTGGGGATGGTGATGGAAGCCTTGAGGCAGGAGGGGGCAGTGGCATATGTCAGGGAGAGGTTGAACAGTTTGGTGAGGATCTCTGCCAGCTGCACATGCTTTGACCACCGCTCCTGGGATGCCGTCAGGACCAACAGCTCTGCAGGGGTTCACTGCTCTCAGTTGCCTCCTCACCTCATGCAACTGTTGGGGGGGGGGGGGGGGGGGGGGGGGCTCAAACCAGGCAAAGAAGCTGTTAAGCTCCTCTACCAGAGTGAGGCTGCTGTTCGGTGTTGGGTGGCCCTGGCCCCTGTAGCTGGTAAGGGCCTGGATCCCTCTCCGCATCTGTCAGGGCAAGTTGTTGTCTGTGAGGAAGCCCTCCACCTTCCTCCTGTAGGCATTCGTAGCATGTTTTATGCCTCTTCTCAGGTTGGCTCTGGCAGTGCTGTACAGAGAGCTGTCCCTCTGCCTGAAGGCTGAGTTGTGAGCTCTGATCAGAGCCTGGACCTCACTGGTCATCCGGGGGTTTCTGGTTTGGAAAGGCCCGAATGTGTTTGGTGACTGTCACATTTTCTACACAGTATTTAATGTAGAAGAGGTCAGACTCGGTGCAGGAGTCCAGGTCCTGCTGTTCAAAGATGTTCCAGTCTGTGCAGCTAAAGAACTTGCTGGAGGAGAGCACTTTTAGGCCAGGTTTTAATTGTTTGTTTGGTTGGGGGGAAACTCTTCCTAAGGGGCGTTTAAGCAGGTATTAGAAGCAGGGGGAGATGGTCTGATTGTCCAAGGTGAGGGAGGGGGGTGGCTCTGTAGGTGTGCTTAATGTTGCTGTAAACATGATTCAGTGTTCTTTCCCCTCTTGTGGGACACTTAACATGTTGGTGGAATTTGGGGAGTACAGTCTTGAAGCAAGTTTTGTTAAAATCCCCTGCAATAATGTGGACTGCGTTGGGGTGATCTTTCTGTTGCCTGCTAACGATGTGTTGGAGGTGGCTGGGTGCTAAGCTAACGCTAGTGTCTGGAGGGATGTAAACAGCTGTTACAATTACTGCCGTTAGCTCGTGGGGTAGATAGAGGGGCCTACACAGAAAGGATATGGTCTCCAAGTCCGGTGAACAGTGGCTTTGAATTATCCTTACTCTTGATATGTCTTGTAAATCATAAAAAACATGTTACAGATATGTTAAAAAGAAACAAAAAAAAAAACTTGATTTTGAATGGACTGTCACTTTAATATGACTTTTCACGTGTGAAAGTTAGAGGTTTAAAGGCGCTCTCATGTGGCTGGAGTCCTGCATTCATATTTTTCACTAAGAGTGTTCCTGGTACAATTTATAGCATTGGGTCTCCGAGAAACTATCATATGCAAGGAAAATAGTTATAATAATGGCAAAATCCTTGACTGAATCAAATCAGATCAAAATTGAACTGAATCACTATCTTCTGAATCGGAATTGACTCAATTCTGGAAAATATTATTTATTCCCAGCTCTAATCAATATGTCAACATACATACAAAACAATATTTGCGTGTCCACTCATTCATTTAAAATTAAGAAAATTAATTTGTTGTTTGTAAGATATGATTGGGATTTTATTCTCGAGGACTGCAAGCAGCTAGTTGGATGTATGAGATGAAGTCCAGAAGAAGGAAGCAAGCCAAACACCAGAACCATGAGCTGTTTTAGGAGCAACTTCCAGCAGTGATACCAACAAGAGCGCTGACTGACCACATCAGCATCCTGCACATGCAATCTGACCGTTCTCAGTGAAGTCACATGACCACATATCAGATCGATATCTGACCTAGGACCACATATAAAAAGTAACTTGGATCTGGTCTGGGGACTTCCGGTTATGGCGGCCGCGTAGGAGGGTGTGCTCTACTCTGCTCTGCTCCTAATGATAAAAAAGTAGGCTAAAACTCTCCCAATTGGAACAAAAACCTATTCTAGCGTTTGGGGGCGGATAGGGTAAAAACTAAGGCTGTGAAATCAGGCGGAGGAAAAACTGATTCGTCGAGACAAGCCAAGTTAACAGATTTCCTACGCATCGTGACGCAGGCAGATAAATTCGCCCGTGGGACCATGGCTGAGGAGGGAGCTAGCGGTGGTTGCGGTGACTGCAGAAGGAACGATGCGGTCCTTGCTGCCATAGCGCTATGAGAACAGACCTTTCGTCTAAGGGTTTGATGGGATTATAGCTGGGCGGTAGAAGCTATGAGAAAGAAATAAGCGACTGTATGGAGCGAATATCGCAGGCAGAGCTCTGGATCTCCAACGCTGAAGATGACGTCAACAGCCTGCAATTAAAGGTCCAAACATCGGAATTAAAAAATAAACGTCTGGAAGATAACGTCTTGGACTTAGAATCCCGGTCGAGACGGAATAATTTAAGGCTTGTGGGCCTTCCGGAGGGGGCGGAGGAACAGGATGTGTGTTCCTTTTTGGAAAAGTGGATTCCAGAAGCGCTGAATAACGCAGATCTACAGTCATCAGTCATCTTGGAAAGCGCACACCGAATAGGCCCACCGAGAGATAAGAAGACAACACCAAGGACGCTGATTATGAAGTTCCTCAACTACAGGGACAAGATGACGGTCTCCAACGCAGCGCGTACTAAAGGAGAAATTAAATACCAGGATCAACAGGTGCAGTTCTACCCAGATTTGGCTGCAGGAATCCAACAATTAAGGAAACAGTTTGACCCCGCCCGTAAAGAGCTGCGCAGCCTTGGGATTCGTCACGGAGTGATTTATCCTACAAGACTGCTGGTCACGTATAAAGGGAGAACCCAAGTCTTTAAGACCCCTCAGGAGGCGCAGGAACTTCATTAAGCAGATCCAAGGAGAGACTGGCGAGAGCCAAGCATGAAGCAAGTAACAAAGATATAAAAGGTAGAATATTTAAGCAAGTGGTCAAAGTATCTGACTGATTTGAAACGATATAGCATGTCTACAAAATATAGATTGTATTATATATTAAAAAAAAAGCTATGATGTACTAGAAGTTTGCTATAAGGAAATTTTGGAGTTAAATTGGAGAGAAACTACAGAAGGAGAGTTATTGGTCATGTTATTAAAAAGCAGCAGAGTCAGGGTGATTGAGAGAGGAAAGAGTGATGGTTTGACCTGATCCTCACGGGGAGGAGGCAGTATCATGCGTATAACGGGAGGACGGATTTGTTGTTTGATTTTGGGGGGATTACCACGAATGTGGGAAGGGGGAATTTGTTTTGTGTGGTAGTTTGTGGGATGAATGTTCAACCATCCATGTTTTGGCTTCTCTGTATGAGCATGTTTATATTGCAAGGTAATCTCAAACTCTTTATTGATCATAGACCAAAGCGTAAGCTTAATTTAACATCATGGGAATTGCAGAGGTCTACAAAATCTAAAAAAACTTAACAAGTTTTGAATAAAATAAAAGACATAGGTTCAAAAATTGTGTTTTTTACAAGAAACTCATCTAATAGAGGAGGATGTAAAAAGAATAAGGAGTAGATGGCAGGGAAGTGTATTCACCTCATCATTTTCATCTCGAGCCAGGGGAGTCATGACTCTCATACATAAATAAGTCCCATTTCAAGTGAAAAATGTAACTGGAGATAAATTGGGAAGATATCTAATCCTCCAAGGATCTTTGTTATTAGAAAATATAAATCTGGTGAATTATATGGTCCCAATATAGATGATCAAAACTTCTTCGTTAATTTATTTCTTACTTTAGCATCACTCACAGGGCTATATATAATAGCAGGGGATTTTAATTGTACATTGAATCCCAGTATAGATAGGTCAACAGGACAGGACTGTACGCACAATGGATGTAGGTTGACCATTAATCATTTCATGAAAGAATTGAGATTGCTAGATATATGGAGAGAAATGAAACCACAAGTCAAAGCCTATTCTTGTTATTCTAACACCTACAAGACATTTTCACGTATTGACTATTTTTTGATCTCCACAGAATTAAGGTCCAAGATTCAAAATTGTTTCTATGATAACATTGTGATCTCTGATCACGCACCCTGCTGTCTAATATACAGTATGTAGATAAGAAATTGACAAAGGTTCCTGGTAGGTGGCAATTTAAGCGTAAATGGCTTCAAGATGAGGAATTTGTTAAGTACATAGAAAAACAGATGAGTTCTTTGATATCAACACTACACAAACATCAGCATGTATAAAGTGGGAAGCTTTCAAAGCTTTTACTAGGGGGCATATTATCAGTTACACAGGTTCAAAATCTAGGAAGACTCGAGAGGAGAGAGTCCAATTGGAACGTAAAATAAAAATTCTTCAAGAAAAAGTGTATGCAGGAAGTAATCCCAAATTAGAGAATGAATTACTGATTCTGAGAGCTGAATATGACAAAAAATCAGCGAATAGAGCTGCCTCGAGTCTTCTAAGATTGAAGCAAACTTTTATGAACAAGGTGAAAAATCAGGAAAATTATTGGCATGGGCAGATTAAACAATTAGAATTTAAAAACACCAATTTCCAGTATATAAGTAACGGACAGGGCGGTTACGAGATCCATTAGAAATTAACAGTGCCTTTAGAGATTATTATGAAAAACTATATGATACAACAAATGAAAATGACTTAAACAAGAACTAAATGGGTTTTTGGACGGATTATCTATACCGTGTATTCCAATGAAAATAGGGAGATACTGGGAGTCAAAAATTAGCAAGAAGAAGTTGGGCTAGCCTTGATTATATGAAATCAGGAAAAGTGCGGGAACCTACGGGGTCTTCCAGTTGACTCTATAAAAAATTTAAGAATAAATTAATAAAACCATTTTTGGAATGGTTTTAGAAGCATTCTAAATAGTAAATTACCAGCCATATATAAATAATTGCCTTATATTTACTGTTGCCAAAAACCAGGTAAACCTTGCTAATAAATGTGAAAGACAATGAGACCATTAAGCCTATTAAATGCAGACCTTAAGATTAATCTGTAAAATTTTAGTCAAGATGACTACACGGAAATATTACCAAAATATTATTAACCGAGATTCAGAATGGCTTTTATAATGGGGAAGACAAGGCTTCCATTGTAAGAAGACTTTTTGACTATTAGTTTATTCTAATAAAGAAGCGCTGGATACAGCTCTCCTATCATTGGATGCTGAAAAGGGCCTTTTGATATGGTCGAATGGCCCTTTTTCTTGAAGGTTTACAAAGGTTTGGACGTGGAAAGATTTTCATAAAATGGGTTCAGATAATATACAATAATGTACAGCAGAAATCCTAACAAATAGCAATATCTCAAAATCAATAAAAATTAACAGAGGTTGTCGACAAGGTTGTCCACTTTCACCTTTACTGTTTACTATGGCAATTGAACCTTTAGCGATGGCAGTACGTTTACATCCACAAATATATGGAATTAAAGTTGGACCAACAGAACATAAAATCTCCCTGTATGCTGATGACATAATTTTGTTTATGTCGAATCTTAAAAAATCAATTCCGACCTTGTTAAATTTAATAAAGAACTTTGGGGAACTATCAGGATATAAAATAAATAAAACTAAATCTTCAATATTAATGCTAAATGAGACCCAGAGAAAGCACCCAGCTCCTGAGGTAAATCAATTCAATGTTGTAAATCAGTTTAAATACTTAGGAATTCAAATTGTGCCTAAGTTAGAATCAGCCGCTAGTATCAACTATGAAGCCTTAATGACAGACATTAATGAGTTACTTCAGAGATGGATGTCAATACCAATGTCGATGATCGGGAGAATTAATATACTTAAAAGTAATATCTTACCCAAAATACTATATTTATTTCAATACATTCCTTTACCACCACCTTCAGATCTATTCTCAAGAATTAAAAAAAAGTTAGTGGAATTTATATGGAACAATAGGAAGGCTAGATTACGTCTGTCCTTACTATATTTACCATTTGATCGTGGAGGTCTGAAATGTCCAAACTTTATGTTGTATTACTGGTCAGCACAACTGAGGTCTATGACATATTATTTTTCATCAAATGATCTCCCTCACTGGACGGAGATGGAATCATACAATTTACCTTTACCTCTTCCCTTATTCATATACTCAGACTCGGCAAAAAAATTACAGAAACAAGTTAAAAATCCTATTGTAAAGCATATGATCAAAATATGGTATGAAATCAAAAAATATTTAAAAGAACCGCACTTATTGTCACAATTTAGCCCAATATGGGGTAATCAATATTTTACACCAGGGAGAGTGGATGCTGTATTTAAATTATGGAATTTAAAAGGGATTCAAAAGATTCAAGACTTATATTTGGCACGTTCAGACAACATAATGTCTTTTGAAGAACTGAGGGCCAAATTTAATCTTAATAGAACACATTTTTTTTAAATATCTTCAGCTTAGGAATTTTATTCGATCAAATCAAAATAATGCTCTCACCTGACCTACCTATTCATACTTGGAAAAAATTTTGACAAAAAATAGTAAGAGAAAGGGTATTATTTCAGAGTTCTATAACTCACTGATATTATCCTCAAGTGAAAACTCACAGAAAAGAATGAATTATTGGAAAGAAGACCTGCAAATTGAAATCTCAGAGGAACAATGGGAATTGGCTTGTACAGAAGCTCAAACCAAATCAATAAATGTACGTCTTAAATTGATACATTTTAAATGGTTAATGCGGATGTATGTTACACCGGTGGAGTTAAATAGATATAACAAAAACATACTAGATATATGCACAAAATGTATGGAAAGTAAAGGAACTCTATTTCATTGTTTATGGGAATGTAGAAAAATTAGAATGTTTTGGGAAGAGGTGAGGGTAACAATTGAAAAAATAATTTCAAAACAACTCATATTGAATCCTAAATTGTTTTTGTTGGGTCTGTATCCAGAAAAGCATAACTTTAATAAGAGTGAAAGAACATTCATAGACCTCAGTGTGCTTAACGCCAAAAAATGTATTGCACTACTGTGGAAAAAGACTCATAGACCAGATGTGACTCAGTGGTTAAGACCGATGTTAACAAACCTTCCACTAGAAAGAATAACATACATATTGAAATCAAAGGAAAATGTGTTTGAGAATATATGGAGACCTTTCATTGATTATGTAAAGAAACTAAACATAACTTCTGAAGAAGAAGGTGATTGATGTGTGTGGACCTTGTAAATTCCAAATTGGTGAATGTATAATATGTATACTTATGCAATGGATTACCTAGGCTAAACAGAGGAGCATTGTTTGACTTGTTTTGTTAATGGTTGTTTGTGTTTTTAGAACATTTATTTTTAATTTACTTTAGTGTTAGGTGTCATGTTTGTTAAAAAAAAGTTCAATAAAAATACTGTGGAAAAAAAAAAACTTGGATCTGGTCTGATTTTAGATCAGATTTGTACAGTCAAAAAGCTCATTAAAATGGAACTGTTTCACGAAACATTTATGTTTTCAGGGTGTGAAAAAAATGGATTTAAGTCACTTCAGGCTGCTGGTCTGAACATAGACAAGTCCTTTGTGTAATATTCTCAAAAATTTGTTTCTATTGGTAATTACTTTAGGTAATTTTCTGTATATAAAACATAAAAACAGTCTTTGTGATAATGAAAATCAACATTCAAGCATGCCGGTATGAATATGAAGTTTGTTGTATGAACTACTTGATAGCGTTGAAATAATGAATATAATTCCAAATATATTAAAAACAAAATTTAAAAAAAAATTCTAGATAAATACAATGTCTCAGTAAAATACAGCATTATGTGTATTTTTCTGACAAACATTCAGAACACCCAAATGAAAACATTTCCACCTAGTTTTAACATTTTAATACTCTTACAAATTCTTACCCACTGTATAACAGACCAGTCTTTATGACTTAAAAAATATTCCTATGAAGTCAATAATATAGTGATTAAGAATTATATCCAAAAGAGTGACTAATACATTTTTGTTTCTATAGTAACTTTAGCACCATTAAATGTATTAAAAGTCACATCTGAGACTTTAATTTGGAAGGCTATTTAAATTGTAAACCATGCTGGTTATTATGACCCTACTACTGTATATTTGTTAACATGAGTCCCCTGATATTAATTGACATAGTAGGCCTTAGTATCTTACAAATAATGTATACAGCAAATACAAACTGACTCCCACACTACATTCTGAAGCTGTTTGAAATGAGAGCAAGTGTGTATGAAATTAGGGAAATTGTTATATAAACAAACAAAAACAAGGATTAGACCTAATTTTAAATGTAGATGCATTTCTGTTACAGTCGTAAAACTTTAGAATACATGTAATAATAATTGAAAGTCTGTAGTTCACTTTTAAAGTTCAAAAAATGTTTAAAATGTGGTGATTAAGAAATATACTGTAAATGAGTTATGATTTATGATATGAAAGAAAATGTTATATGTTACATGTCAAAACATCAGACAATGCTTTTGAATTGTGGTTCAATAGAATTACTTTAAAAAACAAACTCATGAAACAGGCCTGGACAAAAATGATGGTAACCCTAGAAAAGACTGAAAATAATGTGACCATAGGGACATGTTCAACCAAGATGTGTCCTCTAATTAACATCACAGGTGTCTACAAACTTGTAATCAGTCAGTTGCACATATTATTCAGAAATTTAAGATCCACGGGACTGTAGCCAACCTCCCTGGACGTGGCCGCAGGAGGAGACAGATAATACGAATGGTAACAAAAGAGCCTAGAAAAACTTCTAAACACATTCATGGTGAACTCTAAGGTCAAGGTACATCAGTGTCAGATCGCACCATCCGTCGTCGTTTGAGCCAAAGTGGACTTCATGGGAGACGACCAAGGAGGACACCACTGTTGAAAACAAATCATAAAAAAGCCAGACTGGAACTTGCCAAACTGCATGTTGACAAGCCACACAGCTTCTGGGAGAATGTCCTATGGACAGACAAGACAAAACTGGAACTTTTGGCAAGGCACATCAGCTCTATGTTCACAGACACAAAAATGAAGCATACCAAGAAAAGAACACTGTTGTAGAAGAGCTTGGAAATGAAGAGGCGATTTGGTTTATAAGCAAAGCTTTAATATTCAGCTCTTCTAACAAGTCTCATCTGGTGCAGAGAGTGGCAGAAGGGAAAAGGGAGAGAATCTCTCCCACTCCCTGATTATATACATGCACACAACAAAAGACATGCATAACAAAGGCTGACATCCCTCATTATCTTAATCCCCCCATTGTCCTGGTATTTCCTCTCCTCGCCTTGGGGGGTGAGGGTGGCTCCTCCGGTCTCCTCCGCCGCATCCGGGAACGTCTTTGTTCTTCGCTCGGCGGGTGAGAGTCCTTTGTCCTTTCAGAGGTGTGAAGTTCTTTACATATGTAATCACCAAACATTTCCACATGCTTTAACATATGTAGGTTATGGAATATATGGTCAATATAGACCACAACTGTCCCTACTGTGAAACATGGAGGAGGTTCTGTTATGTTCTGGGGCTGCTTTGCTGCATCTGGCACAAGGTGTCCTGAATCTGTGCAGAGTACAATGAAATCTCAAGAATATCAAGGTATTCTGACTTCCGGTCTGGACACCATGGTGATAGCAGCTTAACGCTGAAGCTCCCAGACCCAATCCGTGAAAATACCTTGAAAAAAAAAATGGATTTTTGGAAGAATGAAAATCAAAAGACAAAGTCATTATGCCTAAAGGAAAACAGAAGAGATCGACATTTACCAGGCCAAGACACGCATCGGCCAGAGAATCTGACCTGGAGGACATCCACTCAGAAGCAGAGGAGCTGAATGAAGCTAGCAACACGGTTAGCTTAAAAATGGTACTTCAAGAATTAAGACAAATTTCGCCAAGAGTGTTGGGCCGAATTTCATGAAATTAAAGACGAAATAAAAAGGACAAACAGCAGAGTGCACAGGGCTGAGGACCCCGAATCATGGAAGCAGAGGAAAGATAAAAGGGCTGGAAGAAACCGTGCTGGAACTACTCAAACGACAGTCAAGACTGGAGGCTAAGCTAACCGACCAAGAAGGAAGACTAAGAAGAGACAACATAAGAATTCATGGTCTGAAAGAAGGAGTCAAGGACGGTTTCACCACAATGGCTGCATGCGTGGAATCCATACTGAGAGAGAAGTTGGAAATTCCCCAATCCACCGACTTGAAGATAGAAAGGGCGCACCGTACATTAGCCCCAAGGCCATCGGCGGGAGCGCCACCAAGATCGGTGGTGGTGAAGTTCTCCAACTCCAGAATAAAAGAAGAGGTTGTGAGACTGGCTTAGCAGAAAAACGGACTTATGCACCAAGAGGGAAAAGTTTTTGTGGAGCACGACTACGCTCCGGAGGTCCTTAAAAAGCGTCGGGAATACAACGACGCTAAAAAGGTACTACGAGAGAAGAAACTGCGCTTTCAAACTCCATTTCTGGCGAAGCTGTGGGTTTTTTACGGAGATGAGACGTGTCTCTACAACTCGGCGGAAGAAGCAACCACGGATATGGCGAGAAGAGGGCTCCCGGTAACGGTGTATAAACCCGCAGCAGACCCAATCGAAAGAATCAAGGCTCAAACGTGGTGCACACAGAGACCCTCAAAATCCACGAGCCAGCAGCAGGAAACCCAGCTCCAGGGCTATAAGGAAAAACTGAGCGTTTACAGGAGGGAATAACGATATTTTAGTCAATCTGCGCATCCAATCTCCTCTACAAGGTAACAAACATTAAAGGAGATAGCATGAATCAGCAAGTATCAAGTGGTAAACATTTCATGGAACAGACATAATATTAGAAACAAATAAGTCTTTAAAAAAAAAAAAAAACTTGTTAAACTAGAAATGTGACAATGAACCACATGAACTCTCCACACTAACAAATACTGTATTAACGTGATTGCTTGCTGTGATGGTGGTGGGAGGGTGCACACAATTTCATAGGGTATAGGCATAAAAAAAATAAAATAAAATCATTACAAGTTTGGATTGGGATCTGAAATTCACGTTAAAAACATGGGACAACTTACAGGGGTAAGAGAGGGCCCTCAACACGTAACAGAGTTTGAGGAATTTCCGTCAGAGCCAACGCACCAGCAAGGCTCTTCTAAGGTCACTAAAAAGACCTCAGTTCGGGAAGATCTTTTGTCAGTTTTTTGTTTTAAAGTTTTATATACTATGTTCTTAATGTTTTTTATGTTCTTAATGTTCTTTCAGTTTCTGAGTAGCATAAAAGAGGGCCACCACACTGTTATACTAAATAAGACAACACAATGGAGAAACAGGGTGTAACCAAAATAATCTCATATAATGTAAAAGGGATCCTGAATCCAGTTAAAAGATCCAAGATTCTAGGCAAAATGAAAAAAGACAAAGCAGGAATAATATTTTTACAGGAAACCCACCTAACAGACGTGGAGCACACTAAACTTAACAGACAAGGGTTTAAAATGATCTCTTCATCTTCATATAAGTCAGGGAGGAGGAGGGGGGTAGCGACATTGATCTCAACCAAAATTATATTTGAAAAAAAATCAGAACACAAAGATAAAGAAGGGAGATTCAGCATGGTACTTGGTCGGCTAGAGGGAGAAGATATCACTCTGCTGAATGTATATGCACCTCCAGGGGCTAACTGGAAATTTTATAAAAATGTATTTGACCTAATGACAACTAAAGCCCAAGGTTTAGTGATATGTGGTGGAGACTTCAATCTAAGACTGAATCCATACTGGGATGCATCAGGTAATTCTCCACATCAAAATAACACTCAAAGTAGAAAAACTCGGATGCTACTAAAAGAAATGGGAATCTGTGATGTGTGGAGGGAATTCAACCCCAGTGTAAAAGATTATACATTTTACTCAGCACCACATTCATCATACTCAAGGATTGACTATATTTTTATGTTTAATAGAGACATTGGAAGAGTAAAAACATGTAAAATAGGACTGATGGATCTCTCTGATCACAGTCCGATCTATATGGACTTCAGTATCCAAAAATACACAAATAATACATTTTCTTGGAGGTTAAATTCAAATGTCCTGAAAGGACCACTGAAAGATGAATTGGAATCAGATATTCTCAGATATTTGGAAGAAAATGATAATGGAGAAGTATCCCCTTTAATACTGTAGGACGCATGCAAAGCTGTAATAAGGGGAAAGATTATCACAAAACTGGCAATCCAAAAGAAACTGAGACAAGAAAAACTAAACAAATTAGAGTCAGAACTTAAGAAACTAGAAAAAGAGCACAAAGACAACACTCATTCTAATGACTCGCTCAAAATTAAGGAAATTAAAAAACAAATAAATGAGATCTACACAATAGAATTCCAGAAGAAACTTACATTTCTGAAACAAAAATACTATGAAACAGGTAGCAAATCGGCAAAATTACTAGCCTATAAATTGAGGAACAGCAAACGGAGAGAGCAATCTACAAAATCAGAGACCCAGTATCAAAGGAAATAAAATTTAGAATTCAGGAAATTCTTAAAAGCTTCGAGAACTACTACAAGAACTTATACTCCCTCAAAAAAACATAAAAACGCATCCGAAGCCTTCCTAAATACATTAAACCTTCCCCAACTTACTGAGTCACAAAATAAAACACTATTGTCAGAAATACAACCTAAAGAATTAGAAAAAGCAATTATGAAACTTAAAGCTAACAAATCCCCAGGAGCAGATGGCTATACAGCAGAGTGGTACAAAACCTTTAAACAGCAACTATCTCCTCTCCTCCTGAAAACATTTAACTATGTCCTCCACACAGGAGAAATCCCCCCTCCTGGAGAGAAGGGGTCATAGCAGTCATACCTAAACCTGAAAAAGGATAAACTAGACTGCTCCAACTACAGACCAATCAGTGTGTTAAATCAGGACTATAAGCTTTTTACCACTATCCTTGCCAAAAGGTTAGAAAATATACAGACAGACTTAATTCATTTAGACCTAACAGGTTTTATAAGACAAAGACAGACACAAGATAACATTAGACGCACTTTACACATAATTCATCATATAAAAAAATATAATTTAAATGCAGCCATACTGGGATTAGATGCTGAAAAAGCATTTGATTCGGTTGACTGGTCTTTCCTATATAGAATCTTATCCAGTTTCAATTTTCATAACAACTTCATTAGAACTATTCAGGCATTATATAAAAAACTAACAGCTAAAATAAGGATTAACGGTAAATTATCATCATCTTTTGAGCTGGAAAGAGGATGTCGTCAGGGCTGCCCCTTGTCTCCACTGCTCTTTGCAATCTTCATAGAACCTCTGAGCCAATGGATAAGACAGAATCAAAAAATTCAAGGTATTACACTTGGTCAGAAGGAACATAAAATAGCACTCTTTGCTGATGACATTTTAATATACCTGGGGCAGCCGGACACCTCTTTTCCAGAACTAATCTCAGTTTTTTCAGAGTATGGAGATTTATCGGGGTAGGAATTAAACATGCATAAAACCCAAATTTTAACATTCAACTATGACCCAAATCAATATTTACTAAGCAAACTCAAAACTAACTGGGAGATGGAATCTGTGAAATATCTGGGGGTCAATATCCCGAAACAACTCAACAAAATTATAACACTAAACTATGATCCACTGATGGCAAAAATAAAAATCTGATCTAGCAAGATGGAATATGATGCCATTCTTGGGTACTGCACAAAGAATTGAAGCAGTCAAAATGAATATACTTCCACGTCTTCTATACCTTTTCCAAACAATACCGGTAGAACCTCCCCAAAAAACATGGCAAGAACTGGACAGAAGGATCTCAAGATTCATATGGCAGGGCAAGAGACCTAGAATCAGATATGGAACCCTACAGCTAAACAAAGACAAAGGGGGGCTCGCGCTGCCAAATATCAGGGACTATTTTAAAGCCGCACAAATTAAAACTTTAGTAGCGATATGTAACCCAGTCTACACTGCACAATGGAAGGAGATGGAATGCCAAATAAGTGACATTCCCCTACAGGCTATAATAGGGAACAATGCCTTACCTAAACTTTTGAATAACACTAACCCATGGATAGAGACCCCACTAAAAATTTGGTTTAAGATAATCAGAGAGAATCAAACTCAAGAACCCTATCGATTACTGCAATGGATTGCCTATGATCAAGACTTTACTCCTAATAAAACAGACACTAGATTTAAAAAGTGGAAAGAGAACGGACTGATAACATATTACGATTTTTTTTTAAAGGGCAAACTTTAAGAAGTTTTGAAGATTTGAAAAAACAAGGTCTAATAAATCAAGACCTTTACAGGTTCTTTCAGCTTAGACACCACATAAACAAAATACTTAAAAAGGAGGATTTGGAAAGGGCCCAGTCAAGTGTTCTGAAGGTCTTCTTAATGGCATATAAAGGGATCCCAGGGATCAGATACATTTCTAAAATATACCAAGGTCTTCAAGACTTAAAAGGAGACAACACATCATATATAAAAGAGAGATGGGAAAAAGAAGGGAATTTCACTTTACAACTGGAAATATGGGAAAAGCTAAATAAACAACAATGGAAAAGTACCTTATCCCTGCAGTGAAGAGAATTTGGATGGAAAAATTTGGTAAGATTCTTCAGAACACCTGCACAAAACAAATTTACTCGTAAGGGGTTGAATTGTTGGCGCTTGTGTGGTGAAGAGACTGCAAATCATTTTCATGTGTTTTGGTCATGCCCAGTTATCCACCAATATTGGACCAATGTACAGACAATATTGGGGAAAATATTCAAAATAACAGTTCCCTTTTCTTTTGTAACTTTGTATTTGGGTTTACTACCAGAATCACTGGAAAGACGAGGAGAAAAATACTTATTCTCATGTTTTATATTGGCAAGTAAAAAAGCTCTAACAAAAAAATGGATGTTGAGGAACTGTCCTACACTCTGAAGATTGGATTAAACGTGATTCAGGACATTTATTCGATGGAAAAAGTTGACATTCGCACTGAGACAGGACATGGATGGGTTCTTGAACTTTTGGCAACCCTGGGAACGCATATGTGTCTTCCATTAGCTCTAATCTTTGACAAATACCATTTCAATAATGGCACCTCTCTTTGTTCCAACGCTACTCAGATAACTTTATTTTTTTTTTGCTCTTTTGTTTTTGGTTTTTTTTTTTTTTTTCTTGTCTTGTTTTTTTTTTGTTTGTTTTTTTTTTTGTTCTTTCTTTAACCCTCATCCTACCAACATATTTTACATACAAATAGTACCAACTAGGGATGGGCATTCGGTGAAATTTTCTTCACCGATCGTCGGGAGAATTAATGATTAATAATCGGTTAATCATTAACATTTTTAGGTAGGTAACAAGGCAGGTAGACTACATTAGAACATCAGGTATCAACACGGAGAGCCGCACAACTCAAATCCACCTCTCTGTTCGCTGTTCTCGTGTTGGCTCGGCTCGGGAATCTCGCAAGCTGATTGGCCGAGACGTTTCACCCTACAAGCTGATTGGCCGAGACGTTTTACCCAGCTTCTCTCCCTGCCGAGCGGCCACCCAACAAACGAAGACCGCATTCATTGCTGTTTATCGCTCGTGTTGCTTAGTCTAGCCGCGTGGAACTTTTTGCTGTTCTCTTGTGCCATTTTGTGCGAAATAGTCTTCCCGTCGAGCCACTACGCCGCCTCCTGCAGCTTCCCTCGACGATCCTGCGCCTCTAGCACCTGAGGAGCAGTAAAGCTCTCATTAACCTGTGCAGTAAATCATCTTTATCTTGAGTTACGTATCTTGTTATAAGAATAAAAGAGTTCTAAAAACATATTTATGTACACTTTATTTACATCTACGTATGTATGTACACTTACACACACACACACGTATCATATGAGAGAGAGTGAGAGAATGAACGTACGTATTATTTATGGGTGACGCGATAAGTGAGGGATCACTGTACTCTTATGTATTGAGAATAATAATAAAAAAAATACAGAGTGTTTTTCTTCGAGGATGAATTTATTAACAAGACAAGTTTGCAGTAAAACGTGAACACATGCGCATTGCGCAAACGAAGGAGGCTTCAAGTTGCGAGCCAGACAATAACGGGAGACACATACAGGACACATAACGGAACATATATTTCTTTCTTTTACTTTTTTCTTTTGTATGCTGCATTGCAGTGATTGCAGTACACCTGGTCATTTTTTTAAATTAATATGGATCCCACGCATCACTTCGCCGCAATCTCTTCATGATTTGGCGATTGCCTACGGAAGCTCGCATGTATCAACTGAGGCACGCCAGGGTACGGCGATGGTGTAATGTTGCCCCCCCTGGTGCCCAAATTTTGCCAGTGGCACAGTTTAAATGCATTGCATTGTTTGAGGACGGCCGTGCACTAGGCCTAATAACCTACATTCGGATTGTTTAAAAAAAAAAAAACGGTTTGTCGACGAAAATGAACTTCCTCGGTGAAATTCTTAATGATCAATTATCGGTTAATCGGTTAATTATGCCCATCCCTAGTACCAACTGGGGTCCGTTTGGACCCCACACAAAATTTAACTGTTAATTGGATTATTAAGCAATACCAAAGTATTTTTTTCACTTAAAATGTTTTATTTGGTTAAAACAAAGAGTTGTGCTTGAAACATGATCCAAAAATCCCGGAATGGGGCTAGTTTGTCGGTTGCCTGCCTTTCAGCACGAGTAGCCCGGTTGTAATGTGTTTTTCAACCAGTGTGCCCTGGTGCATTCAGGTTTTTGTGGGAAATTATCTAATTTCACTTCTTAATTGGTACAAGAAATGCAAATACTTTGCCATTGTTGTGCATGTGTTCTGTAGGCCCTACAGAACACATGTAGGGCCTACATGTGTTTTTCTTTTTCTTTCTTCTCTTTTTCTTTCACTTAAAAAAGGGTGTTGTAATAATTATTTTTCCAATGTTGTCAAAAAACAAAAAAAGAAAGGGAACGTGATGAAAATGTAAACAATGCAATGCTGTAATGATATGTATACCCTTTACAAAAACTTAAATTAAAAAAAAAAAAAAAAGAATATCAAGGTATTCTAGAGAGAAATGTGCTGCCCAGTGTCAGACAGCTTGGTCTCAGTCGCAGGTCATGGGTCTTGCAACAGGATAATGACCCAAAACACACAGCTAAAAACACCCAAGAATGGCTAAGAGCCAAACATTGGACTATTCTAAAGTGGCCTTCTATGAGCCCTGATCTAAATCCTATTGAACATCAGTGGAAGGAGCTGAAACATGCCGTCTGAAGAAGGCACCCTTCAAACCTGAGATAACTGGAGCAGTTTGCTCATGAGGAGTGGGCCAAAATACCTGCTGAGAGGTGCAGAAGTCTCATTGACGGTTACAGAAATGATTGCAGCGACTGCCTCAAAACATTGAGTTCGTTTTTTAAAATAATTCTGTTGAACCACAATTCAAAAGCACTGTCTGATTTTCATTGGTTAATTTTCATAGAAATTTTATTTATTACCACTTTTGTCAGATTCAAGTTATTTCTGTGACCATTGTGGGTTTTTCTTTCATTAACAGAGGGGTACCAACAATTTTGTCCAGGTGTGTAATAGAAAAAGCTGTCTTTCAACAATTGTACAACTTCCTGACCTTAAATAACGGTTCTGATGTCTTCCAGTCAGGTTTTCGGCCACACCACAGCACTGAGACAGCTCTAATTAAGGTCCTTCATGACATCCGCTCCAATACAGACGGTGGCAACATTTCAGTCCTGGTTCTATGGGACCTCGGCGCTACAATCAACATGGTCGACCATAACACCTTACTAGACTGACTAAAAAACTGGGTGGGACTTTCTTGTACAGCACTTTGCTAGTGTGAGTCCCATTTAAAAGGCAGGGACTATTTTGTGTTTATAGGTAACTACAAGTCTGAGCAAACAAAAATAACCTGTGGAGTTCCCCAAGGTTCCATTTTGGGACCTTTGCTTTTCAACATCTATATGCCCCCACTAGCTCAAATCATGGAAAAACAACAAAATATATTATCATAATTATGCAGATGATACACAAATCTACATAACCGTCTCACCTGGAGACTATATTCCAATTAAAATTCTGATCAAATGCACTGGTCAAATTAAAGAGTGGATGTGCCAGAATTTTCTTCAGTTAAATGAAGACAAAACCGAAATAACAGCTTTCGGAGTCAAAGACGAAAGACAAAGTTAGTACTCAGCTTCAATCAATGACGCTAAAAACCAACAGCCAAGCCAGAAATCTGGGTGTGGTTCTGGACTCAGACCTGAATTTTAACAGCCACATTACACACTACTTCACTACTGTGAAGACTGACTTCACAGAAGTCAGTGTATTATCACTTAAAGAACATAGCGCGATTAAAGGTCTGATGTCATGGCATGTTAGGTTAATTGGCATCAACCTGGGGATTCTAAATTGTCCTTAGTTATGACTGTGAGACTGAAATGGTTGTCTGTCTCTCTGTGTTGGCCCTTGCAAGGACCTGGAGATCTGTCCAGGGTGTACCCCCTCTGCTCTCAGCCCAAGATGCTGGGATAGGCTCCATCCCCCACCGAGACCGAAAGGATTTAATCGGAAAGAAGATGATGAATGAATGAATGTCACAGCAGGATCTAGAAAAACTTGGTCCATGCCATTTATCTTCAGTAACTGGACTACTGTAATGCTGTCCTCACAGGTCTCCCTAAAAAGTCCATGCAGCTGCAGATAGTTCAGAACACTGCAGCTCAAGTCCTCACCAAGACCAAGAAAGTGGATTATACAACTCCAGTCCTCAGATCTTTACACTGGCGTTCTGTTTGTCAAAGAACAGATTTTAAAATACTCTTGTTGGTTTATAAAGCTCTGAATGGTTTAAGGCCAAAATACATTTCAGATCTGCTAGTCCATTACAAACCACCCAGAGCCCTTAGGTCATCAGGGTCAGGCCTACTATCTGTGCCCAGAGTTAGAACCAAACAAGGTGAGGCAACATTCAGTTTTTATGCTCCTCACATACGGAACAAACTCCCAGAAAGCATCAGGACTGCTGAAACTCTCAGCTGCTTTAAATCGAGGTTAAAAACTTTCTTATTTGCCACTGCCTTTCAGGAGAACAATTGTTCCCACAATGTACTGTAACTTTTAGTTCTTGCCATTTTCTTCTTATTCTACAGGGTTTCCCTTGGTAACATTTCGGTTGGCAGCCCCGCCATGCTTGAAATTATCCCGCCACTCTATGAGGAAATATAAATTATATATAGAAATATTATAACAGAAATAACTGCATCTTTGGTCATTTAAGTAAATTTATTTCATTAAATACAATTTCATTAATATTTTTTTCTTTGAAATCAGACTGAAATTATTGTTCTGTTCTGGCTCTGTAAAATTGTGGTCAAAAATGTAAATTGTTATAAGGAAAAAGTGAAAAAATTACCACAGTCTGTTTCAAATTTATCAAAAAAAAAACCCAGTAATTTTATTTTAAAAAACAGACAAAAAATAGCCATAAAATAATCCACAAATTTATAATAGTCTCAAATGTACAAGAAAAGTCAATTTTACAAGAGGAAATTACAAATTTGAGGAAAATGATTTCAAATTTAGATAAATTTACAGAGAAAAGTAGAAAACTGTAAGAAAATTGTTATAAATTTTGGAGAAAAAACTCAAACCTTCAAGACTGAAGTCATTACTCCAGTTTTTAAGTGGGTGCTCTTTGCACCCTTAACTCAACTAGAAAATTTTGGTTGACTACTTTTAATTATTTATTTCAAAGCACTGCTTTTACATCTACAGGGACATTCATTCTCACACTCAGAAGGTCCAGAAAAAGCAGAGGACCATTCACATACGGACAGAGAGCCCCTGGGGGGACAACCAGAACAATGGACTATTGTTTATACATCCCTGGATTAAGAAGAAGACATCCGGGTGCCAGTGGGTCAGGCTAATCATATGTATTGACTGATATGTATATCAATATGCTAATGTGCCATGCATTCTCTCTGTTTGTACAACATGTATAAAAAAGCTTGCTATACATGCCTCAGGAGCCCAGCGCAGAAAGCACACACAGCACAGCAGCACAGTAGCGCACAGCGCTACAAGTGTGTCTTATTTTGATGGAGGAAAATAAAACTCTGCAACCTTCGAGCTCGTCATATCTCGACTGATTATATTCCTCCACAGAGTAGAATTTCTGGCAACTATACCCACCTCTGATCACATAATTTAAGTATGCATGAGTAAATTACTGGGGCAGCGTGGTGGCGGAGTGGTTAGCACTGCGGCAGCACAGCAACTGACCCTTGGCTGGGGGATCCCGGGTTCGATCCCAGCCCCCGACCAACAGTGATGTGTGTGGAGTTTGCATGTTCTCCCCGTGTCTGTGTGGGTTTACTCCGGGATTTCTCCGGTTTCCTCCCACATGCCAAAAACATGCAAGTTAAGTTAACTGGTATCAAAACTGGGGATTCTAAATTGTCCTTAGGTATGACTGTGAGAGTGAATGGTTGTCTGTTTCTCTGTGTTGGTCCTGCGATGGACTGGCAATCTGTCCAGGGTGTACCCTGCCTCTCGCTCAAAGATGCTGGGATAGGCTCCAGCCCCCCCGCGACCCGAAAAGGATTAAGCAGAAGAAGATGGATGGATGGATGGATGGATGGATGGAGTAAATTACTATTATGAATGTTTTTTTCCCCCTTCCATACTCTCACAATGGAAAAAAAGGAACACTAGAATAAAAATACAAAAAAATATACATTTTTTGTCATTTATGTAAACCATGACAAAAAAATCCTGCAGGGCCAAACAAGACACTTGACATTTTCTAACCTGTTTGTATACCACCATAGACAGAGAGAGAACCTTAATTAGACAGAGCTCAGAGAGGGAAAGATGAAACAGAAGAAAGGAGCCAAGAGGAAAGCGTTCAGGCAGAGGGTCTAGGAGAGGTGAAGCAGAGGGAGGAGAGAAGGATGACACCAGTAAAAAGTCCAAACACAGGGCATCTGGGTGGGACCCCAACTGGCCCAATATTCCAACATTCAAGCCTCGATTGTACAGTACTTCAAACAGTAAGTTCCATATGCAAAGTTACTGTGCAAAATTGAAAAAAGAAATAAATAGTATAAAATTAACATATTCCAGTTACAATAGTGTCATGTGTTTTCTGCCCCCTCCAACCCGGAAAAATATGTTGCCACTGCGCCAAGGTCTTTAAGCCAGAGGAAACACTGTTCTATTTTAGCTTGTATTTGTTCCTCTTTGATTTACTTTTTAGTTTGCTTTTAAATTCTTATGTATTCCTTTTGCAACTTGCTGTAATGCTTTAATGTTTTTATGTAAAGCACTATGAATTGTCTTGTACACAAAATGTGCTATTGTGGGGGAGCTAGGTGTTAGATTCTCCACCCAGAGAATGATGGCCCAGGAGAAGAGAGGCTGACGCGGGGGGGGTGTCCAGACACAGCAGCAGAGGCGGAATACCCCGGCAGACGCTGGCTGCCGGGAGAAGGAAGAAGACAGCAATTGTTAGAGAAAATAAAGTCTGTGCTGATTCAGCTCATCGTCCCGCCTGTTCTATTCTCTCTACACTGATGACCCTTGACGTACAATGGAAGACGAGGCGAACACCCCGGAGACAAACCGGAGAGGCAGCGCCAGCACCGCGTGCGCCGTGTCAGTCAAGCTCCCGGACTTTTGGCTGCATGACCCGGCAGTGTGGTTCCTCCACACAGAGGCCCAGTTCGCTCTCCGTGGGGTAACGGCAGACAACACCAAATATTACTACGTGACTGCCGCGCTGGACGCACACACAATGCAGCAGGTGGCAGGCCTGCTCCAAGAGCCGCCAGCCCACGGTAAATACAAGGCGCTCAAGAAGACGCTGACTCAGCGCTACACACTCTCGGACTGCGAGAGAGCGGAAAGGCTCCTGAGGCGCTCTGAATTAGGGGACAGGTCAGCAGTCGAGCTGATGGAGAACATGTTGGCGTTAATGGGTAGAGATGGTGAGCCGTTCCTGTTCACCCACCTGTTCCTCAGAAACCTCCCGACAGCGGCGAGAGCGAATCTCAAGAACTCACCACTGCTGGCGACACGAAACTACCGTGCACTAGCGCAAGAAGCGGACCGGATCATCCTGGCGACCAGAACCTTCGCCGTGAGCGCAGCGGCACCAGAGCCCAAAGACACGACCAGCAAGGGCGAGGAGTCGCTGATAGTGGCCGGTGCGGATGCCAAGAAGCACGGGAAGGACACGATCTGCTTTTATCACCGCCGTTTCAGCGCAGACACACGCCGTTGCGTGCCACCGTGCCAATTCAAGCGGTTGGGAATCGCTAGGACCGGCAGTCAGTAAAAGCTGCTGCCACCGGTGAGAGAGATAAGCTGCTCTACGTCATAGACTCTCGTTCGGGGAGACGGTTCTTGGTGGACTCCAGCTCCCAGAAGAGCCTCATCCTGCCGTTCAACTCGGACAGGCTGGCTGGAAGTAGCGGTCCCAAGCTGGCAGCCACCAACAGCTCTGGCATTAAGACATTTGGTGAGAGGACGCTAACTATATGTTTTAATGGCCGTAACTTCCAGTGGACCTTCGTCATAGTGGCATGTAACTCCCCCATTTTGGGTGCAGACTTTCTGTGTGCGCACGGTTTGTTAGTTGATGTTGCTAGTAGATGCCTGGTTGATGCTCTTTCTTTTCATTCTCTGCCCTGTACAGCTCGAGCAGCCAGGTCGACAACACTGGCCAATGTCACAGCTCCAGGGGGTAAGTTAAAACAGTTACTCGCCCAGTTCCCAGCACTCACGGTTCCAACGTTTTCAGTGGCCGTCACCAAGCATGGGGTCGAGCACTTTATTACCACCAAGGGGTCGACCATTTTTGCACGACCTCGGCGCCTGGACACAGCTAAACTGGCCAGCGCACGCGAGGAGTTTGCCAATTTGGAGAGGTTAGGCATCATCAGGCGCTCAAACAGCCCGTGGGCGTCCCCACTGCACACGGTGCCTAAAGCTGACGGGTCGTGGCGACCATGCGGCAATTTCTGGCGATTAAACAACGCTACGGCACACAATCGCTCCCCGATCCCCCATATCCAAGGTTTTTTCCGTCCAACTGACCGGGGCACGCGTTTTTTCCAAGGTGGACCTGGTCCGCGGTTACCACTACGTCCCGGTGCGCACAGAAGACGTACCCAAAACAGCGGTGGTAACTCCGTTCGGCCTTTTCGAGTTTCTGCGCATGCCGTTTGGGTTAAAAGGCATGGTGCAGACCTTCGAACGACTGATGGACGCGGTGCTGCGCGATCTGCTTTTTGTCTTTGTCTACCTGGATGACATCCTGGTGGCCAGCGTGTCCGAGGATGAGCACGTCGCCCACCTCAGGACAGTTTTCCAGAGGTTGGAAGCGTACGGTTTAATAATCAACCCAGCGAAGTGCCAGTTCAGGACAACAACCATCGACTTTTTGGGCCACTGCATCTCGCCAGAGGGCGCGATCCCGTTACCAGAAAAGGTGCGCGCGGTGGCAGAGTTTCCGCATCCTCAAGTCGGTAAGGGCACTTCAAAAGTTTTTAGGGATGGTTAATTTTTTACAACCTTTTCCTCCCCCGCACAGCCCAGCTGATGCAGCCGCTGTACGCCACGCTTAAAAAAAGGAGACCTGCGGACAGCGTCGACTGGACTCCTGAGCGGGGTCAGGCTTTTTCGGATGTCAAAACAGCGCTAGTGAAGACCGCATTACTGGCACACCCAGATCCGTCAGCACGGATAGTGCTCACTACAGACGCATCGGACGTGGCCATAGTGGAGCAGTGCGTCGCAGGTTCTTGGCAGCTGCTCGCCTTTTTCAGCAGGTCTTTGCGCAATAACGAGCGCAAATACAGCACATTCGACAGAGAGTTGCTGGCTCTCCACCTGGCGATACGCCATTTCCAGTTCTGGCTGGAAGGGCGCAGCTTCATCGCGTTTGTGGACCACAAGCTGCTAACGTAAGCCATGGCCAAGTTTTCGGAACCATGGTCGGCCTGCCAGCAACGACAACCGGCCGCGATCTCGGACTTTACGACCGACATTCAGCATGTGGCCGGTAAACTCAACGTGGTGGCAGACTGCCTCTCGTGCGCATTGGTAGCCCTGGTCTACGTAGAAATAGATTACACCACCATGGCCGCGGAGCAAACCGGGGATGTGGACGTCCGCACGCTCCAGTCTGGACCAACAGGGTTAAGGCTGGAAAGCAGGGTACTGCAATTAGGGGGCCCTCCCCTACTATGTGACATCTCCACAGGCCACCCACGCCCAGTGGTCCCGCGCGCTTGGCGCCGTCGAGTTTTTGAGTCGGTTCACTCCCTGGCACAGCCGGGAGTGCGCGCTTCAGTCATACTGGTGGGGGCGAAGTTCGTCTGGCCACGTTTGCGTAAAGAGGTGAAAGAGTGGGCAGCGTTTCACAACACGTTTAACGTGTATTGATGTGTGAGCCCCAGGCCGCTAGGCAGGACATTAAAGATATAAAAGGGAGATGCACTGCAGCCTGGGAGCTCTTTTTGTGAATGCAACTGTTAGACAGAATAAAGTCTGTGTTGATTCAGCTCGTCGTCCCGCCTGTTCTATTCTCTCTACACTAAACAAATAAACTTGCCTTGCGTATATGTATGGTTTTGGGTTTGTTTGCTTGCTTAATAATATTAGTTTAAGTTAACCGATATCCGTGTATAGTACAAAGGGTAGGTAAAATAAGCTATATCTTCTGTATATACCTTTTTGGTTTAGGATTTACATGTATCTGCCTAAATATTTGTAGAAATGTACTAAATTGATGCGTCTGTATTCATATATATATATATACACATGAGATCAAAATAACAAGAGCACTTTAATAATAATAATGCATCAGATTTATATAGCGCTTTATCATAGTCACTCAGATGCTTTACAATGGATACATTATTCATTCACTCCACAGACAATGATAGTGGTAAGCTACTACTGTAGCCACAGCTGCCCTGGGGCAGACTGACAGAAACATGGCTGCCAATCCATGCCAACGGCCTCTCCAACCACTACCGAACATTTCACTGGAGGCAAGGTGGGTAAAGTGTCTTGCCCAGGGATACAATGGCAGGATGTCTAGGGAGAGTGGGATACAAACCGCCAACCCTCCAGTTATTAGACAACCCATTCTACCTCTTGAGCCACTGCCACCCACATTTCCCTCCTCCATTCCATTTTTGCTGAGCACTAAGCTGGACAGCAGGAAGTTCCATTTTTTTATATGGTCTTTGGCATGGCCCGGCTGGGACGTGAACCCCAACTTCCCGGTTGTGGGTCAGATGCTCTACCTCTAGGCCATCACTCCAGTACTTTGAGGCGAGTGCAATATCCCCCGCCTCCATTTTCTTTGAAGATCCCAATACCTTAATGAAGAAAAGCAGTTTTCAACTTTTCCATATAATTATTGGGTAGAACCAAATTATGATAAGCCTATCATCCATAAATATACAAAAAAAACAGTTTCACAACATTTGGAATTCAGCAGGACACTTTCATTAGTCGATACAAGTAGTTTTTGTAAAAGAGTGAAATAAGCATATCAAGTTATGGGGCGAAAATATTAACTGAGCTAAAACATAACCTCGTAAGTCAGGGGCTATAACTCCAGGAAAAAAAAAATCATCCAATCGGGGCCAAATTGCAATATGCACATCATCAGTGTATATCAAACCCTGGTACCAAGTTTCAAAACATTTGGAACAAAATTGTAGTAGCTGATTTCACAAAACGGGTACCTTTTGTGGAATGGACAGATGGACACTGCCATAACATAATCCCTCTTTCGTCTAGTACAAGTACATTTAATAAGGTTTGTGCAGCCCAAAAGTGGTGACATACCAAATTTTTTGAAATTTCTTAGGTACCAATTTAAATACCATACAAAATAAAGTTAACCTTTGTTTAGAATAAAGTAGAACAAATTTGACAATACTGTGGATTGCAAAGTATGCAACTTTTCTTCTGCCATCCACGAATTGTTCATTCCAACACATGCACACACACTGATCTCAGGGCTGCACCAGTCACTTTATGCACCAGTGGACTGCTCTCTTTGCACTACATGCCACTAACACTCTTTGTGCCCTGATATGTGCCTTAATGCTGTCTTAATTTTTAGTATACTTAGTTATTTTGCACACCCTTAGTATTTTTAGCTTCTGGTTGGGGGTTGGTTTTTCTTTGCACTGATGTTTGATGTTCGGTGTTAGAGGTTATACTTCATATTCATATTTCCTACTTAGTGTTTACCTTGCTGCACCATGGGTCTCAGAGTGACGTGATTTCAATTCTCTGTATGTGCTGTACATATGGCAGAATTGACAATAACGTTGACTTTGGCATGACTTTGACTTTTTCTTATTTCCATTATTCTCTGGAGCCTATCCCAGCTGCTTTGTGTGAGAGGCGGGGTATACTCTGAACAGATTGCCAGTCCATCGCAGTTCCTTTATTCTCACTAAGGTATTGTTAAATATTATCAAGGATTTCTATGTTGTCCATTTTTCCCAGATCAAGCGTTATGGGTCAAAAAACAATAGACAGAAACCACCAGGAAGGCTTTGGTCTCTGCTGTGGTCTACATGCAGCCCACTTCAGAAATGGGGTGTATATGTGTTGGCTAGTGATCAGAAAGATCAGACCACATAGACTGTTTTGACTTCACTCTGCTCAATATGTTTTCTATTGGTGTATTAGCCAGGGATCACAGGCTACCATGAAAGTAGACAAACAGAATCTTCTTAATTTAACTAATGTACTGTACATCTTGTCCAGTCTTATTGAGAATAGGGACAATGAGTATTATAAAATGTTCTGAAGCATCTGTATTCACAAAAAAAAAAACAACAACACATGGACAGTGATGAAAGATGAAAAACACTCACCACTCCCTCCATGTCAGTCATGTCAGGAGGTGCTAGCATCGACTGGACCATAAACTTGTGTTTGCTCTTCTCATTTGGGTCGTAGTCAAAAGGCTGCAGCATAACTGTAACACAATATGAGAAGAGCTGTCAGCAAAAGGAGGGAAAACAAACATTTTCTTCTTGTATTTTATGGTTTTAGGAATACTCCTAAAAGAGGCCCATAGAAGTGCAGAAAACCTCTCTTTGATCATTAATATTACTTGTGAGTGATTTTAGGCACATGACAAATCTCAGAAGAAAGTCTGAGACAGAGAAGAGAAAAAAGATAGTCTACATTTTTCAACACTTTCCCTGTGCTTATTTTTGTGTGAAAATGTTTGATGGCAAAGTTTTAGAAAGAAAGCCAACTTTATTGTTATTCAAGCCATACACAGGAGAATGAAATTGTCTCATATTTACAATGTTTATCACACCCTAGAATTGAGGGTAACTGTGCCACCTCTGCACAGATGGGCACACCATCCTCTTGACTTGGGATCACTCCAAACCCTCTGAGGCTGCAGTATTAGCCTCGAAGTAAAAAAAAAAAGGCTGCAAGAATTTGAGTTCTGCCAAAATCTTCTCATGAAATCAAACAATTTAACTCTGATTTTTTAAAACGGAAAAATATTTTATTCTAAGCATTTAATATTCACTTGTATGTGGGTTCATTCCACACTTAAAAGTGCACACATTACTAATTTTTAAGTGAAATTCGCATGACTTCAAAACTTTGACATTTAAATTTTCCAAAAAAATACAAATTGAAGCTTGACTGTGGTCAAACTGTGGATTTCTGTCCTTCAAAAATATTAAAATTGTGTATTCATAATGCAAAAATATGATTTATTTCACGTTCAATAAATAGATTTGTGGGCAATATATTGACAAAAAAATTGCATGGATAAAGTTTTCGCTTTCAGTTAGGCTCAAGTTTACTGATACTCTGCAGAATACAAATGAGACACTGAACTAGCTGTGCAAACTGTAACTTATGTATATACAAAATTACTTAAATACAATTGAATATTTAAATATTCTGGATTTTATTTTTTTGATTTTGTGTACTTTGTTGTTCCCCATAGGTGAAATTCAGGGCATCCACCTGGATGGATGAAGCAGCCATGGTACAACGCTGTCCCTTCACCATTCACATCTAGGACCACTTTAGAGTCTCCAGTTAACCTAACTTGCATGTTTTTAGCCTGTGGGAGGAAACCGGAGAAATCCCGGAGTAAACCCACACAGACACGAGGAGAACATGCAAACTCCACACAGATCACTGTTGGTCAGGGGCTGGGATCGAACCCGGGATCCCATGGCCAAGGGTGAGTTGCTGTGCTGCCACAGTGCTAACCACTATGCCACCGCACTGCGCCACCACACTTGCAAATATCAATTGCCTATCATTTTTACTGGTTTTAACACATCCTTGACCCGCAAATGGGGATAGAGGTTCAAACACTGTTTTATGATCACAGTCATTATTTTAACCAATAACAATTTGTCAGCTAGGATCAAGGATTTATTTCACATATTCATGGATATACTTCTTCACACATATTTCAAAACCTTATCCTTACTTCCCATCCTTAGGGCAGTTGGGAAAAGATTTTAAAATGTCTTGTTCGTGTCATCTACAGAAACAGCAGCAGACAAGTGCTATAGGAACAAAGTGTGATTTGTAGGTAACACTCAGCAGTACAAGGCTTTATTTTCTTCTCTGTCAGCAACTTCCCATCACTTTCCCTTTTTCAACTTATACTCACTCATTCAGTGAGCAAGGAATTAGTGGAGCTCAGATACTCAGGCATCTGACAAACTTTTGGCCTTGACTATGAGGACAGAAATTATGAGCTTGTCCCTGCTGCCCTGAAAAAGTGGCGGAGATGATTTGTTCTTGTTACCATGACAGCAAAACAATGACAGATGTACAAATACACTGGGGGGTAATTTCTGTAAGACCCTTTAACATGGTCCTTTTCTTGTTTAGCATTACATAGTGCTATAATGAAAAGCAGTTGTGGAGTTGGAATACTTTTTTCACTCATCAGATGTTTCAGTCAGTGGTGCACTAGCTGATGTAGATATAGTGACAGTGAAGATATTTTAGAGCCATAACACTGACTTCAAGTAATCACTGTCTTGTGCTACATGTCCACTGGTTCCGTCGTTTTTCTGCTTCCTATTCATTGTGTATTGGAAACGCAGCAGAAAGCACTTGGGTGCGGCATGGTCAAAAACCGTACTGTGTTGTGCCGAGTCACCTGTAGGTACCCTACAGCTCATTTGCATAAAGATTTCCATTGGTAAAGATTTTTCCCGTACGGTCATGAACCGGAGGCAGTTGAACTTTTAAACCAGTGGTTTTTGATGTCAAATAACAACGGATTCATTAACTGAGCCTACCATTTCTCGCACGAAGTGATGTTAGAAACACTTTTCACCGGTTTGTTTTAAAGATATGGAAACCAAGGAAGCCATATTGTCCAGTAGCAGCGGAGAGCTGAAGACCGCCCATGGACGGACCCGTCGACCAATCCAGTGAACCAGCCAGCTGGAGGAGAAGACGGGAGGGGGGGGGGGGGAGATCTGTACGCTACCTGTTGTTGTGAAAACTTGGACAAATTAATAGCCACTGTTTCAGGCAACCCGATACTATATGACCAGTCCTTGCCGTCATATAGAAACAACATACAAAGGAACGAGGCGTGGAGAGCAGTGGACCATGGGCTCATCCAGCCGAAGCTCACGAACCAGGCGGTCAAATTTGACATGCATTGTGTGGGTCTGTAGGATTGGGTGAACCCAAAACCGGCAGCAACGATGACAAAGTCGCCTTTTGTAGTGCAAATATACTGGCACTATTAAAAACAATCTGCTCCAGTATTTCCTCCCACATTGCTCAACTCAGCCTAGCCAAGAACTACGCTACACGCCCCTTTCCCCACCTCGGAGGTTGCGGTATGCGGATTCCTTTCCGAAAAATCCAGACCAGTGGACATGTAGCATTACGTATGCTCTAGGAGTGGGACAAAAGACCGATTTGGCGATGTATCACGATACTTGGCACTCGCAATGATGCACGATCCCTAAACACACGTACCGAACTTTTATTATTTATATATATTTATGTAAATGTTGCAAACTCTTGGGTATTAATCAACCAATTGCGTTTTTAGTCCACTAGATGGTGCATAGTAACTGTACATTGTTAGATGAAGTCATAGCTTGTCACGAGATTTGTAACCAGGTGTACAAGTTATGAAGCAGTTAGATGTAGAGAAACGTTGACAGATGGAACGAAAAACCTTGACATGGCATAATACAAGCAAGGAGCAATGCACGGGAAAAAAAAAAAAAGCTCAGAACACGCTAGCCGGCACACTGCTCTCTGATCCATTCAGCAATGGCAGCGTTAGCAATGGCTAAGCTAAAAAAACAAACAAAAAAACTCCAACATGAGTGGCACTGACCCCAGGGAACAATAAAATTCTGGACACCTCCGGCAAAACAAAGCCACTTGCAAACTCACGAGTGAGCCAAGTAAACACAGTCCACTGCCCTCCGTGCAGTCATGTCACCGCAGAAAATGGAGTCCCTGGAATACAAGAATGTGGGCAGCAGAAAGGACCACAACAGCATACCATCCCACGGAGGGATGAGAGCCTGCAGTCACTGAAACAAAACTAGTTGTGGTGAGTTGAAAAGAATGAAAAATTATATGAAACAGATTATTTTTTCCCCGTTGTCTCGTCAGGCAGCTAGGTGAGCAGAACAGAAATCTGCTACCCTTATTGTGCCAAAACAAATTTACTTTGCCAAAAGGAGCTTTACATAGTACCTATCTATGTACTGTATATTGTTGTAAACTCCTCCTGTAATAACTTTTAATATTTCATTTAAATTATTTTACCCATGGAGGACCCAACAGGATGGGAAATGGGGAAAGGAAGTGTGGGGAAGGGAAAAGAAAAGGGAGAGGAACAGACAAAAAGACAAACAAACCAACAACTAAAACAAACAGAAGACAGACTGCTTCTTCCACCGAAGAGGTCTCAACATGCGTCAGGTATCCGCACCTGTTAAAGGGGAGACATTTGTCCGTGTGCGTGTATATGACAGCGCGTGCAAAATAAGTGTGTGCATGTGAGTGGTTTGTCAGGAAACATACGAAGAGGGTGGCCGGTCACAGCAACCCCCCCCCCCCCCCCCCGCGGAAACCCCGAGCAGGCAAGGCAGCGCCACCAACCCCCACAGGGCACAAATGTCTGAGGTCAACAAGCCCCAGGAAAGCCTGGGATCCGGCCCAGGAGGATGGCTGAGGGAGGCCAGGCCGCCAGTGCAGTGGGCCATAAAACAGATTTTGACAGTTGTACTTTGTAGACAAAATGTGGGTTTGGGGTATATGGCATTGCAATACTTCGAATCGTAGTATCGTGATAGTATTGCATCATGATCCAAGTATCGTGAGGTCCCTCGCGATTCCCACCCCTAGTATGCTCTAGGGCTGAAGCGATTAGTTGACGTTGTCGATAATGTCAACAGTAAAAATTTTTCAACAAAGATTTTTATTATCGACAAATCATTTAATGACAAAATTTATATGCATGCCGCAGAAATGTTCAGTTGTAACTGCAATGCACGACCAGAACTGCTACGGGCAGCAGCGCCTCTGTTGTTCGGCAAGTGTGAACAATTTCCAGTGAAGAAGAGGAGCACACCATGGCGAAGTGAAAGGATAATAAACATGTAGGAGCGGAGCTAAAAAGGAAAAAAAAGGCAGATCCAAACTTTCTATAGTATAGGAACATTTCACAGAAAACAAAAAAAACAAAACAAGTAAAATGCAGACTTTGCAAGGCAGACCTTTCCTATCATGGCAGCACTACAGCGATGCATGACTATCTGAAATGATGGCACCCGGGAGCCGCGACATTAACGGCTGCTTGGTAGTTTTAGCAAGTAAAGAAAGTTAGCACCACTTATTTTCAATGGCCAACTGTTTCAAGCTTTACAAAAATGACAATACTGTTACCACATGCTCTTTATGTTAGCTTACCTGAATGCAGTAAATGACTGAATTACAGGAGTCACAATCTCTTTTTCATCTTCGTTAATACAGTATTAGCCCTCATTCTAAACATTAGTGCATCTCAGTTAATGAGAATATCCCAATTTGTAATTTAATAAATTATTTATTTATTTAGCGAATGCAAAGTCCTTAAGCCAAGCAGTTGCCTCCTGGTTTGCTGTATGGAGGGTGTGTAATCCTCCTTCCAGTCTTTGGAGCGGGCAAGCCTCTATGATGTGTTCCATTGTTTGCTCCTCTCCACATGCGCACAGTGGGCTAGGGCTACTGCCCCATCTGTGAAGGCTGGCCAAGCAGGGGCCATGTCCAGTCCTGAAGCGATTGAGTGTAGACCACTGTCTCCTTGGGAGGTTGGTGCCCGGGACCTGTTGGTTGGGGTTTATCACCAGCTGTTTGTTTGGGACCTCCTTGGTCTCCCATTCCTCTTGCCAAGCTGTCTGGATGGTAAAGTCAGCTGGGGGAGGGTTTTTCCAAATCGGCCGTCTGGATGAAAGTCGGGCAGTGGGTGGGGTGTAGATATCTGCATGGATTGGCAAGTGAGGAAAATCTTTAACTTTTTGGAGCATCCTTTGAGTTAATGCTGCTCGCCGGATGTGTGGAGGGGCTATGTTTGACAGTACAGAGAGCCAGGGGAGTGGTGTTGAGCGGATTGTTCCAGTTATAGTTCTCATGGTTGAGTTGAGCTGGGTATCTACATGGTGTGTGTAAGATGACCTGGACCAGACAGGGGCACAATATTCTGCTACAGAGTATGAAAGGGCCAGTGCTGAGGTGCGCAGGGTGGAGACTGCCGCCCCCCATTTTGCACCAGCGAGCTTGCAGAGCAGGTTGTTTCGTACCTTCACCTTAGCAGCCGTCCCCTTGAAGGATAAGGTCCTATCAAGGGTCACTCCAAGATAAGTTGGATTTGGGGCATGCTTAAGCTTGAGTCCGCTCAGGTGGATGTTTAGTTCTCTGGCAGCTTTTGCATTGTGGAGATGGAATACACTGGAGACGGTTTTTGCTGGGCTTGGTTTTAGGCGCCAGATTTTGCAGAACTGGTCCAGTTTGGCAAGATCTTCCGTGAGCATCCGTTCCAGTGGTTCAAAGTCTGGTGCTTGGAATGCCAAACAGATGTCGTCTGCATAGATGAATTTGCGGGATTTTGTAGTAGGCAGGTCGTTTATGTAGAGGTTGAACAGAGTTGGAGCTAGAACTGAGCCTTGTGGGAGTCCGTTTTTCTGCATTCTCCATGCACTTGTGTTCTGACTGAGGTGGACTCTGAACCTTCGGTTGGTCAGCAGGGTTTTTATAATTGCTGTTGCCCAAGCAGGGATCGCCTTTATAAGTTTCAGGAGGAGGCCTTTGTGCCAGACCGTATCATAGGCGGCTGTAAGATCGAGAAACACAGCCCCTGTCTTCAGTCTGCTCTCGAAGCCATTTTCGATGAAGGTGGTTAGGGCCAGTACTTGTTCTCCTGTACTGCGGTCCTTGCGGAAACCTGCTTGATCCACACTTAGAATATCCTCTATTTCTGGGGAAATGCGTTGCAGTATTAGGCGCTCCATGATTTTGTAAGGAACGCTGAGTAGGGAGATTGGGCGGTAGCTTGCTGGTAGTTTGTGGTCTTTGCCAGGTTTTGGGATGGCAATGACCTTTGCTGTCCGCCATTTCTTTGGGATCGAGTTTGTTTGTGTGATCCTTGTGTAGAATTGTGTCAACCAGGTTAGGGCTCGGGGGCCAAGATTTTTCATGAATTCTGGGAAGATGTTATCGTATCCTGCTGCCTTTCCACATTTCAGGCCCTGTAGGACTTTCTCCAGTTCAGCAGCCTCGAAGGGTTCAGGGTTCGTTTCCTCTACAGGCATTTTTTGGTGTTTTTTTAGCTCAGTTGTAACTGCTCTTCTGGTGTCTTTGTCTTGGGGTGTTTTGGCGATAGTCAGTAGGTGGGATGCAACTTGGTTGGGTGTGACGGATGCTCGGCTTTGGCTAGGGGGCTTCTGTGCAGCTCCTAGGCGACAGATGAGGCTCCAACATTTCCTGCTAGAGTGGGTAAAGCTCCGGTCAGCAACTGTCTCCTCCCATTTCTTTCGCCGGGCTGTATTTAGCGATTCAATGAGATGGTCTGCTATCTCTGGGTCCCCTGATGTTTGATAGGATTGTAGGAGGGCAGCACTTTCTCCATCCAAACATGGGACATAGAGGGGTCGGTAGCCTCGTGGGATTGCAGTATGGGCAGCCTTGAAGATTGCGCTGCAGAAGCGGTTGTATGCTTCATCTACAGTGATGGTATGGAGTGGGATGGTAACAACACTCCGGTCCAGAGTTTCACTGAATTTCTTCCAGTTGGCTTTGCGGAAGTTCCAGCGCATCTTCCTTGGGCTGTATATGACTGGAAGTTGTAGGCCAATGTTGTAGGCCAATTTAATAAATAAAAACCTATAGCCAAAATCATCAAAATTAAATCAAACGGCTTGAAATCACTTAAGTGCAGTGAATACTGAATATGAAGCTTTACCTTTCTGAATTATATTGTTAAAAAAAACACTTATAGAAAACTTCCATCTAATGTTAGTTTGTGGGTTGGAGCAGATCAGTAGTTCAGTTGTAAGATATTTAATCAGCTGTTTAATTGACATTAGGCATTATGCTGTCTGTGATAAACTGAGCTATAACCTTAAACTTATGACAATTAATACAGCTTTCTTGTTTTGTTTTTTGTATTTAGCTCTGGAAACTGCTTATAAAATGTTATATTAAAGCAGGGACTGACAACAAGGTGATTTGGTGATATTCACAGGTGTGCAGACTTAAACAGCGGGTGAGGTAAAATATGCACTAGAGCCCCAACAGGAAGCAGAGATGGTGGACATGAGAAAAATAATTGTGATTAGTCGACTAATCAAAAAAATAGTCATTCGATTAGTCGACTACCAAAATAATCGTTAGTTGCAGCCCCGGTATGCTCAGGGCAATCATCATCATCATCATCAGGCTGTGCCTTTGGCATATGAATGTATAGTACTAATCTTGTATGTACAGCCAAGAAAATTCAATAAAAATACTTTAAAAAATAATTTTAAAAAAATCATTATTGAAAACCCAATGTTTTTCTCCTCTGAGCATTTTAATTCTGAATATAAATGATAGACACATTTTTAATATGTCTAAAATAGATCTCCAATATCAGTGTGATTTCTCTGGCTCTCTGCAGAAACATTAAAAAAAAAAAAAATCGGTGTAGCTACAGTATGACGATGGGGTTCATAAATGGCACATGTCAATTCTCCCTTGGGTGGAAAACCTCAAAGATGTAGTGCTCCATTATAGCAATCAGTGCAGTTCAATATTGCAAATCAGAAACAGCCGGCATGAACAGATTGAGAATGTCCTGTTTCAGTCAAACTCAATTTGCACAGTCATCTACCTTGGGTCCAAGGGGATAATATTAGAAAATGAAGGCAGGAAAGCATGCAAGTTCTTTGAGAAGTAGTGAATGTTACAAGGTCCAGAGCCAAAAACAGCCAGCATGTGGGAAAACTAGTTTAAATCATCTTTGATCTACACGCCTTTGATTACACCTTTTTAAAGAGACGCTTGTACTAATGGTATGAATTACTATTCTTCATGCTGGGAAATCATTTATAAAACTTACAGAGGCTAATTGTAGTCAACACAGCAAAGCATGATTGTAATCGCCAGCCTGTTTGTTGATGATAAATGGAACTATTAGCGTGGTAAGGAAGAGACGTAAAACAAAATCTTTCCCTTTCCTGTCAGTAATTATTGGGTCCTTTGGGGAAAAAATATGCACAATATAAAAAGTAGGAACTACTGGGTTGATGTGGTATTGCAGTTACACATACGTCATAAAGACTGAAGCCTGCACTAATTAATACACATTATTACTTGCTGCCATAGTTTTAGCAAAACTATACATACCATAACACGTTCTGACATCAAATAGTGACTTTTTATAATTTCATATTTTGTGAGTTTGATCTTTCAAACTCACCTGAAGTAACAGGAAAAAAGCAACAACAGATATATCTTAAACGACTTAATATATGGTAAATCACAAGCTTGGTCCTAACTGTCATCTGTTCTGTTAGAAAGCAGAAACTTTAAATTTTTCCAGTTTAACCTTTCAATAACAACTAAAACTCCACACATGAGCCCTTATACAGTTGTGTGAAAAAGTGTTTGCCCCCTTCTTGATTTCTCATTTTTTTGTATCTTTGTCACACTTATAGGTTTCAAAGCATCAAAAAAAATTAAATATTAGACAAAGATAAGTTAACACAAGTCAACACAAAATGCAGTTTTTAAATGAAGGTGTTTATTATTCCATCCATCCATCTTCTACCGCTTTTCCAGAGGTCCGGGTCGCGGAGGCAGCAGTTCAAGCAGAGAAGCCCAGACTTCCCTCTCCCCCGCCACCTGCTCCAGCTCTTCAGAGAGGATACCAAGGCATCCTAATCAGATGCCCACACCACCTCAACTGACTCCTTTCAATGTGGAGGAGCAGCGGTTCTACTCTGAGCCTCTCCCGGATGACTCAGCTCCTCACCCTATCTCTGAGGGTGAGTCCAGCAATCCTACGGAGAAAGCTCATTTCAGCCGCTTGTATCCGCGATCTCGTTCTTTCGGTCATTACCCAAAGTTCGTGACCATAGGTGAGAGTAGGAACGTAGATTGACTGGTAAATCGACAGCTTTGCTTTAGAACTCAGCTCCCTCTTCACCACAACAGACCGGTACAACATCCGCATCACTGCAGATGCTGCTCCAATCCGTCTGTCGATCTCTCGCTCCATTTTCCCCTCACTCGTGAACAAGACCCCAAGATACTTAAACTCCTCCACTTGGGGCAGGAGCCTGTCCCCAACCCAGAGAGGACAATCCACCTTTTTCCGGCTGAGGACCATGGACTCGGACTTGGAGGTGCTGATTCTCATCCCAGCCGCTTCACACTCAGCGGAAAACCGTCCCAGCAACAGCTGTAGGTCATTGCTGGATGAAGCCAACAGGACAACATCATCTGCAAACAACAGAGATGAGATCCTGTGCTCACCAAGCATGACGCCCTCCATTCCCTGGCTGCGCCTAGAAATCCTGTCCATAAAAATTATGAACAGGATCGGTGACAAAGGGCAGCCCTGGCGGAGTCCAACTCTCACTGGGAATGAGTCCGACCGAGTGGTGGCAATACGAACCAAACTCTCACAATGGTCGTACAGAGACCAAATAGCTCGTAACAACAAGCCCGATACCCCATACTCCCGAAGCACCCCCCACAAAAATCCGCGAGGGACGCGGTCAAATGCCTTCTCCAAGTCCACAAAACACATGTAAACTGGTTGGGCAAACTCCCACGAACCCTCAAGAATTCTCGAGAGGGTAAAGAGCTGGTCCGATGTGCCACGGCCAGGACGAAAACCACATTGCTCCTCCTGAATCCGAGGTTCGACCAACGGCCGGACTCTCCTCTCCAGTACCTTGGCATAGACCTTCCCAGGGAGGCTGAGGAGTTTAATGTTTATAATTAAGGGAAAAAAATCCAATCCTACATGGCCCTACATTACCCAACCGGGGGCTCACCTGAAAATGTCGTCTCAAGCCTCCAAAACTTCACAGCTGATGGGTGTTTACGTTGCTAGCTTGCTAGGACATCTGTGCCTGGAAACCATGGGTAAATGACTCCAAAATCCCGATTCAGCTGAAGAGTTCCCGGTCCTCCTGTCTCCCGGTGAGTGAGTTTCATTTTCTAACTAGTTTACTCTGCAACGGTGACAGCAGAATCTCAATGCTAGCAGTTAGCTAGCTAGCGGACACAAATGCGCGACTACACAAATTCACGCATACTCACGTCTTCCCATTCACTTTGTATGGATTTGAGCCGTTTGCATTTGGTGTGAACACACCTTTAGCAGTAACAAATGCAATCAGGCATTTGCGATAACTGGCAATGAGTCTTTTACAACGCCGTGGAGGAGTTTTGGCCCACTCATCTTTGCAGAATTGTAATACAGCCATATTGGAGGGTTTTCCAGCATGAACTGCCTTTTTAAGGTCATGCCACAGCATCTCAGTCGGATTCAGGTCAGGACTAGCCATGTTTACATGGACACAAGTAACTGGATTAAAAGCCTGATCGGAATAAAAATGCTTCCTGTAAACACGCCAATCTGAATATTCTGACCCAATCACGCTCATTTGGATCAAAATTTCCTTCCGATTGAGACGGGTGGGTTATGCCAATTGTTAATCCGATTGGTGCACATATAAACACTTATTCCAAAGTTTGGGTAGAAAATATGTTTGCTGCGCATATCTGTACGTCAGCTACACATTGACGTGACATTTCCACCTTTACAGCAGCTAGCGGAAGACATGGCGGGCGTAAAACAAATCTGGTCTGTATCGTCCTGCTGTCTCCCTCTGTTCGTCATATGCAGAAGTATGCACTGCTGGGTTTGTAGCTTCATTATGGAGACCAGCAGAAGTAAAAGTGCAGTCTGAACAACACAATACTGGTTCATTTCCAAAAGAGAAAGACACAAAGCAGGGTTTGTTTACATCGGAAGTTGCTTTTTCTTCTACTATTTCCGAAATGTCAGATAATTGTGCATATGTCAAAATGATTTAGTCTGTTCAAACGTGTGACACATGGAAACGCACGTCCTAATCACATCAACTTTTTCAGGATCAATGTAAACAGTAAAGTTCTGATCTGAATTGTAATCAGACTGAAGAAACTCTGCACATGTAACCATGGCTTTTGATTAGGCCACTCCAAAGTCTTCATTTTGTTTTTCTTAAGCCATTCAGAGGTGGACTTGCTGGTTTGTTTTCAATCATTGTCCTGTTGCAGAACCCGTGTGCTTCAGCTTGAGGTCACGAACAGATGGCCGGGCATTCTCCTTCAGGATTTTTTGGTAGACAGCAGAATTCATGGTTCCATTTACCACAGCAAGTCTTCCAGGTCCTGAAGCAGCAAACCAGCCCCAGACCATCACACTACCACCACCATATTTTACTGTTGGTATGATGTTCCTTTTCTGAAATGCTGTATTGCTTTTATGCCAGATGTAATGGGACACACACCTTCCAAAAAGTTCAGCTTTTGTCTTGTTAGTCGACAGAGTATTTTCCCAAAAGACTTGGGGATCATCAAGATGTTTTCTGGCAAAACTGAGACAAGCTTTTATGTTCTTTTTGCTCAGCAGTGGTTTTCATCTTGGAACTCTGCCATGCAGGCCATTTTTGCCCAGTCTTTTTCTTATGGTGGAGTCATGAACACTGACCTTAACTGAGGCAAGTGAGGTCTGCAGTTCTTTGGATGTTGTTGTGGGATCTTTTGTGACCTCTTGGATGAGTTGTTGCTGTGCTCTTGGGGTAATTTTAGTTGACCAGCCACTCCTGGGAAGGTTCACCACTGTTCCATGTTTTCACCATTTGTGGATAATGGCTCTCACTGTGGTTCACTGGAGGCCCAAAGCTTTAGAAATGGCTTTATAACCTTTTCCAGACTGATAAATCTCAATTACTTTGTTTCTCATTTGTTCCCAAATTTTTTTGGATCGCAGCATGATGTCTAACTTTTGAGGATCTTTTGGTCTACTTCACTTTGTCAGGCAGGTCCTATTTAAGTGATTTCTTGAATGAGAATAGCAGTAGCAGTAATCAGGCCTGGGTGTGGCTAGAGAACTTGAACTCAGCTTTCCAAAGATGTGATAAACCACAGTTTATTTATGTTTTAACGGGGGGGGGGATCACTTTTTCACACACATGTACGTTTGGATTTTTTTTTACCCTTAATAATAAACACCTTCATTTAAAAACTGCATTTTGTGTTTACTTGTGTTATCTTTGTCAAATATTTAAATTTTTCGATGATCTGAAACATCAGACACAAACATACAAAAAAACCATACAAAAAAATGAGAAATCAGGAAGGGGCCAAACACTTTTTCATACCACTGTATTTGTTCACTACTGCCCAGGTCCTTTTAGGGTCACCTGAGAGTTCATAAAATAGCAACACATAATCGACATCTTATACAGCATTTCCTCTGATTTTTTTTATATCGGCTTTTATTACAGAGCATTTGTAAATGAAGTTAAAGGAGTCACATTAAAGGAGTTTGATTTTTTTGAGGTCATCAGAGGACACTGAAAGCAGCAAAACAAATCACATTTATGACCTCATATGTTTTCAAGGAAAAAAAGGCACAAGGCCAGCCATCTTGAATGCGATTTCGACTAAAATTACAGCCGGACAAAAGTGGTAATAAATAAAAATTCTATGAAAATTAACCAATGAAAATCAGACAATGCTTTTGAATTGTGGTTCAACAGAATTATTTTAAAAAACAAACTCATGAAACAGGCCTGGACAAAAATGATGGTACCCTTAACTTAATATTTTGTTGCACAACCTTTTGAGGCAATCATTACAATCAAACGATTTCTGTAACTGTCAGTGAGACTTCTGCACCTCTCTAGCAGGTATTTTGACCCACTCCTCATGAGCAAACTGCTCCAGTTGTCTCAGGTTTGAAGGGTGCCTTCTCCAGACGGCATGTTTCAGCTCCTTCCACAGATGTTCAATAGAATTCAGATCAGGGCTCATAGAAGGCCACTTTAGAATAGTCCAATGTTTTGCTCTTGGCTGTTTTTAGCTGTGTGTTTTGGGTCATTATCCTGTTGCAAGACCCATGACCTGCGACTGAGACCAAGCTGTCTGACACTGGGCAGCACATTTCTCTCTAGAATACATACCTTGAGATTTCGTTGTACCCTGCATTGCATACCCTTCATTGTACCCTAGTCCAATGTTTCGCTCTTAGCCATTCTTGGGTGTTTTTAGCTGTGTGTTTTGAGTCATTATCCTGTTGCAAGACCCATGACCTGTGACTGAGACCAAGCTGTCTGACACTGGGCAGCACATTTCTCTCTAGAATACCTTGATAGTCTTGACATTTCATTGTACCATGCACAGATTCAAGACACCCTGTGCCAGATGCAGCAAAGCAGCCCCAAGACATAACAGAACCTCCTCCATGTTTCACAGTAGGGACAGTGTTCTTTTCTTGGTATGCTTCATTTTTGTGTCTGTGAACATAGAGCTGATGTGCCTTGCCGAAAAGTTCCAGTTTTGTCTCGTCTGTCCATAGGACATTCTCCCAGAAGCTTTGTGGCTTGTCAACATGCAGTTTGGCAAATTCCAGTCTGGCTTTTTTATGATTTGTTTTCAACAGTGGTGTCCTCCTTGGTCGTCTCCCATGAAGTCCACTTTGGCTCAAACAACGACGGTTGGTGCGATCTGACACTGATGTACCTTGACCTTGGGAGTTCACCATGAATGTGTTTAGAGGTTGTTCTTGGCTCTTTTGTTACCATTCATATTATCCGTCTCCTCCTGTGGCCACGTCCAGGGAGGTTGGCTACAGTCCCGTGGATCTTAAATTTCTGAATAATATGTGCAACTGTAGTCACAGGAACATCAAGCTGCTTGGAGATGGTCTTATAGCCTTTACCTTTAACATGCTTGTCTAAAATTTTCTTTCTAATCTCCTGAGACAACTCTCTCCTTTTCTTCCTCTGGTCCATGTTTACTGTGGTACACACCATGTCACCAAACAGCACAGTGACTACTTGTCACCCTTTAAATAGGCCGACTGACTGATTACAAGTTTGTAGACACCTGTGATGTTAATTAGAGGACGCATCTTGGTTGAACATGTCCCTACGGTCACATTATTTTCAATCTTTTCTAGGGGTACCATCATTTTTGTCCAGGCCTGTTTCATGAGTTTGTTTTTTAAAGTAATTCTGTTGAACCACAATTCAAAAGCACCGTCTGATTTTCACTGGTTAATTTTCATAGAATTTTTATTTATTACCACTTTTGTCAGATTCAAGTTATTTCTGTGACCATTGTGGGTTTTTCTTTCATTAACAGAGGGGTACCAACAATTTTGTCCATGGCTGTATGTGGTATCCAGTAGGGATGAGCCGATCCCACTGTTTCAAGTCTGATACCGGTACTGTAACTTTATCAGCCAATACCAATCCAAACCTGATACCGCCTCTCTTATTTAAAACAAAAGTACAGAACACTGACTGCATTTTGCACACATAAAAACATAAATCTAAAAGTTAAAGAATATATTACAAATTTGGCTTAGTTTAGCAACACTGATTTTTTTATTTTCAACTTTGTAACATTGGCAGCATTTCACTGGTCAGGCCCATGTAAACATGCATTCTGAAGTTTTAAGTGAAAGTTTATGCAAAACTTTAAAGCTGAGTATTTAAGTAAACATTCAGATGAAATTCAAAGTGCCACTTTATGCATGAGATTAAAAAAAATGCTGTAGATCTGCCAATTAACCTATCCGATGGCTAGCAGTGGTTAGCACAGCACAGCAAGAAGGTCATAGGTTTGATCCCACCCTTGACCATCATGGGTTCAATCCCACCCCTGGCCATCGGTGACCCTTCTGTGTGGAGTTTGCATGTTCTCCCCTTGTCTGCGTGGGTTTTTTCCCGGTATTCCGATTTCCTCCCACAGGCCAAAGACATGCAGGTTAGGTCAGAAAAGCAGCAAATCACACTAATTTAAAATGTGGTTAACTGGTCAGTTGACTAAATCAGTGGTTCGTCATCTTTTTTTCAAATGTACATCTTTAATCGCATTTTAAGCCCCTTCCCCCTAGACCAGGGAGGGACCTTATTATAACCCAGATGATGTCCCATCTAGACCAAGAAATTATTGGGTTTTCTTTTTTGCAGAGTTTGCATTTCAGCCAGTGCCCCCTTTGCTGCACTTATGGTAGTCTGTCGTTTTGCAGCTATGACTGGCTTTGACAAGAGAAACACTAGGACACGATTGCTTCAACAATGTGAGAGGAGCGAAACAGCACTCAAAGGAATACTGTACATGAGTCAGAGTGAACAAATCTGCCATGGCGTGTTCTAAACCTCCATCATATACAGTGGAAAATAATGTTTTTAAAATGGAATGGACAGACTGATGTGCTCATCCTTAAGCCCTGTCTTTCAGAGTATGAGCTCTGCAGTAAAAACTGGAAATGTGAAATGCCAAAATGAAAATAAGGAAAAAACAGCGTGTGAGAAAATCTACCCACTTTAATCGGAACTGAGAATGTACAAGTCCAACACCATCAGTCCTCCAGGATTTTAACCCAAAGCATCTGTCCAGGGTGTACCCTGCCTCTCGCCCAAAGATGCTGGGATAGGCTCAAGCCCCCCCGCAACCAGAAAAGGTATTAAGCGGAAGAAGACGAATGAATGAATGAATGCACAGCCCTATTCAACATGACAGAAATTTAAAACTTTTATGTAAACGGAAACAAGATGTGATATTGTCTGGAAGAGGATGTGATACAGCTGATTACTGTTCTGCTATATAAAAAGCAACTGTGTCCCACCCATTAAAAAAGGGGGGACTGACACGTCACCAGGTGCTCCATAGCACTTTCAGCATTACTCAAGTCACAAAACTTGCTAGAGATCGGAAACATACTAAAAATATATACTGTAGTCCGGGAATGAGGGCTGTTTGAAGCAGTGATTCAGGCCTCAAATAAAAACTCTGCAGGACACAAGAGCAAACTCTCATAAAATGTATTTATATTCAGAGCTCTCTGGGAAGCAGCCGCTCACACTCCTGAGTTTGCTCTCATGGGTCCATCTTACTCAATATAACTTCAAAAGGAAAAAAACATTGACCAAACAATGCTGGGCCTATTTCAGGGTGAGAAACAACTTATGAGTGAACAGTACTTCAATCCCCGACAAGTTTTAAGAAATCTGTTGCCACTTAAGAGGTTGAGTTTTGTCACAAGAAACTAATTAGCGGGTAAAGCAGCTAATGTGATTTGTGAGTAGCAGCCACATGGTCTCAGGCATGTGCTGCTTGTGAACAGAAATGTTTGAATTATGTGGACTTAGATATTTAGTTATGATAGGAGAATCAGTTTCTTTACTCATCATAACATACAGGCACACAGGAAATGAATATAAGGACAAGTTAATGAAGATAATTTAGGTAACTACAACAACAAAATTATTTGTTTTACTGGTGGGAAGTTATTTTGCTTTCTCCCTTTCCTCGTATATCCCAAATATACAAGGTGAACTTCTGACATATTCCCCAAAAACCTTAATATTTGTGGAGACAAGGACTTTCGGAACATTTATACCAAATATCTTTCCATTGGACGCTGCTACATAACATCAATCAAGTGCAAAAACATAACTTTGGTCACAGCTATAGTCAACATATAGAGTTACAGCAAAGCTGAGCTTCAAAGGCACCATGTATCCACTGTTAAGCCAGCAAATGACACATCATGGTTTTGTAGGTATCCAGCGGCAGATAGTTTTCTTTCAGCCCCAAGTCAATAGATGTCTGTGAAGCTTTGTTGGAAACTACAGCCAGAAATTCAAAACAAACTGGACTGAAACCAGTAGCAGATCCTATTCAGTCTTCCTAAACAGAGGTTAGGGTTAGTAAGAGACGTTCATACAGCTGCTCGTCTGATGTCCTCTGGTACTATGGAACCAAACAAGTCAAATCATGCACAATAAGTTTATTTTCAGTGTTAAAAAAAAAAACTTCAGATGCAAGTAAAGGCTCAAGACAGGATGTTGCAGTGCAGAGCACCCAGCATTACAAGTTATACTGAAGTCTGTACATTTGTTCTCTTTGTTGTCCAACTATAATCTATAACATGCACCAAACAACTGCCTCCAATAACTATTACATTGAAATAAATTGATGAATAATGTTTCCTTGACTTACATTCCCTGATACAATCAATGAAGCAGCTCCTGCTTCCTCCATTTCAGGACAAAGAAGGGTTGGCTCAACTACCTAGGAAATCAATATGTATATTTGACAATGTTTACATCGTGCCAGACTGGGAAAATGAGGTGATCTGAATTCTGTTATTATGGACTTATAAAATAGATTTGGTCAAAGTTATACACTTCAATAAGAATGCTTAAAGTGACACTCAGCCAAAAATTGAGTTTTTTTTTTCCTTGTTAACATGTCTGTCACATGAATTTTAAGAGCTGCAAGACATATCAAAAGTGAAATCACTCAAACGTGTCATGTCTGTTTTTTTGCTTTAAAGTTTCAGTTAATCGCCGAAAAAAGGCAAGTTTATATCGAGCGTTTTTGGTGACGTAGCTATACAGATAAAGGTAAAGCCAACTTTATTGTCATTCAATCCATACAGCCAATCAAGTACAGTAGAACAAAACTACGTTTCTCTTATCTATAATGTTAATCACATCTAGAATCAGAGGGGTTGCTGCCACGCAAGGCACCGCCACAAATTTCCCTTCTCTGTTCCATTACTGCTGAGCACCAAGCTGGACAGCAGGAAGTTCCACTTTTAGGCTGCGTGTCCAACAGATGCGTATTTTCCGCTCTGGGCGACTATTTTCCATTCATTCTCTATGTAGTCCAGCGTTTACAGCGCTGAGCACCCTTGGCACTGAAACGCTCTCAGCAGTGGCCGTTATGTGTCGCAGTGCTCAGGGCGCTCAGAGCTGAAAAAAGTTCAACTTTTCAGACTGCAGCTGAGCTCGTCAATGTCAGACCTAGAATACGTTTCCTGTCTATTGTTATTTAGAGACTGCTGTTAAAAAAAATCAGTAGAAGGTTTGACCACAGGAAAAGCGGAAGTGCTGTGCTGAGAGTAACAAGCTGTTGCTGGGATACTGTCACGCCTCGCCGCCCATCTGCGGCGCCAGCTGCACGCACACCTGCACCTCATCAGCGGCGAGGGATTTAAGCCGCCTCGCCCTGGGCTTCGGCCTAAAGCCGTCAGTCTTCACTCGCTACTCTTGCTGTAAGGAATCTCAACCGCTCAGCAAAACATCCAAGTAAGAATCTCTTACCTCATTCTTCTCCTAGTCTGCTCCCCTGTGCACAGGTGGATTTCCCGGCGGTGGACCACTCCTCTCTGCCACCATTCCCTCGCTGCTGCACCGGGCGCTCCAGGTTGCTGTCTTCCGGGCTTCACCCTTGCTGTGCCAGCCACCTGCCATTCCCAAGTAAGCCAGTCATCATTTTTATATCTCCTGTGTTGGTGTGGTGCCCGTTACCCTTCTCCCTCTGCTTCTCCCATAGGGTTGTCCGGCTGTACGGCCTCCTGCCTCCGTGCCCAACGCAGACGCCACCACCAACACATTCACATCCCGCAGACACACACTCATACACACTTGTTGTTAATAAAGCTATTAGATCTACCCTGAGCCTGCGTGTGTGTCTCCTGAGCCGTGCATTATGTCAGTACGGCTTCAGCAGAGCGGCTCGGCAGACGGCGGGCTCACACGCCGACTTTCCACCCTCGAGGCTCGAGTGGACCTAATAGCCCACCAGCAACAGGTGATTCTAAATCAATTATCCATCATCACTAACCGATTGGACCGCTTGGACCCCCAACAGCCGTTCCCCCCGGCTCGTCAGGGCGGCGCGGCTCCTGCTGCTCCAGCGGCCATCCAGCCTGCTCCAGTAGCACCGGTTCGGCTCACACCCATTCCGACCCCCGCCCGTTTTAGTGGTAAGCTCGGCGGAGCACGGGGGTTTATAATGCAATGTGAGTCCGTGTTCCACCGTGTGCCCAGAGATTTTCCCTCAGACCATAGCCGAATTGGCTACATAGGGAATCTCCTGGAGGGGCGAGCGCTTACTTGGGCTTACGCCGTAATGGCGAGGCCCAGTTACGCCACCCTCACCTATGGCCAATTCGTGAGACAGTTCCTGGAAGTCTTTGATCATTCTCGTACTGAGAGCGTTCAGGTCGATCGGCTTCTCAGCCTCCAGCAGGGAAGCCGGTTGGCAGCTGATTACGCGATCGACTTCTGGGTAGCGGCGGAGGAGGTTGGCTGGGATGAACGTTCATTCTGCGGCCTCTTCCTCCGCAGTCTCAATGATAGTCTGAGGGACGAACTGGCTGGGCGGGACATCCCGGAGACTTTAGCGGAGCTAACGTCCCTAGCCATCAGCCTGGATAACAGGCTGCGCGAGCGCACCTCGGAGCGGAAGTCGTCTTCTTCTCGCTCTCGTGGTGCCTTGTCGCGCCTGTCCCAAGCTCGCCCCCTGGCGTTGCCGCCACCATTGCGCCCCGAGGAATCGGAGCCGATGGTGACGGGCTGGACAAAGCTCCCCCCTGCGGAGAGACAACGCCGCCGTGAGTTGGGTCTCTGCATGTATTGCGGAGACAGCCAACACACGGTGGAGCTTTGCCCACAGAAGCCAAACGGCGGGGTCCGCGAGTCACTGTAGGGGGCCTCGCGGACGTCAATCGGTTAAATCCCCTCTCCCAATTGAAGCTGCCCGTCCGGTTTTGTCACAACCCCACTGGGCACCTCACCCACGCACTGGTGGATTCGGGCGCGGAGGGCAGCTTTATTTCACAAAGCCTGGCAACCCGATTGGGCATCCGTTGCCAAGCCCTCAAATCCCCTCTCGCCCTGGTCAACCTCTCCCTGGGGAGAGTCACACACCAGGCCGTCCCTGTACATGTGATCATCTCTGGGAACCACCGGGAGGAAATCACTTTCTACGTCCTCCCCAACTCTGTGTCGCCCGTCATCCTGGGGTACCCCTGGCTTCGCCTCCATAACCCCGTCCTGGATTGGAAGTCCGCCAGGGTATCGGCATGGAGTTCCTTCTGCATGAGCACCCGCCTGCAATCCGCTGCCTGCTCTCCATCCTCTTCTCCAACTCCTATGGACGCTGCGCCCCCGGATCTCTCCCTGGTGCCATCAGAATTTCACGACTTGGGTATGGTTTTCAGTAAGTCCAAGGCGATGTCTCTTCCTCCACACAGGCCCTACGACTGTGCGATAAACATCCGCCAGGGGGCACCCTTACCCTCTGGGCGTCTCTACAGCCTGTCGGCGCCGGAGAAGGAGGCTATGAATTCCTACCTCAAGGAATCGCTGAGTGCTGGAATTATCCGTCCCTCGTCATCACCATTAGGCACAGGATTCTTCTTCGTGGGCAAGAAGGACGGTTCCCTCCGTCCTTGTATCGACTACCGCGCCCTGAATGATATCACGGAGAAGGATCGCTACACCGTGCCACTTATGGACACCGCCTTCCACTCCCTCCAGGGGGCGACTTGGTTCACCAAGCTGGATTTACGCAGCGCATACCACCTCGTCCGGATCCGGGAGGGAGATGAGTGGAAGACAGCCTTCCATACCCCGAACGGCCATTTCAAGTACCTGGTGATGCCGTTCGGGTTGACCAATGCTCCAGCCGTCTTTCAGCGCCTAATAAATGCCGTCCTCCGGGATTTCATCGGCCTATTTGTGTTCGTCTACCTGGATGACATCCTCATCTTCTCCAAATCCAGGGACGAGCACCGGGTCCATGTGAGGCGGGTCCTCCAAAGGCTGCTGGAGAACCGGTTGTATGTGAAGGCAGAAAAGTGTGAATTCTACGCTAAGACTACGTCCTTCCTTGGGTTCATCATCTCCCACGACCAGGTGCTCCCGGACCCAGTGAAGGTGAAGGCGGTGGTGGAATGGCCTACACCAACATCAAGGAAACAGGTGCAACAATTTATTGGGTTTGCAAACTTCTACTGCCGCTTCGTCCCGAATTTTGGCACCGTCGTCGGCCCTCTGACCCGCCTCACGTCCCCTAAGGTCCCGTTCCGGTGGACCGAAGAGGCCGTAGCTGCCTTCCAGGCGCTGAAGGCGGAGTTCTCCTCCTCCCGGGTCCTTAGCCAAGTCGACCCGTCGCTGCAATGCATCGTGGAAGTGGATGCTTCGGACACGGGAGTGGGGGCGGTTCTATCTCAGCGGTCGCCAGATGACGGAGTCAAACGGCCCTGCGCTTTCTTCTCTCGGCGCTTGTCCCCGGCGGAACGGAACTACGACGTGGGGGACAGAGAGCTCCTCGCCATCAAGCTCGCGCTGCAGGAGTGGCGTCACTGGCTAGAGGGGGCGGACCTGCCGTTCGTGGTCCTGACTGACCACAAGAACTTGGAATACTTAAGATCTGCCAAGCGTCTGAACGCCCGCCAGGCGCGTTGGTCCTTGTTCTTTGCCAGGTTCCGTTTTAACATCACCTTCAGGCCTGGTTCCAAGAACGGCCTGCCCGACGCCCTCTCTAGGCAATTTGCCCCTGAGGCGTCTGAGGACACGGTCCACACCATCCTGCCCAGGTCGTGCATCGTGGGAGCCGTCACTTGGGACATAGAAAGTAAGATCCGGAAGGCGCAGGAATTGGAACCTGACCCTGGCGGCGGACCGGAGGGGAGGCTTTTTGTGCCATCCACGGTTCGGGGGGAGGTCATCCACTGGCTGCCCACATCTAAGCTCATCTGCCACCCTGGTTCCTCCCGGATGATCAACCTTCTTCAACGGTCCTTCTGGTGGCCGGGCCTGCGGAAGGACGCTGCCCGCTACGCCCGGGCCTGCCCTGTATGTGCCACCAGTAAATCAGGTAATGCCCCTCCAGCGGGTTTGCTCCAGCCTCTGCCCGTCCCTGGCAGGCCCTGGTCGCATATCGCCCTGGATTTCGTCACCGGACTCCCAGTCTCTAACACCTTCGACACTGTCCTGACCATCGTAGACCGTTTCTCCAAGGCGGCGCACTTCATCCCGCTACGAGGTCTTCCATCTGCCCTGGAGACGGCGGACCTCCTAGTCCAACACGTGGTCAGGCTGCACGGGATTCCGGTGGACGTGGTCTCGGACCGGGGGCCCCAATTTTCCTCAGAGGTTTGGAGGTCCTTTTGCAACGCCCTGGGAGCCAAGGTAAGCCTCTCCTCCGGCCATCACCCCCAAACCAACGGGCAGTGTGAGCGGACCAACCAGGAGCTGGAGGCTGCGCTCCGCTGCGTCACTGCATCCAAGCCTGCGTCCTGGAGTAACCATCTCGCCTGGGTTGAGTACGCCCACAACACCGCCGGCTCTTCTGCCACAGGGATGTCTCCCTTTAAGGCGTCCCTGGGCTACGACCCCCGTCTTTTCCCAGCGCAGGAGAGTGAGGTAACTGTCCCCTCAGTTCGGGCGCACCTCAGGCAGTTCCGTTCCATCTGGGCGTCGGCGCGCAATGCGCTTTTACGCACAGCGGAGCGCAACAGATCCACAGCAGACCGGCACAGAAGACCTGCCCCAGCGTACCAGGTGGGTCAGCGTGTCTATGTGTCTACCCAGGACGTCATTTTAAAGGGTGAGAGGAGGAAGCTGGCACAGCGTTTTATGGGCCCATACCCCATCACCAGGATTATCAACCCGGTGGCTGTGCGTGTAGCTATTCCCCCCTCCCTCCGCATCCATCCCACCTTCCACGTTTCCAAGGTGAAGCCGGCAGTCTCCGATCCCCTTTGCCCTCCTCCTGCTGCGCAGCCCGCGCCCCGGATGATTGATGGCCATCCGGCCTGGCCTGTCTCCTCTATCCTGGACTCCCGGCGCCGGGGTCGCGGGTTGCAGTACTTGGTGGACTGGGAGGGTTATGGGCCTGAACATCGGCAATGGGTACCCTCATCATTTGTGTTGGACCCGTCCCTCATTACTGAGTTCCACCGAGCGCACCCAGAGAAGCCATCGCCAGGAGGCGCTGCTAGAGGGGGGAGTACTGTCACGCCTCGCCGCTCATCTGCGGCGCTAGCTGCACGCACACCTGCACCTCATCAGCGGCGAGGGATTTAAGCCGCCTTGCCCTGGGCTTCGGCCTGAAGCCGTCAGTCTTCACTCGCTACTCTTGCTGTAAGGAATCTCAACCGCTCAGCAAAACATCCAAGTAAGAATCTCTTACCTCATTCTTTTCCTAGTCTGCTCCCCTGTGCACAGGTGGATTTCCCGGCGGCGGACCACTCCTCTCTGCCACCATTCCCTCGCTGCTGCACCGGGCGCTCCAGGTTGCTGTCTTCCGGGCTTCACCCTTGCTGTGCCAGCCACCTGCCATTCCCAAGTAAGCCAGTCATCATTTTTATATCTCCTGTGTTGATGTGGTGCCCGTTACCCTTCTCCCTCTGCTTCTCCCATAGGGTTGTCCGGCTGTACGGCCTCCTGCTTCCGTGCCCAACGCAGACGCCACCACCAACACATTCACATCCCGCAGACACACACTCATACACACTTGTTGTTAATAAAGCTATTAGATCTACCCTGAGCCTGCGTGTGTGTCTCCTGAGCCGTGCATTATGTCAGATACAGGGCACAGACTTTTTTTTTCTTTTCCCCAAAGCACAGCACACAAATGCTAAAAAAAATACTCAGGGCGGTCGGGTGACAAAAAACGTGTTTGGTGGTGGACATGCTGCCTTATATGGTCTTTGGCATGACCCGGCCGGGATTCGAATCCCGGCCTCCCAGGTGTGGGGCGGATGCTCTTCCAACTAAGCCGCCCCTCCGGTCCTTAGTGTTGAGCTAATCAGGACCCTCTGGCCTAATTTAAATTAGCCTCCAGGCCTAGTTAGCATTTTTGGACAGCTGCATTGAAAACTTGACCCAAATTCAGACAGTTTTACCATTAAACTACTTTTAAGGACTGATAAAGTTTCAGCCATTATCCTGGGGCACCGTGCATACAACTGGGCATGTCCTTTAACCAGTAGGTCTTTTTATCACAGAAATTTATTCTGTTTAATGTAGCGTTAACCACTATTAGCCTTGTGGGATGTAGGTGAGAGTAATCACAGATCCTGGCATTTGGAGGAGGAGGAAAAGTGAAAAGATTTTGACACAAAACTAAGATTATGAAAGGGGGGGGGTTGTAGAAAAAAGGGTGTAGCATACCATTTTAGACAATGTAGATTTGTTTGTATTGCGTCTTTAAATGCACAATAGTGTTGAGTGGCTTTATCCCAAAACTGCAGCTAACGTTTAACCAAAAATATAGTTGTGTTTTCTTAATTTTTAAGATGAAGAACTTACCACTATACATTTTTACAGCCTGCACAACAAAATCCTTCAGTTCAAACTCAGTGTTTAATTCCTTTCATTATACCTGCCTCATCAGTTTTGTGTTGCTCAAAAAACTTGCAACCTATTATATCTGTAGATATAATTTTTTAAAATCCCCTAAACAGATGAAAAATAGACTCAGTTGGTCACTCAATGCTTACTACAGGCACTAGTGACAGTTTGCAGTTGTTGACACCAGATAGGGAAGGTTGTAAAATGAGTCTGCGGCTGTAAATGGCAGAGGTGGGACAGTGCAGAAACTTTAGACTGTACCCATCTCCCTTGAACTGCACAAATTTAGAACTGTGCTGTATTACATGACAAATAGTTATAACATCTTACCAAAAACAACCAATATCAATCATGTCTTACTAGATGCTATACTGTACCTGAAGATGCTTTTTCAGACTATCCATCTTAAAAAAAACACACACGTACTGAAATTTGTCTTCATAATTTAGATGCAGTTAGGCCCAAAAATATTTGGACAGTGATACAAGTTTTGTTATTTTAGCTGTTTACGAAAACATATTCAGGATACAAATATATAATCAATATGGGCTTAAAGTGCAGACTCTCAGCTGTAATTTCAGAGTATTAACATCCAAATTGGAGCAAGGGTTTAGGAATTACAGCTCTTTAATACGTAGCCGCCTCTTTTTCAAGGGACCAAAAGTAATTGGACAATTGACTCAGAAGGCTGCAAAAAAAAAAAAAAAATAACAAGGCTGCATGGGCTCTTCTCTTGTTAACCTGTCATCAATTAAGCAGTTAAAAGGTCTGGAGTCGATTCCAGGTGTGGCGTTTGCATTTGGAAGCTGTTGCTGTGAACACACAACATGCGGTCAAAGGAGCTCTCAATGGAGGTGAAACAGACCATCCTGAGGCTGAAAAAAAAGAAGAAATCCATCAGAGAGATAGCAGAAATGTTAGGAGTGGCCAAATCAACAGTTTGGTACATTCTGAGAAAAAAATGAGTGCACTGGTGAGCTTGGGAACTCAAAAAGGCCTGGACGTCCACGGAAGACAACAGTGGTGGATGATCACAGAATCCTTTCCATTGTGAAGAACAACCCCTTCACAACATCCACTCAAGTGAAGAACACTCTCCAGGAAGTAGGTGTATCAGTATCTAAGTCTACCATAAAGAGAAGGCTTCATCAGAGTAAATACAAAAGATTCACCACAAGGTGCAAACCATTAATCAGCCTCAAAAATAGAAAGGCCAGAATTGACTTTGCCAAAAAACACCTGAAGAAGCCAGCCCGGTTCTGGAACAGCATTCTTTGGACAGATGAGACTAAGATCAACCTGTACCAGAATGATGGGAAGAAGAAAGTTTGGAGAAGAACTGGAACAGCTCATGATCCAAAGCACACCACATCTTCTGTAAAACATGGTGGAGGCAGTGTGATGGCATGGGCATGCATGGCTTCCAATGGCACTGGGTCACTTGTGTTTATTGATGATGTGACAAAAGACAGAAGCAGCCGGATGAATTCTGAAGTGTATAGGGATATACTTTCTGCTCAGATTCAGCCAAATGCAGCAAAGTTGATTGGACAGTGCTTCACAGTACAGATGGACAATGATCCAAAACATACTGCAAAAGCAACCCAGGAGTTTTTTAAAACAAAGAAGTGGAATATTCTGCAATGGCCAAGTCAATCACCAGATCTCAACCCAATCAAGCATGCATTTCACTTGCTCAAGACAAAACTTAAGGCAGAAAGACCCACAAACAAGCAACAACTGAAGACAGCTGCAGTAATGGCCTGGCAAAGCATCACAAAGGAGGAAACCCAGCGTTTGGTGATGTCCATGGGTTCCAGACTTCAGGCAGTCATTGCCTGCAAAGGATTCTCAACAAAATATTGAAAAGTAACATTTTACTTAGGGTTATGTTTATTTGTCCAATTACTTTTAAGACCCTGAAATAAGGAGCGTTTGTATAAAAATAGCTACAATTCCTACATGTTTAATCATATATTTTTGCTCAACCCCTTGAATTAAACCTTAAAGTCTGCACTTTAATTCCGTTGTAGTTGTTTCATTTCAAATCCAATGTGGTGGCATGCAGAGTCCAAATCATGAAGATTGTGACACTGTCCAAATATTTCTGGGCCTAATTGTATAAATGTCAAAACACCATAAAATAGAAAGTGCTAGGTAAGGTAATATACTGAACAGTATTAATCATTAACAGCAGCAGCAGCAGCTATATATACAGTGGGGTAAACAAGTATTTAGTCAGCCACCAGTTGTGCAAGTTCTCCCACTTAAAAGATGAGAGAGGTCTCCAATTTTCATAATAGGTATACCTCAACTATGAGAGACAAAATAAGAAAAAAAAAATCCAGAAAATCACATTGAAGGATTTTTAATGAATTGATTGGTAAATTCCTCGGTAAAATAAGTATTTGGTCAATAACAAAAGTTCATCTCAATATTTTGTTATATACCCTTTGTTGGCAATGACAGAGGTCAAACGTTTTCTGTAAGTTTTCACAAGGTTTTCACACACTGTTGCTGGTATTTTGGCCCATTCCTCCATGCAGATCTCCTCTAGAGCAGTGATGTTTTGGGACTGTCGCAGGGCAACACAGACTTTCAACTCCCTCCAAAGATTTTCTATGGGGTTGAGATCTGGAGACTGGCTAGGCCACTCCAGGACCTTGAAATGCTTCTTACGAAGCCACTCCTTCGTTGCCCGGACGGTGTGTTTGGGATCATTGTCATGCTGAAAGACCCAGCCACGTTTCATCTTCAATGCCCTTGCTGGTGGAAGGAGGTTTTCACTCAAAATCTCACGATACATGGCCCCATTCATTCTTTCCTTTACACGGATCAGTCGTCCTGGTCCCTTTGCAGAAAAACAGCCCCAAAGTATGATGTTTCCACCCCCATGCTTCACAGTAGGTATGGTGTTCTTTCTCCTCCAAACACGACAAGTTGAGTTTTTACCAAAAAGTTCTATTTTGGTTTCATCTGACCATATGACATTCTCCCAATCCTCTTCTGGATCATCCACATGCTCTCTAGCAAACTTCAGACGAGCCTGGACATGTACTGGCTTAAGCAGGGGGACACGTCTAGCACTGCAGGATTTGAGTCCCTGGCCGCATAGTGTGTTTCTGATGCAGCCTTTGTTACTTTGGTCCCAGCTCTCTGCAGGTCATTCACTAGGTCACCCCATGTGGTTCTGGGATTTTTGCTCATCGTTCTCATGATAATTTTGACCCCATGAGGTGAGATCTTGTGTGGAGCTCCAGATCGAGGGAGATTATCAGTGGTCTTGTATGTCTTCCATTTTCTAATAATTGCTCCCACAGTTGATTTCTTCACACCAAGCTGCTTAACTATTGCAGATTTTGTCTTCCCAGCCTGGTGCAGGTCTACAATTTTGTTTCTGGTGTCCTTTGACAGCTCTTTGGTCTTAGCCATAGTGGAGTTTGGAGTCTGACTGTTTGAGGTTGTGAATAGGTGTCTTTTATACTGATAACGAGTTCAAACAGGTGCCATTAATACAGGTAACGAGTGGAGGACAGAGGAGCCTCTTAGAGAAGAAGTTACAGGTCTGTGAGAGCCAGAAATCTTGCTTGTTTGTAGGTGACCAAATACTTATTTTACTGAAGAATTTACCAATTAATTCATTAAAAATCCTTCAGTGTGATTTTCAGGATTTTTTTTTTCTCATTTTGTCTCTCATAGTTGAGGTATACCTATGATGAAAATTGGAGACCTCTCTCATCTTTTAAGTGGGAGAACTTGCACAATTGGTGGCTGACTAAATACTTTTTTGCCCCACTGTACATTAAAATAAATAAGTGAATTAACTTAAATTGCAGCCAATTTTAATGGTCTCTACTCATTCTCACTTCAGCAATTCTTACCCGAGACGTTAATTGAGGTGCCTGCATCAATAATTCCACTGTTTGGCCGCACGCAGTACCGGCGTGGCGCTGTTGTCTTCACCTTAAAACACACATTCCTGTCTGTAGGGTTGGAGAGCTTGAGATTTGTGGTGACCACGTCTGAGAATGGACCTGTAAGAAGGACCCCACAGAGAACAATTAAAAAACTAGTTCTGACACAACTGATTTTAAATGTTTTGAGAAATTGCATAAGCAGTTGGAGAAATGACATTGTTAAGATTTATAAGATATGACAGGGAGTTATGATCCATAAATGTTTGAACAAAAAACAAAATTAAAACATAAGGCAAAGTGATCGAGAGTAAAATCATCACTGGCATGCAAATTGAAATGACCTTTTTAATGCATATGAGCTGCACAGTATGAAAGTGACTCATTAATCAAAGCCGGTAAGCAAACCTATCAAGGTTCATCAAAATGCAAATCAACTGTGAATGACCGGTAATGGAGGAAACAAGGGCAAAAGAATTTTCATTTTTTAAGCCATTGCAACCGAGAAAGGTTATTGAATGAAATACAGAGTGAAATAGTGGCCCGAGTAATAGTGATTGAAATTAAAAACATATTTCAGATGTCAAACCTTTACAACTGTATTAGCAAGTTAGAAATTTTAAAAAAAAACTCCCTTTTTTGAGCTAAATAGTCAGCAAAATTTGAAATAAACATCATTGTACTTTATGTGAAATGCAGAAGCAAGCAATTACCTCTTTCAAAACTAAAGAATAATAGGATAAATTAGGTACTGAATACCTACAAGAAATGCCAAACAAAAACTTATGACTCATGACAAATTTAAATGTATTTAAAATTACCAAATCCCTTTTCTTGTCAACAATTCAGATTGTTTTAGCCTCATACTTTGTTTATTACTTAAATACTGTATGTAAAGAGAAAAAAAACAGAAAATGGAGAAACAAAATTCAAATGATTACTTATTGTGTGAACCTTAACCACTGCCATTTCTCTCATGTTAATAAAATAATGGGTCCCATCCTCTCAGACATAATTTGCACATAAGTAGTTGTTTAAAAAACGAAAAAAAAAAGATTTATCTTTATCTGACTGAATACCATTTCACAGCATCATTGGACTAACATCTCAGCCATTTGCTGTCTAGGATGAATGTTCTTTTGTCCTATAACCAATAAGCTTTGGCTTTCATTTATCCCCTAACCCTGGATTTACACTGACTGCAGATGCAGTGCGGATGGAGTCTTGCGGCTGTCCCTACCAACTCTGTTTGTGTTTTGAAGTGCCATGGATAAGAACTGAGTTCAAAATACAAGATCGCATCTCAACCAAAATTATATTTGAAAAAAAATCAGAACACAAAGAAAAAGAAGGGAGATTCAGCATGGTACTTGGTCGGCTAGAGGGAGAAGATATCACCCTGCTGAATGTATATGCACCTCCAGGGGCTAACTGGAAATTTTATAAAAATGTATTTGACCTAATGATAACTAAAGCCCAAGGTTTAGTGATATGTGGTGGAGACTTCAATCTAAGACTGAATCCATACTGGGATGCATCAGGTAATTCTCCACATCAAAATAACACTCAAAGTAGAAAAACTCGGATGCTACTAAAAGAAATGGGAATCTGTGACGTGTGGAGGGAATTCAACCCCAGTGTAAAAGATTATACATTTTACTCAGCACCACATTCATCATACTCAAGGATTGACTATTTTTTGTAAAACAGGACTGATGGATCTCTTTGACCACACTCTGATCTATATGGACTTAAGTATCCAAAAATACACAAATAATACATTTTCTTGGAGGTTAAATTCAAATGTCCTGAAAGGACCACTGAAAGATGAATTGGAATCAGATATTCTCTGATATTTGGAAGAAAATGATAATGGAGAAGTATCCCCTTTAATACTGTGGGATGCATGCAAAGCTGTAATAAGGGGAAAGATTATCGCAAAACTGGCAATCCAAAAGAAACTGAGACAAGAAAAACTAATCACATTAGAGTCAGAACTTAAGAAACTAGAAAAAGAGCACAAAGACAACACTCACTCTAATGACTCGCTCAAAATTAAGGAAATTAAAAAAACAAATAAATGAGATCTACACAATAGAAATCCAGAAGAAACTTACATTTCTGAAACAAAAATACTATGAAACAGGTAGCAAATCGGCAAAATTACTTGCCTATAAATTGAGGAAACAACAAACGGAGAGAGCAATCTACAAAATCAGAGACCCAGTATCAAAGGAAATAAAATTTAGAATTCAGGAAATTCTTAAAAGCTTCGAGAACTACTACAAGAACTTGTACTCCCTCAAAAAACATAAAAACGCATCCGAAGCCTTCCTAAATACATTAAACCTTCCCCAACTTACTGAGTCACAAAATAAAACACTATTGTCAGAAATACAACCTAAAGAATTAGAAAAAGCAATTATGAAACTTAAAGCTAACAAATCCCCAGGAGCAGATGACTATACAGCAGAGTGGTACAAAACCTTTAAACAGCAACTATCTCCTCTCCTCCTGAAAACATTTAACTATGTCCTCCACACAGGGGAAATCCCCCCTCCTGGAGAGAAGGGGTCATTGCAGTCATACCTAAACCTGAAAAGGATAAATTAGACTGCTCCAACTACAGACCAATCAGTGTGTTAAATCAGGACTATAAGCTTTTTACCATTATCCTTGCCAAAAGGTTAGAAAATATACTGACAGACTTAATTCATTTAGATCAAACAGGTTTTATAAGACAAAGACAGACACAAGATAACATTAGACGCACTTTGCACATAATTCATCATATAAAAAAATATACTTTACATTTTTTTTTTTTTTTTAGATTTAGTATACTTTATTGATCCCCAGAGGGGAAATTGAGGGTCATCCACCACCTGGATGGATGAAGCAGCCACGATATGGCGCTATCCCTTAACCATTCACACACACATTCACACCTAGGGCCACTTTAGAGTCTCCAATTAACCTAACCAGCCATATTGGGATTAGATGCTGAAAAAGCATTTGATTCGGTTGACTGGTCTTTCCTATATAGAATCTTATCCAGTTTCAATTTTCATAACAACTTCATTAGAACTATCCAGGCATTATATAAAAAAAACCAACAGCTAAAATAAGGATTAAGGGTAAATTATCATCATCTTTTGAACTGGAAAGAGGATGTCGTCAGGGCTACCCCTTGTCTCCACTGCTCTCTGCAATCTTCATAGAACCTCTGAGCCAATGGATAAGACAGAATCAAAAAATTCAAGGTATTACACTTGGTCAGAAGGAACATAAAATAGCACTCTTTGCTGATGACATTTTAATATACCTGGGGCAGCCGGACACCTCTTTTCCAGAACTAATCTCAGTTTTTTCAGAGTATGGAGATTTATCGGGGTACAAATTAAACATACATAAAACCCAAATTTTAACATTCAACTATGACCCAAATCAATATTTACTAAGCAAACTCAAAACTAACTGGTAGATGGAATCTATGAAATATCTGGGGGTCAACATCCCGAAACAACTCAACAAAATTATAACACTAAACTATGATCCACTGATGGCAAAAATAAAATCTGATCTAGCAAGATGGAATATGATGCCATTCTTGGGTACTGCACAAAGAATTGAAGCAGTCAAAATGAATACACTTCCACGTCTTCTATACCTTTTCCAAACAATACCGGTAGAACCTCCCAAAAAAACATGGCAAGAACTGGACAGAAGGATCTCAAGATTCATATGGCAGGGCAAGAGACCTAGAATCAGATATAGAACCCTACAGCTAAACAAAGACAAAGGTGGGCTCGCGCTGCCAAATATCAGGGACTATTTTAAAGCCGCACAAATTAAAACTTTAGTAGAGATATGTAACCCAGTCTACACTGCACAATGGAAGGAGATGGAATACCAAATAACAAGTGATATTCCCCTACAGGCGATAATAGGGAACAATGCCTTACCTAAACTTTTGAATAACACTAACCCATGGATAGAGACCCCACTAAAAATTTGGTTTAAGATAATCAGAGAGAATCAAACTAAAGAACCCTATCGATTACTGCAATGGATTGCCTATGATCAAGACTTTACTCCTAATAAAACAGACACTAGATTTAAAAAGTGGAAAGAGAACGGACTGATAAAATATTATGATTTTTTTAAACGGCAAACTTTAAGAAGATTTGAAAAAACAAGGCCTAATAAATCAAGACCTTTACAGGTTCTTTCAGCTTAGACACCACATAAACAAAATACTTAAAAAGGAGGATTTGGAAAGGGCCCAGTCAGGCGTTCTGAAGGTCTTCTTAATGGCATATAAAGGGATCCCAGGGATCAGATACATTTCTAAAATATACCAAGGTCTTCAAGACTTGAAAGGAGACAACACATCATATATAAAATAGAGATGGGAAAAAGAGGGGAATTTCACTTTACAACTGGAAATATGGGAAAAGCTAAATAAACAACAATGGAAAAGTACCTCATCCCTGCAGTGGAGAGAATTTGGATGGAAAAATTTGGTAAGATTTTTCAGAACACCTGCACAAAACAAATTACTCGTAAGGGGTTGAATTGTTGGCGCTTGTGTGGTGAAGAGACTGCAAATCATTTTCATGTGTTTTGGTCATGCCCAGTTATCCACCAATATTGGACCAATGTACAAACAATATTGGGGAAAATATTCAAAATAACAGTTCCCTTTTCTTTTGTAACTTTGTATTTGGGTTTACTACCGGAATCACTGGAAAGACGAGGAGAAAAATACTTATTCACTGTTTTAATATTGGCAAGTAAAAAAGCTCTAACAAAAAAATGGATGTTGAAGGACTGTCCTACACCTGAAGATTGGATTAATGTGATTCGGGACATTTATTCGATGGAAAAGTTGACATTCGCACTGAGACAGGACATGGATGGGTTCTTGAACTTTTGGCAACCCTGGAACAAATATGTGTCTTCCTTTAGATCTAATCTTTGACAAATACTATTTCAATAATGGCACCTCTCTTTGTTCCAATGCTACTCAGATACTCTTATTTTTTTGCTCTTTTGTTGTTTTTTTTTTCTTGTTTTGTTTTTTGTTTTTGTTTTTTTTTGTTCTTTCTTTAATTTCTCTTTTTATTTCACTTAAAAAAGGGTGTTGTAATAATTATTTTTCCAATGTTGTCAAAAAACAAAAAAAAGGGAACATGTGATGAAAATGTAAACAATGCAATGCTGTAATGACATGTATACCCTTTACAAAAACTTAAAAAAAAACTGAAGATGCAATATAATCCTAAAAAAAAATAAATAAAAAAAATACAAGATCGCGTAAGAATTATACAAAATAACGCAACATCTCAAGAAAGACCCGAGAGTGACCAAGGACAACTGATTGAGATCACTTGATAACAAGGAAGCATGATGTACCGGCTCTCCTTAAAATGTTTTTAATGAACAAACAGCTATTAAATACCGCGAGATACCGCAGCATTTCCTTGCAGATTGGATTCGGCATCCGTCAAAAATAGACTCCTTGTGCTTCACTAGCAATCCAAATCTGGTTCCGTAGTGGTCCAGACCAGGTAGGGATCAGAACATTAATTAGAATAGGACCCATTTGCTGAGGAGTCCAGATCGCAGCCGTAATGGACTGCATCCAGAGTTAGTGTCAATTCAGAGTAAGTCTTACTTCGTCAAAAATGTAGTGTCTGTCAAAAGTGTTTTTTTTTTTCAGAAATATGAAGATTTGACAGTCAGGTTCATTAGAGTAATAATTTGAAGACTTTTGTTTTCCACGTTACAGTACATCTTCATTGTTGTTGCCAAAAAAGTACCCATGTACACTTATGAGGAGATGTATAATTTTACAAGGATCACACCTACATCAATAGGGATTGCACATAATTTTTTTAACTTTCTAGCAGTGGTGGAAGCAGTATGAAAATTTGGGCAGCTCGGTGGAACAGTGGTTAGCACTGTGTCAGCACAGCAAGAAGGTCACAGGATCAATTCCACCACTGATCATCATGGGTTCGATCCCACCCCCTGACCATCAGTGACTCTTCTGTGTGGCATTTGCATGTTCTCCCCGTGTCTGTGTGGCTTTCCTCCAGTTTGCTCCCACAGGCAAAAAAAAAAAAAAAAAAAATGCAAGTTAGGTTAATTGGAGACTCTAAAGTGGCCCTAGGTGTGAATGTGTGTGTGAATGGTGAAGGGACTGGCACCATACCGTGGCTGTCTCATCCAGGTGGATGTCCTGAATTTCCGTCTGGGATTAATAAAGTATACAAATAAATGCAAACATGTAGCGTGGCAATGCAATGAAGTAGAGAGTAATTCAATTTTAAATTTGGCTCCGGCAGTGAACATCTTAAATTCACTGGCCAGGTTTAACACTTCAACCCAGAAAGAAGATATCAATAGCCGCACTGCCAGATCTGTTTAAAATGCTAAATTATATATTTGATGATATGTACAGCAAATTGAACATCTAGAGACCTGTAATAATCATTAGTGCCATCTAGGGGTGGGACAAAAGATCGATTCAGTGATGGCTCACGATACTTGACACTGACGACGCTGGACCGATCCCTAAATGCATGGATCGATCTTTTATTAATTTTATTTATATATATTTCATGTAAACGTTGCATACTCTGTTGGGTATTCGACCAACTGTGTTTTCAGTCCACTAGATGGTGCAAAGGAAGCACCCAGTCATGTGAAGTCATAGCTTGACTAGTGAGATTTGCAGCCATATGGTGTAAAAGCGCCCATTGTCGGTTGAAGTCATATCTTGTTTTGGGAAATTTGCAGCCAGCTTTTAAAGTTAGGAGGCAGTTAGCTCAAACGTCGGGACTTTTTTTGGATTTTATAACAAAGATGGAAGGAAAGACCTTGACATGACACACAACCCGCAAGAAGTACTGCACACACACAAAAAAAAAAAAACACAGGCCAGCACACATCTCAGAGCAGTGTTAGTAAAGGCTAAGCTAAAAACACACCAGCATGGAGCTTACGGGCAGCGCTGGAGAAAAAAGTAAGTAATGTTTATTGATGAAGCACTTTTCAGAGACATATAGTCACAAAGCACTGTACAATAAAATAGAATAAAAAGAATTTGATAGATAACTAGAAAAGCACGCAGAGAGTGCATACCTCCGCCAAGGCTCTTTCTGTCCCTCCTGGATCACCTCCAAAACATATTGGGTTTGTGTGTAGGCCCGGAGCCACTTGTGGTGAAAATTGCATCAAAGTCTGTCCATTAGTTTTGGAGTACTGTTGCTAACACACTGTGAGAAGATAAGAGCCTTGGCTGAGGTATGCATTCTCAGATCATCAACAAAATGTAATGGGTTCCTCTCTAGCCCAAGAACCACCTCTGGTGAAAATTTCATCCAAATCCATCCAGTAGTTTTTGTGTAATCCTGCTGCACAAATACAAACAAAGCCCTTAATGGAGGTATGCACTCTCATATCATCACTAAAATCTAATCATCTGTTCCCTGTACCATTACACACCTTTCCTGAAAATTTCATCAAAATCTGTTCATAACTTTTTGAGTAATGTTGCTAACAGACAGACAAACAAACAAACCAACAAACACTGGCAAAAACATAACCTCCTTGGCAGAGGTAAAAATAGTTCAAAAAATACAAAAAAAAAGTTAAAACATGAGATTAAGATAATTTTTAAAAAAATGACTTGCCATTAAAAAGCAGATGAACTGAAACTCAACAGAAAACTTCCTTAAACAAAAAAGTTTTCAGCTGCTTTTTAAAAGGGTCCACAGAGTCAGATAAACATGGCTGGAGTGGGAGTCTGTTCCAAACACCGTCCACCACCCTCCCTGCGTGCAGAGACGTGTCTCTGTGGAAAATGAAGCCCAGAGAATACTTCATTATATGAAAGAGATGTCAAAAGTTTTACTTTAGGACATGACTTAAGGTTGAATAAGGGGAAAAAATTTGAAAGCTATGGTATCGCGATACTCAATATCACGATATCGTGATTATTGTTGAATCATGATAGGATCATACTGTGATCCAAGTATTGCGATCCGAAATGAATCGCAAGGTCCTTTGCGATTCCCATCCCTAGTGCCATCTCATTCAATGCAAAATGAAATCAGCAGGACCCTGGAACTCTAGCATAAAAACACAGACATAAATTAATCTGGCATACACAGTGACCCCTGGACTAACCCTGAGTCTAAAGACACTCTTTCATGATGTACACATTTTACAGCATGCGTAGTCTCCCTCATCCAACTCAGTACATCACATGGCTTTTCCTCCATGCAAAAACTTTGTTGCCCCAATGTCCCTCAAAGAAAAAAACAAAATCATTCAAATGCAAATATTTATTAAAAAGCTTCTACAGTAGGGTTATATTTTCTTTAGTTAAGATAATAACACAAACATATTGCCTTAACCATGTGTGGAAAAAATGTGCTTATGTGCATAATGACGCCAATTTTGAGCCAGGAAGAAAAACTCCAACGAATATCCTCATTATAACTCAAGTAGCCCCTGACAAAACGTTACAAGCAATTACTTTATTCCAGTTATTCTCGTAAGAGTTTCTTCATTGACAGGTTAATCACTGACAACCACTGATCACTTTTGTGTTTTTCCAGTATTTTAATTTATACTAAAGCATAAGAGGCAGTGATGAATGGGTGTATGACTTCCCAAACCTGAAGGATTCAGTGCCAATGCCACATATTGTATAGTCAGACTTATGAAAACAAAGATTAAATTTACAATATCATTAAAAAACCATACATGCAAAACTCTTCACAATTCATCATGTCTACAATGTAATATAAGTATTTTGGCAATATGACTTGGTAATATATTATGAATTCAAAGGGAGGAAATCTACATTGACTTATTTGTGTTTAATGTTCTGGTTACTGTTTTCAAGCTGACAAGAAGAGCTTAACTTATTACTACAAGTCATATTAAAAATGTGATTTTCTTCTACAGTCACAAAGCAACTTCAGCTAGGTCAGATCTGTTTATCAAATGTATCTTTCAAAAGAACCAACAAATTAGCCCACTGCAGTAGCCATTATTATAGAGATAAAGTTTGCAGTTAAGACAAGCAGACTCCTCTGTATGAAAACATGGAGCCATTTCAGAATTAGTACACACCAAATTCAAGATAAAGTTTCAACTCAGAAAACATCCAGAGCAACTGAAACTTCCCTTCCCTGGTGAGCAAAGACAGAGAGGAAATTCAGACCTTCACAAGCTTGGCTCAAGATCTTAAGGCTTTTAATGAAAGGGACTCATGCCACTGGCTACTGTACACCTGATCTACTACTTCCTGAAAGTTTCGTGGAGCAGTGTCCAACTTCTAAAAACCACAACTAGTAGTTAAAAAAAAACTTTTTAAGAAACTGGTATTTGAAGCTGTCAGCTTACAAAATTAGATTTTATAAATAGCAGATAGGGAAAAGTGGGCTATGGATTTGCTAATATTACTCGTGATAAAGGTGAAAGCTAATAAAAGTGATGAGTAGACAATACATTTACAGGTCTTATTTAAACTGTTAGGCATGAATTCAGATTTGTATTTAAAAACTATCTTAACAACAGCAGATGGTCTGGCTCCCAACACAGACATAATTTCAACATAATGGGAGTCAGCCTGAGGTGCCATGACAAAAAATACTGATACAGTGCATCTGGAAAGTATTCACAGCAATTCACTTTTTCCACATTTTGTTATGTTACAGCCTTATTCAAAAAGGGATTTAAAACATTTTTTCTTCAAAATTCAACACACAATACCCTATAATGACAATGTCAAAAAAAAATATTTTTGAAATTTTTGCGAATTTATTAAAACTAAGAAATCACTTGTACCTAAGTATTCACAGCCTTTGCTCAATACTTTGTTGATGCACCTTTGGCAGCAATTACAGCCTCACGTCTTTTTGAATGTGATGCCATAAGCTTGGCACACCTATCTTTGCGCAGTTTTGCCCATTCCTCTTTGCAGCACCTCTCAAGCGCCATCAGGTTGGATGGGAAGCGTTGGTGCACAGCCATTTTCAGATCTCTCCAGAGATGTTCAATTGGACTCAAGTCTGGGCTCTGGCTGGGCCACTCAAGGACATTCACAGAGTTTTCCTGAGGCCACTCCTTTGATATCTTTTTGATTTGATTTTTTTTGATTTTGTATACTTTATTGATCCCCAGAGGGGAAATTGAGGGCATCCGCCTGGATGGATGAAGCAGCCACAGTACGGCGCTATCCCTTAACCATTCACACACACATTCACACCTAGGGCCACTTTAGAGTCTCCAATTAACCTAACCTGCATGCTTTTGGCCTGTGGGAGGAAACCGGAGAAATCCCAGAGTAAACCCATGCAGACACGGGGAGAACATGCAAACTCCACACAGATCACTGTTGGTCAGGGGCTGGGATCGAACCAATGATCCCATGGCCAAGGGTGAGTTGCTGTGCTGGTGCAGTGCTAACCACTGCGCCACCGCACCACCCAATCTATCTTGGCTGTGTGCTTAGGGTCGCTGTCCTGCTGAAAGATGAACCGTCACCCCAGTCTGAGGTCAAGAGCACTCTGGAGCAGGTTTTCATCCTTTCCCTCTATCCTGACAAGTCTCCCAATTCCTGCCACTGAAAAACATCCCTACAGCATGACGCTGCTTCCAACATTGGCATGGTTATGAACGGTGCCTGGTTTCCCCCAAACATGACACCTGGCATTCATGCCAAAGAGTTCAATCTTTGTCTCATCAGACCAGAGAATTTTGTTTCTCATGGTCAGAGTCCTTCAGGACGCTGGAGCTCTAACAGAGTGACCATCGGGTTCTTGGTCATTTTCCCCGACTAAGGCCCTTCTCCCCCAATCGCTCAGTTTAGATGGATGACCAGCTCTAGGAAGAGTCCCAGTGGTTCCAAACTTCTTCCATTTACAGATGATGGAGGTCACTGTGCTCATTTGGACCTTCAAAGCAGCAGAACTTTTTCTGTATCCTTCCCCAGATTTGTGCCCCAAGACAATCCTTTTTCGGAGGTCTCCAGACAGTTCCTTTGACTTCATGCTTGGTTTGTGCTCTGACATGCACTGTCAACTGTGGGACCTTATATAGACAGGTGTGTGCCTTTCCAAAAAATGTCCAATCAACTGAATTTACCACAGGTGGACTCCAATTAAGCTGTAGAAACATCTCAAGGATGATCAGTGGAAACAGGATGCACCTGAGCTCAATTTTGAGCTTCATGGCAAAGGCTGTGAATACTTATGTACACGTAATTTCTTAGTTTTTTATTTTTAATAAATTTGCAAAAATGTCAAAAACTTTTTTCACATTGTCATTATGGGGTATTGTGTGTAGAATTTTGAGGAAAAAAATGAGATAGTGTGGCTCCATGGAAATCAGTGAATTAAAGCCATTTTTGAAATAAATCAGGGGATGCAAAGATGACAGTCAATATACTGCATCTGTTGATAATTTCCTTACTGACCAATATCGTGTGTGTATATATGAAAAACAGGTGTAACAAAACATCAGTGAAAAACACATTTGCTGAATATATAATTTGAATGAAGAAAATGTCTCTTAAAGATTCAAGCCAAAGTAACAGTTTCATTATAAATTATAATAAAAGCAACTTAACACTATATTGCACTTTCATGCAGTATACAGTGATCCCTCGCTACTTCGCGCCTCACCTTTCGCGCCCTCAGTGCATCGCGGATTTTTCAAAAATATTCATCAAAAATTCAAAATTGAGAAAAAATGGGCGGGCGCTAGCAGAAGGCAGGGAGACTACATTAGAACATCAGGTATCAACACGGAGAGCCCGCACAACTCAAAATCCACCTCTCTGTTCGCTGTTCTCGTGTTGGCTCGGCTCGGGAATCTCGCAAGCTGATTGGCCGAGACGTTTTACCCAGCTTCTCTCCCTGCCGAGCGCCCATACCCAGCGAAGGAAGACCGCATTCATTGTTCTTTATCGCTCGTGTTGCTTAGTCTCGCCGCGTGGAACTTTTCGCTGTTCTCTTGTGCCTTTTTGTGCGAAATAGTCTTCCCGTCGAGCCACTACGCCGCCTCCTGCAGCTTCTCCAGCTCTATCGGAAGCTGCCCTCGACGATCCTGCGCCTCTAGCACCTGACGATGAGGCGTCACCTGAGGAGCAGTAAAACTCTCATTAACCTGTGCAGTAAATCATCTTCATCTTGAGTTACGTATCTTGTTATAAGAATAAAAGAGTTCTAAAAACATATTTATGTACACTGTATTTACATCTACATATGTATGTACACTTACACACACACACACACACGTATCATATGAGAGAGAGAGTGAGAGAATGAACGTACGTATTATTTATGGGTGACGTCATTAGGGGTGACGCTACTTCGCGGTTTTTCCACTTTTCGCGGTCGGTTCTGGAACCCATTAACCGCGATAAGTGAGGGATCACTGTAGTACTTTTTTCCCTAACAGTTATTTCAATTTTTAATGCCTGTGCATTAAAAATTAAGGGAGCAAACACGACACATACTTCCATTCAGTGCTCTGCAAATGGTAAGTCATGAAATTATCAAAGCTGATGATGGATACTGCCCCTCCCTGGATTGTCACCTTATCATGGTGGAGGGGTTTGAGTGCCCAAATGATCCCAGGAGCTATGTTGTCGGCAGCAACTTGCCCCTGGTAGGGTCTCCCAAGGCAAACAGGTCCAGGGTGAAGGGCCAGAGTAAGAGCGGTCCAGTGTATCTCCATAAAAAAACATTACATCAAGGACCCAGTGTACCCAAAGGAGGCACATGGGTCCGCCCTCCAGTCAGCTCACCACCTGCAGAAGGGATCATGGGGCTCATGGTGCTATGTGAACTGGGTGAAGTCTGGACTACTCTGCCTGGACTGATGCCCCCACGACCCAGGTAGAAGATGGCTGGATGAATGAATGGATGGATGGATGGATGGATGGATGCTGGACATTGGCTGTGCAGTCAAAGCTTTTTTGGCATTGCACTGGGTGACAATGCTTTAATTTGTTGAATATAGTTAAGTTTGGGACAGACAGTCCCATATACATTATTACTGTGCTGTCAACAATCATAAGTAAGGAAATAAATATGTGTGGGAATAAAAGGCTCAACAAGTTTAATAGTTTAAAAAAAACACTAAACCAGATATTTTTGTATGGTGCAGGAAAATTGAACAAGTTTGCAGGAAAACTAGAAAAAATATTGGGAGAAAATTTTAAATAGATTTTTTAAACTAAAGTATAAATGGAAAGCAGATGCATCTATTTACTTTCTCCTCTCTAATTTCTTTCTGTCTGATATAAATGGAGGAAAAAAAGGCAACAGCTGAGGAGACAACTTTTGTGTCTACTGTCTACTATTTCCAAATATCAAGATAGCTCTTTCTATATTGTTGTGTATGCATCAAACAATTCTGCAAATGGTGCCTATTTCACAACACAAACTGGTGGCTCAAATATCCCAGAAGTTATGCTGAGCAGGCACAAAAAGCAGTGATAATACAATGCAATCATAGTAATCCTTATAATCATATTCTTATAGTGCCAAATCAAACGTGATGCTAGTTACTGAGATGTGAAGCTGATGGCACCAAGCTGCACTAAAACTCAAGATTTCTGTAAGGAATATTGTGCTTTATTTTTCTGATGGTAGAAGGTATGCAAGTATTAAATGTTCTTTGAGCCACCCATCACTGCTCACATTTTATCACTCTATAAATTTAAGAAATCTGTGTCTGTCTTGTCACAATCATAGGACATCATAGGACGGCCTATGATGTCCTATGAAGATCCTATGATCTCAGGCTACATAGGACTTGCGATGCCATCATACAGACAATAGGACTGGCTACCTATGATGTAGTGCCCTATGATGCCTACCTTGATGTCTTTATGATGTCATACAGACCATCACTCACGATGCCTGCCTACCTATGATGTAGTGTCCTATGATGCCCGCCACAGGAGGAGACCCTTCACCAGCATAGGGTACGACAGACAAGGGAGACAGGAAATGTGTGGCAGAGCGCCATGCATGTGCTGAGTTACTTGAAGCCCGAAATACCCGCAAAGTGAGCAACGCTGCACGCCAGGCAAGGCACAGACGAGCTGAGACCCAGGAGATGCGGAATAGTCGGCTGGCCGCCGACACTGCACGCCATGTAAGGCACAGAGAAGCTGAGACCGAAGAGGACACACTACTTTAAACCACACCCATTCAAAGCAGTAAATCTGGAAATCTCACTCAGTAAGGCAGAAGGTACTCTATAAATTCAAGAAATCTCTGGTCAGTGTGTCAGTCTGTCACCCCATTAAGAATAGGACACCCTACTTTGAACCACACCCATTCAAAGCAGTACCCATGAAAAATGGCAGTCTACAGTACAAATGTGTAAAATGCCAAGCAAAGCGCTGATTTTCTCCTGGTGCTCCGGTTTCAACGGGCATGCACGGCTCTTCCTGAACAGGGTCGAAAGCCACTTTTTGCTCAGATCTATTTGCATGATCCTGTCCATGAACTGGAATTACAACGCACCTATCCCTCAACCAGTGGTCTGAACGAAGAACAAGAAGACCTACCAGATGGAGAGAATAGAGTGAGGAGAACTGCTGCATGTCAGAAAAGATGCTGTGAAGATGAAACACCTCAGGTTCAAGCAGTACGCCGCAGGCATGACTGTGAACAATACAGCCGTCTTAGACAGGCGGAGACCCTTCAGCAACGGGCATGCAGAAATACTTGCTTATACTTGGTTTCTACAGGCATGGACGGGTATGTACTAGTTTATACAAAATGGGGAGTAACATTGACCATGTTTACATGGTCACAAGTAAACCAATAAAGGTAATAAACAGCTTATGCTGTTTACATGCACTGAGTAAACCATTTACTGGAAAAAACTAGGTGTGTTATTCAGTTTTCTCATAAACTGATAATCCCTCTAACTGATAAAGGTAATTTGATTACATGACAGTTTGAATAATCAGGTAACTCCAGAAAGCTGATTATAATCGGTATACTCTGAAACAAAGTAGTATTTGCAATATCCAAAACAGTAGTAAGAGCTCTCATAATCTGGATGCAAAAGTGCCATGTATTTATTTATGTAACATTATTTTGGCCTAAAAGCCATGTGACATCTTGCAGCCTAACATCAGTGAGATGTCTGTTATCAATTCTAAAGCCAAAACGATATGAGAAATGGTGTGCATGTCATTAACCTGCAGCTATAACATTGAGCAGGAGAGGCTGCCAGGTTTTTCGGTCCTGTGAGCTGTCAAGTTCTTAAATGACAGCTGGCTGGCCAACAGAGCGAGGCAGCCAATCAGAGGGCGAGCTAATGTTAGCCGGCTGGACCTGCTAAGGATGTTGCAGCTAATGTGTCGCTAAAAGCTTGGGAATTTGAGGGGGGATATACGAAACAGATACATCAATTTATTGCGATTGTTGTATCTAAGTGTCTATATGTTAAAAATATAGGGGAAAGGTTCTGCAGGAAAATGTGTGTGGCAGGGCCTGGCCACAGACAGACGCTGGAAGCTAATCTAGCTAGCTCCTCGGCTAGCTGACAGCTGACCCGCCGTCTTTTCAGAGCCGGAGAAGCCTTATTTTTTCACATGAATACTTCATACTACCACGGAACATGTTGTCGCCTCGCTGCGGTTTGGTCATCCAAACAGGGTCCCCCGTCTCTGGGAGAGGCAGGTCCCCCCTCCCCCCACCCCTCCAGTCCACAACCGGGCCCTCCCCTCTCTTACCTCTGAATTTCAGTTCGTGCTGAGGCTCCAAGAGCAGAACCTGTTCCGGCCTGGCCATATCCCAACAACTGGAGCGGGGTTATCGCACTGCAACCAGTTCCCTGTCGGTGAGCCCCGTGTCAGGATGCCGTGGAGTGTCTGCAGAATCAACAGTGTTGCTATTTCTATGAATGAATTGGCGGTGGATATCCCGTCCCCCCGGTCACCGGTGCTAGTCGAGCTGCTAACCGCTGTTGTGATGCAGCAGGAAGGGAGCGCGAGACAGCCTGCTGACGTCAGTGCCTCTGCATAGCCGCGGCCTGTTGGAGGAGGAGGAGGAGGAGGAGGTGATACTGGGGAGTAAAACCCAAGCTGGGGTCTCGGGGTCTCAAAGTTCCTGCGGCTACATAAACAATGGCTCTGTGTGGTTCTGGGGGGGGGGGGGGGGGAAATTAAGAAAAAAAATGTCAGTTGTATGAGCAAAGTTGGACTGTTTGAGGGGTAAGGGCATACATGGGTGGGTATTTCATTTCACTTTTGGGGGTGACGTTCTGAAGACGAGGGAGGCACTATAATTATTATTCCAGTCAGGGCTGTTTCTAACGTTTTGGGCGTCTATGGCAAGCCGTTTTAACATTAAAACAAACCACTTTCCTATCTACAATGAACTTTTAGATATCTATAATTGCTTTCCTCCTAGTCTAAATTCTTACTGGTTACAACTGTAAATACAGATATGCATAATAACATTCATGCTAGTAAAAATTATATTTCAAGATATCTAAAATGTAGATTGTACCAGTACCAGTCAAAACTAACTTCACGATGTCTGAAAAGCTTTAAAAATGTTTAGTGGCTATTTTAACATTTAATAACTAGCCTGGATATGTATTGTAGATTGTGTGGGACTTCTTCATCCAGAGAAGGCAGCTGGGGAAGGGGGAGGACAATGGACCGAAAAGGAGGTGTCACCAGGGGAATCAGACGGGACAGTAAGGACTATGCACCCCCCAGGGAGAGGAGTAACTGCCGGAGATGCGGGAAGAAGAAAGGGTGTGAGAGTGGTGCCGGCGTTATGTCATGTTAATGTGCCACACAGGTCTCTGTTCTAAACAACAATGTATTATGGTCTGAAGTTCTGGGTGTCAATGCATGGTATTAAAGATATAAAAGAGGAATGCACAGAGACCTGGGAGGGCTTTTACTATATTGTATGTTGGAGAAGGAATAAAGTTCCTGTGTCGTTCGGCTCGTTGCCTCGCCTGCTTCCTTTCTTCATATTGGTGACCCTAAGACGTGCCATGGAAAGCGAGCCGAGCACCGCCCCGGAGACTCCCTGGAGGGAGAACACCAGCACCACGTGTGCTCTCTCAGTCAAGCTCCCAGACTTCTGGCTTCACAACCTGACTGCGTGGTTCTTGCACAGAGACGCCCAGTTCGCACTCCGCGGGATAACAACAGACGATACCAAGTATTACTACGTGGTCACTGCGCTGGATGCGCGCGCCACGCAACAGGTGACAAGCCTGCTCCAGGAGCCGCCAGCCCAAGGAAAATATGAAGCACTCAAGAGAATGCTTCTCCAGCGCTATACCCTTTCTGACAGTGAAAGGGCAGAAAGACTCCTAACGCATTCAGAGTTAGGGGACAGATCAGCAGTGGCACTCATGGAGAGCATGTTGGCGCTGAGGGGGAAGGACGATGAATCTTTCCTGTTCGCCCACTTGTTCCTCAGGAATCTACCGGCTACAGCGAGGGCGATCCTGGCCAACTCGCTACGGCTGGTAGCTAAGGACTACGGACCACATCATTTTAGCTACCAGAACTCTCAGTGTGCAGGCAGTGGCACCAGCATCTATGAGGGACTCCAGCGAGGTCAAGGAGCCGTTAGTGGTAGCCGGGACGGACACCAGGAGACAAAGGAATGGGGCGATCTGTTTTTATCATCACCATTTCGGCTCAAATGCCAAATGCTGGCTGTCGCCATGCCAATTCAAGAAGCCAGGAAGACGGCACGTTCGGAATTCAGCAGCAGCTGCAACCGATGACAACAGGAACAGACTGCTTTATGTCACGGACACATGTTCGGGGAGATGGTTTTTGGTGGACTCTGGCTCCCAGAAGAGCCTCATCCTGCCGATCAACGCAGACAGGGTGGCAGGAGGCAGCTGTCCCGAGCTCACGGCCGCCAATGGATCCATCATCAAGACATTTGGCGAGCGTACACTGACGATATGCTTACATGGACGCAACTTTCAGTAGAACTTTGTGGTTGCTACATGTTCCAGCCCCATTTTAGGTGCAGATTTTTATGTGCTTATGGGTTGTTTATCGATGTTGCTAAAGGGAGATTAGTGGATGCTGTCTGTTTTAGCTCACTGCCCTGTACAGCTCGGGGAGCTGGGTCGACAACACTGGCTAACGTTATAGCTCCAGGGGGTAAGTACCAACATTTGCTCACACAGTTCCCAGCACTCACGGTCCCGACTTTTTCGACTACGGGAACAAAACCTGGTGTCAAACACTTCATAACGACAAAAGGCCTGCTGGTGTTCGCACGACCTCGGCGCTTGGGCGCAGCGAAACTGGCCAGCGCATGAGGAGTTTGCCAACTTAGAGCAGTTGGACATCGTCAGGCACTTCAACAGCCCATGGGCATCCCCGCTACACATGGTGCCTAAAGCCAATGGGTCGTGGTGACCGTGCAGCAATTTCCGGCGCTTGAATAACACCACGGAACACAATCATTATCCCATTCCACACATGCAGGATTTTTCTGTGCACCTGGCTGGGGTGTGGGTTTTTTCAAAAGTGGATCTGGTCCACAGATACCATCAGGTCCCGGTGCGCGCGGAAGACGTTCCAAAAACAGCAGTAATAACTTCTTTCAGCCTTTTCTTGTTTTTACGCATGCTGTTCAGATTAAAAGGCATGGCGCAGACTTTCCAGAGGATGATGGACACAGTGCTTCATGACTTGTCCTTTGTTTTTGTCCACTTAGATGACATTTTGGTAGCTAGCATGTCCGAGGAGGAGCACATCGCCCATCTCAAGACAATGTTCAACAGGTTGAAAGTGCACGGGCTGATAGTTAACCTGACGAAGTGCCAGTTCGGTGTGCCAGTGATTGATTTTTTGGGCCACTGTATTTTGCCAGAGGGTGCAATTTCGTTACCGGATAAGGTGCGCGCTGTGTCGGACTTTCCACGTCCGCAGACCGTGAGGGCACTACAAGAGTTTTTGGGAATGGTTAATTTTTATAACTGTTTCCTTCCCCAGGCAGCCCAGCTGATGCAGCCATTGTATGCCGCATTTAAAAAACGAAGCCCGCTGAAAATATCGACTGGACTCCCGAGCGGGTCCAGGCTTTTACAAATGCCAAAACAGTACTTGCGGATGCCGCATTGCTAGCCCACCCAGATCTGTCTGCACGGATAGCGCTCCCTACGAACGTGTCTGATGTTGCCATGGGGCAGTGGTGGAGCAGTACATCTCAGGTTTGTGACAGCTGCTCGCATTTTTCAGCCGAATTTTGTGCGACAACGAACGTAAATACAGCACGTTCATTAGAGAATTACTGGCTCTCCACCTGGCGATGCCCCATTTCCAGTTTTGGCTCAAGGGCGCAAGTTCACCACGTTTGTGGACCATAAGCCGCTGATGTATGCAATATCCAATGTCTTGGAACCGTGGTCTCCCCAGCAGCAATGGCATTTGGCCGTGATTTTGGAGTTTACTACCGACATTCAACACGTCACTGGTAAGCTCAACGTTGTGGCCAATTGTCTGTTGTGCGCGTTAGTCTCCCCGGTCTACATGGGAATAGATTTCCCTGCGATGGCCGTGGAGCAAACCGGGGATGCGGACATTTACGCACTCCAGTCTGCGCCTACTGGGTTAAGGTTGGAGAGCAGGGTGGTGCAAGAGGGATGCCCTCCCTTGCTCTGTAACGTCTCCACCGGCCACCCGCGCCCGGTGGTTCCGAGGTCTTGGCACCGTCGTGTTTTTGAGTCAGTCCACTCCCTTTCGCATCCAGGAGTGCGCACTTCGGTGAAGCTAGTGGGGGCAAAATTCATCTGACCACGCTTGCGCAAGGACTTGAAAGAGTGGGCTGCAGCTTGCGTCATGTGCCTGCAGGCCAAAGTGCACAGCACACCAGAGCCCCCCTCGAGCCGTTCCAAATCCTAGCCAGGAGGTTCGATCACCATCCATCCATCCATCCATCTTCTACCGCTTTTCCGGAGGTCCGGGTCGCGGAGGCAGCAGTTCAAGCAGAGAAGCCCAGACTTCCCTCTCCCCAGCCACCTGCTCCAGCTCTTCAGAGGGGATACCAAGGCGTTCCCAGACCAGCTGGGAGACATAGTCTCTCCACCGAGTCCTGGGTCTGCCCCGGGGTCTCCTCCCAGTGGGACGTGCCTGAAACACCTCAAGTGGGAGGCGTCCAGGAGGCATCCTAATCAGATGCCCATACCACCTCAACTGACTCCTTTCAATGTGGAGGAGCAGCGGTTCTACTCTGAGCCTCTCCCGGATGACTGAGCTCCTCACCCTATCTCTGAGGGTGAGTCCAGCAATCCTACGGAGAAAGCTCATTTCAGCTGCTTGTATCCGCGATCTCGTCCTTTTGGTCATTACCCAAAGCTCGTGACCATAGGTGAGAGTAGGAACGTAGATTGACTGGTAAATTGACAGCTTTGCCTTAGAACTAAGCTCCCTCTTCACCACAACAGACTGGTACAACGTCCGCATCACTGCAGATGCTGCTCCAATCCGTCTGTCGATCTCTCGCTCCATTTTCCCCTCACTCGTGAACAAGACCCCAAGATACTTAAACTCCTCCACTTGGGGCAGGAGCCTGTCCCCAACCCAGAGAGGACAATCCACCTTTTTCCGGCTGAGGACCATGGACTCGGACTTGGAGGTGCTGATTCTCATCCCAGCCGCTTCACACTCAGCAGCAAACCGTCCCAGCAAGAGCTGTAGGTCATTGCTGGATGAAGCCAACAGGACAACATCATCTGCAAACAACAGAGATGAGATCCTGTGGTCACCAAGCATGACACCCTCCATTCCCTGGCTGCGCCTAGAAATCCTGTCCATAAAAATTATGAACAGGATCGGTGACAAAGGGCAGCCCTGGCGGAGTCCAACTCTCACTGGGAATGACTCCGACCGAGTGTTGGCAATACGAACCAAACTCTCACAACGGTCGTACAGAGACCGAATAGCTCGTAACAACAAGCCCGATACCCCATACTCCCGAAGCACCCCCCACAAAAATCCATGAGGGACGCGGTCAAAGGCCTTCTCCAAGTCCACAAAACACATGTAAACTGGTTGGGCAAACTCCCACGAACCCTCAAGAATTCTCGAGAGGGTAAAGAGCTGGTCCGATGTGCCACGGCCAGGACGAAAACCACATTGCTCCTCCTGAATCCGAGGTTCGACCAACGGCCGGACTCTCCTCTCCAGTACCTTGGCATAGACCTTCCCAGGGAGGCTGAGGAGTGTGATCCCTCTAAAGTTGGAGCACACCCTCCGGTCCCCTTTTTTGAAGAGAGGAACCACCACCCCGGTTTGCCATGCCAAAGGCACTGCCCCCGACCTCCACGCAATGTTGCAGAGGCGTGTCAACCATGACAACCCAACAACATCCAGGACCTTGAGGTACTCAGGGCGAATCTCGTCCACCCCTGGGGCCCGGCCACCAAGCAGATTTTTAACCACCTTGGCGACCTCAGCCCCTGTGATAGGCGAGTCATCCCCCTCGTCCCCAAACCCTGCTTCCTCTGTGGAAGGCGTATCAGTGGGATTGAGGAGATCCTCGAAGTATTCCTTCCACCGCCCGACGATATCCCCAGTTGAAGTCAACAGTGTCCCATCCGCACCATACACAGTGTGGACGGGGAGCTGCTTTCCCCTCCTGAGCCGCCGAACAGTTTGCCAGAATCTCTTTGAAGCCGACCGAAAGTCTTGTTCCATGGCCTCACCAAACTCCTCCCATACCCGGGTTTTTGCTTCAGCAACCACCCGAGCTGCACTCCGCTTGGCCTGCCGGTACACCTCAGCTGCTTCGGGAGTCCCACAAGCCAACCAAGCTTGATAGGACTCCTTCTTCAGCTTAATGGCCCCCCTCACCACTGGTGTCCACCACTTGGTTCGGGGGTTGCCACCACGAGATGCACCGACCACCTTGCGGCCGCAGCTCTGGGCCGCCGCTTCAACAACAGAGGTGGAGAACATGGCCCATTCAGACTCCATGTCTCCAGACTCCCTCGGAATGTGGTTGAAGTTCTTCCGGAGGTGGGAGTTGAAGACCTCCCGGACAGGGGCCTCAGCCAGACGCTCCCAGCACACCCTCACTATACGTTTGGGTCTACCAGGTCTGAATGGCTTCCTCCCCTGCCATTGGATCCAGCTCACCACCAGGTGGTGATCAGTTGACAGCTCTGCACCTCTCTTTACTCGGGTGTCCAAGACATACGGTCGCAGGTCTGATGATACGATAACAGAATCGATCATCGACCTGCGACCTAGGGTGTCCTGGTGCCAGGTGCACATATGGACACCCTTATGCTTGAACATGGTGTTCGTTATGGACAGACTGTGGTTAGCACAGAAGTCCAATAACTGAACACCACTCGGGTTCAGATCGGGCAGGCCGTTCCTCCCAATCACCCCTCTCCAGGTTTCACTGTCGTTGCCCACATGCGCATTGAAGTCCCCCAGTAGGACAATGGAGTCTCCAGGAGGAGTACCCTCCAGCACCCCAGTCACAGACTCCAAAAAGGGTGGGTACTCTGAAACATCATTTGGTGCATAGGCACAAATGATGGTCAGGACCCGTTTCCCAACCCGAAGGCGTAGGGAAGCAACCCTTTCGTCCACCGGGGAAAACTCCAATATAGAGGCAGCAAGGTGGGGCGATACAAGAATACCCACCCCTGCTCGTCGCCTCTCGCCCGGGGCAACTCCAGAAAAGGCCAAGCTCCAGCCCCTCTCCAGGAGACTGGTTCCGGAACCAGAGCTGTGTGTTGAGGTGAGGCCGACTATATCTAGCCGGTATCGCTCAACCTCGTACACCAGCTCAGGCTCCTTCCCCACCAGAGAGGTGACATTCCACGTACCAAAAGCCAGTTTAGAAAGCTTGGGATCAGTCCGCCAAGGTCTCCGCCTTTGACCGCCACCTAATCCACATAGCACCGGACCCCCATGATCCCTCCTGCAGGTGGTGAACCCACTGGAGGGCGGACCCATGTAACTCCTTCGGGCTGAGCCCGGCCGGGTCCCATGAATCAGAATCAGAATCAGAATCAGAATCAGGTTTATTGCCATTGTTCATGTAGTACACAAACTAGGAATTTGTCTCGGTACAATGCTGCAACATTAAACATGATAAGATAAGAGAAATAAACTATACATGTAATAAGTGTAGGATAAGATTAAGTGATACTGGTCAACAGTTAAAATATATATTAGCCAGCAGCAGATACTGTGGAGAACTATATAGTGCAGTCGGTAATGCAGGAAGAAAACAGTGATGATTGACATGAGTCTGGTTGAGCTGCTGTACATGGTGCACGAGAGTCACTTAGTGTTCAGCAGTCTAATGGCAGAGGGGAAGAAGCTGTTCATGTGACGGAGGTTTTAGTCTGGATGGACCGAAGTCTTCTACCAGAGGGGAGGGGGGCAAACAGTACGTGACCAGGGTGTGAGGGATCGGCTATGATCCGGCCAGCATGCCTCCGGGTCCTGGAGATGTACAGATCCTGGAGAGATGGGAGCTTGCAGCCGATCACCTTCTCAGCAGTGCGCACGACGCGCTGCAGCCTTAGTCTGTCCCTGGCAGTGGCTCCTGCGTACCACACGGTTATGGAGGTGGTGAGGATGGACTCGATGATGGCTGTGTAGAACTGCACTAACATCTTGGTGGGTAGCTTGAGCTTCCTCAGCTGCCGCAGGAAGAACATCCTCTGCTGGGCTTTTTTGATGAGTGAGCTGATGGTCAGCTCCCATTTGAGGTCCCTGGTGATGGTAGTGCCTAGGAAGCGGAAGGAATCAGCAGTGGTGATGGGAGAGCCTGAGAGGGTGAGGGGGGGCAGAGGAGTAGTGACTTTCCTGAAGTCTACAATCATCTCCACTGTCTTCAGAGCGTTCAGCTGCAGGTTGTTATTGCTGCACCAGACGCCAGCTGGGCCACCTCTCTCCTGTAGGCGGACTCGTCGCCGTTGGAGATGAGCCCGATGAGGGTGGTGTCGTCCGCAAACTTGATCAACTTGACAGACTGGTGGCTGGAGGTGCAGGAGTTGGTGTAAAGGGAGAAGAGTAGGGGGGAAAGTACACAGCCCTGGGGTGATCCGGTGCTGATGCTAGTATAGTCTGAGACAGTCTTTCCCAGCTGCACATGCTGCCTCCGGTCCGTCAGGAAGTCGATGATCCACCTGCAGAGGGAGTCAGGCACGTTGAGCAGGGACAGCTTGTCCCGGAGCAGAGCGGGGCGGATGGTGTTGAATGCGGAGCTGAAGTCCACAAACAGGATCCTGGCGTAGGTTCCCGGGGAGTCCAGGTGCTGCAGGATGGAGTGGAGGGCCAGGTTGACTGCATCGTCTACAGACCTGTTGGCTCGGTAGGCAAACTGCAGCGGGTCCAGGAGAGGGGTGGTGATGGACTTGAGGTGGGACAGGACCAGGCGCTCAAAGGACTTCATGACTACAGAGGTGAGCGCTACAGGTCTGTAGTCATTAAGTCCAGTGATCCGTGGCTTCTTGGGGACAGGGATGATGGTGGAGGATTTGAGGCAGGATGGCACGTGGCATAACTTAAGGGAGGGTGTTAAAAATGTCTGTGAATACAGGAGCCAGCTGTTTCGCACAGAGTCTCAGGGTGGAGGGAGACACGCCGTCTGGGCCGGGGGCCTTGCGCGGGTTCAGTCTGGAGAACTGTTTGAGCACATCCTGCTCACTGATGATAAGGGGAGGGGGGGAGGAGGGGGGGGTGCCTTAAATGAAGTAGGGAATGTGGAGGCTGTGGAGCTGGAGGGAGGGGGGAGTTGGACACAGATGACGAGGTGTCAAAACGGGCATAGTGTTGGGACAGTCTCTGACAAAGGGCTTTGTCATCCTGACCTTTAGGAGCCTTAGGTCGATAGTTGGTGATTTGCCTCAGTCCTCTCCACACGGAAGCCGAATCATTAGCAGTGAACTGCTGCTGGAGTCTCTCTGAGTACACAGATTTAGCCCTCTTCAGCTCTCTGTTAAACCGGTATTTAACCTCCCTGTAGCAGTCCCTGTCTCCACTTTTCAGCGCTGCTTCCTTCTCCTTCCTGATCTGTCTGAGCTTAGCTGTGAACCAGGGTTTGTCATTAGAGTAACTCACCCTGGTGCGTGATGGAAGAATGTTCTCTTCACAAAAGTGGATATATGAGTTCACAGTGTCCGTGTACTCATCCAGATCATGCGTGGCTCCTTTAAGCATGCCCCAGTCAGATATTTCCATGCACGTTTCCAGCTTCTCCTCAGCATCACTGGTCCGTATCTTCGTAGTGCTCACAACAGGTTTAGTGAGCTTCAATCTCTGTCTGTATGTGGGAATGAGGTGAACCATCACGTGATCAGATAATCCAGCGCAGCTCGAGGGACAGCGCGATATGCGTCTTTCACTGTGGTGTAACAGTGATCCAGTGTGTTTAATCCTCTGGTGGGCATTTAATAAACTGTTTGTAGCGGGGGAGATCGTGGCTCAGATTGCACTGATTAAAGTCGCCAGCCACAATAATCAGCGAGTCTGGAAAACTCCGCTCTGTGTGTTGAATGTGATCCGCGAGCACGCGCTGAGCTTCGCGCGTGTCCGCGTCGGGAGGGGCGTACACAGCGATCATTATGAAAGAAGCAAACTCCCGCGGGGAATAGAAGGGCTTGCAATTGATAACAAGAAATTCCAAGGCAGGAGAACAGTGTTTGGAAATTACCGTTACATCAGAGCACCAGATGCAGTTGATGTAGAAGCAGACTCCGCCTCCTGTGGTCTTGCCGGAAAGCTCTGTGTCACGATCAGCACGGAAGAGCTGGAAGCCGTCGAGGCGCAGCGCGCTGTCCGGTATATTTTCCCCGGAGCCAGGTCTCAGTAAAGCAGAGGACAGCTGAGGAGGCGAGGTCCTTAAAACGCATCAGCAGTCTCAGTTCATCCACCTTGTTAGAGAGAGAGTTGGTATTGGACAGAAATATGCCAGGCAGCGCCGTTCGCGAGCCTCTCCTGCGAAGTCGCACGAGAGCGCCCGCTCGTCTTCCTCTCTTCCGCCGTCTCACTTTCCGAGCCAAACAATAAACCAGATCGGCGGCAGGGGCTAGAAAAACTGGGAGGAGGTCCGTGGGGGTGAAAGTCCTGATATTTAAAAGTTCTTCACGGGTATAAGTGCAAGCAGACACACAATTGACAAACAAAAACAAACAAAGAGCGCAGCGAAGCACCATGTCGACCGCTGTGGGCGCCATCTTGGATCGTGGGTGGAAACCCGGCCACCAGACGCTAGCCTTCGAGCCCGTCCCCCAGGCCTGGCTCCAGGGTGGGGCCCCGGTAACCCCATACCGGGCGGGGTACACTGAATCCTTGATATACAATTTATCATGAGAGTCTGTTGGATCGTTCTTAGTCTGGCCCTTCACCCAGAACCAGTTTGTCTTGGGAGACCCTATCAGAGGCAAATTGCCCCCGGACAGCATAGCTCCTGGGATCACTGGGGCACGCAAACCCCCCCACCACGATAAGGTGACGATCCATGAGGAGAGAGGTTCGATCACGTCCACGTGAATTTGGTGGGACCCCTCCCACTGTCGCAAGGTTTCACGCACCTTTTAACAATCATGGACCGCACCACGCGCTGGCCTGAAGTGGTCCCGCTGGCTTCTACCATGTCCGCAGAAGTGGCTTGTGCGTTTTTGTCAGCTTGGGTTGCACGGTTTGGATCCCCGTCAGACATCACTTCCGGCAGGCGTCCACAATTCGTTTCAGAACTCTGGTCCGCGATTGCCCAGAGCCTGGGGGTCAAAATTCACCGCACTACTGCATACAACCCCCAAGCTAATGGATTATGCGAGCGTTTTCATAGGTTGCTTAAAACGGCGCTCAGAGCTTCGCTCGCAGACACAAATTGGGTCGACTGCCTGCCCTGGGTTCTTTTAGGGTTGCGCTCTGCACCTAAGGAGGATTTGGCAGAACTCATTTTTTCTCAGCCACTGCGGTTTCCCAGAGAGTTTTTACCAGAAAACCCCGCACCCGAGGCTGATCCGCCGGTGCAATTTTTGCACAGTACGGAGCCTTTTAACGTACCAGGCCCGGCCCACCATTGTTTTCCCCACACCTTCATACCATAAAGCCTGCAGAACACCAGTTTTGTTTTTGACAGACACGATATGCACCAGACCCCACTGTGCCCACCGTACAACGGACCATTCAGGGTGTTGGAACCTGGGGCGAAGCATTTTGTGTTAGACTGGGGGGGACGTAGCCCAAGGTCCCAGGTGCAGACACCCACCGTTGGTGGTTCCACAAGTTGGTGATCCCTCGGCAGGGACCTGCGCTCGCAAAGCTAATGTGTTTTCTCCCCCTCCCTTTTTCCCTCCATGGACTGACGTGCCCTCCTGTACACCTCATCAGCAGGGCAGTTCGACTGGATCGGCGACCCCCCTGCTACAGCCGCTATGGGCACCGGCTCAAGCCCAAAGGACGGGGGGGTTAGTGCCCTTTCTGGGTGTTTTTTTTTTTTTTGGAGGGGGGGGGGGTTGTGTGGGGGCATGGTGTGGGACTTCTCCACCCAGAGAAGGCAACTGGGGAAGGAGGGAACAGTGGATGGACCAAAGAGGAGGTGTCACCAGGGGGTATCAGACGGGACATTAAGGACTATGCACCCCCCAGGGAGAGGAGTAACTGTCAGAGCCACGGGAAGAAGAAAGGGTGTGAGAGCAGTGCCGGCGTTATGTCATGTTTATGTGCCACAGGTCTCTGTTCTAAACAACAATGTATTATGGTCTGAAGTTCTGGGTCTCAATGCATGGTATTAAAGATATAAAAGAGGAATGCACAGAGACCCGGGAGGGCTTTTACTATATTGTATGTTGGAGAAGGAATAAAGTTCCTGTGTCGTTCAGCTCATTGCCTCGCCTGCTTTCTTTCTCCACAATAGCAATAATTCAATTTTTCCTAGTAAAAACTAACATTTCAGATATCCACAATGAAATTCTTCCTCTCTATAATGATCTTTTCAGATATCTATGACATCATTCTTCCTAGGACAAAGACATCACTTTTCCCCATTCATGTGTATTGGGTTTTCACTTCCAGATATCTACAATTACATTCTTCCTATGTAGAATGAACATTCTGGATATCTCAAATAGAATTCTTACTAGGAGAAACTTGCATTTTAGACATCTACAATCCAATTGTTACTAGCCATAATTTTCATTTTGGATATCCACAATGAAAAAAACATTCCAGATATCTATAATTTTGGACATCCAAAATACATTTTTACTAGTAGACATAATATTATAGATATCCACTATTCATATTATGACTTTCTGAAATTCAATTTCAGATATCTGTAATTGAAATTGTGACTAGTAACAATATGCTTACAGATATCTGTAAACATATTTTGGATATTTTACATATTGGTAACAATATCTGTAACAATATGCTTACAGATATATCTTTAATACCATGCATTGAGACCCAGAACTTCAGACCATAATACATTGTTGTTTAGAACAGAGACCTGTGGCACATAAACATGACATAATGTAAGCATATCTGTAACAATATGCTTACAGATATCTGTAAACATATTTTGGATATTTTACATATTTTACATATTGGATATATGTAAACATATTTTTGCACGGTGGCGCAGTGGTTAGCACTGCGGCAGCACAGTTTACCCTTGGCCGGGGGATTGTGGGGATCGTGGGATCGTGGGTTCGAGCCCAGCCCCCGACCAACAGTGATCTGTGTGGAGTTTGCATGTTCTCCCCGTGTTGCGTGGGTTTACTCCGGGATTTCTCCGGTTTCCTCCCACATGCCAAAAACATGCATGTTAGGTTAATTGGCTGTTCTAAATTGTCCCTAGATATCTGTTTCCTATAGGCCCTTAGAATAGAGGGTTAGTATTAATGAAAAGCGCTTTGAGTGGTCTTTGTGACTAGAAAAGCGCTATATAAGTGTAGGTTAGTTAGTTAGTTAGTAGTTAGTCAATATTTCTCAGTAGATATCTATCTCAAATTAATTATGACTAGTAACATTTGGATTGTAGATATTGGAAATGGGTTTCTCCTAGTAAGAATTCTATTTCAGATATCCAGAATGTTCATTCTAGATAGGAAAGAATGTAACTGTAGATATCTGGAAGTGAAACCCCAATACACATAAATGGGGTAAAATGACGTCTTTCTCCTCGGAAGAATGAGGCCATAGATATCTGAAATGATCATTATAGAGAGGAAGAATTTCATTGTGGATTTCTGAAATGTTCGTTTTTACTAGGAAAAATTGAATTATTGATATCTACAATACATATACAGGCCAGCTATCACTCTATAAAAGCAAGAAATCTGTGTGTGTGTCTGTCTGTCTGTCTGTCACGTTCATAGGACATCATAGGACAGCCTATGATCTCTGCCTGAACATCTTAGGATGTCCTATGAACTCAGGCATCATAGGACACATCCAGGCCAGCTATTAAATGTTAATATAGCCACTTAATGCCATTCTTACTAGTGAGAATGTTATTTTGATGAGGAGGAATGATATTCTTACCAGTAAGAATACTATCTTGACTAGGAAGAATGTTATTTTGTATATCTAAAATAGAATTTTAGATAGTCTATCAACCCTTTTTATGTTAAAATGGCATCCTAATAATCTCTCAGTAGATATTCAAAATATGTTTACAGATATCTGTAAGTATATTGTTTCTAGTGTGGCACACATAGTATATGCACATATGTTGGTTTCAGATGCTCCACAGATATATCACTGTATGCTTATTGTATACTTCACGTCTCAGGGGAACAAAGGGACTGAGCCTTCCAGAGGTAATGGGAGGGTGTGAGATCTGGCCTTTTGTTTCAAGGAGATGGCCTTGAGAGATTTCCTGACCACAGGAGACTAGGAGGTAGATGGTGTTAAGATCGGGGGAAGTTACATTGTGACTGGGATTAAGTACCATGTGACTGTATGTTTGATTAAGCACCATGTGATTGTATGTTTGATGTCCTGGTATAAAAGGACAGATGTGAGAAGATTCATCCTCTTTTTCTGCTTTTGAATGTTGGAGAATGTCATTGTGAATAAAGCTGAACCTGAGGAATACACTCAGTCTCGTCCTTCACATCTCTCCACACTGGTGACCTTACAACGAAGCATGAGCAGAAGTAACTCTCCTGAGCCGGACTCGTCAGAAGCCAGCCTGACGAATGCCGCCACGTTCCAGCTGCCGGACTTCTGGCAGAACAGTCCGCGCTCCTGGTTTAGCGCGGTCGAGGCGCAGTTCAACCTCCGGAGAATTTCGAGAGACGACACAAAATTCTACCATGTGGTGGCGAAGCTGGACAACCACACAGTCCAGAGGGTGGAGAGCCTGGTCAACCACCCACCGGACAGCGACAAGTACGGCACATTGAAGGCTGCGCTTATCAGCCACTTCACCCCCTCGGTGCAACAGCGAGCAGAGGGGCTCCTGGCGTTGACGGAGTTTGAGAACGACAGACCCGCAGACCTGATGGGGAAGATGCTGAGGTTGAGAGACTCCGATGATGACAGCTTTATCTTCACCCACCTTTTCCTCAGGACCCTACCGTCAGCGGTGAGAGTGACCCTGGCCGGTTCACCGCTGTTGGCCCGACGAGACTACCACGAGCTGAGCCAGGAGGCGCAGCGACTCGTCGACACCCACAAACGGAGCGCAGCTTCGGCCGCAGCAGCAGAGCTAGGCGCGACGTCCGGAGACGGCATGGGGCCAGAGGCTGCAGCACCAGACTCACCGACGACGGCAGCAGCAAGGGCCAGGCGACACGGAGCGGCCGACGTCCTTTGCTTCTACCATCGCCGTTTCGCAGAGAGGGCACGCAAGTGCATCCCACCGTGCCACTTCAAGCGCTCGGGAAACGCCAAGGCCGGGGGTCGGTAGCAGCCGTGGCCCTCGGAGAAGAGAACAAGCTGCTCTACCTGAAGGATGCACGCTCGGGGAGGCAATTCCTCGTGGACACAGGCTCCCAGCTGAGCTTCATCACGCCTTCCTACGCGGACTGGCTGGCGCCTTCCAGTGGTCCCCGGGTGACAGCAGCGAACGGCTCGGCGATTATGACCTTCGGTGAGAGGACTCTGCTTCTGTCGAGCTTGAGTCTGCTAATGACTCGGCTTCTGTGTGGAGAGGACTGAGGCAAATCACCAATTATCGGCCTCAGGCTCCTAAAGGTCAGGACGACAAAGCCCTTTGTCAAAGACTGTCCCAACACTATGCCCATTTTGACACCTTGTCATCTGTGTCCAACTCCCCCCCTCCCTCCAGCTCCACAGCCTCCACGATCCCTACTTCATCAAAGGCGCCCCCCCCCTCCTCCCCCCCTGCCCTTGTCATCAGTGAGCAGGACGTGCTCAAACAGTTCTCCAGACTGAACCCGCGCAAGGCCCCGGGTCCGGACAGCGTGTCTCCCTCCACCCTGAGACACTGTGCGAAAGAGCTGGCTCCTGTCTTCACAGACATTTTTAACACCTCCCTTAAGCTATGCCATGTGCCGTCCTGCCTCAAATCCTCCACCATCATCCCTGTCCCCAAGAAGCCACGGATCACTGGACTTAACGACTACAGACCTGTAGCGCTCACCTCTGTAGTCATGAAGTCCTTTGAGCGCCTGGTCCTGCCCCACCTCAAGTCCATCACCACCCCCCTCCTGGACCCGCTGCAGTTTGCCTACCGAGCCAACAGGTCTGTAGGCGACACAGTCAACCTGGCCCTCCACTCCATCCTGCAGCACCTGGACTCCCCGGGAACCTACGCCAGGATCCTGTTTGTGGACTTCAGCTCCGCATTCAACACCATCCGCCCCGCTCTGCTCCGGGACAAGCTGTCCCTGCTCAACGTGCCTGACTTCCTCTGCAGGTGGATCACCGACTTCCTGATGGACCGGAGGCAGCATGTGCGGCTGGGAAAGACTGTCTCAGACTCTGCTAGCATCAGCACCGGATCACCCCAGGGCTGTGTACTTTCCCCCCTACTCTTCTCCCTTTATACCAACTCCTGCATCTCCAGCCACCAGTCTGTCAAGTTGATCAAGTTTGCGGACGACACCACCCTCATCGGGCTCATCTCCAACGGCGACGAGTCCGCCTACAGGAGAGAGGTAGCCCAGCTGGCGTCCTGGTGCAACAACAACAACCTGCAGCTGAACGCTCTGAAGACAGTGGAGATGATTGTGGACTTCAGGAAAGTCACAACCCCTCTGCCCCCCCTCACCCTCACAGGCTCTCCCATCACCACTGCTGATTCCTTCCGCTTCCTAGGCACCACCATCACCAGGGACCTCAAGTGGGAGCCAACCATCAGCTCCCTCATCAAAAAGGCCCAGCAGAGGATGTTCTTCCTGCGGCAGCTGAGGAAGCTCAAGCTACCCACCAAGATGTTTGCAGTTCTACACAGCCATCATCGAGTCCATCCTCACCACCTCCATAACCGTGTGGTACGCAGGAGCCACTGCCAGGGACAGACTAAGGCTGCAGCGCGTCGTGCGCACTGCTGAGAAGGTGATCGGCTGCAAGCTCCCATCTCTCCAGGATCTGTACATCTCCAGGACCCGGAGGCGTGCTGGCCGGATCATAGCCGATCCCTCACACCCTGGTCACGTACTGTTTGCCCCTCTCCCCTCAGGTAGAAGACTTCGGTCCATCCAGACTAAAACCTCCCGTCACATGAACAGCTTCTTCCCCTCTGCCATCAGACTGCTGAACACTAAGTGACTCTCGTGCACCATGTACAGCAGCTCAACCAGACTCATGTCAATCATCACTGTTTTCTTCCTGCATTACCGACTGCACTATATGGTTCTCCACATTATCTGCTGCTCGCTAATATATTTATTTAAACTGCTGACTAGTATTACTCACTCTTATTCTACACTTTATTGCATGTATAGTTTATTTCTTTTATTTTATCATGTTTAATGTTGCAGCATTGCACCAAGACAAATTCCTAGTTTGTGTACTACATGAACAATGGCAATAAATCTGATTCTGATTCTGATTCTGATTCTGTCTTTGCAGGGCCGTACATTCGAGTGGACTTTTGTTGTAGCGGCAGTCAATTTCAACATGTTTGGGGCTGATTTTTTGTGCTCACATGGTTTATTGGTTGATCTTGTTAACAGACGCCTGGTTAATGCACTCTTCTTTTATTCTATTCCCTGCACAGCTCGAGTGGCCCCGCCAACTGCACAAGCCAACGTCACAGCTGCGGGTGGTAAGTTCCACACACTCCTCACTCAGTTCCCAGCACTCACGGTCCCAACGTTTTCGGCGACAGTGGCTAAACATGGGGTGGAACATTTTATTACTACCACCGGCCCACCCGTTTTTGCAAAAGCTCGGCGCTTGGACTCAGCTAAACTGACCATAGCGCGCGAGGAGTTCGCCAACCTGGAAAGACTGGGCATCATCAGGAGGTCGAAGAGCCCCTGGGCTTCGCCGCTCCATATGGTCCCAAAGGCTGATGGCTCGTGGCGACCTTGCGGTGATTTCCGCAGGTTGAATAACGCTACAGCGCACGACCGCTATCCGATCCCGCACATCCAAGATTTTTTGGTGCATTTGGCAGGGGCGCACATTTTTTCTAAAATAGATTTGGTACGCAGTTACCACCAGGTTCCAGTGCGCGCTGAGGACATACCCAAAACAGCGGTAATAACTCCTTTCGGGCTTTTTGAGTTTTTGCGCATGCCGTTTGGGCTTAAAGGCGCAGCGCAGACGTTCCAACGCATGATGGACGCGGTTCTGCGCGACCTCCCCTTCGTGTTCGTCTACTTGGACGACATATTGGTAGCCAGCGCGTCTGAAGACGAACACGAAAACCACCTCACAGCAGTTTTCCGGAGGTTGGCAGAGCACGGGTTAATAATCAACCCAGCGAATTGTCAGTTCGGGGTGGCACAGATTGATTTTTTGGGGCATCGCGTCTCTCCAGAAGGAGCGGTTCCTCTGCCCGACAAAGTGCGCGCAATAACAAATTTTCCTCAACCACAAACGGTCAAAGCATTACAGGAGTTTTTGGGAATGGTGAATTTTTATAACCGTTTCCTCCCTCACGCAGCGCAGCTCATGCAACCATTGTATGCTGCACTAAAAAAACAAAAACCCACAAACAAAATCGAATGGTCTCCGGAGCGGGAGCATGCATTCGCTGAAGTCAAAATAGCCCTGGCAAACGCTGCGTTGTTGGCACATCCAGACCCAATGGTCCGCATAGCGCTCACTACTGACGCGTCAGACGTGGCCATAGGAGCGGTCGTGGAACAGTATGTAGCAGGAGCTAGTCAACCGCTCGCCTTTTTCAGCAGGACCTTGCGCGATAGTGAACGAAAATACAGCGCATTCATGACAGGGAGTTGTTAGCTCTCCACTTGGCCATTCGCCATTTCCAGTTTTGGCCGGAGGGACGCAGTTTCACCGCGTTCGTGGATCACAAGCTGCTGACTTTCGCAATGGCCAAGATTACAGAACCGTGGTCGGGCCGGCAGCAGAGACAGCTGGCCGCCATCTCGGAGTTTACTACCGCTATCCAGCATGTAGCGGGTAAACTTAATGTAGTGGCAGACTGCCTCTCGCGTGCCTTGGTGGCTCCAGCCCGCGCAGAAGTAGATTTTGCAGCCATGGCCACGGACCAGGTTAGTAACGCGGAAGTGCGCGCAGCCCCAGTCCGCGTAGGGATAGATTATGCAGCCATGGCCGTGGATCAAGTTGCCGACGCGGACGTGTGCGCGCTCCAGTCTGGACCAACAGGGGTAAGGCTGGAGAACAGGGTGCTACAAGATTGTATGCCCCCCCTAATCTGCGATGTCTCCACGGGACGACCACGCCCGGTGGTGCCGACCACGTGGCGCCGCTGCGTTTTTGACTCGATTCATTCTCTGGCGCACCCGGGGGTGCGCGCGTCGGTCAAAATGGTAGGAGAGAAATTTGTATGGCCGTGCCTGCGCAAGCAAGTCAAGGAGTGGGCAACAGCCTGCGTGGCTTGTCAGTGAGCCAAAATACACAAACACACTAGAGCTCCCTTGGAGCCTTTTCACATCCCGGCTAAGCGATTCGATCACGTGCATGTCGACCTCGTAGGCCCCCTCCCGCCGTCACAGGGTTGCACACACCTTTTGACAATGGTGGACCGCACCACGCGTTGGCCAGAAGTGGTCCCACTGGCATCAACCACAGCCGAGGAGGTGGCGCGCGCATTTCTAACAGCGTGGGTAGTGCATTTCGGAGTTCCGTCAGACATTACGTCTGACAGAGGTCCTCAATTTGTTTCCGAGCTCTGGTCAGCGATGGCCCGCAGCCTGGGGATAACAATCCACCGCACTACCGCATACAACCCACAGGCTAATGGTTTATGCAAACGTTTCCATAGGTCATTGAAAGCAGCCCTCAGAGCATCGCTTACGGATGCAAATTGGGTGGACAGGCTACCATGGGTTTTATTGGGGTTGCGTTCTGCACCTAAAGAGGATTTAAAAGCCTCCCCAGCTGAGCTGGTTTTTGCGCAGCCACTCCGGCTGTCCGGGGAGTTTCTCCCAGATAATCCTGCACCAGAGTGCCCCCCCCCCGCTCAGCAGTTGCAGAACGACACGGGAGCGAGCACGCTTCCTGGCCCAGTTCATCACAGCTTTCCGTGCATTTTTGTGCCTAAAGCTTTAAAAAATGCAGAGTTTGTTTTTGTCAGACATGATGCACACTGCCCACCCTTACGCCCACCTTATGACGGACCATACAGAGTGCTGGAAACAGGGGACAAGCATTTTTTGCTAGATTTGGGGGGCAGAAAAGAAATGATTTGTATAAACAGGCTCAAACCCGCTTTTGTGCTGGCTGACGAAGTGGTGCAGTTGGCGAGGGCTCCTCGGCGTGGCAGACCCCCTAGAGAGCATTCCCCAGAACACCCACAGAGATTGACTAACAGTTCTAATCCTCAAACAGCAGCACCACAGCGGGAAGACGCCGTGGGGGTGGCAAAGCCCGCTTACAGCAGATATGGAAGGCGACTGAGGCCCAAGCAACATTTGGACTGATGTGTAATAATGTGACCATGACTTGCAAACTGTATTACATTTGTTCCATCTTAGACGTTTGGGGGGGGGGGGGGTCATGTGGCACACATATATGCACATATGTTGGTTTCAGATGCTCCACAGATATATCACTGTATGCTTATTGTATACTTCACGTCTCAGGGGAACAAAGGGACTGAGCCTTCCAGAGGTAACGGGAGGGTTTGAGATCTGGCCTTTTGTTTCAAGGAGATGGCCTTGAGAGATTTCCTGACCACCGGAGACTAGGAGGTGGATGGTGTTAAGATCGGGGGAAGTTACATTGTGACTGGGATTAAGTACCATGTGACTGTATGTTTGATTAAGCACCATGTGATTGTATGTTTGATGTCCTGGTATAAAAGGACAGATGTGAGAAGATTCATCCTCTTTTTCTGCTTTTGAATGTTGGAGAATGTCATTGTGAATAAAGCTGAACCTGAGGAATACACTCAGTCTCGTCCTTCACAACTCTCCACACTAGTCACAATTTCAATTACAGATATCTGAAATTGAATTTTAAGATGGTCATAATATGAATAGTGGGTATCTATAATATTATTTCTACTAGTAAAAATGTATTTTGGATGTCCAAAATTATAGATATCTGGAATGTTTTTTCATTGTGGATATCCAAAATGAAAATTATGACTAGTAACAATTGGATTGTAGATATCTGAAATCAGAGTTTCTCCTAGTAAGAATTCTATTTCAGATATCCAGAATGTTCATTCTAGATAGGAAGAATAATTGTAGGTATCTGGAAGTAAAAACCCAATACACATGAATGGGGAAAAGTGACATCTTCCTCCTAGGAAGAATGATGTCATAGATATCCGAAATGATCATTATAGAGAGGAAGAATTTCATTGTAGATATCTGAAATGTTCATTTTTACTAGGAAAAATTGAATTATATCTACAGTGCATATCCAGGCTAGCTATTAAAAGTTAAAACGACTTGCCATGGGCATCCAATGCAAGAAAGACTGTGTTTGTGGACCCCTGTTTTTTCTAATGGGGAGAAGATCAAACTTTTGAATGAAAAAAAAATCTCTCCCCTCCAAATAAAACCACTGAAAACTAAAATGTAGTCATTATCCAGATAAACAAGGGGGAGAACATTAAATCATTACATATAATAAAAATTTAATGAGCATCTACAGTGGGGAAAATAAGTATTGAACACGTCAACATTTTTCTCATTAAACGTCACTCTATAAATTCAAGAAATCTCTTGTCAATTTGTGTGTGTCTGTGTGTCACAATCATAGGACGGCCTATGATGTCTGCATGCTGTCCTATGATGATCCTATGATCTCAGGCATCATAAGACTCGCGATGCCATCATGTACAGTAGATATGATGTCTATATGACATCAGATAAACATACAGACAGGTGTCTTTGACTATATGATCAACAGCAGGCATCATTCATGATCATAGGACTTGCTATGACCTATGATGATCCTATGATCTCAGGCATTCAGAGGACAGCCTATGATGTCTGCATGATGTCCTATGATGATCCTATGAACTCAGGCACCGTAGGACTCGCGATGCTGTCATATAGATATGAAGTCTATATGATCCTATGATCTCAGGCATCATAGGACTCACGATGCCGTCATATAGATATGATGTCTATATGATGTCATATAGACATATAGACAGGTGTCTTTGACTATGTGATCAACAGCAGGCATCGCTCACGATCATAGGACTTGCTATGACCTATGATGATCCTATGATCTCAGGAATTCATAGGATGGCCTATGATGTCTGCATGATGTCCTATGATGATCCTATGAACTCAGGCATCGTAGGACTTGGGATGCCGTCATATAGATATGAAGTCTATATGACGTCATATAGACAGGTGTCTTTGACTATGTGATCAATGGCAGGCATCACTCACGATCATATTACTTGCTATGACCTATGATGTTCTTATGATCTCAGGCATCATAGGGGCAATGCCGTCATATAGATAGGATGTCTATATGACATCATACATCATATAGACAGGTGTCTTTGACTATGTGATGAACAGCAGGCATCACTCACAATCATAGGACTTGCTATGACTTATGATGATCCTATGATCTCAGGAATTCATAGGACGGCCTATGATGTCCAATGATGATCCTATGAACTCAGGCATTGTAGGACTCACGATGCCGTCATATAAGTATGAAGTCTATATGATGTTATATAGACATATAGACAGGTGTCTTTGACTATGTTATCAACAGTAGGCATCACTCACAATTACAGGACTTGCTATGACCTATGATGTTCCTATGATCTCAGGCATCATAGGGGCAATCCCGTCATATAGATATGATGTCTATATGACGTCATATAGACAAATAGACAAGTGTCTTTGACTATGTGATCAACGGCAGGCATCACTCACGATCATAGGACTTGCTATGACATCATCAGAGATCAAACGCAGGCATTACTCAAGCTCACTCACGATGATAGGACTCGCTATGCCATCATAACAGATTATAGGACTCACTATGACATCATCAGCGATCAAAGGCAGTCATCACTCACGATCATTGGACTCTCAGACATCATCAAAGACCATAGCACTCGCTATGGCACCATCAAAGGCAGGCATCACTGAACGAGTGCAGACGTGCTTGCTTTCACCTGCTTTCTACGGCAAACATCAAACGCAGCTTTCACCATGGTAACTGTTGCCAAACACACACATCATCAAAGAACAAAGGTAGGCATCACTGAACGAATGATGACATCAAAGATCAAAGGCAGACATCACCATGGTTATTGTTGCCATGGTAACAGTAACTTTCTATGGGCATGCAGAAATGCTGGCTTTACACCTGCTTTCTACAGCCATGCAGAAATACTTGCTTATGCTTGGTTTCTACGGGCATACACGGGTATGCTCTAGTATTTCTGATGGAGCCACTGACCTGAGATGTTCACCATCTATTAGTAACAACCCAAGTAATCCATACATATAAAGAAATCAAGTCAACTGTGTTCACAAACCAAGTTATATTTAATAAAGTGGAATGGCACAGGAAATAAGTATTGAACACACTTGATGAAATTTATTTAATATTTAGGAGAAAAGCCTTTGTTGGGAATAACAGCTTCCAGACACCTCCTGTATGGAGAAACTAGGCACAGGAATTGCGGTGTAGTTGTGGCCACTTCCTGTTCCGCCACTGCGCTGCCCTATAAATAGCAGAGAGCATCCATTGGGCAGCCTCTTTGAGCGGTGCCCTCTGCCTGGTGGGTGTTGTGTGTCCGTTCTGGCTCAAGCCTTAATAAAGTTGAGTTTGTCCATTTACCTGGCCTCATCATTCCAAAAGTAGTGGTGTGAAAAAATGTTTGCCCCCTTCCTGATTTCTCATTTTTTTGTATATTTGTCACACTTAAATGTTTCAGATCCATCCATCCATCCATCCATCGTCTTCTGCTTAATCCTTTTCAGGTCGCGGGGGGCCTGGAGCCTATCCCAGCATCTTTGGGTGAGAGGCAGGGTACACCCTGGACAGATCGCCAGTCTCTCGCAGGGCCAACACAGAGAGACAGACAACCATTCACTCTCACAGACATACCTAAGGACAATTTAGAATCCCCAGTTTTAATGCCAATTAACCAAACTTGTATGTTTTTGGCATGTGGGAGGAAACCGGAGAAATCCCGGAGTAAACCCACGCAGACACGGGGAGAACATGCAAACTCCACACAGATCACTGTTGGTCGGGGGCTGGGATCGAACCCAGGATCCCCCAGCCAAGGGTGAGTTGCTGTGGTGCCGCAGTGCTAACCACTCTGCCACCATGCTTCCATGTTTCAGATAATCAAACAAATTTAAATATTAGACTACAGGGGCATAGTGTGGAGGCTATCTCAAGACAGTTTTCCAGAGGTTGGAAGCGCACGGGCTCATAGTTAACCCGGCGAAGTGCCAGTTCGGTGTACCAGTGATTGACTTTTTGGGCCACCGCATTTCGCCGGAGGGCACAATCCCGTTACCGGATAAGATGCGTGCTGTGACGTACCTTCCGTGCCCGCAGGCCGTGAGGACACTACAGGAGTTTTTGGAAATGGTAAATTTTTATAACCATTTTCTTCCCCGGGCAGCCCAGCTGATACAGCCGTTGTATGCCACACTCAAAAAAAAAAGCCAGCGGAAAACATCGATTGGACTCCTGAGCGAGACCAGACTTTTACGAACGCCAGACCAGTGCTTGCAGATGCCGCATTGTTAGCCCACCCGGATCCATCTGCATGGATAATAGTCACGACGGATGCATCTGACGTTGCCATTGGGGCAGTGGTGGAGCAGTGCGTCTCAGGTTCGTGACAGCCGCTCATATTTTTTAGCCGGACTTTGTGCGACAACGAACGCAAGTAAAGCACATTCGATAGAGAATTGCTGGCTCTCCACCTGGCGACGCGCCATTTCCAGTTTTGGCTTGAGGGGCGCGAGTTCACCACGTTTGTGGACCATAAGCCGCTGGCGTACGCAATATCCAAGATTTCGGAACCGTGGTCGGCCCGGCAGCAACGGCATTTGGCCGCAATTTCGGAGTTCACTACCGACATTCAACACGTCGCTGGTAAGCTCAACGTCATGGCCGATTGCCTATCATGCGCGTTAATCACCCCAGTCTATATGGGAATTGATTTCCCTGCCATGGCCATGGAACAAGCCGGGGACGCGGACATTTGCGCACTCCAGTCTGCGCCAACGGGGTTGAGGCTGGAGAGCAGGGTGGTGCAAGAAGGGTGCCCTCCCTTGCTCTGCGACGTCTCTACCGGCTGCCCACGCTGGGTGGTTCCGAGTTCTTGGCGGCGTCGCTTTTTTGAGTCAGTCCACTCCCTTTCGCATCTGGGAGTATGTGCTCCGGTGAAGCTAGTGGGGGCGAAATTCATCTGGCTGCACTTGCGCAAGGACGTGAAAGAGTGGGCTGCAGCTTGCGTTGCGTGCCAGTGGGCCAAAGTGCACAAGCACACCAGAGCCCCTCTCAAGCCGTTCCAAATCCCAGCTAGGAGGTTCGACCACGTCCACGTCGATTTGTTGGGACCCCTCCCGCCATCACAAGGTTTCACGCACCTCTTAACAATCGTGGACTGCACCACGCGCTGGCCTGAAGTGGTCCCGCTGGTGTCAACCATGTCCGCGGAGCTAGCTTGCACTTTTTTGTCGTTTTGGGTCGCACGTTTCGGATCTCCATCGGACATCTGGTCCGACAGGGGTCCACAAATAGTTTCAGAACTCTGGTCTGCGATTGCCCAGAGCCTGAGGGTCAAAATTCACTGCACTACCGCATACAACCCCCAAGCTAACGGGTTATGTGAGCATTTTCATAGGTCGCTTAAACTAGAAGTCCCAGACGTTGGCCCTCTTGTGGCCACTTGATGGTCCCCCTATGGGTTTTCTAGCCAAAAAGGCCAAATGGCCCCTCTCTGGGACTTCTAGTGTTTTAAAGCAGCGCTCAGAGCTTTGCTCATGGACTCAAATTGGGTTGACCGCCTGCCCTGGGTTCTTTTAGGGTTGTGCTCCACACTTAAGGAGGATTTAGCAGCCTTCCTGGCAGAACTTGTTTTTTTCTCAGCTACTGCGGATCCCTGGAGAGTTTTTACCGGAAAATCCCGCACCCGAGGCTGATCTGTCCACGCAATTTTTGCATGGTTCAGAGGCTTTTAACGTATCGGGCCTGGCCCACCATTGCTTTCCCCGCACCTTCATCCCAAAAAGCTTGCAGAATGCCAGTTTCATTTTCATCAGGCATGATGCACACTGGACCCCACTGTGCCCACCGTATGACGGACTGTTCAAGGTGCTAGAACCTGGGGCGAAGCATTTTGTGTTAGACTTGGGGGGGACGCAGGGAGACCGTCTGCATTGACAGGCTGAAGCCCACTTTTGTGTTGGCACATGAGCAGGTGGTGTTGGCCCAAGCTCCCCAGTGCGGACGCTCACTGTTGGTGGCTCCGCAAGTTGGCGTTCCCTAAGCAGGGACCTGCACTTGCGAAGATAATGTGTTTCCCTCCCCTCCCTTTTTCCCTGCACAGACTGTTGTGCCCTCCTGCACCCCTCGCCAGCAGGGCGGTTCGACTGGACCGGCGACCACCCACTACAGCCGCTATGGGCACCAGCACAAGCCCAAAGGATGGGGGGGTTAGTGCCCCTTCTGGGTGTTGGAGGGGGCTGTGTGGGGGCATAGTGTGGAGCCTTTCTCAACCCAGAGAAGGCAGGGGGAAGGAGGAAACAATGGACTGATGGAGGAGGTGTCACTAGGGGGTATCAGACGGGACAGTTAGGTCTATGCACCCCCTGGGGAGAGGAAGAATTACCAGAGCCGGAGAGAGAAGAAAGGTGTTGGTGCGGCGCCTGCATTATGTTATGTTAATCCATCCATCCATCCATCCATCTTCTACCGCTTTTCCGGAGGTCCGGGTCGCGGAGGCAGCAGTTCAAGCAGAGAAGCCCAGACTTCCCTCTCCCCAGCCACCTGCTCCAGCTCTTCAGAGAAGATACCAAGGCGTTCCCAGACCAGCTGGGAGACATAGTCTCTCCACCGAGTCCTGGGTCTGCCCCGGGGTCTCCTCCCAGTGGGACGTGCCTGAAACACCTCAAGTGGGAGGCGTCCAGGAGGCATCCTAATCAGATGCCCATACCACCTCAACTGACTCCTTTCAATGTGGAGGAGCAGCGGATCTACTCTGAGCTCCTCACCCTATCTCTGAGGGTGAGTCCAGCAATCCTACAGAGAAAGCTCATTTCAGCCGCTTGTATCCGCGATCTCGTTCTTTCGGTCATTACCCAAAGCTCGTGACCATAGGTGAGAGTAGGAACGTAGATTGACTGGTAAATCGACAGCTTTGCCTTAGAACTAAGCTCCCTCTTCACCACAACAGACCGGTACAACGTCCGCATCACTGCAGATGCTGCTCCAATCCGTCTGTCGATCTCTCGCTCCATTTTCCCCTCACTCGTGAACAAGACCCCAAGATACTTAAACTCCTCCACTTGGGGCAGGAGCCTGTCCCCAACCCAGAGAGGACAATCCACCTTTTTCCGGCTGAGGACCATGGACTCGGACTTGGAGGTGCTGATTCTCATCCCAGCCGCTTCACACTCAGCGGCAAACCAGCCCAGCAAGAGCTGTAGGTCATTGCTGGATGAAGCCAACAGGACAACATCATCTGCAAACAACAGAGATGAGATCCTGTGGTCACCAAGCATGACACCTTCCATTCCCTGGCTGCGCCTAGAAATCCTGTCCATAAAAATTATGAACAGGATCGGTGACAAAGGGCAGCCCTGGCGGAGTCCAACTCTCACTGGGAGTGACTCCGACCGAGTGTTGGCAATACAAACTAAACTCTCACAACGGTTGTACAGAGACCGAATAGCTCGTAACAACAAGCCCGATACCCCATACTCCCGAAGCACCCCCCACAAAGATCCACGAGGGACGCGGTCAAATGCCTTCTCCAAGTCCACAAAACACATGTAAACTGGTTGGGCAAACTCCCACAAACCCTCAAGAATTCTCGAGAGGGTAAAGAGCTGGTCCGATGTGCCACGGCCAGGACGAAAACCACATTGCTCCTCCTGAATCCGAGGTTCGACCAACGGCCGGACTCTCCTCTCCAGTACCTTGGCATAGACCTTCCCAGGGAGGCTGAGGAGTGTGATCCCTCTAAAGTTGGAGCACACCCTCCGGTCCCCTTTTTTGAAGAGAGGAACCACCACCCCGGTTTGCCATGCCAAAGGCACTGCCCCCGACCTCCACGCAATGTTGCAGAGGCGTGTCAACCATGACAACCCAACAACATCCAGGGCCTTGAGGTACTCGGGGCGAATCTCGTCCACCCCCGGGGCCCGGCCACCAAGGAGATTTTTAACCACCTTGGCGACCTCAGCCCCTGTGATAGGCGAGTCATCCCCCTCGTCCCCAAACCCTGCTTCCTCTGTGGAAGGCGTATCAGTGGGATTGAGGAGATCCTCGAAGTATTCCTTCCACCGCCCGACGATATCCCCAGTTGAAGTCAACAGTGTCCCATCCGCACCATACACAGTGTGGACGGGGAGCTGCTTTCCCCTCCTGAGCCGCCGAACAGTTTGCCAGAATCTCTTTGAAGCCGACCGAAGGTCTTGTTCCATGGCCTCACCGAACTCCTCCCATACCCGGGTTTTTGCTTCAGCAACCACCCAAGCTGCACTCCGCTTGGCCTGCCGGTACACCTCAGCTGCTTCGAGAGTCCCACAAGTCAACCAAGCTTGATAGGACTCCTTCTTCAGCTTAATGGCCCCCCTCACCACTGGTGTCCACCACTTGGTTCGGGGGTTGCCACCACGAGATGCACCGACCACCTTGCGGCCGCAGCTCTGGGCCGCCGCTTCAACAACAGAGGTGGAGAACATGGCCCATTCAGACTCCATGTCTCCAGACTCCCTCGGAATGTGGTTGAAGTTCTTCCGGAGGTGGGAGTTGAAGACCTCCCGGACAGGGGCCTCAGCCAGACGCTCCCAGCACACCCTCACTATACGTTTGGGTCTACCAGGTCTGAATGGCTTCCTCCCCTGCCATCGGATCCAACTCACCACCAGGTGGTGATCAGTTGACAGCTCTGCACCTCTCTTTACTCGGGTGTCCAAGACATACGGTCGCAGGTCTGATGACACGATAACAAAATCGATCATCGACCTGCGACCTAGGGTGTCCTGGTGCCAGGTGCACATATGGACACCCTTATGCTTGAACATGGTGTTCGTTATGGACAGACTGTGGTTAGCACAGAAGTCCAATAACAGAACACCACTCGGGTTCAGATCGGGCAGGCCGTTCCTCCCAATCACCCCCCTCCAGGTTTCACTGTCGTTGCCCACGTGCGCATTGAAGTCCCCCAGTAGGACAATGGAGTCTCCAGGAGGAGCACCCTCCAGCACCCCAGTCACAGACTCCAAAAAGGGTGGGTACTCTGAAACATCATTTGGTGCATAGGCACAAATGATGGTCAGGACCCGTTTCCCAACCCGAAGGCACAGGGAAGCAACCCTTTCGTCCACCGGGGAAAACTCCAATATAGAGGCAGCAAGGTGGGGCGATACAAGAATACCCACCCCTGCTCGTCGCCTCTCGCCCGGGGCAACTCCAGAAAAGGCCAAGCTCCAGCCCCTCTCCAGGAGACTGGTTCCGGAACCGGAGCTGTGTGTTGAGGTGAGGCCGACTATATCTAGCCGGTATCGCTCAACCTCGTACACCAGCTCAGGCTCCTTCCCCACCAGAGAGGTGATATTCCACATACCAAAAGCCAGTTTAGAAAGCTTGGGATCAGTCCGCCAAGGTCTCCGCCTTTGGCCGCCACCTAATCCACATAGCACCGGACCCCCATGATCCCTCCAGCAGGTGGTGAACCCACTGGAGGGCGGACCCATGTAACTCCTTCGGGCTGAGCCCGGCCGGGTCCCATGGGTGGAAACCCGGCCACCAGACGCTAGCTTTCAAGCCCCTCCCCCAGGCCTGGCTCCAGGGTGGGGCCCCGGTAACCCCATACCGGGCGGGGTACACTGAATCCTTGATATACAATTTATCATGAGAGTCTGTTGGATCGTTCTTAGTCTGGCCCTTCACCCAGGACCAGTTTGTCTTGGGAGACCCTATCAGAGGCAAATTGCCCCGGACAACATAGCTCCTGGGATCACTGGGGCACGCAAACCCCCCCCACCACGATAAGGTGACGATCCATGAGGGGGGATGTTATGTTAATGTGCCACACAATTCTTTGTTCATACAACAATGTGTATGGTCGGAAGTTCTGGGTCTCGATGCATGGGAATAAAGATATAAAAGAAGAATGCACAGAGACCCAGGACTGTCTTTTGCTGTAAATTATGTGGGAGAAGGAATAAAGTTTCTGTGTCATCTAGCTTGTTGCCTTGCCTGCCTCCTTTCTCCACAAGACAAAGATAACACAAGTAAACACAAAGTGCAGTTTTTAATTCAAGGTGTTTATTATTAAGGGTAAAAAAAAATCCAAACCTACATGGCCCTGTGTGAAAAAGTGATTCCCCCCCCCTGTTAAAGCATAAATTAACTGGGGTTTATCAGATCTTTGAACACTGAGTTCAATTTTCTCGCTATTTCTACAGCTTTGGGGCTCCAGCGAACCACAGTGAGAGCCATTGTCCACAAATGGTGAAAAGACGGAACAGTGGTGAACCTTTGCAGGAGTGGCCGACTGACCAAAATTACCCCAAGAGCGCAGTGACGACTCATCCAAGAGGTCACAAAAGACCCCACAACAACATCCAAAGAACTGTAGGCCTCACTTGCCTCATTTAAGGTCAGTGTTCATGACTCCACCATAAGAAAGAGACTGGGCAAAAATGGCCTGCATGGCAGAGTTCCAAGACGAAAACCACTGCTGAGCAAAAAGAACAAAGGCTCATCTCAGTTTTGCCAGAAAACATCTTGATGATCCCCAAGACTTTTGGGAAAATACTCTGTGGACTGACGAGACAAAAGTTGAACTTCTTGGAAGATGTGTGTCCCATTACATCTGGAGTAAAAGTAACACTGCGACTTCCGGTTATGGCGGCCACGTAGGAAGATGTGTTTCACACTGCTCTGCTCCTAAAAATAAAAAGTTTACTAAAACTCTCTTAATTGTAACAAAAACCCATCCCAGCGTTTAGGCGCGGATATGGTAAAGACCAAGGCTGGGAAATTAGGTGGAGGAAAAAGCAATTCGACGAAACAACCCAAGCTAACAGACTTCCACGCTCGAGGCGAAACAGAAAAAACTCCAGAGATGATGGCGGAGGATGGAGCCAGCAGCAGAGCAGGAACTGCTGAAGAGGGGACAAACGCAGTGCTCACTGCCATCAACTCCATGAGAACAGAGTTTTCGTCTAAATTTGATGGGATTATAGCAGCGATAGAAGGAATGAGAAAGGAAATAAGCAACTGTATGGAACGAGTATCGCAGGCAGAGCTCCGAATTTCAAGCGCTAAAGATGACGTCACCAGCCTACAATCAAAGTTGCAAACACTGGAATTAAAATGGAAATGTCTGTAAGATAACGTCCTGGATTTGGAATTTCGCTCGAGACGGAATAATTTGAGGCTGGTGGGCCTCCCGGAGGGAGCGGAGGGACGGGACACATGTTCCTTTTTGGAAAAGTGGATTCCAGAAGCGCTGAATAACGCGGATCTGCAGTCATCGGTCGTTTTAGAGAGTGCTCACCGAATTGGCCCACCGAGAGATAATAAGACACCACCGAGGACGCTGATTATGAAGTTCCTCAACTACAGAGACAAGATGACAGTCACCAATGCGGCGCGAGCTAAAGGGAAAATTAAATACCAGGATCAACAGGTGCGGTTCTACCCAGATTTGGCCACAGGAATTCAACAATTAAGGAGGCAGTTCGACCCCGCCCGCAAAGAGCTGCGCAACCTCGGGATTTGTCACGGAGTGATTCATCCGGCAAGACTGCTGGTCACATATAAGGGGAGAACCCACATCTTCAAGACCCCTCAAGAGGCGCAGGAGCTCATCAAGCAAATCCAAAAGGAGACTGGTGGGAGCTAAGCATGAACATGACAAAGGTAGAACATTTAAGCATTTGTACAGGCATCTGATTGATCTGAAACATATAACATGTCTACAAAATACAGACTGTATTAAAAAAAAACATAATGTACAAAGTTGCTATAAAACTTTGAAGTTATGTTGAAAAAACTACAGAAGAGAGTTAATGTCATAAAAATAGTAGTAGAGTCAGGGTGATTGAGAGGAGAAAGAGAGAGTGATTTGACTGATCCTCGCAGGTGTGGAACAGTCACTAGCTATAATGGAAGATGAAATTTTTTTGATTTGGGGGGGATTCCCATGAATGTGGGGAAAGGGAATTTGTTTTTGTGTAGTTTGTAGGATGAATGTTCCATCATCCATGTTTTTGCTTCTCTGTAAGAGTATGTTCATATTGCAAGGTAATCTCAAACTCCTTACTGATCATAGCTCAAAGCGTTAATCTTAATTTAACTTCATGGAATTGCAGAGGTCTACAAAATCTTAAAAACTTAAACAAGTTATGAATAAAATAAAAGACATAGATTCAAAAATTGTATTTTTACAAGAAACTCATCTATTAGAGGAGGATGTGAAAAGAGTTAGGAGAAGATGGCAAGGTAATGTGTTCACCTCATCATTTTCATCCCGAGCTAGGGGAGTTATGACTCTCATACATAAAACAGTCCCATTTCAAATGAAAAATGTAATTAGAGACAAATTTGGAAGATATCTAATCATCCAAGGATCTTTGTTATTAGAAAATATAAATCTGGTGAACTTATACGGCCCCAATATTGATGATCAAAACTTCTTTGTTAATTTATTCCTCACTTTATCATCACTTACAGGGCAACATATAATAGCAGGGGATTTTAATTGTACATTGAATCCCAGTATAGGTAGATCAACAGGACTGGACTGTATGCACAATGGATGTAGGATGACCATTAATCATTTTATGAAAGAACTGAGATTGCTAGATATATGGAGAGAAATGAAACCACAAGTCAAAGCTTATTCTTGTTATTCTAATATTGTGATCTCTGATCATGCACCCTGCTGTCTAATATATGTAGATAAGAAATTGACAAAGGACCCAGTTAGGTGGCGTTTTCAACATAAATGGCTTCAGGATGAGGAATTTGTTAAGTACATAGAAAAACAGATAGATGAGTTCTTCGATATCAATACTACACAAACAACGGCATGTATAAAGTGGGAGGCTTTCAAAGCTTTTATTAGGGGGCATATTATTAGTCATACAGGTTCAAAATCTAAGAAGACCCGAGAGGAGAGAGTCCAATTGGAACGTAAAATAAAAATCCTTCAAGAAAAGGTGTATGCAGGAAGTAACCCACAGTTAGAGAACGAATTACTGATTCTGAGAGCTGAATATGACAAAAAATCAGTGAATAGAGCTGCCTCGAGTCTTCTAAGATTGAAGCAAACTTTTTACGAACAAGGTGAAAAATCAGGAAAATTATTGGCATGGCAGATTAAACAATTAGAATCTAAAATACCAATTACCAGTATTATAAGTAACGGACAGGTAGTTATAGATCCTTTAGAAATTAATAGTGCCTTTAGAGATTATTATGGAAAACTATATGATACAAAAAATGAAACTGACTTAACAAAATTAAATGAGTTTTTGGGTGGATTATCTATACCATGTATTCCAAATGAAAACAGGGAGATACTGGAGTCTAAAATTAGTCAAGAAGAAGTGGGGCAAGCCATTGATAATATGAAATTAGGAAAAAGAGCAGGACCAGATGGTCTTCCAGTTGACCTCTATAAAAAATTTAAGACTAAATTAATAAGACCACTTTTGGAAATGGTTTTAGAAGCATTTCAAAATGGTAATTTACCACCATACATGAATAATGCCTTAATTATCCTGTTACCAAAACCAGGTAAACCCCCTAATAAATGTGAAAACATGAGACCAATAAGCCTATTAAATGCTGATCTTAAAATAATCTGTAAAATTTTAGCAAAACGACTACAAGAAATATTACCAAATATTATTAACCGAGATCAGAATGGCTTTATAATGGGAAGACAAGGCTTCCATAATGTAAGAACACTATTTAATATTATTTATTCCAATAAAGAAGCACCAGATACAGCTCTCTTATCATTGGATGCCGAAAAGGCCTTTGATAGGGTCGAATGGCCCTATCTTTTTGAAGTCCTACAAAGGTTTGGACTTGGAAATAACTTCATAAAATGGGTCCAGATAATATACAATAATGCTACAGCAGAAATCCTAACAAACAGCAATATCTCAAAATCAATAAAAATCAATAGAGGATGTCGACAAGGCTGTCCACTTTCACCCTTATTGTTTACTATGGCAACTGAACCTTTAGCGATGGCAGTACGTTTACATCCACAAATATATTGAATTAAAGTAGGACCAACAGAACATAAAATCTCCCTGTATGCTGATGACATAATTTTGTTTGTCTAATTTTAAAAAATCAATTCCGACCTCGTTAAATTTAATAAAGAACTTTGGGGATATATCAGGATATAAAATAAACAAAACAAAATCTTCAAGATTAATGCTAATTGAGACCCAGAGAAATCACCCAGCTCCTGAGGTAAACCAATTCAATGTTTTAAATCAGTTTAAATATTTAGGAATTCAAATTTTGCCTAAGCTAGAATCAGTCGCCAATGCCAACTATGAAGCCTTAATGACAGATATTAATGAGTTACTTCAGAGATGGATGCCACTACCAATGTCGATGATCGGGAGAATTAATATACTTAAAAGTAATATCTTACCAAAAATACTTTATTTCAAAACATTCCTTTACCACCACCTTCAGATCTATTTTCAAGAATTAAAAAAAAGTTAGTGGAATTTATATGGAACAATAGGAGGGCTAGATTACGTTTGTCCTTACTATATTTACCATTTGATCGTGGAGATCTGAAATGTCCAAACTTTATGTTGTATTACTGGTCAGCACAACTGAGGTCTATGACATATTATTTTTCATCAAAAGATCTTCCTCACTGGACTGAAATGGAATCATACAATTTACCTGTACCTCTTCCCTTATTCATATACTCAGACTCGGCTAAAAAAACTACAGAAACAAGTTAAAAATCCAATTGTAAAGCACATGATCAAAATATGGTGTGAAACCAAAAAATATTTAAAAGAACCACACTCACTGTCACAATTTAGCCCAATATGGGGTAATCAATATTTTACACCAGGGAGAGCGGATACTGTATTTAAAATATGGAATATAAAAGGGATTCAAAAGATTCAAGATGTAGAAGAGCTTGAAATAACGAGGCGATGGGATTTATAAACCAAAGTTTATTATCAGCTCCTCTAACAAGTCTCATCTAGGTGCAGCAGCAGAAGAAGTGAGAGAGCGAACACCTTCGGCTCCACGAACTTTTACTTGCACATAACAAAAGACATGCATATCAAAAGCTGACATCCCTCACTATCTTAATCCCCTCTTTTGTCTTCGTACCCCTCCACCTGGCCCTGGGGGGTCAGGGCGACCTATCTGGTCTCCACCGCAGCGCCTTGGATGCTCTTTGATCTTCACTGGCGGTTGAGACCTTTGTCCTGTTCTGAGGTGTGAAGTCGCTTTACATATGTAATCACCAAACATTCTCACATGCTTATACATATGTAGGTTATGGGATATATGATTAATATTGTAACGTGCTGCTCGACATGGCGACGTCCCACCGGGAGATTCGAACTCACGCCTCCCGCTCCGGAGTCCCGCACCCTACCTGTGTCGCCAATAGGGTCAACCCACTTGGCAAGCCAAGTAGGGTGCTCATATTGAGTTCGCTACAATATAGACCACAGCCCCCACCAAACGACTAAGAAAAGGACAATAGAAAAATTGACAGTTTAAGATTCAATTCAATTCAATTCAATTCAACTTTATTTATATAGCGCCATTTCACAACAACAGTCATCTCATAGCACTATCAACTGTAGGGGGGAACCCCCACAGTTGCAGAAAGACCCCAGCAATCAGGCGATCCCCTGTGAGCAAGCACTTGGCGACGGTGGAGAGGAAAAACTCCCTTTTAACAGGAAGAAACCTCCAGCAGAACCAGGCTCAGGGAGGGGCAGTCATCTGCTGCGACTGGCTGGGGGGTGAGGGGATAGAGAAAAAGAAAAGAACAGACATGTAGAGAGCAAACAGCACGATGGGGACTCAATCTATGGGAGAGAACAAACAAATGTTAATGACCAGCAAAAAAAAATATTTCATAGAGAGTGAAGAAAGGAGTGAGGCCCAGTGCATTACTGGAGGTCCCCCGGCTGACTAAACCTATTAGCAGCATAACTAAGGGAGGGTTCCGAAACACATGATCCCTCCCTAATTGTAGGCTATATCAAAAAGGTAGGTTTTAGCCCTATTCTTAAAAACAGAGATCGAGTCTGACTCCCGAATCCAGATTGGCAGCTGATTCCACAGGAGAGGAGCTTGATAACTGAAGATAATTATTATGACATACTAACTGCTACACCTCTTGACACAGAAGAAACTTTCCAGCAGCCATGCTCCAAAGAGAGTTCAGTGGTAATCATAACAGCATAGTAATATCACAAGTCAGTCCTAAACTGTTACAGCACAATTAGTGAACAACTGTTGAGTAGTTTGCATCAGTCCTTGTGCCGTCTGGGTTTTAATCTTCTCCCGAATCTGCTGTGGGTCCGCTTGGGCGTTCTGGTGGGACCTTCCTGTAAGGAATCTGCAGCTTGGGGAAGAGAGTGATTATTTGTTCCCTGCAGGGGGGCTGAGTCTTTTCTCTTGGGGGATCTACCCCGCCGAGGTGCTCTCGCCAACCGTGCAGGCTCGTCTCTCAACAAGAAGGCAGGTTTAAGTCTGTCAATGCTGACTGTTTCTTTTCTATCCCCAAAATCAAGCACAAAATGTTTATCACCAGGTTCCAGCACTCTGAATGGTCCATCGTATGGTGGGCGGAAGGTTGGTTTTAAAGCTTCATGCCTAACAAAAACGAATTCAGCGTTTTTTACAGCTTGGGGGACAAAAACCCATGGAAAAGAGTGATGTGCCGGTCCGGGGAGAGAGTCCGGTCCGTTGCTGCCTAAAAACCTCGGGGCTGGAAGATGCCCTGGCTCTGGGTTCTCTGGTAAAAATTCACCTGGGAGCCTGAGAGGTTGTGCAAAAACCAATTCTGCTGGGAGGGCGTCTAGATCCTCTTTAGGTGCAGCACGCAACCCCAATAAAACCCAGGGAAGTTTATTTACCCAATTTGTATCCATTAGTGAGGCCCTGAGGGCGGCCTTTAAAGATCTGTGAAAACGCTCGCATAACCCATTAGCCTGAGGGTGATAAGCGGTGGTGCGGTGAATTGTCGCCCCTAAGCTGCTGGCCATGGCTGACCAAAGCTCCGAGACAAATTGAGGCCCCCTATCGGACGTGATGTCCAATGGGACGCCGAAACGTGCCACGCAGTTTGTCAAAAAAACGCGAGCGACTTCCTCCGCTGTGGTTGACGCCAGAGGGACTGCCTCCGGCCAGCGCGTGGTGCGGTCTATCATTGTTAACAGATGTGTGAAACCTTGGGAGGAAGGTAGTGGCCCCACGAGGTCGACATGAACGTGGTCGAACCTTCAAGCAGAGATTCAAAAAGGCTCTAGAGGGGCTTTTGTGTGTTTGTGTACTTTGGCGCGCTGACAAGAAATGCAAGTCTTTGCCCATTCTTTTACGTTTTTACGCAGGCCAGGCCACACAATCTTTTCGGCGACCATTTTAACCGAAGCGCGCACACCTGGGTGCGCGAGGGAGTGAATCGAGTCGAAAATACGGCGGCGCCATGCAGCTGGGACTAACGGGCGAGGTTGGCCGGTTGAGATGTCGCATATTAGGGGGGGCACACCGTCGCGTAAACCCCTTTCCTCCAGCCTTAACCCTGTTGGTCCAGACAGGAGTGTGCGCACGTCCGCGTCACTACTTTGCTCCTCCGCCATGGCTGCATAATCTATCCCTGCATGGATTGGGGCTGCGTATGTGTCCGCGTTGGCGAAGAGTTCTGCGGCTGAGGTAGTATAATCTGTCTCCTCGTGCTCTGGCGATGTCACAGCGCGAGAGAGGCAGTCTGCTACCACGTTAAGTTTGCCTGCCACATGTCGAATGTCTGTGGTGAACTCTGAAATCGCAGCTAGCTGTCTTTGTTGCCTGCCTGACCACGGTTCGGAAATTTTAGCCATCGCAAAGGTGAGCGGTTTGTGGTCTACAAAAGCCTTGAAACGCTGCCCTTCCAACCAGAACTGGAAGTGGCAGATGGATAAATGAAGCGCTAGCAGCTCCCTGTCAAAAGTGCTGTATTTACACTCAGTTTGGTTTAGCGATTTGCTGAAGAATGCCAAAGGTTGCCAGATTCCGCTGACGTGTTGTTCTACAACTGCCCCTATGGCCAGGTCTGAAGCGTCTGTGGTTAGCGCAATGCGGGCCGAGGGATCGGGGTGAACCAACAATGTGGCATTAGCTAGGGCACTTTTTACTTCCGCGAAGGCGCGTTCGCGCTCCGGGGTCCATTCGACCGCGTTGGAAGGTTTTTGTTTTCTGAGTGCGTCATATAGGGGCTGCATGAGCTGAGCTGCGTGGGGGAGGAAACGGTTGTAAAAATTAACCATTCCCAAAAATTCTTGCAGCGATTTGACCGTTTGTGGCCGTGGGAAACTTTTTACTGCGTGAACTTTGTCTGGCAGTGGGACTGCCCCCTTCGGTGAAACTCTGTGTTCTAAAAAATCAATTTGTGACACGCCGAATTTTGCATTTGGCTGGATTGATTATTAACCCGTGCTCTTCTAGTCTCTGAAAAACCATAGTGAGATGCTGCTCGTGTTCTTCCTCAGACGAGCTGGCTACCAGCATATCGTCGAGGTAGACGAACACGAAGGGGAGGTCGCGTAATACCGCGTCCATCATCCGCTGAAAGGTTTGAGCGGCGCCTTTGAGGCCGAAAGGCGTCCGCAAAAATTCAAAAAGACCGAAGGGGGTTATTACAGCTGTTTTAGGAATGTCCTCTGCTCGAACTGGAACTTGATGATAGCCGCGGACCAGGTCTATTTTTGAAAAAATGCACACACCCGCCAGATGTAGTGAAAAATCTTGAATGTGAGGAATTGGGTAGCGGTCATGCGCTGTCGCATTATTTAATTTGCGGTAATCGCCGCACGGTCTCCAAGAACCGTCGGATTTCGGGACCATGTGATGTGGTGACGCCCAGGGGCTTTTCGAGCGCCTGATAATGCCTAATTTTTCAAGGGTGGTAAATTTGTCCCGAGCTATGGCGAGCTTGGTCGCGTCTAAGCGCCGAGCTTTGGCGAATACGGGTGGGCCCATTGTGGGAATAAAGTGTTCGACCCCGTGTTTAGCCACTGTGGCTGAGAATTTGGGAATTGTGAGTGCTGGAAATTGGGTGAGGAGTTGATCAAACTTACCTCCTGCTGTGGTGACGCTGGCCTGCACGGGTGGTGGAGAAACTCGAGCTGAGCAGGGAATAGAAGCAAAGGACAGTGCATTAACCAAGCGTCTGTTCGCTAGATCAACTAATAACCCATGTGCACACAAAAAATCTGCGCCCAACAAGTTAAAACTCACCGCCGCTACAACAAATGTCCATCTGTAGTTGCGGCCGTGGATGCGGAGGGGCAGGCTCTTTTCGCCAAAAGTGTCGATGATGGAGCCGTTGGCTGCCACCGCTCCATTGCCCCGGGTGCCCATGGCCCGGTCTGCTTGGGAGGGCATGACAAAACTTAGTTGAGCTCCCATGTCGATAAGGAACTGCTTGCCGGTGTGTCCGTCCGTCACATATAAAAGCTTGCTTTTTTCGCCGAGAACCGCCGCTGTTAACGGTTCTCGGCTTTGGCGTTTCCCAAGAACGTGAAATTTGCAGGGGGGAAGGCATTTGTAAGCCTTCTCGGCGAAGCGGTGGTGGTAATAACAAACGTTGCTCCGTCTGTTACGTCTTGGCCGTGTCGCTGTCACCGTGGGCTGATTCTGCTCGGTGGTTTGTGGCTCCCAGTGGCTCCGGACATCAGCATTGAGGTCTGCAGATGCTGCTGTGGGTGTCTGTTCCTTGCAGGCGTTGACGAGCCGTTGAGCTTCGTGAGCCAGCGTGCGGAAGTCCTGCTGGGTGCTGCATCGCATGTTGGCAAGCGTCCCTCTCATGTGTGGCGGCAGCGTACTGAGGAATATGAATTGGAAGAGGAAGTTGTCATTGTTCTCTTCTTTAAGTTGCAGCAAGTCCTCTATGAGGGCCTTGGGTCTGCATCCTCTGTGGCCGTAGACCGCCAGGATCCTCTCGGCTCTCTCCTCGGCTGAGGAGGCGAAATTTGCCACGATGGTCGCTTTCAGTTCTTTATATTTGTCCTGGGCCAGCGGCCGCTGGATTATGCTCCGCGCACATCTCGAAGTGGCGGCGTCGAGTTTGGCGACGATGTGATAGAACTTTGTATCGTCAGCCGTGATGCCCGCAAGTGCAAACTGGGCTTCAGCTTGCTGAAACCACGAGGCGAGGTCTTCCTGCCAGAAGTCCGGCAGCTTGACGGTGACGGCGTTTGTGTGGACCGTCACTGATGTGTCCGCAGGGTGAGAGTGCCTTCCTTCGGCTTTCTCAGCGGCTCTGGTGCTCGGTTGAGCCCTCTCTATCACTTCTGCCATGGGGGAACGTCGTCCATCTGTTCCCCTGTCTGCATGGGCGCCGGCGTCTGCCTGGGTCGCCACAGATGAGTCGATCGCGGGGGAACGCCTCTGGTCCATCCTCGCGTCAGGGTCACCAGTGTAGAAGAGCTTGAAATAACGAGGCGATGTGATTTATAAACCAAAGTTTATTATCAGCTCCTCTAACAAGTCTCATCTAGGTGCAGCAGCAGAAGAAGTGAGAGAGCGAACACCTTCGGCTCCACGAACTTATACTTGCACATAACAAAAGACATGCATATCAAAAGCTGACATCCCTCACTATCTTAATCCCCTCTTTTGTCTTCGTACCCCTCCACCTGGCCCTGGGGGGTCAGGGCGACCTATCTGGTCTCCACCGCAGCGCCTCGGATGCTCTTTGATCTTCACTGGCGGTTGAGACCTTTGTCCTGTTCTGAGGTGTGAAGTCGCTTTACATATGTAATCACCAAACATTCTCACATGCTTATACATATGTAGGTTATGGGATATATGATTAATATAGACCACACAAGACTTATATTTGTCATGCTCAGATAACATAATGTCTTTTGAAGAACTGAGGATTAAATTCAATCTTAATAGAACACACTTTTTTAAATACCTTCAGCTTAGAAATTTTATTCGGTCAAATCAAAATAATGCTCTCACCCGACCTACTTATTCATTTTTGGAAAAAATTTTGATGAAAGATAATAAGAGAAAGGGTATTATTTCAGAGTTTTACAACTCATTGACACTATTCTCAAGTGAAAACTCACAGAAAAGACTGAATTACTGGAAAGAGGACCTGCAAATTGAAATTTCAGAGGAACAATGGGAAATGGCTTGTGCAGGAGCTCAAACCAAATCAATAAATGCACGTCTTAAACTGATACATTTTAAATGGTTAATGCGGATGTATGTTACACCAGTGGAATTAAATAGATATAACAAAAACATACCAGATACATGCACAAAATGTATGGAAAGTAAAGGAACCCTATTTCACTGTTTATGGGAATGTAGAAAAATCAGAATGTTTTGGGAAGAGGTGAGGGTAACAATTGAAAAAATAATTTCAAAACAAATCATATTGAACCCTAAACTGTTTTTGTTGGGTCTGTATCCAGAAAAACATAACTTTAACTAGAAAAGCACTCGGAGAGCTCAGACCTCCGCCAAGCGCCACAGTTGCCCCCATACACTGTTTGTGTGTATGTTTTCAGATTCCTTGACCATGAAAACATATGACTAGCAATTGGATTGACAATGATAGGATTAGTGGTTCAGTAGTTATTCATGAAAATGGCATTTTGCGTCATGGCGGTTTTCTTGTGGACGGTGATCCAGATCACCACCAAAATCTAATCATCTGTAGGATTCCCCATTTCTGACAATCTGTGAAAATTTCATGAAAATCCGTCCATAACCTTTTGAGTTATCTTGCTAACAAACAAACAGACAGACAGACAAACCAACGCCAATGAAAACATAACCTCCTTGGCGGAGGTAATAAGAGTGAAAGAGCATTCATAGACCTCAGTTTGCTTAATGCCAAAAAATGTATTGCACTACTGTGGAAAAAGACTCATAGACCAGATGTGACTCAGTGGTTAAGACAAATGTTAACAAACCTTCCACTAGAAAGAATAACATATATACTGAAATCAAAGGAAAATGTGTTTGAGAATATATGGAGACCTTTCAATGATTATGTAAAGAATTTAAACATAATGTCTGAAGAAGAAGGTGAATGATATGTGTGGACCTTGCAAATTCCAAGCTGTTGAATGTATATTATGTATTCTTATGTAATAGATTACCTAGACTAAACAGAGGAGCATTGTTGTTGACTTGTGTTTGTTAATGGCTGTTGTTGCTGTTGTTTTTATTACACATTTTTTTTGTTATTGTTCTTTTTAATTTTTAAATTACTTTTGTGTTTGTGTCTGATTGTTTGTGCTATGTTTGTATAAAAAAAAGGTTCAATAAAAAATATTGTGGAAAAAAAAAAGTAACACTGCATTTCAGAAAAGGAACATCATACCAACAGTTAAATATGGTGGTGGTTGTGTGATGGTCTGGGGCTGTTTTGCTGCTTCAGGACCTAGAAGACTTGCTGTGGTAAATGGAACCATGAATTCTGTTGTCTACCAAAAAATCCTGAAGGAGAATATCCGGCCATCTGTTTGTGACCTCAAGCTGAAGCACACTTGTGTTCTGCAGCAGGACAATGATTGAAAACAAACCAGCAAGTCCACCTCTGAATGGCTTAAGAAAACCAAAATGAAGACTTTGGAGTGGCCTAATCAAAGTCCTGACCTGAATCTGACTGAGATGCTGTGGCATGACCTTAAAAAGGCAGTTCATGCCCTCCAAAACCCTCCAATGTGGCTGAATTACAACAATTCTGCAAAGATGAGTGGGCCAGAATTCCTCCACAGCACTGTAAAAGACTCATTGCCAGTTATCGCAAACGCTTGATTGCAGTTTTTGCTGCTAAGGGTGGCCCATCCAGTTATTAGGTTTAGGGGGCAATCACTTTTTCACACAGGGCCATGTACATTTGGATTTTTTCCCTTAATCATAAAAACCTTCATTTAAAAACTGCATTTTGTGTTTACGTGTGTTATCTTTGTCTAATATTTAAATTTGTTTGATGATCTGAAACATTTAAGTGTGACAAACATACAAAAAAATGAGAAATCAGGAAGGAGGCAAACACTTTTTCACACTACTGTATTTCTACAGACATAACAAAACTGTCTTCAAATCTTCAAGGTTCCGTGAGTGTCTTCTATGAACTCTGATCTTCAGTCCGTTGCATAGATTTTCAATTGGATTCAGGTCAGGTGACTGATTGGGCCGTTCTCGCAGCATTATTTTCCTTCTCTGGAGCCAGTTAAGTTAACTTCTCTGGAGTTTCCTTGGCTGTGTGTTTGGGATCATTGTCTTGCTGAAATGTCCACCCTCATTTCATCTTCAGCATCTTTGCAGATGGCAACAGATTCTTATCAAGGATGTCTCTGTACATTTGTCCATTCGTCTTTCCTTCAATTATTTTAAGTCTGCTTGTGCCATGTGCTGAAAAACACCCCCACACCATAATGGGATGTGCAGTGCCATTTCTCCTCCAAACATGCCGGGTGTTTTGGCACCCAAAAAGTTCAGTTTTGGTCTCATTTGACCAGACTATACAGTAGTGTGAAAAAAGTGTTTCCCCCCTTCCTGATTTCTCATTTTTTGTGTTTGTTACACTTAAATGTTTCAGATCATCAAACAAATTTAAATATTAGACAAAGATAACAAACAAAAATGCAGTTTTTAAATGAAGGTGTTTATTATTCTGGGTAAAAAAAATCCAAACCTACATGGCCCTGTGTGAAAAAGTGATTGCCCACCCGTTAAAAACGTGTGTTTACAAATGTAAACATGGTTTTATGAATGAAAGTGAACCTGTAACCACGTGACATCTGATCCTTGGGACAGGAGCATTATACCAAACTAATCACACCTGTGGATGCACACCTTATATATACACCCCCTGCATCCACCCACTCTTCGTCTTGCTAACGACTGGGAGGAGCCTGCCTCCACTGACGAAGGACAATGAATGGTTACAGGTTCACTTTCATTTATAAAACCTTGTTTACATCCGTAAATGCACGTTTTATTTCATTTCAGTGAACCAGTAACCACATGGCAACCGTATACCAAATGAGTCCTGAGGAGAATGGAGGTGGCGTCACCCACAGGTCGAAGGAGCACAATGCCCCAACATGCCATGAAGCACAAACACAGTCAGATGAGTTTGGCTCCCTTATTGCACTTACCCGAGTATGTACAAGTTAAGCCGGTTCCTACAAGTAACCGGAGTTGAACAAACCTCTTCAAGCACAAGGCATTCATGCCAGCTCACATTAGGGAGCCTAAGATACAACTTAAGAATCTGCTGCGACCCCCAGAACAAATGAGTTTGACTCCTTTATTGCACTCAACTGGACGCCTGCAAGTTAAGCCAGTTCCTCCAAGTAACCGGAGCTGAACAAAAAACATTCCGAGCACAAGGCACACCTGCTGGCTCGACATGGGAAAAACTAAGATACAACTAAGAATCTGTTGCGACCCCTAGAACAGATGAGGGGATGACTGATGAGGCCAGATTGAGCCTATAGAAATGGGTGAACATTGAGGGAGAAGCCCAGCCAGCGGCTGTGCATACATCCTCCAGGGATGCACCCCTAACAGTGCCCACGTAGTGGCCATTCCCTGACTCAAGTGAGCTACCAGCCTATCTGGTGGTCCCGCTCTAACCTCTACATATGCAAAAGCAATCAGGTCAACTATCCAATGGGACAGGCGCTGCTTAGGAATAGGCCTGCCCATCGTGGATTCCCCATAGGACACAAAAAGCTTGTCTGAAGAACGGACAAACCTCGTACGGTCAACATAAAGCTTAAGGGCCCTACTGGGCACAACTGTGAAGCCTCTCAGCCTGTGAAGAGGTGTGCAGGGGAGAGTAGAAGGCCTCAAGCACAAGAGGGCGGGAACAAACCCACTAGCCAGCCCCTTGGACTGAAGCTGGGTTGTACCGCAAGTGAACCTCCTGATCACCATCAAACCTAAGCATGCTGCATCTACAGAGAGTGCATTCAGTTCTCTGACCCTCTTGGCTGAGACAACTGCCAAGAGAAAGCAGTCTTCCAAGAGAGCAGACAAAGGTCAGCACTGGGGAGTGGCTCAAAAGGGGGTAAGCACAGAGCCCTAAGAGCTGTCTGGAGATTCCAAGTGGGCAGCAACGGATGCCGAGATGGATGGCTCCCTTTCATGCCTCTCAAAAAAAAAAAAACTGCTTAACCAAGGGAAACACCCCATGAGACAAGCCATCATATTTCTCATGGACAGTTGACACCGCCACCAGGTAGCCCCTGATAGTCGACTACGCCTGACCTAGGGTGAAGAGGTACTGGAGGTAAGGCAAGACGACAGAGATGTGACATGTCAAGGGATTCCCCCCCTTGGTCCGACACCAGTTTGAAAACACTCTCCACTTCACACTGCATTGCAGCTGGGTAGATGGGGCCCGTGAAGCCTGCATGGTGTCTGCAAACTCCTTCTCCAAGTCAAGTTTATACAATTGCTCCCATTCAAGGCCCATCCATGAAGCCTCGGGAGCTGGGGATTGGATACCAAATCCTGCCCTGTGCCTGTGAGCATGTCCCATCTGACTGGAAGGCCAAGGACAACTTTCCAACATCTTGTGGATCTCCACCATCCATGGTCTTGTGGCCAATTCGGGGCTATCAAAATTACTTGAATAGACAGTCACCTCACCTTCGTGAGGAAAGCCAGCAGAAGAGGCAGCAGTGGAAAGCAAACAGTTTCACTGGAGGCCAGACAACGCTCAAGCATCTGTACCCAGTGGACCTGGTGGGCCGTGCATTGAGGCCCAGAGAGCGCAGTGGGTGTTCTCTGCCGTCACAAACAGGTCTGCCTCCACCTGACCAAACCGAAGCCAGATCTGCTCACCCACAAGAACAGATTGTGCGCCCCCACATGGAGAGAGGGGGACCTCAGACCACCCTGCAGGCTGATATATGACACTACAGTTGTGCTGTCCATTCGCGCCAGAACTTTTCTGCCATGAATGACCGGAAGAAAATGGCAAACGTACTGCTTCCATCTCTAGATGATTTATATGCCAAGACTGCTGAGCCAGAGTCCAATGCCCCTGAACAAACCTGCCCTCCCAGGCTGCACCCCAGCCTGTTAGCAAGGCGTCGCTTGTAATGGTCACCCTGCAGCCCTCTTGGCCCAGAGAAACACCATCTCAGACTGCTGAGGAGTGTCTCTACCACTGAGAACCATGAGGCCCTTTCGGAAAGAACTACCCTCCTCCCTTTGTTTCTGGGCAAAACCACCTTTTGAAGCACGAACCACCACTGAAGGGGACAAGTATGTAAAAGACCTAGTGGCACCACCTGGGAAGCTGCAGTAAAGAGACCTAAGATCCTCTGGTACTGCTGCACTGAGACAGTCCTCAGAGATGCAGCTCCTGATACATTCCCTGATAGTATGCCTTCTAGCTTCTATATAGTATAGTATAGTATTCTATCTAGTATAGCTTCTAGCTCTGTGCACCAGTCTGCTTGGGAACAAGGAATAGGCAGTGTAAAAGCCTCACCTCTCTTCTCTTGGAGACAGAGACCGTATCTCCCAGCAGGGCAGAGACCTCATTGCCCAGAGCTGCGGAAGAGTGTCTTCCTTACTTCTGCTTCCAAAACCCCTTGAAGTTGGGAAATGACATCTGAATTATAGGCAGTATCCACACCCCATTGTATCATTCACCCATGGACATGAGGTGCACTGATGCCAACTCATGAGGTGCGCTGTGGAGAAAGTTGACGTCAGGGGAAGCCTACCATCAGAGATGCTGGCGGGCCTTGGCAGGACCATGGCCTACATGCTCCTGAGAGCACGGACATGAGTGCTGCTGAACCTGCACCCGCTGCCGAGAGGCCCTCTGCCTCGGGTGACCCGAGCTCTGAAAGGAACCTGGCTCTGTGAAATGAAGCAGTTGTGGATTCTCACACCCTTCAAGAGGTCTCCGGACACTCATCCTGGGTGGTCCTGGCCGATGAAAGGACTGTGTGTGCAGTCTCACCTTCTGCATCTCATCCGACACCGCCTCTGCTGCGGGCCCAAAGACCTTACCAGACGCTACCGCAGCCTCCAAAACAGTGGCCCTGTCCTTATCCACCAATCCAGACTGGTTCAACCACACATGCCACCGACCATGGTCAGCTGGCCAAGGAATTCCCAAGAGCTGTAGCTTAAATCCCAGTGTCCACAATCCTTACCAACTCTGGTAGAAGGTCCTTTCAGCTTTTGACTCTAGGTCCCTTATCAGACCTTCTAAATACTCTAAAAGAAGTGTATTAGCATGTGCCAGCCTAGAGGCTAGAGGCACAGACTGGTAGGCGCTAGCCACTAACCCATCAGTGGCACGACGCTTGTCATTAGGGTGGCATATACACTTGCTGCCTGTGGGGGAGCTCCAGCCAGCACGCAAAGGTAGGGCCCACCTTCAATGCACCATCTAAGCCTTGCTCCGCAGCACCACTCAGAACACTGAGCCTACAGCGAGGAGCAGCAGCCTCCCTTGGACGAGCCCACAACTTCTGCGGATAACCCACAAACTCAGGATAAACTGGCAAGGAACCCTGCCTGCGGGATGCAGGACCCCTGTGTAAAGCCAAAGCCTGAGGCGGAGAAGATGGAGGAGGAATCCCAGCAGCTTATGCTGCTCTAGAGAGCAGTGCCCTGAGAGACACATCATGGGGCTCAGGAGGTTACTTCTCGACCGGAGGGTCACTGTCGTCCTCATCATCATTCTCAGAGACATCCATTCACCCAATGGAGCCACAGCCGAAGCTGATGGTCTTACCCAAGTTATCAGAGGCTGTGAGGGACACTGCATCAGGATGTGGTCCCGGGGCACATACGGGAGCCTGGAGCAGCATACCCAAGAGGTGATGGTGATTTGCCACCATATGTTCAATGGTCTTGCACATCTCCTCCAATTGCCTCTGCATGAAGTCCACCCGTGGGTCGCGTAGCTGGCTTTCTTCAATCCGCTTCTGCTTCCTGCTGGCCTTTCCGGTTCTAGCTGCAGCAGCTAAAGCTGGAGGAATGAAGCCCTGGGCTGGTGCATACCAGTGTCCGGGCTATTTCCTCTTCCTTCACTTCCCACAGAAGCCATTATTCCCCCAGGAGAACAATAGGAAAAAAACAAGACAGTTATTCTCATTATTATTATTGTTATTATTATAAACAGGCCAAAGGGCTGCTCCATGAGATACAAGCGCGCTAGTCATAAGACAACAGAAATATCAGATTTCAGTTCCCACCTGAATGCAGTACCACTCCCCCACAAAAGGTGGGGAGAGTGCACCAAGCACAGGAGCGCTCAGTACCAAGACAAAGAAGACGTCTCCTTTTTTTTTTTAAGAGGACAACTGTCAGTCGAGAAAAAAGAAACAAGACAGAATAAACAGCATGTACCATGCTGTTAACTGTTAAGTAATTCCTCCTTGACGAAGGCAAAAATATATCTCATACAGTTAGGCCCAGAAATATTTGGACAGTAACACAATCTTCATGATTTGGGCTCTGCATGTCACCACATTGGATTTGAAATGAAACAACTACAACAGAATTGAAGTGCAGACTTTAAGGTTTAATTCAAGGGGTTGAACAAAAATATACTGTATGATTAAACATGTAGGAATTGTAGCTATTTTTATACAAATGTTCCTCATTTCAGGGGCTCAAAAGTAATTGGACAAATAAACATAACCCTAAGTAAAATGTTACTTTTCAATATTTTGTTGAGAATCCTTTATAGGCAATGACTGCCTGAAGTCTGGAACCCATGGACATCACCAAACGCTGGGTTTCCTCCTTTGTGATGCTTTTCCAGGCCTTTACTGCAGCTGTCTTCAGTTGTTGCTTGTTTGTGGGTCTTTCTGCCTTAAGTTTTGTCTTGAGCAAGTGAAATGCATGCTCGATTGGGTTGAGATCTGGTGATTGACTCGGCCACTGCAGAATATTCCACTTCGTTGCTTTAAAAAACTCCTGGGTTGCTTTTGCAGTTTGTTTTGGATCATTGTCCATCTGTACTGTGAAGCGCCGTCCAATCAACTTTGCTGCATTTGGCTGAATCTGAGCAGAAAGTATATCCCTATACACCTCAGAATTCATCCAGCTGCTTCTGTCTTTTGTCACATCATCAATAAACACAAGTGACCCAGTGCCATTGGAAGCCATGCATGCCCATGCCATCACACTGCCTCCACCATGTTTTACAGAAGATGTGGTGTGCTTTGGATCATGAGCTGTTCCAATTCTTCTCCAAACTTTCTTCTTCCCATCATTCTGGTACAGGTTGATCTTAGTCTCATCTGTCCAGAGAATGCTGTTCCAGAACTGGGCTGGCTTCTTCAGGTGTTTTTTGGCAAAGTCAATTCTGGCCTTTCTATTTTTGAGGCTGATTAATGGTTTGCACCTTGTGGTGAATCCTTTGTATTTACTCTCATGAAGTCTTCTCTTTATGGTAGACTTAGATACTGATACACCTACTTCCTGGAGAGTGTTCTTCACTTGAGTGGATGTTGTGAAGGGATTCTGCGATCATCCACCACTGTTGTCTTCCGTGGACGGCCAGGCCATTTTGAGTTCCCAAGCTCACCAGTGCACTCTTTTTTTTCTCAGAATGTACCAAACTGTTGATTTGGCTACTCCTAACATTTCTGCTATCTCTCTGATGGATTTCTTCTTTTTTTTCAGCCTCAGGATGGTCTTTTTCACCTCCATTGAGAGCTCCTTTGACCGCATGTTGTGTGTTCACAGCAACAGCTTCCAAATGCAAATGCCACACCTGGAATCAACTCCAGACCTTTTAACTGCTTAATTGATGACAGGTTAATGAAGGAAGAGCCCATGCAGCCTTGTTATTTTTTTTTTCAGCCTTCTGAATCAATTGTCCATGACATAATTCTCGGCCCAGGAAACACGCACGCAGGCTCAGGTAGATTTGAAAGCTTTATTCAACCAGGAAAGTGTGTTTGGATGCGTGTATGTGATATGGTAGTGGATTGTGGGTGGAAGATGAGAACAGGAACAGAGCAGCACGCCGTGCGGCCAGGCAACCCTATGGGAGAAACACAAACAGGGAGTGAGCTGGGCAAAACCACACGGGAAAGTGATGCTGAGTTATGCTTACTTGCAGGGAGAGTGGTGGCTGGCATTGGCGAGGATTTCAGGCCTGGGAGACAGCGCCCTGCTGCGCTCAAGACGAGTGTGGAGCTTCGGGAGGTGAAGATGGCGAAGGTGAGGGTATCCGCCGCCAGGGAATCCAACTGTGCACAGGGGAAGGCTGAGAAAGCAGGTAAGAGATATAACAGCTTACGTGAAGCAGCGATGAGTGACAGGACTGAAGAGATGATCCTGCTGAGGGATTGAGCGCGTTGTAGAACAGATGGCTCCAGACTGATGCTCAGGGCGAGGTGGAATAAATAGCTCTGCGCTAACGAGGCGCAGGTGTGTGCGCAGCTGAGGTGGATGCCTGAGAGCGGCGAGTGGTGACAGTACTCCCCCCCCAACAGCGCCTCCTGGCGCTGGTTTATCCGGGTGCGCCCGGTGGAACTCCGTGATGAGATCTTGGTCCAGCACAAAAGAAGAGCGCACCCAGAATCTCCACTCTGGGCCATATCCCTCCCAATCCACCAAGTACTGCAGCCCACGACCTTGGCGCCGGGAGTCCAGGATGAAAGCAACTCCCCACGCCGGGTGACCGTCGATCATCATGGGAGCGGGCGGCGCCCTAGGAGGAGGACAGAGTGGGTCGGAGACAACAGGTTTGACCTTGGAAACATGGAAAGTGGGACACACACAGAGGGAGGGGGGGAGGGCCAAATGCACAGCCACCGGGTTGACAATCTTGGAAATAACGAAGGGACCGAGAAACCGTGGAGCCAACTTCCTCTTCTCGGCCTTGAGATTGATGTCCTGCGAAGAAAGCCAGACCCATTGACCCACCTGGTAACTAGGAGCCGGCCTCCTGTGGCGATTGGCAGTGGTGCTGTTGCACACCGCCGTGCGTAAAAGCGCCTCTCTCGCCCTGGTCCACAAACTCCGGCAGCGTCTCACATGTGCCTGAATGAAGGGAACAGCCAACTCACCCTCCTGTTCGGGGAACAAGGGAGGATCGTACCCCAACGACGCCTTGAAGGGGGACATACCAGTGGCCGATGACCATGTCGTGTTGTGGGCGTACTCTACCCAGGCCAAGTAGGAGCTCCAGGAGGATGGGTTAGAGGAGGTCAGGCAGCGCAGGGCAGCCTCCAGCTCCTGATTGGTACGTTCACACTGTCCGTTGGACTGGGGATGATGACCAGAGGAAAGACTCACTATGGCCCCCAGGGCGTTACAGAAGCACCTCCACACTTGTGATACAAACTGAGGCCCTCGATCTGATACGACGTCCAAAGGAATCCCGTGCAGTGTGACCACATGTTGGACGAGGAGATCAGCCATTTCTCGTGCCGAAGGAAGACCCCGAAGTGGCACAAAGTGGGCGGCCTTAGAGAACCGATCCACAATCGTCAAAACCGTGTCATAGGTGTTAGAGACAGGGAGACCAATGACGAAGTTGAGAGTGATGTGCGACCAGGGCCTACCTGGGACCGGCAGGGGCTGGAGTAGACCCGCAGGTGGAGAGTTCTGAGACTTGCCAGTGGCACACTGGGGGCAAGCCCGGACGTAGTTGGCGACATCCCTTTGGAGACCTGGCCACCAGAAAGAGCGTTGAAGGAGGTCCACCAGTCAGGAGACGCCAGGGTGACAGGCGAGCTTGGATGTGTGGGCCCAGTGAATAACCTCCCCCCGAACAGCTGAAGGAACGAAGAGCCTGTCCTCCGGACCACCACCAGGGTCCGATTCTGCCTCCTGTGCCTTACGGATCTTGTCCCTGATGGACCAGGAGACCGCCCCCACGATGCACGAGCTGGGAAGGATGGTGTGGTCCGACTCCTTCGGGGCCTCAGGAGCGAACTGTCTTTACAAGGCGTCAGGCAACCTATTCTTTGAGCCTGGACGGTAGGTGATGGTACATTGGAATTGAGCGAAGAATAGAGACCAGCGCGCCTGGCGGGCATTCAGACGCCGCGCTGACCTCGAGATTCTTGTGGTCCGTCCAAACCACAAAAGGCTGAGCTGCCCCCTCCAGCCAGTGATGCCACTCCTGCAGCATGAGCTTGACAGCAAGAAGTTCCCTGTCGCCGAAGTCATAATTTCGCTCGGCTGCTGACAACCGTTGAGAGAAGAAGGCGCAGGGCCGCTTGATTCCATCCACTGGTGAACGCTGGGAGAGCACCGCCCCCACCCCCGTGTCAGACGCGTCAACCTCCACCAGGCACTGCAGCGCGGGGTCAACCTGGGTTAGGACCCGGGAGGATGAGAACTCCGTCTTGAGGGTCTTGAATGCGGTTGCTGCCTCCTCGGACCACTGGAAGGGCACCTTGGAAGAAGTGAAGCGAGTCAGGGGAGTAACAATGGCACCGAAGTTGGGGACGAAGCGACGGTAGAAATTGGCGAAGCCGATGAACTGTTGCACCTGTTTCCTGGAGGTAGGCGTGGGCCACTTGACCACCGCTTTGACCTTAGCGGGGTCAGGGAGGATCTGGTTGTGAGAGATGACAAATCCCAGGAAAGAGTGGTCTTGGCGTAGAACTCGCATTTCTCTGCCTTGATGTAGAGCTTGTTCTCCAACAACCGCTGCAGGACCCGCCTCACATGAGCCTGGTGCTCCTCCCGTAACCTGGAGAAGATGAGTATGTCATCCAGGTAGACGAAGACAAAGACCCCCAGGAAATCTCGTAGGACGTCATTAATGAGTTGCTGAAAGACGGCAGGAGCGTTGGTGAGCCCAAACGGCATCACTAAGTACTCAAAGTGGCTGCTGGGCGTCCTAAAGGCCATCTTCCACTCATCGCCCTCCCGGATCCGAACGAGGTGGTAGGTGCTGTGGAGATTTAACTTTGTGAACCAGGTCGCCCCCTGGAGGGAGTGGAAGGTGGTGTCCATCAGAGGCAGGGTGTAGCGGTCCTTAACCATGATGTCATTGAGAGCCCTGAAGTCAATGCAGGGCGAAGGGACCCATCCTTCTTGGAGACAAAGAAGAAGCCAGCACCGAGCGGGGACGAGGAGGGACGGATAATCCCAGCACTGAGCGACTCCCTGATGTATGAATCCATTGCCTCACGTTCAGGAGCTGAAAGGCTGTAAAGACGGCCGGATGGTAAGGGTGCCCCTGGGCGGAGGTTAATGGCGCTGTCATACGGCTGGTGAGGGGGAAGAGACATGGCTTTGGACTTGCTGAACGCCATCCCCAAGTCGTGAAACTCCTGGGGCACCAGGGTGAGGTCTGGAGGATCGGAGACCGGCACGGGCGGAGGAGAGGATGGGGCACAAGCCGCAGACTGGAGACAGGTGCTCAGGCAGAAGGAGCTCCATGAAAGGACATTACCAGACCTCCAATCAAGGACGGGGTTGTGCAGGCGCAGCCATGGGTAACCCAGAATGACACGGTCCGAAGAGGAAGACAAGACGTATAAGGTTAGGTCCTCAAGGTGGTTGCCAGAGATAATTATAGGCACCGGCTTGGTGCGATGCGTCACTACCCCCAGGGGAGAGCAAGAGAGGGTGACCAGATTAAGAGGGGTTGACAATGGCTGACAGGGTATGCCCAAACGGGTTGCCAGGCTCTTGGAAATGAAATTTTGCTCTGCCCCCGAGTCCACCAGTGCATGAGTGAGGTGCCCGATGGAATTATGGCAAAATCTGATGGGCATTGTGCAACTAGAGAGGGGATTTGACCGGTTAGAGTCCGCGAGGCCCCCTACAGTGACTTGCGGACCCCCCCCCCCCCCGTTTGGCTTGACCGGGCACTGCTCCATGGTATGCTGGTCGTCTCCGCAATACATGCAGAGACCCAGTTCCCGCCGGCGTTGTCTCTCTGCTAGAGGGAGCCTGGTGCGCCCGATCGACATGGCTTCTGACTCATCGGCGGACTCCAGAGCGGGTAACGCCAGTGGGCGAGACTGAGGAGAGTGGGCGGAAGATCCGCGCAAGTGGCTGACTGACTTCCGCTCTGCGGCCCGCTCTCGCAGCCTGTTGTCCAAACTAATCGTTAGGGAGATTAGCTCGGACAGCCGCCCTGGGAGATCCCGACTGGCCAATTCGTCCTGCAGACCTGAATTGAGGCTACGGAGGAAAATGCTGCAGAGAGAAGCCTCTCCCCAACCAACCTCCTCCGCTGCCACCCGGAAGTCAACAGCGTGATCCGCCGCTGACCGGCTTCCCTGTTGAAGGCTAAGGAGCCGATCGGCGAGGACGCTGTCACGACGCGAGTGATCAAACACCTCAAGGAAGTCTTGCACAAACCGGTCATAGGAGAGGTTCGCGTATCTGGGCTTCAACATGACGGCGTAAGCCCAAGCTAACGCTCGCCCCTCCAGGAGATTAGCCATGTAGCCGATACGGCTGTGGTCTGAGGGGAAATCCCCGGGAACGCGCAGAACACCGACTCACACTGTAAAATAAACCCCCGTGCCCCACCGAGCTTCCCGTTGAAGCGAGTGGGGGTTGGGATCGGTGTGAGCTGGGTTGGCGCTCCCGAGCTAGGCTGGCCAGCCATGGAAGCGGCTGAAGCCGAGCCGCCTTGATGAGCCGGGGAGAACGCCTGCTGGGGGTCAAGACGGTCTAACCGGTGAGTAATTATAGTGAACTGGTTGAAGATTACCTGTTGTTGATGCGCTATCATATCCACCCAAGCCTCGAGGGTGGAAAAACGGCGTGCGAGCCTGCTGTCCGCTGGGCCACTTTGCTGGAGCCATACTGACATAATTCTCGGCCCAGGAAACACGCACGCAGGCTCAGGTAGATTTGAAAGCTTTAAAGTGTGTTTGGATGCGTGTATGTGATATGGTAGTGGATTGTGGGTGGAAGATGAGAACAGGAACAGAGCAGCACGCCGTGCGGCCAGGCAACCCTATGGGAGAAACACAAACAGGGAGTGAGCTGGGCAAAACCACACGGGAAAGTGATGCTGAGTTATGCTTACTTGCAGGGAGAGTGGTGGCTGGCGTTGGCGAGGATTTCAGGCCTGGGAGACAGCGCCCTGCTGCGCACAAGACGAGTGTGGAGCTGCAGGAGGTGAAGATGGCGAAGGTGAGGGTATCCGCCACCAGGGAATCCAACTGTGCACAGGGGAAGGCTGAGAAAGCAGGTAAGAGATATAACAGCTTACGTGAAGCAGCGATGAGTGGCAGGACTGAAGAGATGATCCTGCTGAGGGATTGAGCACGTTGTAGAACAGACGGCTCCAGACCGATGCTCAGGGCGAGGTGGAATAAATAGCTCTGCGCTAACGAGGCGCAGGTGTGCGCGCAGCTGAGGTGGATGCCTGAGAGCGGCGAGTGGTGACAGTCCAACTACTTTTGGTCCCTTGAAAAAGAGGTGGCTGCATATTAAAGAGCTGTAATTCCTAAACCTTTGCTCCAATTTGTATGTGAATACTCTCAAATTACAGCTGAGAGTCTGCACTTTAAGCCCATATTGATTATATAATTGTATCCTGAATATGTTTTCGTAAACAGCTAAAATAACAAAACTTGTGTCACTGTCCAAATATTTCTGGGCCTAACTGTATCTCAAGCAGATAAGTATGTCACGTGCTGTTAAGCTGTAAAACAGTTCTTCTGCCTGAAGAGAACGCACAAAATACATCACAAACCTTAAGCAGGTAAGGGTAGTACATACTTCACGATGCTAAACTTGTTAACAGTTCTGGCTGAAAAGAAGGCAAGTGTATATTACATACCTCAAGTAGGCATGAACAGTGCATGTCACGCTATACAGCCACTGCAAACCTTTTCTCATTCAGCAGAAAAACACAACAATTTTATGACACAGTGATGGGGTACCCAGAGTAAGGCAGCTCAAACAGCACAAAACATAATATCAAACAGATGGTACAAGCTCTTACCGACCAGAGGATAGAAAGAGGAAGAGTGGGTGGATGCAGGGGGTATATATAAGGTGTGCATCCGTAGGTGTGATTAATTTGGTATAATGCTCCTGTCCCAAGGATCAGATGTCACGTGGTTACAGGTTCACTGAAATTAAATAAAACATAAATTAACTCTGGTTTATAACATCTTTGGAAAGCTGAGTTCAAGTTCTCTAGCCACACCAAGGCCTGATTACTGCCACACCTGTTCTCAATCAAGAAATCACTTAAATAGGACCTGCCTGACAAAGGAAGTAGACCAAAAAATCCTCAAAAGCTAGATATCATGCTGCAATCCAAAGAAATTCAGGAACAAATGAGAAACAAAGTAATTGAGATCTGTCAGTCTGGAAAAAGGTTATAAAGCCATTTCTAAAGCTTTGGGACTCCGGCGAGCCACAGCGAGAGCCATTATCCACAAATGGCGAAAACAAGGAACAGTGGTGAACCTTCCCAGAAGTGCCTGGCCAACAGAAAATTACCCCAAGAGCACAGCAACGACTCATCCAAGAGGTCACAAAAGACCCCACAACAACATCCAAAGAACTGCAGAGTTAAGGTAGTAGTTAAGGTCAGTGATCATGACTCCATCATAAGAAAGAGACTGGGCAAAAATGGCCTGCATGGCACAGTTCCCAGATGAAAACCACTGCTGAGCAAAAAAAAAAAAAAAAAAAAAGGTAAAGGTTTGTCTCAGTTTTGCCAGAAAGCATCTTGATGATCCCCAAGACTTTTGGGAAAATACTCTGTGGACTGACGAGACAAAAATTGAACTTTTTGGAAGATGTGTGTCCCATTACATCTGGAGTAAAAGCAACACAGCATTTCAGAAAAGGAAGAGGCCAAAATTCTTCCACAGCGCTGTGAAAGACTCTTTTTCACACCACTGTATTCTCCCAGTATTTTACTGGCTTGCCCAAATGTTGTGCAGCAAACTTTAAACAAGCTTCAATATGCTTTTTCTTCAGCAATTGAGTCTTGTAAGGTGAGCAGCCATGTCTGGTGTTTAACTCCAGGTCTTTCTGGAGCTCTCCACAAGTGGTCTTTGGCTCTTGGATGACTCTTCTGATAATTTTTTTGACTCCTCTCTCAGAAATCTTGCAAGGAGCTCCTGGTCGTGACCGGTTTATGGTAAAATGATATTCTTTTCACTTCCGAGTAATGGCTCCAATAGTGTTCACTGGTACATTCAGCAGTTTAGAAATGTGCCTGTAACCCCTGCCACCATTATGTTTTGCAACAATAAGGTTGCGATGGTCTAGACAGCTCTTTGCTTCTACCCATCATGAGTTCTTTGTGGTGTGACAATCTGATATTCAGACCTTTTTAAAGGCTATCAGTTAGGACTTAACCAGCTGAAATTAATTTGCACTGATGGGGGTTGGGTGGCTTCCTAAATTCTAATGGATTTTAGCTGGTTTCTTGGCTTTCTATGCCTTTTTGCACCTCTTTTTCTTCATGTGTTCAATACTTAGTCCCTGTGTCATTCCACTTTATTAAATATAACTTGTTTTGTGAACACAGTTGCCTTGATTTCTTTGTATGTATGGATTACTTGGGTTGTTACTGATATCTGGTGAAAATCTCAGGTCAATGGCTCCATCAAAAATATGTTTAATGAGAAAAATGTTGATGTGTTCAATGCTTATTTTCCCCACTGTATATGAACATTGCCAGTTTAGGAAGTCGGGGATTGGGCTGCCTTCAATCACCACCCAATTCACATAGCACCAGACCCCCATGATCAATCCGACAAGTTATGAGCCCACTGGAGGGCGGACCCATGTAGCTCATTTGGGCTGAGCCTGGCTGGGTCCCATGGGCAGAAACCTGGGCCAGTGGGGCCACCAGATGCTCACTGTCGAGCTCCTCCTCCAGGCCTGATCCAGGGCAGGACCCAGTAACCCCATACCGTGCGGGGTACGCTGAATCCTTGATATTTTAACTGTCATGGGAATCTATTCATCACCTTCTTATTGTAATGGAGGGGTTTGAGTGCCCTAATGATCCCAGGAGGTATGTATGTTGTTGGGGTAATTTGCCTATGGTTGCATCTCCCAAGACAAACTGATCCTGGGTGAAGGACCACACCACCGTTCAGTAGATCCCCATGAAAAAAGTTACATCAAGGACCCAGTGTACCCAGGAGCCACATGAGTCCATCCTCCAGTGGGCTCACCACCTGCAGGAGGGATCATAAGATAAACCTTTATTAGTCCCACAGTGGAGAAATTACAGGATTGCAGCAGCAGAGGGATAACAGCAATAATAGAGCAATAATAAATAAGATTAAAAAAAATAGGGTAGAAAAACAGTATATATACACAGTATATACAGTATACACGGTGCAAGAGCATTGCAGTTAATTGATATTTACAACATTACAGTTGAGTTAAATTACCCAGTAATACATAAATGTAAATCCAGACCGTATATTTCACAGTTGAATGAACAGTGTTGTTGCCACTTAATAATAATTGTAATTGTATTAGTAATGTATTGGAAGGGAACAGTCCCTACTGTGCAGAGTAGTGCTGTTATGTACGGTCTCTTCTTCCGCTTCTTCTTTTAGATTTGATTGGCAGTTGGTAACCAGCTTACAGGTGCATTACCACCACGTACTTCACTCTATATCATCACTCTATCTCTTCTTCTTCTTTTAGATTTGATTGGCGGTTGGCCTCTGTGAACAGTGCAGATTATAAAGTCTGACAGCAGCAGGTAGGAAGGACCTGCAGAACCTCTCCCTCAAGCACTTAGGATGGCATAGCCTGCCACTAAAGGCCCTTTTCCACTAGCACGCTTTAGCGCGACACGGGACGTCTCAGCACGCTTTGTACGCTTTTCCACTAGCCCCAACACGGTTTAACAGCCGCGATTCTCAGCCCCGCTCAAGGGCAGGGTACAGCAGTGCTGAGCTGGGCCGTGTTGTGACGTTAACAGACTGGTCGCCGCTGATTGGTCAGGTCGTAACCGGCACTGATTGGTCAGGTTGTAACCGCCCCTCTCCTCCTCCTCTTCTTCTGAATCTTCACGACCTTCTCAATAAAGTTTTTGAAAAAAAAAAAAAAATCTTCACGACCGCCATTACTCAGCGCGCAACCACTGTTGGAGGTTTATTTTCAGTGTATTGCTTGCTATTTTCATTTTAATTGTACCATGAAATATTGGTTATGTTCAATTATAATTGATATTTAGGACATCTCGTTTAAACCCAGCAGATAGGAAAGTGGGAGTCTCACTTACGAACACAGCCGATTTCCAGCGGTGATCACAAAGCCAGTACAATGGCAAACAGGGGAAAGCGACGGCCCGTCATCTTTCAGATCGTTCACAGCTGTGAGAAGCGTAGACTCGGCTGGGGGCTCCAGGAGCATGCGGCACGTAGCCAGCTGCAAGATGAACGGGGCTCCAGGAGCAGACGTGATGTCTTTTGGCAACCAGTCCAAAATTTAGGATGTCCCCGGCCCACAGGACAGCTAAAGGCTGGAGGAAAAATGCATTTAGGCAGCTTCACCCACCAACTCCTGGTTTCTTAATGTTGTGAGACGTTGGTGAGGCAGTGAAAGATTAAAGGTCCAAAAATCTCTATCAGTTCACTTATAAGACAGGAGAATTAAAAGCCCTCTTTAATGGCAGGAAAAGTCAAAAAGTCCAGGAAAAGCATTCAATAGAATAAGCACGGCTTCTGAGGCGAGGAAGAAAAAGGATTTGAGAGTTTAACTCTCACTTAGAGAAGGTGAGCTCACTTAAAAAGAGACGGTTTCTCCTCAGTTACCAGAAAAACAGGCAAAATTCAATTCAATTCAATTCAACTTTATTTATATAGCGCCATTTCACAACAACAGTCATCTCATAGCACTATCAACTGTAGGGGAACCCCCACAATTGCAGAAAGACCCCAGCAATCAGGCGATCCCCTGTGAGCAAGCACTTGGTGATGGTGGAGAGGAAAAACTCCCTTTTAACAGGAAGAAACCTCCAGCAGAACCAGGCTCAGGGAGGGGCAGTCATCTGCTGTGACTAGCTGAGGGGGTGAGGGGATAGAGAAGATGAAAAGAACAGACATGTAGAGAGCAAACAGCACGATGGGGACTCAATCTATGGGAGAGAACAAACAAATGTTAATGACCAGCAAAAAAAAATATTTCATAGAGAGTGAGGAAAGGAGTGAGGCCCAGTGCGTTACTGGAGGTCCCCCGGCTGACTAAACCTATTAGCAGCATAACTAAGGGAGGGTTCAGAAACACATGATCCCTCCCTAATTGTAGGCTATATCAAAAAGGTAGGTTTTAGCCCTATACTTAAAAACAGAGATCGAGTCTGACTCCCGAATCCAGATTGGCAGCTGGTTCCACAGGAGAGGAGCTTGATAACTGAAGGCTCTGCCTCCCATTGTACTTTTGGAGATTCTAGGTATTACAAGTAATCCTGCATTTTGGGAGCGTAGTGCTCTGTTAGGATAATATGGTAGTATCAGATCTTTTAAATAAAAAGGAGCCTGATTGTTTAGAGCTTTGTAAGTAAGAAGAAGGATTTTAAACTTAATTCTAAACTCTATGGGAAGCCAATGAAGGGAGGCCAGAACCGGAGAGATATTGAAGAGGATGATAAAATAAAGGCAGCGTTGGATTTTTAAATAGCTTTATTATCACCCGCCTTCATCAGAACTCGGCTGCAGCCCATGGCTTGAGCAGGCTGCAGCTTCATTCCTCCAGCTCTCAAAGAGAGGAGACACGTGTGTGTCTACCAGTTGCAGAATCAGAAAGAGAGGCAGATTTACAGCACAGTGCAGCATATATACTCAACTCAGACAATACATCAAAGATATTCACAGCAGTCAATCTGGGCATTTGCATATCAGAGGTACAGACAGGATGCATGAACACAATGCATGGATGACACTTTAACCTCACAGCTGTAAACGCAGCATGCAGCAGAAAAAAAACAGGAGTGCGAGCTGACTGTCTCTGTGTTCTGTCTCTGTGTTGTGGGGGTAGCAAATGCTGACCGGGCGCGGGAAAATCGTTTGAGTCGCGCCAAAAGTGTTTGCTGCTCCGCGATGTCCCGTCTGAACATGCGGAGATCAGAAGAAAAAAAAAAATTAGTCTCTGACTCCTCTCGTGGCCATGAAGAAAAGCAGGAGCGGTGGCAAGAAAAAAATAAAAGCAGAGGGACTGGCGTGTTGGCTTTAGGTGCAGGAGCAACCCCAAAGCCCCCCGGGAACAGCTGATGGCTGAAATCCCTTTGTGCCGTGGCTGAGATCATTAGAAAATCCCGTGGCGAGCTGCGTGCTTGCTTCAGGTGAACGAGCAGCCCTGAAGGTTCCAAGGGTGGCGATCGGCCGTTTTTCTCGGGCATGTGCAGCGGCGGAGGACGATGGCGGTCTCTGTAGCCTTTATTGCCCCGTGCGCCGTCCTCGTAACTCCCCGGTGCGCACGCGGGGGTTCCGTGCTTCGGTGGGCCGCTGGAGTGGCGAGTCAGGGTGCAGAATCTTGGTGGAGATCGGCGCAGACGGCGCCGATAAAATCCAGGTTGAGCTGTGGCTGCAGATTGGCCATGGTGCGTTGGAGCGGTGAGAGGAAATAGACGATCTTTTGTCCCTCAGGCTCGTGCAGATGTGTTGGAGCGGTGGGAGGGAATAGAAGATCTTTGTTCCTCAGGCTCGGGTAGATGAGTAGGATCACTGAGAGGGAGGAGTAGCGGTGAGAGGGAGAAAACGTTCTGTGTCCCTCGGCTGGTCCAGCGTGGACGTCCCGATCTCAGGCGAGGGTCGCGCCATGACGTTCTCTGCCGCTTACCCGGTCTTGGTTGATGTCCTGAGAGCAGCTCGCCCGCCGTGGGCTATGCGTCGAGGTCTCCCTGAGGCAGCAGGGAGGGCAGACCAGTCAGGCCGCTGCGACGGAGCATTCATGCCCGGGTGCTGCGTTCGCTGGCCACTCGTTTTCTTCAGTCTCGGGTTGCCAGCGTGGCTGTTAAGATCAGAAGGTTGCGTTTGCACAAAACGTGTGCATTCCGGGGTCACCAGTGAAGAGGATGATAAAATAAAGGCAGCGTTGGATTTTTAAATAGCTTTATTATCACCCGCCTTCATCAGAACTCGGCTGCAGCCCATGGCTTGAGCAGGCTGCAGCTTCATTCCTCCAGCTCTCAAAGAGAGGAGACACGTGTGTGTCTACCAGTTGCAGAATCAGAAAGAGAGGCAGATTTACAGCACAGTGCAGCATATATACTCAACTCAGACAATACATCAAAGACATTCACAGCAGTCAATCTGGGCATTTGCATATCAGAGGTACAGACAGGATGCATGAACACAATGCATGGATGACACTTTATCCTCACAGCTGTAAACGCAGCATGCAGCGGAAAAAACCCAGGAGTGCGAGCTGACTGTCTCTGTGTTGTGGGGGTTGAATCAACCCGCTACAATATGATCTTTCTTTCTAGTACCTGTTAAAACTCTTGCTGCAGCATTTTGGATCAGCTGAAGACTTTTTAAAGATGTTTTAGGACAGCCTGATAATAAAGAATTACAATAATCTAATCTCGAGCTAACAAAAGCATGGATCAGTTTCTCAGCATCACTCTGAGACAAGATGCTCCTAATCTTGGCAATATTACGCAAATGATAGAAGGCAGTCTTAGAAACAAATTTAATATGTGAATTGAAGGACAGATCTTGATCAAAAAATAAAAAAAAAAAAAGCTTATCAAAAGATGATTTAAGAAAGCTAGCACAGGACTTGACAAGGTTCAGACATACACAAAAGACTAAACAACTTATAGAACACTGCAGAACTCTCAGAACTGAGCTGCCAGGGCGGCTCTGTTGGCATTTAACTGAAGTGTGCTGCTGAGTCATAAACATAGGACTGGCAACAAGACGGGCCAATTATCTTCCATAAAGAGGAGTTTGAATGGGCTTTTGTCCAATGAGGGAACAGTTCTTTGTCTGTGAACAGCCAATCAAATGCAAGGGTGTTATCCAACAGAGAGGCAGCCTGGCGATTGGTGGTTACAATGTTAGATGACACACAAGTTTCAGCAAACATTCATTCAGTTACCATGAAATTCATTTTATACTCAATATAAAATCTAACTAGCTTCAGAGATTCAAAACTAATATTCAGTGACCAAGCATTTATATTGTTACTAATAAGTTTAACATTCATTTGAATAACATTCATGAAAAAACAAACATTCCTAAGACACGCCATCACATTTAAACCAAAAATTAATGAATTATTGCAAACCATTATTGTCCATCATGAGGGCGATTATCTTCACAGTGTCCAGAGTTATCCTGAGGAATGAGAGCTGGAAGAAGAGTTTAATGTTCAATCAGAATTAACAGTTCCAGATTGTAATGAACATATTCCGTAGATGTCCACTAGAAGGCACTGTTGAGCTGTAGATAATTTTTAGGTCTTGGGATGTGAAGAGGGGGCAGCCTAGAGAGTTTTAAGGAAGTTCTGGAAAGGCTCCAAGAGTTTATCAGCATAACCTGACAGGTTAAGGAGTGAAATTTGGAAGTTTATGACTTTTTAAGAGTATCAGTTCCTGGTACGAAGGGATGCTATCAGCATGAACTGTCTGGTTGGGGTTTGACTCCATAAGTTTTATAGTGCACTTAATCCTTTAAAAGCAAGTCTTTATCAGGTTTCTCTACAAAAGGGAAATTGTTTACACTGGGGTCCTGATGATGAAGAAACAGCAATTCTTCACCAGACCTTGAGTCAGAGTTTCTATAAGATGAAGAGTGATCTCCTGAATTGGCCTGAGGAGAAGCTGATGCTACATGAGGGAATGCAAGTTTGGGAGCCTGGAGGATGAAATGATCTGGGACCAGCTAGCGGAGCATGTTCAGTGTCCTGCAGCTCAGTCAAGGCTTTTAACCCACCCAGGTGAGCTGACGTTGACCTCCGCTATCGAGCTAGCTCAGCAATTTGAGGCAACTGAGACAACAGCGAGAGGCCTCAGTGAGTGAGCCTCTCCAACCCAGGACGAGCCTTGCTTAAAGGTGCTGAATTTGGACCCTGAGGATGAAGACAACAGGGATGACAATTACGCCTCCGTGGTCAAGATTAGGTCCGCCCCAGGAACACCTGGATGTTACGGCTGGGGGTCCCCTAAACACTGCTATAAGTCCAGGGAATATCTGGCGAAGGGCAAGCGTTGTGGGAGCTGTAACTTAGTGAACCACTTTGCCGGGACTTGTAAGAATTTTGAGCGGAGGGATCGACAGCGTGAGGCGGATGCCTCGCCGAAGACTCCGATGACAGTTCATATGGTTTCCCCAGAAACAAATGGACGTATCAGCTGTACTGTGTCGCTGGATGGCGTTGAGGTGTCGCTATTGGTTGACACTGGAGCGGTAATCTCTGTTTTGAACCTAGCGACAGTGAAAAGTCTGTTTCCCCACCACCGTATCCATAAAGAGTCTGCACCATATTACGGCTACGGAATGAACAGGTTGGCTGTCTTAGGATTTTAGAGTTGGAGGCAAGGTACCGATCCGTGACAATGCCAGATGTTCAAATTATTGTCACCGCTGCTGGAGCCAACATTATGAGGTGCAATATGTTTTATGGACTAGGTTTTTCTATCGCCAACGACACCAGAGAGGACTGGTCGAGCTGTGGGTCATGGAACCGACCTGGTCCATGTGTGGAAGATGAGGAGGTGTGGGATCCTGATTGGTCCCGCATTACTGGAAGAAAGCAGGCCTGTCGCCAAGCAACGTTGTCCCGGGATGGACCCGATGCCAGAGTCCAAGCTACCCTTGGTGTAGATGCTGGACAGTATGACGGGACCCCCGGGGTGACCCGTAAGATCGAGGCGCCCGCGCTGTGGACTGATGGGGCGAGACCAGAGAGCGCAGTGTTGAGGCGCTCCAAGCGACGGCCTTCTAAGAGGACTTCAACTCGGACCCGCATGATGACCGGTTCCGAGGAGGCGGCTCGCTTACACCATAGTGGCCCGAGGAAGCATGACAGAGCTCCCCTGAAGATTGGTGATAGAGTTCGCCCAAGGGTTGAAGCTTGGCTGAGAGGGACACACGGAACACGCGAACGACGCGAGGACCAGGGGCGGCTCCAGGTGGTGGCTGCCCAGGCTGATGGGTTTCTGGGCCCGTTGGACGAGACGTGGAGGCACCCCAACAAACTGCGCCACGTAGTGGAGAAGAGGAGACAGCGCAGTTCAACCCCAGAGGCCAGGAAGAGAAGGCGCTCTGGATGGGAACCACGGGATGGCAATCCAGGGGGAGGGCGCTCCACAGGATGTGTTAAATGACTGGAGGTATGTTTGGTTTGTGCTCCTATGTTATTGTGTATATAGTTTATAGCCTTATTGGAGTGTGCCACAGATATTTGAAGCAAAAAGTAAACATAAAAGAAATGTATTATTAGTTGATTGCTATAAATTGGAAATTGTGTGATTCTAAAAAAAAAAAAGAAAAAAAATCGAATGGAAAGAAATGCCAGAGCGTCTGTAATGGCATTGTTATATTGATTTAATTTAATTTATATTAAATCAAATACCGGAGTGGTGGCTCAGTTGGTAGAGCATCCGCCCCACACCTGGGAGGCAGCGGCTCAAATCCCGGCCGGGTCATGCCGAAGACCATATAAAAAGCGGAACTTCCTGCCGTCCAGCTTGGTGCTCAGCAAAAATGGAATGGAGGAGGGAAATTTGTGGCGGCGCCTTGCATGGCAGCGGCCCTCTGAGTCTACACTTGGGGTGTGTGTGATTAACACAGTAGATAGGTAAAACACAATCTCATTCTACTGTACATGATTGGTTGTACAGTTGAATGACAATAAAGGGTGATTTAATTTATATTGAGTGTGTTATACGAAAGGAAAAGAAAAACACTGAATTGTTTGATTTAAGTAACATAAAGATTTGGAGACAGTTTGGATAAATGCTGAGATTGCCCAGCACTGTAAATTTGATGATGTGCCCAAGTGTGGGGTGGGTGTGTTTGGGGTGGGGGCTGCCAGTAGGGGGGTTAGGTTTGTCTTATATTACCATTGTTCAGTGTGTGCTGGGTATATGTTATGATTGTTCAGAGGATTAATTTTGTTGGAACCACAGCCTATTTTATTTTGGACTACTAGGGACAAGGCGGCAGAATAATCTGCCTGGCTGTGTAGGGGGCGCTGGTAGTAGACCCAGCCTCCCAACCTTGGTTGTGTGAATGGATAGGTTGTTTATTTCTTTTTGTACATATGTTTTATGATTAGAGTGTGAGTCGGATGATAAAGTTGGGTGGGCCGACCCATGTGCTTGCAATTTTTTTTGAAGGGGGGGGGGGGTGTTACATTGTGGAGAAAAAAGAGTGGGCGAAGGCAACAAGCTGGATGACACAAGGCTTTATTTTTCGCCAACAACATACAGCAAACACGCTTCATAGCTCGGCTGAGCTATTGCACTCTCACAGTATCTGTACATCCCTCTTTTATACTTTTATTCCCATATGCAGAGACTCAGCACTTCCGATCCTCATACATAAAGACAAATGCAGCACATTAACATACAGATTGGCAGACAATGCACATCATTAACAAAACATACACAGGTGCCACTTTGACACCTTATTCTCTCCACGGCTCCCGGTTACTCTTCCTCTCCCCGGGAGGTGTGTAGAACTAACTGTCTCGTTTGGTATCTCCCGGAGACCCTTCCTCCTTCAGTCATAATTCTCCTCTCCACCCTGCATCTGGATGTGAGGGAAAACCCCCAAACACTGTGTATTGTGTCCGCCACACAGCCCCCCCCCCCCCCACCGAACACCCAGAAGGGGTCCTTTGGGTCAAGTCGGCACCCATAGCGGCTGCAGCGGGGGGTTGTCGATCCAGTAAAACTGTCCTGCTGGTGAAGTGTATCGGAGGGCATGTCAGTCTGGGAGGGACAGAGGGAGGGGGGGGGGAAACACCTTATGCTTCGCCCCAGGTTCCAAGACACTGAATGGTCCGTGGTCGTGGGCGCACGGGGACCGGTGCACATCATGCTTGACGGAACAAAACCGGCAATCTGCAGGCTTTTTGGGACGAAGGTGTGGGGAAACCAATTGTGGGCCGGGCCGGTGCGTTAAAAGCCTCCAGGCAATGCAAAAATTGCGTGGGCGGATCCCTTGGCGCGGGGTTTCCCGGTAGATCTCTCTGGGGATCAGCAGTGGCTGAGAGAAAATATAAGCTCTGTCAGGGAAACTGCCAAATCTTCTTTAGGTGTGGGCGCAGTCCTAAAGGATCCAGGGAAGGCAGTCAGTCCAATTCCCCGGGGATGCGCAGCGGCTTAGAAACAAATATAAGTCCTTTCGGTGAGGCTGCCCGACTCCTTTAGGACATACAGATTGCCAGACAATGCACATCATTAACATAACATACACGGGCGCCGCTTCAACACATTATTCTCTCCGCAGCTCCCGGTTACTCTTCCTCTCCCCGGGAGGTGTATAGAACTAACTGTCTCGTTTGGTACCTCCCGGAGACCCTTCCTCCTTCAGTCATAATTCTCTCCACCCTGCATCTGGGTATGAGGGAAAACCCCCAAACACTATATGTATTGTGTCCACCACAACATATGAATATAGGTAGTATTAGTAAGATGGCGGTTGGGTTGGCCGGGGAATGGTTGGGGTGGCAGACTGCCGTTTCCAGTAGTGACGCCACCCAGGGTATAAAGGGCTAGGGGGGAAGGGGCTCGTCCTCTTTTGCCATAGACTCCCTGGCCTGCTGGAGAGCACCGAAAGTCCGTACGGTATTGTACATAGTTCTGTTGATAAAGCTCCCTTAACAGTACCCTCGCTCTGCTCGTTATTGACCCAATTATGGACACAACAGGGGCATGTCCCCTGTCGGGATGGAACAGTGAATGAAGTTTTAATTTAGAATGCCCCCAGCTTTTCGGGAAAGGAGATTTGTAACTTGTTAGAAAAACTGTAAAAGAAATGTATTTCTAAAATCGTTATAAAATAATTGCTCTGTTGTCAAACCTTATTTGACTTCATATTACGCTGCAAAAAAATAAAAATAATAATAAATTAAAAAAATCAAGGGCCCTATTATGATGATCAACAGTGCATTTTTGCACCACACTTCCCACCTTGCGACAGTGCTTTTGTTATTTTCTGTCAGTGCATTGTCTGTTTTTTACGCTTTGAGTCACGCCATCCAATTACCAGTAGACAGTGTGCGTACCTGTCAAGTGATACGGTTTCGCTGTATTTTAATACGGGGAAAATGCAATTTTAGCAAATACGGGCGAATTGCCATTTCTGTACGCCAAAAAGAAAAATATACGGAAAAAAAATTATTGAGAGTGTGGAAGAACACCTCGTGTGTGACCCCCACAGCATACGGGGCTGGCAAAGCGCTCAGCGTGAGCAATTATCACAACAGTGAGAGGTGTGGACTGATCATTATGCAGATGCGCGTCGCACCTTCTTTTGTCCTGCGGCTCCGGAACAGAGAGGAATCCCGGCGCCAGTAATCCTGCATCTGATATGTGTGACTCTAATGCAAATGTCCATGCTTTCCTGCTGTATACTGTGATGTTAATGTGCCATGCATGCATTGTCTGTAGCCGGGTATATAAGTTGACTGTCTGCATGAAGCACCCTTTTAAACTTCAGTTCGCCGTGTCCGCCTGCACTTATTTCGATCCTCCACAAGCGCACCTAAGCAGTGTTTTTGTGATTTTCAAAATGGCATCATGCAGCGCGCCGCCGGTGAAGAAAACAAAGCTTGAAGAAAAGGGAAATCGAGGGACTGGACGTCACCGAAAAGAATGGGAGAGTCCTAGCTTTGAGAAGGGAAAATACGCTGGATGGATAAAGGCTTCTCCAGAGGGCCCTACACACTCCTTCTGTGTTCCATGTAGGAAGAGCATAAAAGTGACTGCATCAGGGATTTTCGACCTGAAGTCGCACTTCGCTACACAGGGCCACAAAAACTGCGTAGCCAAATCGAAAACGTATCGATTGATGAACATTTTCAGCCAGTGAGAGAACCGACGCCTTCCAAATCCAATGCATCACTAGCAGAAGTGATGTTTTGTCATTTTGTGGCAGAGCACAATCTACCCCCATTGGTGGCAGATCACTTCAGTGATTTGGTGCCAACATTGTTTCCTGACAGCAAGAGTGCTCAAGACTTTGCTTGCAAAAGAACCAAAACGACCATGATCATCAAAGAGAGCCTGGCGCCTGCCTACACAGAAAAAGTCATAGAAGCATGCAGGAAGGGGCCTTTCTCAATCATGGTCGATGAGAGCAACGACAAGGACACCGAAAAGCGTCTCGTCATACTTGCAAGAATTTTTGATGGGGAGATGTCCCAGACCAGGTTGCTGGACATGCCCATTCCAGCATCGGGAAAAGCCACCGACATTTTTGCGGAAATTGACAACTTCATGAGGTACGAAATGGATTTTTTTTTTTTTTTTTTGCTTGCATACAGACCACTTTTGACCAAATTATTTTATTTTTTATTTATTTATTTATTTATTTTTAGATTGCACAATATTCCATGGGAGAATGTTGTGGGCTTTGCTTCGGACAATTGCAACACGATGGTGGATCGAGACAATTCTGTCCTTTCCAGACTGAAGGAGAAATCTCTAAATGTTTTCAGGTATGGGCAGTGATATTCACCTTCAAATATTACCTAAATATAACAAAAAAAAAAAAAGCTTTAAAATCTTAAACATGCTTAGAGGTAGCCCAAATCCCCTATAGTGTACTGTTATTTTGTATCTTGGAACTTTGCTTTACATCTGAATGTATAGCATTATATTGAAAGGGCTGAATAAGATTGATATTTTCATTGTTATTATTATTAACACAATTTCAAAGAGAATTATTTCTGATACTTATGAAACAAAAATCCATTCTGCTTTTGTTTCAGCATTGGCTTTTTTTTTTTTTTTTTGCTTCAGTTTTCTTTCATCTGCTGATAGAGTTTTTAAGTACTCAGTACAGGTGTGAAATTCACCCCCCCCCCCCCAATAAGGGAGGCATGAGGTCAGTACAGGTGTGAAAGCCCCCCCAATAAGGGAGGCATGAGGTCAGTACAGGTGTGAAAGCCCCCCCAGTAAGGGAGGCATGAGGTATGCCTTGACAGGTATGAGTGTGCCAGTTTTGTGCTGGGAGGAGGAAGCTCATTTCAAAGAGGTGTGGCTGCGCACAATCTCATGTGCATAGGTATTTTGGTGCATTTCATGATAATGCGCTTTTGATCAGGAAAAGGGCCTTTTATTTATTTAGGAGTTATTTAATGGAGAGAGTTCTAACAGTTACAATCACCCTTCATTTTAATTATATGAGTTTTTTTTTTTATCCCATCCACATTTTCATTTTAATCACAGACGTATTAGGCATTAATGGGTTTAATTTGGGGGGGAATGAATGAATGAATGTATTTATTTTATTTAACCTTTATTTATACAGGGAAGTTCCACTGGGAGGCAACCTCTCTTTTTCAAGGATGCCCTGTTCACACTCAAGAGTTACACATTCACACCTGGAGGCAGCCCAGTACAACCACAGACTGACCTGTGGCCACTTAGCAGCTCCACTGGAGCAGTTGGGGTTAAGGGCCTTACTCAAAGGCACCACAGTGGGTTAGGAGGGTGAGGCAAACACTACTGTGTCATCTGTCCCACCCAGATCTAATCCTGCCGGGCTGGGGATTGAACCGATGGCCCTCCACTTACCAGTCCACATAGCTAACCATTAGGCCACCACTGCCTGAATGAAGGAATGAACAAATGGGGAGTGTGTGCATTTTACATTTCACTCTAACCTCCAGGAGAGACGGGAAGTGCATCTACTGTACATCTACCTCAGCTGGTATGGCCTCTGACCAGGTCTGGACAGACCTGTGGTTGGGTGCCCTCACCAGCCTGTGTTTACCCTCGTGCTCCTCCAAACAGAAGAGAGAGAGGGTTACAAAATATTATCCTGTCCACATACAATCTATAATGTCTGTGTCCCTCAGTCATCTCCTTCAATCAATCTGTGTGTTGCATTTGTGTGCACTACATTAAACCATTCAGCTCCATTATTCTGCCCAACATCATCTCTTCTCCATTTGTCCTCTCTAAAATAACTAAGCATCAACTATGATGAATGCCTGCTTAATGCCAAGCAATGTTACTGTCACATGCATTTTTGCTCATGCGCACACCCTTTGGTCAGTGCAAAACCCGTCTTAAAGGGTACCTGTGGTGGTCGTCTAAACGCATTCAACTTGAAAACATTAGGCAAAGTATTCGTTATTTGGTTAAATAATTATTGCCAGCCATATACCACCAGAGAAATATGCAAATACGACCGCAGGCATGGCCAGCCAATGAAAACTCTGCGCGCAGCCATGACACATGCGGATGTGACGTCACTACGTTGCCACTGAAAAGTCAATGCTCCGCCTGTATGAGCGACTAAGGTGCTTTTGTGAGTGTTTTTATTCTATTATGGCTGAATTGTCGGACTCTGAGGAAGAATTCGTTCAACATGGCTACAGGTTTGAGCCAGAAAGGTCTTCTGAGGGTGAAAGTGACGAAGTGGTCCTCACACACAACGCAATTTCGTCTGAAACGTCTGCCCTGTTCCGAGATTGCGCAATCACTTTTCCGCTACGATCTTCTGACAAGGTGAGCTGGGTTTGGGTACACAAAAGAAGTGTTTATCTTTGTTTTTTCGCTTATTATTGAGACATCCAAAGGCTTTACATTCCGCCATGTTGCGATATCCATATCGCATTGTATGTTTTTGTTGTTACAAGAGCGCCGAGTGTCTGCTGCTCTGTAGAATCATCGGCCGTCTGGCAGCCGTTACGACCTCAGATCAGACGAGACGACCCGCTGAATTTAAGCATTTATTTATTTTCTACTCGTTTTAGTTCTGCATTTAATATGAACCCTGAGTTTGAAATAAACGTTTGAATTTGAATTTGAATATCCCGAAAGCCACTGCTCATCCGGGCACTCCAGGCTCAGCCAATATTGATCCAGATCGCGGTAGCCACGACACTACGTCACAGGAAGCATCCTGGCAGGCCATGTAGCTGCCAGTATGGCTGCTCGCATGTTTTGCTGACATAGCTGAACCAGCACATCAGCAATGGATTTATATCACATTGCTTTGAACTTGAACTTAAACTTGAACTAGAACGTGAGACAGGGGCTCAATATAATATCTTTTTTTTTCACGACCACCACAGGTACGCTTTAAACAAGCCATCGTGATCAGAGTTCACTTTAGATAATGCATCTCTGTGCATTAGAGAGATGGGTAGGAGTGCCTTGGGTTGGATTATTCAAAACACACCTTTGAATAATCAGACCAGCCTCTCTGCCAGCGCACAGACCATTTTCCCCAACGCCCGTAATAACAATTTTCCTTCTCGAGGGGCAGCTCAGACAAAGAAGGCAAATAGTCTGTTGCCTGGGCAACAACAGCCCGTACCTATGCACATCCATGCACCTAAATGCTTTAATTAAATCCAATAACACAGAGTTCCCTTTTTTGAGTGTTAATGTAACACAGATTAAAAAGATATGTATGGAGCAAAATGTAACAAAACATAAAAAAGTAATTTTTTGACAAATCGTACAATAAAATGTTCAACGATTTAAAAACCTGATGGTTGTGAGGTAGGACTTATGCTCCTTCAGCTACTCTCAAAGGCCACTCAAACATCTCAAGTGTCATATTTATACAACTGAAAAACCCAACCTAACACTGTAGGAACATGTTAATACACTTACCACAGACCACTTACTCATTCATTCTTTCATTGTCACACAGATGCAGCAGAAAAAAAAATAAATAAAAAAAATTTGGCATTATTTTATTAATAAAGAAATGACAAATCCCCCTTTTTTTTTTAACACATTTGGAATTACACTGCAAACATTTCTTTTTTCTCAGGCATTTTTCCAACCTAATCAATAAGAAACATAGTAAAAAGCTAAATATGGTAACTACACTGCAGATGTTGTACAGGCATACAGGTTTAAGATATAGCCATTATTCTGTGTACAATTTGATGGTATAGATATTTACACAGTAAAATATACATTTTATAGATTGATCACATTCCCAGGGCCAGCCCAAGACAAATGCATAACTATTGGCACACATTTCTACCCATGCCTTCCGTTTCTACATAAATGAAATATACCATAATCAATAACCATCTAAGTTATGTATTATTTCAATTCAATTCAATTCAACTTTATTTATATAGCGCCATTTCACAACAACAGTCATCTCATAGCACTATCAACTATAGGGAGGACCCCCACAGTTGCAGAAAGACCCCAGCAATCAGGCGATCCCCTGTGAGCAAGCATTTGAGTAGCATTTTAACTTATTAATTCACATCAACAATACATTAAAAAAAAAAACAGTTGTGTCATGTGATCTCATTTGGCACCATCATTGTCACTGCAGTAAGACATGAAGAAACTGTAGAAATCTGAAGCAACACGACTGGATATTAAGATATATTTCATCGTGTGAACTCACAGACGTAACAACACAGCAGACAGATTGCTAGTAATGTGAGCTAATTAACACAGAGTCGAAGTGTATCAGAAATATTTCCCTTTTTCACTGTAGCCGTTATAAATAATAGCTAGAGTTATTATCATATTGTGATGCACACTGCCCGTTCTATCATCTAACAAGTGATAAATTTAAGAGAAATGGTGATTGGAATTTGGTGGCTCTGTTATGCAGCTGACAAGAACCTAATCACCCCAAATCAAACCAGCTCTTTGCAACTGATCACCTTTCACCTACAAAGCATTTGTCTTCTCTCTCAGAATGAAAACGGTTAATACATACAACTACGACACACTCCTTCAGCCCAACCAAACATCAATGAACTAATAGGTTAGTTAGACAATGTTCACCACCACCACAAACAAACTTGGGAAAATCAATGTCAAGGTGCACTGAAAATGCTTCTAGTGGCAAATGATAATGAAACAGTTTTCCCTATAATTCCTCACCTGCCTCTATGTGTGAGCAAACTCGCCAAAGCGGCATAAAATAATCTGAGAAAAGAGGAACTCTTTTTGAGTCACAACTGTAAATTGATCATACTAAAACCTATTGCACTCAATGGGATCGTCCCGATAAATCAGTACAGAATTCATGGATAACGGTGACACTTAGGATGCATAGAAAGCAAAAAAGCTCAATTCTAATCTATAAAGGCTGAAGTAGAGTGGACTGAATTTAATTTAGTTAAGATCAACAATGTAAAAATAACCAATCATTACATTTGAAAATAGAGCTGGGGGATATACAGACAAGTTCTGACTATGAATACTTTTTCAGTCACTGGAATATCAGCAATAGTAATGTGTTACGACAATACAGCCACAACATTGAAATCAGTGGCAGATTATGAAAAAAGTAACATTGATCACTTTGTTGTAACATATCCCACATTTATTTTCTGTCTGATGGTGAAAACAATCTGACAGCCTTAAAAACCAAGATCATTTACCAGTGTTTGCAGGCTATTTTAACTAAAATACATCATTTGGCTGATTTAACCTAGTGTGTTTTTCTCTTTGACATTTAAGCTATAAATTGCACTTCAAATTAGTTAGTTAGTTTTCCCTTTGTCTTATTGTATGAACAGTCAGAATCTGTTTGCTCTAGCCAATTAGCTACTGCTAGCTAATGAAAAAACATAAAACAACACAGCACACAGTCATCTGTGTATAATAACACTGTAGCATCATGCTCAGAGACAGAAGCTGGGCATCACCGTGTGGTGTAACCAACTAAAAGAGACATAAAAAACGGTGCACGGTGTATAAGCACAGCCATCTCCACTTCAAGTACATACTTCAAAGCTTGCCAAAGTTCACCCAACTTCACAAGCGAAAATAACAAAAAAACAAAACAAAAACAACTTCATGGCCCGGAAGTACTTGCTGGGCATGCTCCAAGTGTGAACTGCTCCCAAGAAAAGGAACTCACCACCGACACCTGGAGTGCTGGCATCCATGTTGACATTGCCTCCCCAGGTTGTAGCAGCATTGCAGCTACATTCCCTGAAGGCGGGCACTCCCGAGCAGGAAAAGGAGCCACAAAACACAAGAAGACTGCTACTCACAAAAGAAGAAGAAAAAAACCCAGTCTAATTGAGCACCTGGACCAGAACAAAAATCATCCCACAACCAAGAGGACTCAAAAGATATACTGCCAACAACCCCCCCAGAGGTCCTGGATCCATGTCCCGAGCATCATCATCATGAATGAGTTAGGTGATTGGTGAGTAAATGAAACTCCTGTAACAAGCCATAGTGGAATAATGATTTACATGAATGCAAATGGTTCTGCCAAAGCTGGCCTTGCAGCAGGAATTTAGAGGAACAAGGCTGAAAAAGTGAGGGGGGGTGAAGGGGAAATCACAAAGCAGATCCTGGAAGAAAGCACCTCCAGTAATTCAAAGCAGAAACCGAACTAAGGTTCAAGAGGAGGTCAGCATGTCAACACTGTGCCACGTCTAATTCTGTACCTCCAACTTCTTCTTTTTTTTGCAAACCAGAGATTTAGGCTTAAAAATGAGTTTCCTCTGAATGAGATCTAGTTTCCCTCTTGCTCCTTTTTGTTATTAATCACAGGCCAAGTGATAAAAACAACATTAACTGTGTGAGCCACTGCTGATTATATGAGGGGAAGGGGAACAAAAAGGACAGAAAAATATTTATCTGACAATTAGAGAATTTGGCGAGACCTCACAAAAATCAGCTTCAGCTGTTAATTTGTTGTAAAATAGCAGCAGATTAAAGACAGACGGTCTTGCCAGTGAACAGCTAAAATGGAATTAGAAGAAAAAAATAATATTGTGAGAAAGGTAAGATTCACAAAATTGTGTTAGTTATTCCCTCTTTACACAGAGGTGAAGATCATTGAGAGATCGCTGAGTGATGCCAAAAATGCTACATCTCCAAACGATCTTCCAGTGATCTCTCAGCAATCACCAAGATCTTTCAATGATCTTCAATGATTTCCACAGTCCTCAAAGTTTTGACTCATTTCAAAACAATCTCGCAACAATCTTCAAAGGGAAATTCTCTCTCAATGAGCAGTCAACAAAGTCACTGATCTCCCAATGACCTTTCAGCAACCTTTCAATGAACTCTATCGGTCTTTCACTGAACGCTCACAGATCACTGATTTATCAAACATCTTTACCTTCAAGGTGGACAAATTTGGCATTTATTGAAAGATCACTGAGAGATCATTGAGCGACTGAGATTGTTGAGTACTCCTTGGCCAGCCAACAATTTCACTGATCTTCCAATGATTTCTCAGCAATCGTTGGACTGATAATCAACCGTCAACCATCTGAACCTCTGATTAAAACATTAGAATGAGTCGACTGTGAAGTTCTTTTGACTGAAGGCTTGATTTGTTGCCATCCTTGAAAGGAAGAGGCAATCAAAACTTTCTTACAAGCGGGGGGAAAACATCAAAATGAACAATCAAAGGAAAAAGAAGAATGACAGAAGAAAGATACCACTACCATGTCTCTCCATCAGTTTAAACAGGTAGGCTGACTCCGACTCTGTCCTGGCTCTGGCTATACATTTTCTATACAGAAATGTCAGTGGTATCAGTTAAACTATGACTTCATTGTAAAGGGAAGTAGGCTCCCCACACATCTTTCATTGCTGCTTCTTTTACTGTGCAATTGTGGTTCACATAAAAAAAGGCCTCTGGTATTTTTGCCTTGGTTAAAACAGCAATCACACAATAAAATTTAAATTAAGCATGCACAGTCCTTCCTGAGGGATAACCGTGACTGGGAATGGCAGACAGTGCGATGAAAGAATTATGGAGCGAGGCGGGTTTTATTATTAGGATGGCAAACATCAAGCTATCCCATCAAGGGTGCTTAATAAAGGAGGATCCGTCATGGGACCGAAAATGTCTGGAGAGAAACCTTCCACAAAAAGGAAAAAACCTACATGAGTGGTATGAAAATAATTTTGCAAGTTTAAGTCCTTCATTTATTTATTTTCTTTAAACTATAGGAGATTTGTATAAATGACTTCTGAATATGCCAATCTGTAGCTGTGATGTTATTCTCATCACGCTAGAGCTACAACACCCCTGGACGAGTCCTTAAAGAAGCTGTGAAAAAAAAAAAAAAACTCCTTTCAGGTATTCTCAGGTGACAAAAGATGATTTGCTCTTGTTGAGAGTCAGAAATCTGTATCTGCTACAGGTAGTGGAGTTTCAACGTTGCGCCGAGGTGTCTGACTGCTGGACGTTGGCTCTGAACTGAAAACAGGCTGGGGACGCGCGGGGTGGGGGTGGGCAAAGGTCAGGTGTCAGGTCATGTAAGGGACAGTGACCAGCGTCATCAGCAGCACGTCCTCTGAGACTCCGAGGCCTGCCGTCCCAATTTAAAAGTTTTCGCTGGAGTTCCTCCTGCTGCGTCTGGAACGGGGATGCGCTTGCCTAAAGGGAACAGAAACACACATTCAGCTTTTCTGTTGGATTTTTAAGTTATATTGTTTCCCTCTCCTTATGAATGACGTTGTGAAACCACCCTTCCCCTGAGACCACTTCTCATGACGCTTCGGTGAACAGTAGATGGATCACCTGAAGGGCCAGATGCATTTCTCTGATCCCGTGTTAAGTCTTTGGCTTTCAGATGCTGCTCATCTGTTGTATGTGAAGACAGGTTTTTTTAAAGGCCTGCCACATCTTCTTTTCGCCCGACACTTTAGTCCAGATTCTTTAAAACCCCTTAGCATTGCAGCCAATTTCCCTAAAAACACCTAAAATAACATACTCAAAGTAAATCAAAAGCTGTTCTTCAACCCTTTGCAGTATATTCATGGGGCTGGTCTCATTCAAAAGAAAACACTTTTTTTTTTTTTTTTTTTGCAAAACAGGCAGAATCCATCTAAGTGCTTCTGCTACTGAGTAACAGTGGTGTAAACATACTAATTTTGAAGAAAATAAAGTTTGCCTGTTTTTTTTTTTGTTTTTTTTTAAGCTACAGATGCCTGAAAATAACATACAGCTGCTTTATGGGGGCATGTGTGATGAATCTAGCCCTATCAGATATCATTAACCTCTTGCACTCCGGGATACCGTGGGCGGTCACATCTCTGTGTCCTAGTGCGTCTCAGTGCGCACTGAAAAAAAAAAAAAAAGCTGCATTTCTGTTCTTCCAGTACAGACACAGCCGCAAACAGAAAGCCAAAGGAGTGTTTTGATTGGTTTAGATTTGATTGACCTCTCATTCGACTAATAAGAGTCTTGAATTGGGTTTCTGAAACCTTGAAGAACCAATGACTGAAAACCTAGCAAGAAGGACCCGCCTACCAATGACTGCGAATACAACGAGCCAATTGAAGCAGAGAAGTTCGACGATTGAAAGCGTGCGTCCCGTGCGTAAAATCTGTTTTGTGTAAGCCGCTGTGTGTAACGGTAGCGTTCGCCAGTCTTTTTTTTATTATTACTGTTCTTATTTGTTTTGAAAAATCGTTCGCCAAAACCGCAATCATGGAATCATGGTTTGACCGGGTAGCGTGACCAGAACCACGAGTCGTAACAAGAGGACCAGCTTCAAGTTCTTCTGACAATGAGAAACAGATGTTCGCCACCGACACTGCTGTTGTGGACAGGTAAGTGTTATAAGCTAAATTATTCTTTATCACTGAAAATATAATAAAAATGACTTTTGACTGATCGGTAATTACAACTGTGCGTCATCGCCACATGACGGACCGTTTTTTTGTGTGCCGAGCTCCTCTGTAGCGGGGGGGGGGGGAGTTGTTATCCTCTACATTGCAGATATTTTAGTATAATTTTTATTGCACTGTAGGTTATTTTTTCTTGTAAAAAAAAAGGCCACACATTTTTTAAGTGGCATGCTTCTTTGTGTGTGGGGGCTTGTTTGTTCATTCATTCATTCATGAATGAATAAACAACCCCCACACACACACACGCACACACACACACAGCCCTGAGTGTCACCTTTCATTAGAGCCCAAGATCAAGCTTCTATGTTGAATCATTCCACAGTTCTAGACGTTTTTCCAAACTGTGCCATTTGGCACAATTTGGCACAGTTCAAAAACGCCTGGGAACAACCTGACAAAAAAGCTGTGTAATATATTCATTTTTTGTGGTATTGTTACAAAATTTTGACCTCAGCTTGATAACACTTGGTTCTACATTTCTGTTGCATTTTCCAGCCAGTATCTGACAGCTGTGTGTTACTTGCAAGCATTTGTATCTAAAAAAAAAAACACCCAGGCAAACTTTATTTTCTTCAAGTTCAGTATGTTTAGATGACTGTTACTCAGCGGCAGGAGCACTTAGAGAGATTATGACTGTTTTGCCAAAAAATTCAAAGTGTTTTCTTTTAAATGAGACCAACCCCATGAAGATGCTGCAAAGGGTTGAAGAACAGCTTTTGATTTACTTTGGGTACATTATTTTTAGGCGTTTTTAGGAAAATTGACCAGAGTGCAAGGGGTTAAATTCAGAAATGAACTGGCTTCACGACACATCCATAATCAGCATACTCAGCTGCAATTGGCTTGTTTTGTGGCATTAGCTGTGGGGCTGGTCCTTCATGCTAAGTAGTAGGGCTGTTGCGATAACCACGATTATGTAATACCGCGGTATGGACACGCCTACCGCGGAGGAAAACGACCAACCGCAGCAACCGCAGTATTCACTTTTTGTGTGTGGCTATATCTCGTTGTCCACTTATGCCCTTATTGATTATTAACCCTTTACTTGCCCTAGGTGCCGTGTGGCGCCTGGGGAAACTCAAGGCCCCTAGTGGTCAAGAGTGGTAAAAAATTTTTGTCAATAAAATAGTTCAGATTTCCAAGGCCATAACTTGAAAGTTACAAGAAATAATGGCTTACTGTCAATTAGAAAGATGTAGACTATGATCCAAAGTTTCATATAGGAATAAATTTATGCATCTAATTTGCATAATGTCACAGCAGCTATATAAATTACATAATTCAGTCAAAATTGGACTTTGGACACATTTACACAAAGAATGGTCCGTTTTTTTTTTTTTACGCCGTTTTGTCTACGGGGGTATGTTTTTATCTAATCTTCAGAGTATATGAACCAGAAAGTCAATAAAATGTGAAAAAAAATATTTCTCTCTTACCTGTTGCCGGGAGGGGGAGGCTTGTTTGCCCACATGACCTGTTCATTTTCGTCCATTGTGGTCGATGTTTTGCGTTTGCTCGGTCATTTACACCGTGTACCACATGTACAAACTCTTATGATTATCCCACGTGAATTTCATTTGTATTACATGGCTATTTTTTCTGTTTGGTGCATTTTTCCGGTGAGAATGCATGACAATTGTGGGCGCCGCCATCTTGATACTGGTAGCTCAGTTTTTTTGCCCATTGTGGTCGATGTTTCGCATTTGGTCAGTCATTTACACTGTGTACCACATGTACAAACTCTTATGATTATCCCACGTGAATTTTGTTTGTAGTATGCGGCTATTTTTCCCATACCATGCAGTTTCAGTCACAATCGCGGCGGCCATGACCAAACATGGCGGAGTCCACATTGGTGTTGTCAGCTCAAAGCGGAAAAGGAGAAGAATAATGAGGATTTCTTTTTCTTTGCTGTATTCCATGTCAGCCATGATTCGTCCGGCATATGTCTGCCACCTTCTGAACTGTCAGATCAATACAGATCAGTACAAATTCTCAGTATAGCCGGGGGACGTCAATAAGTTGACTGGTGCAGTTGCTGCGCTGTGCCACTGGGGGCACGCGACCCGTCCATTTAATGTGGACAGTTAGAGGGTTAAATAAATTGCTAAGGCAGGCAGTTAGTGGTGAAAGCGTTTGGACTCCTTGTTAAATACAGCTGTAACAGTGAGCACTGAAAGGGCACAAAGCGTGTTATTGCCTTCTGAGCGGAGTGTGTATGCTCCTGACTGTGTATGAGCTGCAAGAGCAGCTTGTTTGAACGAGATTTTTCTAGCTACGCTAGCAGCTAGCTAGCAGACGGAGTAAAATTATCACCATTGCAGAGTAAATTAGTTAGAAAATGAAACTCTCTTACTGGAAGACAGGAGGACCGGGAACTCTTCAGCTGACTCAAATTTTGGAGTTAACTACGGACCTACAACCTACAGATGTCGTAGCAAGCTAGCAGCGAAAACTCATCTTCCATGAAGATTCGAAGACTTGAGATGACATTTTGAGGTGAGCCCCCTGTCAGATAATGTAAACCGAAGCATGACGTTATTTTGGGAATTTCCACAGCAGGTTCAACACAGCTGCAGAAGTTATAAAGGCAACTTCGCCTGTCTACATCTCACTCAGAAAGGGAAGTCATGTCTGTTTGCATGTTTACATTGAGTTCTTATGTAATCGTGCTGTGCAAAAAATTTGTCCGTTCGTGTTTGGTGTGAACACACCTTTAGTTACCGCCACTGCTTTATGAAAATGATCGTTTGTTTTTTTTTAAAAAACAGAATCAGCAGTTCATGCCAGCATAAACAGCAGAGCCACGCACAGTTGTACAACACGCGCATAAAGTTGAGAGGGAGCTGCAGCAAGACTTAAGCTTCTCTCATTTGCCACCTAAGTTATAAACCCTGTTTAAATTACGAATCCACAGGGTCCTAAAAACATTTGCAATAATACCGCATACTGCGGTATTCGGCTGTCCACCGTCACCGCAGGGAAAATTCCTCTACCGGAACAGCCCTACTAAGTAGGCACTCACTGAGTATTGAAGGCTGTGAAAACACAAAGGGAAGGGCCTATTGGGTCAAATCAGGCGTCAATCAAATCTAGACTGTCACGTGAGTCTTTTGGGCTTTCGTTTATGTCACTATCGCTATGGGAAATGTAGTTAGTTTTTTTTAGCACGTAAACAACAATAAAAAAAAGCAGGGAGGTAGCCAGCTGGGTTTTAAACAATGCTGTGATTTTATGGGCATTTTCCCCTGTAATCATCTAGACAGACAATAAATCTTACTTAAATGGATCTGTGGGACCATATTTGTTGGACTATCATTAATTACAGGACTCCAAGAAAGCTTCCCTGGTGAGTAAATGCTATGTTGCTATGCTGTGCTAGCTTCTCTGTTGCTCTATTTGAAACTCAAAGACAATCAGCACTTTAATACTGAGGTGCAGGATGTTAAAAGGGCGTTCTGTGCTGTAATCAGGGCCCTGATAATATAAGATAAGATAAGATAAGATAAGATAAGATAAGCCTTTATTAGTCCCACAACGGGGAAATTCCAGGATTGCAACAGCACAGGGATAGCAACACTCAGAGCAACAATCAGAAGGCAAGAAAAAAAACAAGCAAGCAAGAGCAGCTAATAAACATATGTGGACACTTGGAAAAGTCCTGTGCACATGAACTGAGTCCTGTGTTTCACTACATTTTTATAAGTCCTTACAGACACAACATGTGCCTAAGATCTGGAAAGATGCTGTGGTTGTCCCCGTTCCAAAATCCAGCTGTACAAAAACGGTAAATGATTTTAGACCAGTTGCTTTGACTTCAATTCTAATGAAAATTTTTGAAAAACTGGTCAGATTTGAGGTCCTAAAGCAGACTGAGCATGCATTGGATCCTTTGCAGTTTGCCTATAGGCCTCAGAGAGGAGTGGACGATGCCACTGTCACTTTGTTTAACATGCTTTTTAAACATCTGGATTTTAATGGGACACACGCCAGGCTTTTATTTGTGGACTTTTCTTCCACTTTTAATACAACCCAACCTCATATATTAGTTGAAAGGCGCTGGCAACAATTTGACTTTGAGTAATAATCTGGTGGGTTGGATTCTGGATTTTTTTTAACCAACAGGACACAGAGCTTAAGGGTCAATGGTACATTGTCTGACCAAAAGTGTTCTTCTAGTGGCTCTCCTCAGGGGTGTGTGTTGTCACCACTACTCTTCATCCTGTACACAAACATGTGTCGGAGCAGACATGACAACAGACACATTATAAAGTATGCTGATGTTTCAGTTGTTGCCAGTCTCCTTCAGGATGGTGAGAGTGGCCACGGCCCAATAGTTGATGATTTTGTTCACTGGTGTGAGGATTCCTACCTGCAGCTGAATACGACAAAAACTAAAGATATGATTATTGACTTTAGGAGGAAAACTCCCAGGCACAAAGTCACTGTACTAAAAGGCCAGACCACTGAATGTGTGCAGTCCTACAAATATCTTGGGACGATTATTGATAGTAATTTAAACTTTAAAGAGAACTGTGAAAGGGTGTGCAAAAAGGGTCAGCAACATTTGCATTGTTTAAGGAAACTTGCACACTTCCAAACTGACCGAACCATAATGACAATGTTTTATCAGACTTTTATTGAATCTGTTTTATCCTTTTCTTTAGTGCCATGGTTTGGTCAGATAAAACTGAAACAGAGGAAATCCTTGGATCAGGTAGTTAGATGGTCCAGTCGTTTGCTTGGTGAGTCACAGCTGAGCCTGACATCCCTGTACACCAGACAGGTACAGAGGATTGCTACCTCCATTTTAAATGATGACTCCCATCCTTTGCACTGCCACTTTCAGCTTCTTCCCTCCAGACGGAGGTTTGTTGTCCCAAAATGTAAAACCCAGCGCTACAAAAACAGCTTTGTTCCTGCTGCTGTCAAAGAGTTGAACAAGATGTAGCAATATATTGCACATAATTCAGATATCCATTTATTAATTTTTATTTTATATTTACTTATTTTTGTAGGTTTTTTATTTGGGTTCTAAATCTTTTATTGGGTTTTAGACTTTTTTGAGTTTTTAATCTCTTTGACTATTTTTTAACTTTTTAATATGACCCTTCTCTCTTATCTCTTTGTTTTTTCTCTTATCTCTTTGTCATATGTCCTGATTGGTGGAGCCTTGAGTACTTTTATCGTGTTTATAGTCAGCTTCATGTGTGCCTGTGTTTGTGTTCATGTTGAATGTAATTGTGGTTTGTAAATATGGATGTCACCTGACTGCAAAACAAATCTACCTATGGGTACAAATAAAGTAACCTGAACCTATTTAATTCCAGTGTTATGATTGTATCTCAAATCTGTTTTAATTTCCAAATAGATGAAATTCTAAGCTTTCAAATGATGTAAGGCATGACTACCCACTTTAAACATGTTTACCACACTTCCCTGTGTTGCAGCAGAAATATTAAAACGTCCCACAGGCGGGACACCGAAATGTTAAGGGGTCAAATTTTTTTAAGGATACTGGACAATCGTCCTTGCTCAAGAAAAACTGAGCAAAAACATCTGGCTCCTTGAAAAAAAAAATGTCAAGACTTCATTTTAAAATGCATACATTCTGTTGATAATTCAAAATGTTGTCCCGGATTACACTGCACAAGGGAAATTAATTATTCAACAGCAACAGCCCCGGGACTGAAAGTTGAAGTCAGAATGAAATTGGCAAAAAAATGGCAGTTCTTCAAAGAGCCACTTGAGGGTGGCACAAAAAGAGTCAATCCCCATTGACTTCCATATTAAAATGACTCAAACTTTACCTTGATTTTACAGTTATTTCCACCTTCCTTACATCTCTATGCAGGGTTAGTTATTATATATTAAAAAAATCACACATTTACAGTTATTTAAGCTAAGGCTTATTTCAGACTACACAATGTTGGAATCGAACAGTTCACACTACGCAACATTCTGACTTGTGATCGGGAGTCCTGAGGTTGGAATCATATGTTCATACAATAGAGTACTGTCAGTGGGCCACACTCCTCAAATGGTCCGTCAGGTCTCCAAAACACATTCTGTCGTGACAAGATACACACAAAGTCACAGGGGAAATGACGCAACCTTCGCATGAAAACGTAAAATGAGAACCGACAAAAATCCGAGCTGTTTACGCAATGATTAGTTTCTGAAAAACCATGTGAAATGAATTAAAAATATGAGTCTCCTGCCAAAGCTCTAGTGAAGTCTACCGTAACATAGCTGTGTTGTACGAGTTTTCCATTTCATCCCACTAGCCCATCTCCTGTGCGCTCCTTAGCTGTAGATTGTCGGCAACTGGCCCAGATATTTATCATGCTAAATATGTGGCTGGAGTTGGCAAGAAGTTATCGACAGTGTTTGACCACATCCTAGAAGTTTTCACACACAGTGATGTGTGATCCCTAATCAACAAGGGATTCTGGTTGGTGACCTCTACAACTCACAGCCAACCTCAAAATTAGGATTAAAATCATGTTGTGTGAACTAGGCTAATTACAATTCAACTTTATTTATACAGTGCCAGTTCACAAAGACAAATTCAGTTTGTCATCTCTTTAAACTTGTCAAATAACTTGATTTAAGGTACACTACATCCCAATTTAAGAAGCCAGTGCTCCAATTTTGGCAAGTGAAAATTTTCTTTTCATTCATACATTATTTAGCACTGATTTACTGTCTGCGTCACATCTACTCTACGGACGGACATCATTAGTGGTAGCTGAATACTCAGTAATCCACAATTTCACCCCTTTTATGTTAACACTGTATCAGAAGGAACGCACAAAAATATTCTTGCACTGTAAAGTGTTCTTGACAATGGTAAAGCCTAGCATAAAGCACCTTTGTATCTAGTGTTTTGGAAAGTGGAAGTGGAACTATAGTATTCAAGTTAAACTAGCCAGACTGGATCAACTGCTCTCTCACCATACCCCTCATTTTTTAGATGTTAGACATCAGTGCATCATAATTAAGATAATTCTCCTTTGTTTTCCACATTAAACTCTAACGTTCTTTAACCACAATTTTAATGCTAAGACTTGTGCTTCACATGCAGAAAACAAAAACATACCTAAAACATTAAAGGGGGCATTCATTGAACTTTTTTCTACATTTTAACAGCTCATACACATCTTAATGAAATGTTTGTGACATATTTTGATCACACTTTCTTAAATTATTGCAGCAAATTAGTTTTGTTATTTTTCCAGCTATTGTGAAAACGGCCTGTTTTGAGTGTACGTATATACCACTTGCGCCATTGGGGATCAAGGGGCCAACTTGGAGGCCGACTGTGTTGGGGCAGTTACCACTGAGTCAGCTAATGTTTGTCTTAAAGAATGAATGAAATAAAGCATCACTGGATGGATTGGCGATCTGTCCAGGGTGTACCCTGTCTCTCGCCCAAAGATGCTGGGATAGGCTCCAGCCCCCCCGCGACCCGAAAAGGATTAAGCGGAAGAAGATGGATGGATGGTTGACAGGGGAAGTGGTTTCAGTGGTTGATGTGATATGACTAGTTCCTGGAATACAATAAGCACAGAAACATTCACGAATAAGTGGCCAAACTGCTAACTTCAAGGCTGCTAGTGAGCTGCTAAACAAAAAAAAAAAGTCTTAGAACAACGTATGTGGTCAAGTGTTGGTAGAGTAGCAGGTGAGTATCAAGGGTGCACTAGGCTGGGTTTACTAACTGATGATGACCAGTGGCAAATCCGGAACAGTCAATTTTGCTTTTTAGAGTGAAAAACCATATAAAGGCTGTGCTTTTTTAAAAGAGAAGTGAGTGTTTTGATATCTTTTCGATAATCACGTGACCAATAGACACCTTTCAGAAGGTTAAAACCTACAAAAACACAATTTTTCAGTCAATGACCCCTTTAAGACACTTTAAAAAACTATCTATAATCCTGTTTAAAATGTAATATTACTACTTTAGAATGCACTGTGAAATAACTTGATGCTCTTCATTGCCAATTTTTGTCCCAAGACAGTTTAAATAAAAACCAGGTGGTGCTCAGGCCGGCAGGACCAAACGCTCCAGAAACACTCACTTATTTCTATAAACACCTCGTTGATGTTAATGGCATTCTTGGCACTGGTTTCTACAAAGATGGCATGGATGGAGTCGGCGTAGTCCTTGGCATCTTTTTCTGGCACTTCCCTGTCAACAAAGGGAGACAAGTCAGAAATAATCTGTTGCAATTTGTGCACTGATTCTCAGATTTCATGCGTGACCTGATAACCATCAAATGCTTTTCTGCAAATATTATGTGGAAGATTTTGCAATTTCATGGATGAGCTTGTGTTACACCACCACATAACATAGCCAGGGGTCACACCAGTCTGGGGATTTTTTTTTAACAATTTGTACAAAGTAAAGTTATACGGTTTATTGTCGTAGAATATATGGTGATTAAAAGTTATATACACTACCATTCAAAAGTTTGGGGTCACCCAGACAATTATTTTGTGTTTTCCATGAAAAGTCACACTTATTTACCACCATGAGTTGTAAAATGAATAGAAAATATAGTCAAGACATTGACAAGGTTAGAAATAATGATTTGTATTTGAAATAATAATTTTTTCCTTCAAACTTTGCTTTCGTCAAAGAATCCTCCATTTGCAGCAATTACAGCATTGCAGACCTAACATGATTGCACAAGGGTTTTCTAATCATCCATTAGCCTTCTGACACAATGAGCAAACACACTGTACCATTAGAACACTGGAGTGATAGTTGCCGGAAATGGGCCTCTATACACCTATGTAGATATTGCACCAAAAACCAGACATTTGCAGCTAGAATAGTCATTTACCACATTAGCAATGTATAGAGTGTATTTCTGATTAGTTTAAAGTTATCTTCATTGAAAAAAGTGCTTTTCTTTCAAAAATAAGGAAATTTCTAAGTGACCCTAAACTTTTGAACAGTAGTGTATTTAATTTCTATAATGAAGAGTGAGCAATAACAAGCCCCAATTTGTCTAATATCTACTGTAGTTGGAATATACAGTATTCAGACAATTCAACAAACAATTAGGTATCAAAACAAACATGAAGTTACAGAACTGTTCAGACCACACACAGAATTAATTATCTCTAATTCAGGTTCACCTGGCGTCTGACAGGTCACATTTGTTGCCAGCGATGGCGACCACTATATTTGGAGGGCCGTGCTGGCGCAGTTCCTTCACCCAATTCTTCAGAGTTTGGAAAGACTCCTGATGATACAAATAAACAACATGTCCCTCTGAATGGGGAAAAAAAAATCACAGACAAGTACAGAGCTTCTGCAGTTCTCTTTCTCAAGATAAAAGAAAATCCAGCACCTCTATTTGTTGTATGTATTAAATAGTACAGAAGCTAAGGTTAAAATGTCACCAGAGTCGTTCAGTTTTTGCAGCAAGCATGAAACTTTGCACAAGTATAGTACAACATCTAGGGATCATAAAACGAAATGAACCCCCAAAAATGGTGCCCCCTTGTGGCCACGATATTGAACTCCAATATGGCCGCCGAAATATTGGGATTCTGCCTATATCAGTGATCCTACTGCCCTAAAGGCAGAGAATGATGCTTCTATAACTTTGTTTTCAGCATCTTGGAATATCATGGGAGAGTAAGGTGTATGAAAAAATGGCAGCCATATTGAATTTCAAGATGGCCACCATGTTTTTACTCTCAAAACATCTCATGAACTATGAATCGCACAAACAAATATCATTTAGTCACTGAAACAATGCTAAACTGTACCACTATGTTGCCTAAAAGTAAGGGTCCAGGTGCCTGGTATGAATATCATAAGTATAAATATTGTGAGAAGATGTGTGTTACATATCCTATGTTCAGCTTTTGGAGCATGGTGCTCGACCTGGAGTTGACATTGCTGGCCTTCATCAGAGCTCTTCGGTCATCTGATTATGCGTTGTATGTAGAATCCTTGGCTCAACTTACGCCATGGTTTTTTGTATTGGATCATGCACGCTATGCAAGATGGATTTCTGTGCACCTACGCGATATGACCAGACTTGGTCAGAGATGCCCAGATGTTTATGACCAGTTTATGTATGCATAGTGCCTTTGCTTCAAATACAATAGGACATTCCTTCTCTGCTGTTGGCCTTGACCAATCTCACGAACATTTGAATGCCCGTGTCAAAAGAGACGAAGGAGCCATTGGCTTGACAGAAAATCCAGGCACCCTGCAATGGTGGATGGTTGCTGGTCCACAGCTTTCAGACATAATAGTTGAGTTTGAAAGTCTGTTAGAACTAGGTGATGCTAGCAATGTAGATGACAGACATCATGAACAGACGAATAGCTGGCAGAGCTCATTCTTTTCAAATGTGTGTGGCCTTGTCTCTACATTGAAGGAATTAGGAAATCCATTTCTTGATCAAAGCAAGGACTTACTGACAGATACCCAGGAAATCATGCCATTTAGTGTGGTTGAAGCTGTTCAACAAATCTGTAAAACAGGAGAAAAACAGTACTCTACCTTCATTGAAGACCAACTCCTGAAAAATGAAACTGCAGTCAGTGCACCCATATCAAGAAAACTCCTTTCCACTCTTCGACCAAATAAGGCAGCACAATCGAAGGACAAACAAAAGATATCTGAACATAAGAGTGACTGTTCCTTGTTTGCCAGATTGTATATAGCTAGTCAATCACAAGAAGGAAATCTACAGGAGTTCTTCAAGCTCGAGAATCAGCAGTTTCCACCATCACTATCGGCAGCAGGTAAACTTTGACAGCAGGGAAAAAAGTCTGACCTCATCGAATGTCTTGACACTAGCAGCAATGCGGCTGTCTCGAGTACCACATCCCCATCCGCTGAAGTGAAAGTCATTGATGGTGCTGTGGTGGTCCACTTTCTGGCTGTTGGAGAATTGAGAATCTTTGGTGAATATGCCAGTGACATATTCGTTCCATACACAGTGTCAGAACTCAACTGGTTGTTTCGAGTTGACATTGTCTGGGATGTATAGCATGCATACCATGCATCTAGCAACAATGCTCTGCACTGTGTGTGTTTATATATTTACATATTTATTCCATCTAGCTACAATGCTCAGCACTGGGTGTGTTCATATTTATATATCTATATATTTATTCCATCTAGCTACAATGCTCCGCACTGTGTTTTTATATATCTATATATTTATTCCATCTAGCTACAATGCTCCGCACTGTGTGTGTTTATATACTTACATATTTATTCCACCTAGCTGCAATGCTCCGTACTGTGGGTGTTTATATATTTACATATTTATTCCATCTAGCTACAATGCTCTGCACTGTGTGTCTGTGTGTGTGTATATATATATTTTATAGTAATATGTACATATGTATATTAGCTGCACTTGCTTGCTTGTTTTTTTTTTTTCTTGCCTTCTGATTGTTGCTCTGAGTGTTGCTATCCCTGTGCTGTTGCAATCCTGGAATTTCCCCGTTGTGGGACTAATAAAGGCTTATCTTATCTTATCTTATCTTATCTTATATCGGAAGGATAGTTTGAAGCTTACTGCAAGAGAAAACAGAGGAACAGGGCGACGGCGATATGTGTCACACAATGTGAAGCTTCCCAGAAACTGGAAGAACTTCCTCCAAAATGATGAGAATGAGGACGAACTCTTCTAGTTCCTTGGTACTGCAAGTGCAGCACAGGATACTGGGGACAAGATTATCCTATCACCTATCCATGAGTCAGTTGTCAGTTCCAATACTCACCACAATGTGGATGGACTTCAGCCATGCAATCATGAAGAAGCTGACACAAGGATTTTGCATCATGTGAAAGATGCTTTGCACTCCGGGTACAAGAAAATAATGATCAGGACTGTGGGCACAGACATTGTTGTATTGGCTGTGGCTCAATTCCAGGACTTGGACAACCTTGAGCAACTTTGGATCACATTCGGAACAGGAGCGTTTTTTCAATACCTACCAGTCCAAGAAATTGCAGAAGCCATTAGTCCTGAAATGGCAAGAGGTTTGCCATTTTTTCATGCCTTTACCAGGTGTGACACTACATCCTACTTTGCAAACCATGGAAAGAAGTCTGCCTGGAAGACATAGCTGGCATGGCCAGAGGTCACAGAGAATTTTGTCTTTCTGTCTTCACCATTGGCTCTCAATCTGCCTGAAGATGTCATGAAAAAGCTTGAACGCTTCGTAGTTCTTCTGTACTGTCGCACAAGTGGTGATGTTGATGTGAATACTGCACAGATGACATTGTTTTCAAGGATGTCACGGCTGCCCTAATGGAACACACAAAGAGAGCTGCTTATCAGGCCGGACATATCTGGGGCCAATCTCTTCAGCAGGAGCAATTGGCCACAAGTCCATCTGACTGGAGCTGGGAACCTTTTCAAGACAATTACAGGCCAAAGTGGACAACTTTACCAATAGCTGAGAAGGCGTATCTTGAACTTATTACCTGTAAATGTACCAAGGCCTGCAAGGGAAACTGCAAGTGTTTTAAGGCTAACCCAAATATAAAACCAATTTGCACTGCCCCGTGCAAGTGTGGTGGTATCTGCTATGAGATACAAGACTGCTCTCAAATAAGCATTGGGTAACTGTTACTTGAAAGACAGTGGACAGATGCTTTGCCAACATGACCAGAAAACCAAGGTATGGAAACGACCTTATATTGTGGACAATAGGGGGTGCCATAAGGGGTTTCATTTTATGAACTTTTATCATTATATCAAAAACATGATACAATATCACATTTTTTCTAAGATGAACTAGGATGTCTAGAACTGAAGTTACTATGTTTGACAGATATTCCCAAAATTCATAATGAGAAATAATCAGTACCTTTCCCCCGATGGTGACCATATTGCATTCCAGTACAATGATTATGAGATATGCCTTAAGACTGCTATATTTGCCCTCCTAGTGGATGCCACAAGATTCCCTGACCTTAAAAACATTGGACTAGCTGTCTGAATGATGACTCTATAAAGACTAAGTAAGTTAAGTTAAACCCTTCCACAGTATGTGGAACACCATGTGGTGTATGGGGCGGCACCCATCTCCATTTCTATAAAGACTAACGACCGAGATAATCAATATTTTCTTACTGAGTGGTGGCCATCTTGAATTTCAAACTGGCTGTCATCGAGAATACCTAGAAATGATCCCCTCAGGTTCCTTGACCACCAAAATGGGGGTTACCACCTTAAAATGACATTTTTATCTGGCCTAGTTTTGGCCTTATAGTAAAAAATTAGATAAAAGGTCGGCCATATTTGAATTCACTATGCCGGCCACCAAGGGGGCGTAAATTTTTGGGTTCCATTTCTTTTTATGATCCCCAGGGGCTGTAGTATATCTGTGCAAAGTTTCATGCTTTCTGTAAAAACTGAATGATTCTGGTGCATGGCCGCTGTAATAAAAGTATTGCTGAACAGGATGAACATATTTTAACCTTAACTAAAACTCACAACTTGATTTTTTTCACTTGTGAAAGACAATAATATTAGTTGGCTCCCTTTAGAGGTGAGCATCATTCTATTACATTGTCATTTCAAGCATTTCCATGCAATTATTCACAATGAAAGTGAAAGACAAAATGTGGGGGGATTTAATGCAGCTGTAACAGGGAAATGTTGTGAAAACTGAATCCACCTTAGTCACTTAACTATAAGTTATTCCTGGCAAGAATTTTGACCTTTGTACAACACTGTCTCTCCTATTTAAATTTTCATACCAAGATGAGCTAATAGGTGCTACATGTAGTTCGTCTTTGTCAGTAAATCAGAATCAGAATCAGCTTTATTGGCCAAGTATGCACAACACATACAAGGAATTTGACTTTGGCTAAAAACTTGCTCTCGTTGTTCAGGTGGAGGATTTAAATAAGATTTAAGTAAGGATTCAATGACAACAGAGTATGTACAGTAAATTACAGTCTGTCCACGTTTCTATAAAAGGATGCAAATATATACAGGAATATATGCAGTTATTTACTGTGATGAGTAGTGCTTCCAACTGTCCCTTAAAATAAGGAATACAAGATGCATTTTGTATTAAACTGTCAAGGAACACGTGCTTGTTCCACATTTATCAATCAAACTTGTGCTTCTGCTGTTCTCTCATCTCTCTTTCTGTTAGAATTACCTGCCTTTCATTGACCAATTATACTTGTAATTTTATGACTTATTCTTGCCAATGGTTTTCCCCACTCAAAGTTCCACAGTTTTCTTGTGTGAGCTTTCATAATCATAAATTGCTAATATTCTCAGTATTTTTTTAATTAATGTCATTTTCTCTTGTAAATTTTTTTTAATTGCTTATGATACTTGTGTGGCTTTTTTTATTGTAAATTAGCATCTTTTTAAATCTTACTTTTTCTTTATGCTCGCAAATTTGTGTTTTTTTTCCCTCTTTGTGTCTTGCTAATGTTACACTAGTGACATTCTAATATGCTGGCAACTTTATCATTATTTTTTTTACTTTTTCCCTCTGAAAAGGATTGGCTTTAATTGTATTTAATTCAGCAGTCTTTTGCAGAAACAATGTAGCAGAATATTCCATCTACCAAAGTGGCAACTAGGTGGCACTCAAAGAGTCCATACCTCTACCAAGGTTGTTTGCCCACCAATTAAAGTGTGTTAATTCACAAAGCATCAAAAGTTGACTGCACCTACATATTTTCAATGTGACTAGCCCATTCTTTTTCCTGACATTAGTAAAAATATAAAACTCACAATGTTAAAAAGTGATCCAGATCTGCCCCAAAATCCAATGAGTTCATCCTGAGCCCTCAAATAAAAATTTTATTAATATCTGTGCAGTATTTTTTTGTGTAATCCTGCTAACAAATAAACAAACCACAATCACATAACCTACATTTGCAAAGGTACTGGCAGTGACTGGACTAGAGGAAACAATACAGTATATAATAAGTAAAATTTTATTTATATAGCACTTTTTAAAACACACAGTTATAAAGTGCTGCACAAGCATAAAATGAAGTATTTCAAGATAAAACCAGACAACATTTCCAACACAACAATAAGTATCTTCGCACCAAGGTATACTCTCCTCAATAAACGTGAATTTAAGCAATCCATATTTCACCCAGTATTTACAGTTGGAAAGATTACCTCTTTTGTGATGTCATAAACAATGATGGCTGCCGCTGAACCTCTGTAGTACATTGGTGCCAGAGCACGAAACTGTGGGAAGACAGAGAACAGCTGAGTGAGAAACAACCAACAATGCCCTGTATCACATCTTGAAATGATATTCACACCCACAGCTAGTCAGGGAAAAGTTTCTTCTGTGCTTAAACTACTTCTTCTTTTGGCTGCCCCCTTTAGGGGTCGCCAAAGTGGATCATCTGCCTCCATCTCACCCTATCCCTTGCATCTTGCTCTGTAACACCAACCCTCTCCATGTCCTCCTTCACTACATCCAAGAATCTTCTCTGTGGTCTTCCTCCTTTTCTCCTGCCTGGCAGCTCCATCTTCAATGTCCTTTGTCCAATATATCCACTATCCTTCCTCTGCACATGTCCAATCCATCTCAGCCTTGCCTCTCTTACTTTGTCTCCAAACCACTCAACCTGAGCTGTCCCTCTGATATACTCATTTCTAATCTTGTCTTTCCTAGTCATGCCCAGTGAAAATCTTAGCATCTTCAATTCTGCCACCTCCAGCTCCACCTCCTGTCTTTTTGTCAGCGCCACCATCTCCAAACCATACACCATAGCAGGTCTCGCTACTGTCTTGTAAATCTTCCCTTTCACTCTTGCTGCTACTTTTCTGTCCCAAATCACCCCGACACTTGTCTCCACCCACTCCACCCTGCCTGCACTTTCTTCCTCACCATTCTTGTGCATTTTCCATTGCTTTGGATGGTTGACCCCAGGTATTTAAACTCATCTACTTTCACTACCGCTACATCTTCCATCTTCACTGCTGCACCTGCCTCCCTCTCATTCGCATTCATGTATTCTGTCTTGCTTCTACTGACTTTCATTCCTCTTCTCTCCAGAGCATACCGCCACCTCTCTAGGTTCTCTTCCACCTGCTCCATACTCTCACTGCAGATCACAATGTCGTCTCCAAACATCATGGTCCACGGAGACTCTTGCCTGACCTCGTCTGTCAGCCTGTCCATCACCATGGCAAACAAGAAGAGGCTCAGAGCCAAGCCCTGATGTAATCCCACCCCCACCTTGAATCCATCCGTCACTCCTACAGCACACTTAACCACTGTCTCGTTGTCCTCATACTGTACATGTCCTGCACCACCCTCACATACTTCTCTGCCACTCCTGACTTTCTCATACAGTACCACACTTCCTCTCTTGCCACCCTATCATATGCTTTCTCTAGATCCACAAAGACAGTGCGACTCCTTCTGACCTTCTCTATTCTTCTCCATCAGCACTCTTAGAGCAAACATATACATCTGTAGTACTCTTTTTTGGCATGAAACCATACTGCTGCTCACTGATTGTCACCTCTCCTCTTAACCTTCTTCTTCTTCTTTTAGATTTGATTGGCAGTTGGCAACCAAGTTGGCATTACCGCTACGTACTTCACTCTATATCATCGCTCTATACCTGGCTTCAGCAACTCTTTCCCAAATCTTCATAGTGTGGCTGATCAACTTTATGCCTCTGCAGTTACTACAGCTCTGAGCATCACCTTTGTTCTTGAAAATTGGTACCAAAACACTTCTCCACTCCTTGGGTATCCTCTCACTCTCCAAGATTGTGTTAAACAATCTGGCTAAAATGTCCACTGCCATCTCTCCTAAACATCTCCATACTACCACAGGTATGTCATCTGGACCAAATGCTTTTCCATTCTTCATCCTCATCAAAGCTACCCTCATTTCTGCCTTGCTAATCCTCGGGACTTCCTTGTTCACTGTCTTTCCTTCATCCATCTTCCTCTCTCTCTCTCATTTTCTTTATTCATCAGCTCTTCAAAGTACTTGTTCCACCTTCTCAACACACTCTCGTCATTTGTTAGTATATTACCATTTCTGCCCTTAATCAACCTAGCCTGGTGCAGAGCTTTTCCAGCTCGATCTCTCTGTCTAGCCAGTCGATACAACTCCTTTACTTCTTCCTTAGCATCCAGGCTCTCATACAACTCACTATATGCCTTATCCTTTGCCACCTCTTTCTTTGCCATGCACCTAGATTCCAAATACTCCTGTCTACTTTCTTCATCTCCTTGACTATCCCACTTTTTCTTTGCTGACCTCTTCCTTTGGATACTTTCCTGTATCTCCTCATTCCACCACCAAGTCTCTTTGTCTTCCTTCCTCTGTCCACTAGATACACCATATACCTTTCTACCCATTTCCCTCAATACTTTTGATGTACTTTCCCAGTCATCTGGTAATTCTTCCCTACCACCCAGAGCCTGTATCAACTCTGTCCTGAACTCTGTGCGACCTTCTTCCTTCTGTAACTTCCCCCAGTTAATCTTTGGCTCTGCCTTCACTGTCTTCCTCTTCTTGCTTTGCAAAGTCATCCTACAGACTACCATCCGATGCTGTCTAGCTTTATTCTCCCCTGCCACCACCTTGCAGTCTCCTATCGCTTTCAGATTTTTCCTTCTGCATAAGATGTAGTCCACCTGTGTGCACCTTCCTCCACTCTTGTAAGTCACCCTATGTTCTTCTCTCTTCTTGAAATGTGTTCACCACATCCATTTCCATCCTTTTAGCAAAATCCACAACCATCTGCCCTTCCACATTTCTCTCCTTAAGACCATACCTACCCAGGACCTCCTCATCACATTTGTTCCCTTCATCTACATGTCCATTAAAGTCTGCTCTAATCACCACTCTCTCCCCCCAGGAACATTTTCGAACACTTCATCCAACTTACTTCAGAATTCCTCTCTCTTCTACCTGACATCCAACTTGTGGGACATATGCACTAACAACACTCACCATCACACCTTTGACTTCTAGCTTCAAACTCACTATTCTGTCTGACTCCCTCTTTACCTCCTCAACACACTTCACATACTCTTCCTTCAAAATTACTCCTACTCCATTTATCTTCCTATCTATACCATGGTAGAACAGTTTAAATCCCCCTCCAGTGCTCCTAGTCTTGCTTCCCTTCCATCTGGTTTCTTGAACACACAGTATAGCTACCTTTCTTCTCTCCATCATATCAGCCAACTCTCTGCCTATACCAGTCATAGTCCCTACATTTAAGATAAGATAAGATAAGATAAGCCTTTATTAGTCCCACAATGGGGAAATTCCAGGATTGCAACAGCACAGGGATAGCAACACTCAGAGCAACAATCAGAAGACAAGAAAAAAAACAAGAGCAGCGAATATACATATGTACATATAAATATATAAACACACAGTGCGGAGCATTGTAGCTAGATGGAATAAATACATAAATATATAAACACATACAGTGCGGAGCATTGTAGCTAGATGGAATAAATATATAAATACACACAGTGCGGAGCATTGTAGCTAGATGGAATGAATTTAACGTCCCTACTCTCCCCTCCACCATTCTACCTTTCCTTTTCTCTCCCTCCCTCCTAACACGCTTTCCCCCCTCCCCCTCCTTGATCTTCTTCTGTGCTTAAACTATGATTCATCATTTAAATTCTGCTTTGAAACTGTAAGGAATTGAGCATGATCACAGTGAAAATCTACAAGTAATGCAAACCTCTGCAAGGAAGCCAATTCCTCATATTTTGATTTTTTTTTCTGTAAAATTTTGATTTCTCCTGACAGTCTCAGCTCTGGTGACCATAATAACATCTGACACGATCTTGCACTACTTTTCTTCTTAAGACTTTAAACATTCTTGGATCAAGATGGTGATCCAGATCATTCCCAAAACCTGAATGCTTGGTCCTTGGTCCATTTCAACCCTCTCCTGAAAATTTCATCAAATTCTGCTCACAGCTTTCTGAGTTATACTGCTAATACACAAGTGAACACATGAACAAACAAAAGCAAAGGCTTTATATACAGGTGCATCTCAATAAATTAGAATGTCATTGAAAAGTTGACTTATTTCAGTAATTCAATTCAAAAAATTAAACTCATGATATACAGTCGATTCATTACACACAAAGTGATATTAGATTAGATGATTAGATTAGATTCAACTTTATTGTCATTACACATGTATGAATACAAGGTAACGAAACACAGTTTAGCATCCAATCAGAAGTGCAAAGGACAGCAGTGCAGTATATACGGTAATTAACAGTATGTGCAATTTAAGCAAATATATGCAAATATATGCAGCAGTGCAGAAAGTTAAGAGTACTGTTATGTGCAAATAATGTACAATAAGTTAGATGGGCAGTTATGTACAGGTGAGGATGGTAAGAGATGATGGTAAGAGAGTCAGCGGGGAACTAAGTTCAATAACGTGACAGCTGTTGGAAAGAAACTGTTCCTAAACCTGCTGGTTCTAGTCCGAAGGCTTCTGAAACGCCTTCTGGAGGGGAGAAGCTGGAACAGTCTATGAGCAGGATGGTTGGAGTCCCTAAGAATGCTGCGTGCCCGGCGCAGACATCTTTTCCTGTAGACGTCCTCTATAACTGGAAGTGGAGTCCCTGTGATGCGTTGGGCGGTTTTCACCACCCGCTGCAGCGCCTTACGGTCAGCGACAGAGCAGCTCCTATACCAGACTGTGACACAGTTGGTCAGGGTACTCTCTATCACGCAGCGGTAGAAGTTGCCCAGGATGTCAGTTGACAGATGGTTCTTCTTCAGTGTCCTCAAGAAGAAGAGGCGCTGATGGGCCTTCTTGATCAGGCTGGTGGTGTTAACTGACCAGGACAGGTCCTCCGAGATGTGGGTCCCCAGGAATTTGAAGCTGGGGGCACGTGCCGTTCAACAGCTATGCCATTGATATGGATGGGGTCATGTGTCTCTCCCCTTTCCTTCCTGTAGTCCACTATGAGCTCCTTGGTTTTGCTGGTGTTAAGGAGCAGGTTATTGTCAGCGCACCAAGTAGCCAAGTGCTCAACCTCTGCCCTGTAATCTGACTCATCGTTGTCCCTGATGAGTCCAATCACCGTGGTGTCATCTGCGAACTTTATGATGGAATTGGATCCATACATAGGCCTGCAGTCATGGGTGAAGAGGGAGTAGAGGAATGGGCTGAGCACACAGCCCTGTGGTACACCAGTGTTGAGTGTGATGACGGAAGAACGGTTGGGGCCTGACCTAACATGCTGGGGTCTGTTGGTCAGAAAATCCATGATCCAGTTGCAGGTGGAGGTACTGATTCCCAGGTCCCCAAGTTTAGTGATCAACTTGGAGGGGATAACTGTGTTGAATGCTGAGCTGAAGTCAACAAACAGCATTCTTGCGTAGGTGTTCTTGTCATCCAGGTGTCAGAGTACATAGTGCAGCGCTGTAGAAATCGCATCCTCTGTACTCCTGTTGCTCCGGTAGGCAAACTGGTGAGGGTCCAGTGTAGGGGGCAGGCATTTTTTGAGCTGTGCCAAGACCAGTCGCTCAAAGCACTTCATGACTATGGGCGTCAGTGCCACAGGGCGATATACTGTATTTCAAGTGTTTCTTTCTTTTAATTTTGATGGTTATGGCTTACAGTTTATGAAAACCCCAAATTCAGTTTCTCAAAAAAAAATTGAATATTGTGAAAAAGTTCAACATTGTAGACTCATGGTGTCACATTTTAATCAGCTAATTAACTACAAACATCTACAGAGGTTTCCTGAGCCTTTAAATAGTCTCCCAGTCTGGTTAGTCTACACAATCATGGGGAAGACTGCTGACTTTACAGCTGTCCAGAAGACCGTCACTGACACCCTCCACAAGGAGGGTGAGCCACAAAACGTCATTGCTAAAGAAGCTGGCCGTTCAGAGTGCTGTATCCAAGCACATTAATGGAAAATTGAGTGGAAGGAAAAAGTGTGACAGAAAAGGTGCACGAGCAACAGGGATAACTGCAGCTTAGCTTTGAGAGGATTGTGAAGCAAAGCCCATTCAGGAATTTAAGGGAGATTCACAAGGAGTGGACTGTGGCTGGAGTCAGTGCTTCAAGAGCCATCACACACAGACGTATTTGGGACATGGGCTACAACTGTCACATTCCTTGTGTACTTTGTGTACTTTTGTGCACCTAACTTCTGAACAAAATACCAGAATAACAAGGACTTCCTCTAGGTGGTATTGTTGCATCCCCCTACATAAAACTGCTTTAGGGCAATCAGCTTTCTCATACAAAGCTATAACGGAATGGAACAAGCTCCCCACTGCATTGAAGACCAGAACAAATTACAGAGACTTTTCCACTAAAAAATGGATTTTAAGTAATCAAGCCTGCCAGCACTGGCTCTCTCCCTTAAATGGGATTTGAACTTGTATTCAGTATGTTGTATTGTATTCTGTGATGACAATAATTTTACTGTGTCCAGCAAAATGCTCCTGCCTGATACAAGCCACACCTACGTTAGCGAAGCCTGGCACACCACTTCGTGGCTTGATCACTGTATATGCACAGCGGATGCCCATGCATCACTAAGCAACATGTGTATCTATTATGGGTTGACTACTTCTGACCACATACCATTTGGCATGTCTCTAAATGTGAAGGATATACTTGCTGTCTCTGCTGATGGTGGTGTTGCTTGGTCAGGGAAGCTGGGCTGGACTAGCCTAACACAGGAAGAGTTAAGTAAATACGAGACTGTAACTGACAACCTGCTTAGCAGGATTCATATTCCCAGGAGTACTCTGGCGTGCTCAGATATGAATTGCAAAAATCCACAGCATGCTAAGGATCTCTGATATGTATGATGCTATTGTTTATGTTCTCACCATCTGTAGCAGACCATTCTGCAGAAAGCCAAACACGGAGCTTAACATCAAACCTGGATGGAATGAGTTTGTGTTAGAACTACACGCTGCAGCCAGAGAGCCCTTTATTCTCTGGTCTGAAGCAGGTCGGCCCAGACAGGGAACATTTCTGGAAATTAAAAAACAGACTAATGCAAGTATTAAACATGCTCTTCGTTTTTATTAAACTAGTGCATACCCATGCACGCCCATACCCGTGCATACCTGTGGATACCGTTTTATTAAACTAGTGCATACCTGTGCATGCCAGTACATACCTATGCATGCTCATACCCGTGCATGCCCAGAAACCAAGTATAAGCAAGTATTTCTGCATGCCTGTAGAAAGCAAGTGTAAGAAAGCATTTCTGCTTTCCTGCCTTTGATCTCTGACATGTTTACCATGGCAACAGTAACCATGGTGATGCCTGCCTTTGATCGTTGACATGGTTAACATAGCAACAGTAACCCTGGTGAAACCTGCCTTTGATCATTGATGTCACCACTCATTCAGTGATAACGGTTTTTGATCTTTGATGATGTCACAGCAAGTCCTATGATCGTGAGTGATGCCTGCCTCTGATCTTTGATGATGTCATAGCGAGTCCTATGATCTTTTAGCGAGTCCTATGATCACCAGTAGCGAGTCCTATGATCATCAGTAGCGAGTTCAATGACCTTTGATGATGATATAGTGAGTCCTGTGATCGTGAGTGATACCTGCCTTTGATCTTTGATGATGTCATAGCGAGTCCTATGATCTTTTAGCGAGTCCTGTGATTGTGGATGTCATAGTGAGTCCTATGATCGTGAGTGATGCCTGTCTTTGAGCTTTGATGATGTCGTAGTGAGACCTATGATCTTTTAGCGAGTCCTATGATCGTGAGTGATGACTGCAGGGATGTGATTTGGGGTTGGGGAAATTATCTGAAAATTTAGCAGGGGGTCTGGGGGACACAGTCCCCCAGCAGGGTCCAGGGCAGAGCCCCGGTGGGGAGGCAAGGGGGGCAAAGCCCCCCAAAGCTCCTGGGTTTTTATGATTTTTAAGTACCAGAACTGTGCTTAAATGACATAAAACAAACAGCTGAATGCCACTTATTACTGTATAATATTGACTTATGTTCCAAGAAGATAGCATTCCTAAAATATTCCAACAAGCATTATCCATCACATGCTTTAACACTTGATCAAATCAAAATCAGTTAATTTAATCTATTCCATAATAGAAATAAAATTCCAGCATACTATTACTTTTTATAATTTCAGCTTTCATGTCAGATCACCAGTTTCAATCTCCATTGAGTCTTGAGCAGTTCATTTTGCACAATCACTGATGTAACCAAGTCTTAGAAATATTCAAAAGTTATGAGTCAATATCCACTGTACACTGTCAATTTCAAACTGTTTGGAATCATAAAGGTAATCTAACTAAATTGTTTTGTTATTTTTTTTTTCTCCTCAACATCAATGTCAGGGCGCTGCAGGAGTTTTTGGGAATGGTTAACTTTTATAACTGTTTCCTCCCCCGCGCAGCCCAGCTCATACAGCCGTTGTACGCCGCACTCAAGAAACGGAAACCGGCGGACAGAGTCGACTGGACTCCTGAGCGAGAACAGGCATTCTCTGAGATTAAAACAGCTCTGGCAAACGCTGCACTACTGGCGCACCCAGACCCGGTGGCTCGGATAGTGCTCACTACCGACGCCTCGGACATGGGCATAGCGGCCGTCGTGGAGCAATGTGTTTCCGGTTCTTGGCAGCCGCTCACCTTTTTTAGCAGGTCTTTGCACGACAGTAAGCGTAAATACAGCGTGTTCGGCAGAGAGTTAATGGCTCTCCACCTGGCCATACGCCACTTCCCGTTCTGACTAAAAGGGCGCACCTTCACTGCATTCGTGGGCCACAAGCCGCTAACGTACTTAACGTACTTTATCTTCCTGGAAGATTAAAAAAAAAAAACGGAATTCCGCGAATTAGCGGAAAAATCACATCCCTGTGACTGTCTTTGATCTTTGATGATGTCATAGCAAGTCCTATGATATTTGATGATGTCATAGCGAGTCCTATGATTGTGAGTGATGCCTGCCTTTGATCTTTGATGTCCTAGGATCATGAGTGATGCCCGCCTTTGATCTTTGATGATGTCATAGCGAGTCCTATGATCGTAAATGATGCCTGCCTTTGATCACACACAGATTTTTCTTGAATCACTCTATACTATGGTCTGTATACGACATCATAGCTTTTAGCGAGTCCTATGGTCATGACAGACCGTAAGAAGAAGACAATGCACCTGTGGGCTGGTTGTCAGCCACCAATCAGGTCTAGAAGAAGAAGAAGAAGACTTTTAAAAAAGACTTTATTGCACATTCCGAAAATGCAAAAAGACCAATATCACTGGTCCAAGTGTGTCACATCTCAAAAGTGCAAACATAACTCATCCCCCTGACCCAATGAACACAAAACATTCCCTACAGCCCATCTATTGATGAACGCCTCCAGATTGTCTACCATTTGATAGTAAGAGAACTCCACCCGGAGTCTGACTTTCAACAAGACCTTGAAAGCGGACACAGGATCCACATTGCCAGCATTGCTTGCCCGATTTTTCCTCGTCAGCCAGATGGCAAGCTTAGCAGTCCCAGATAGGAAGTTCATCAAAGTGTGGGCAGCCTTCCTTGCCACTTTATACTTCGGGCCGTAAATGAACAGACCAAAAGAGAATCGTTCACCCAAAGCCCGAAACCACTCGCGCAAAATATCAAAAAGTCCAGATAAACGAAAACAGTGGACAAACAAATGGTCGAGGGTCTCAACTTGGGAACAAAACAAACATTCCCCCCCCACAGTCGGATCAAGGTGTGCCCTGTATTTATTTGTGGCTATTGCCCCATGCACAATCCTCCACTGGAGATCTGCTGTGCGTTTCTCAATAGGTTGCTTGTACATGCACCGCCAGCTGCCCTTTGGGGAGACCCCTGGCCCCAAACAACCCGCCCACCTCGACTCCGTGACATCCTTCAGAGAGCGCAGATTCAGAACCTTCATACAGATGTGATACACCGCCCTTGTCCCGACAAACTGGAATTTGCCCAGGCGAGGAATCCTGAAGGTCAGTAGGTGATCCTCTCCTCCCTGCCACTCCCCCACATCTGGAGTTATGGAAATTGCAGGAAAGGTGGACGCAGTGTCGTCATCCCATTGATTGGAAAGAGTGCGGTTCGTTGCAAACGCTTGAAGCGGCTGCGGCAGGGCGGCGCACACGTCCTCCACCACCCTTTGCAGCAGTCTGACAGATGTAATTTTTGCACTCCGCCTCAGTGTATCCATCGATGTGGTCAACATCCTCATAAGATGACCCAGCTTGGTACAGCGTGCCTCCCGCAAACAACTCCGCAGACTGGCAGACTGCAGCACCTCTGCTGCGATGAATCAATTGAAAAACAGTGGTTCGTCGAACAGCCACATGCCCGGCGCCTCGTCACGGAAGCGGGCCACGTTGAAGACTCGCCATGCATGCAAAATGGACGTGTAAAAAGCAGATAGTCCAGTAAGGTCCACCTCCCCAGATGTCACGAGGAAGAGCTGCTTATCATAGCCCAAGCGACCAACTCTCCTCAAAAGCAGCTTAGCAGTGTCCATCCAGCAGGGTCCGCATCCGTAAAGGAGTCGTTGTGCAGTTTGAAGCCTGAAGCTGGTGATCTTGGAATGTATGTCCACCAGGCCCTGTCCCCCCTCGGCCACAGGCAGGTAGAGAACTGGCGCGCGGACCCAGTGGCGACCAGACCAAAAGAAGTCCACGATTGTCTTCTGAATCTTCTCCACGAGGCTCCTTGGCGGTGTCAAAACCACCAGCCTATGCCAGAGAGCCGAGGCAACCAGATTATTCACGACCAGAACCCTGCCCCTATATGACAGCTGTGGTAGCAACCATTTCCATTTAGAAATGCGAGCACACACCTCGTCCTTAACACCCTCCCAGTTCTTTCGTTCAAAAGCCTCCGTACCCAGAAAAACCCCCAACACTTTGAGACCGGCCGTCCCCCACTGAAGGCCGCCGGGCAGGTGAGGGACGGCTTGACGCGACCAGTGGCCCACCAATAGACCCTCACTCTTGGCCCAATTAACCCGTGCAGAAGATGCCCTTTCATAAACTGTCAAAGTGTCCACCAGACGCTGCACATCCCCGTGGGAGGTGATGAAAACGTCGACGTCATCCGCATAAGCAGACAAGACAATCGGGCGGCCACAGCTTGATGGCCCCGGCAGAACCAGACCACCCAGCCGAGCGCGCAACCTGCACAGCAAAGGCTCAATAGCCAAGCTGTACAGCTGACCCGAGTGGACACCCCTGGCGTATTCCCCGGTGTACAGGGATTGGCCGACTCAGTCCCGCCCCCACCTTCTCCAAACACTCAGCTCCAGTGTATAGCAGATTGACCCACCTCAAAAACATATTTCCAAAACCAAACCCCCTCAGGGTAGAAAACAAATAGGAATGGTCAACCCTATCAAAGGCCTTTTCCTGGTCCAAAGACACAATTCCAAACTGTAAGTCATGACATTTACTGAGCTGGAGAACGTCACGTATGAGGAAAACACTGTCCATAATGTTCCGGTCAGGAATACAATATGTTTGATCCCTATCCACAATCAAACCCAAGACAGTGTTCAGTCTGTTTGCCAGGGCCCTGGAAAGCACCTTGTAGTCCGTGCAAAGAAGAGCCACAGGCCTCCAGTTTTTCAGCAGGGCCATGTCCCCCTGCTTTGGCAACAGAGACAGCACTGCACGGCGGCATGAGACAGGTAACGTTCCTTCCCTGTAACAGGCCGTCAGAACGTTATAGAAGTCTGGTCCAACAACATTCCAAAAATGCTTAAAAAATTCTGAAGAAAGGCCATCAAGTCCAGGCGCGCGTCCCAGCGCCAGCTAATTCACAGCCACAGTCAACTCATCCAAAGTCAGGGCACAGTCCAGAGCGGCCCTGTCGTCCTGGCCGAGCACCAGAAGGGCCTTGAAGAGCTGATTTTGAGATTCTTTGCAACACGTTCCCGCAGCAAACAGGGCCCCGTAGTAATCCACTGCACGGCGGCGCATCTCGGACGGGTCCGTAGTCAGGCGACCATCTGGGAGTGTCAAGCAAGCCATCAACTTCTTTGTCGCAGTAGACTTTTCCAAATTGAAGAAGGAGGACGTTGGTGCATCCATGTCCTGCAGGCGAGTGAAGCGCGACCTCACTAGCGCCCCCTCCACTCTGCCCTGCATGAATGTGCGCAGGGCCGATCTCTTCTCCTGCAGCAAAGGACAAGCGGTAGAATCCCGACCCGTAACCAAGCTGGCCTCCAGCCTCTTTACAGCGTCCTCTAGTTCACTGACCTTGGCGTTGATGATGGCAGTTGAGTACGCAGCGTACCGTTGACAAAAAAGGCGAATTTGCACTTTGCCAACGTCCCACCACTGTTCGAGGGAACCAAAACGAGCTTTCGTGGTCCTCCAGTGTTCCCAGAAGCACACAAAATACTGACAAAAGGCATTGTCCTGTAGGAGCTTGTTACTGAAGTGCCAATATGACTTTGCCCGTTTCCCTGGTGAGTTCAGTAATACCGCAGTAGCCAGGTGATGATCCGTGAAACCAACGGGACTTATGTTACTGTGAAGGAGGCCGGGGCTACAGGTTCTAGAAACATATATCCTGTCTAATCTAGCAGCACTGACAACCCCGTCAGTGACCCTGACCCAGGTATACCGTCTCGCATTGGCATTTTTTGACCTCCACGTGTCCACTAAGTCTAACTGCACAGTGAAATTTTCCAAGCATCTAGAAGACTGCAGATGAGGTTCTGCATTAGTGCGATCTACAGTGAAGTCCAAGGTACAGTTGAAATCACCAGCCACAACAAGTTGGTCTTGGTGATAGCGCTGCAATTCAGTAGTCATTGTATTGAAAAAGGCAACCCTTTCCGCGCCGTGGTTTGGTGCGTAAACATTAACCAGGCAAAACACGGATTCCCCCACTTGCGCCCTAACTAGAAGCAGCCTGCCCCTCACTATCTCCGCCACCGATAAAATTTGTGCATTTGCTGATTCCCCAAACAAAATGGCCACTCCCGCGCTTAGATTTGTGCCGTGACTGAGTGAAAATGGGCCTTTCCACCACAAGCCCCAGTCGACTTCACCCGCCGAAGTGGTATGAGTTTCCTGCAAAAACAAAATGTTGAGACCCTTCCGTTTGAACAGGTCACTAACGAATCCCCTTTTATGATTACCCCTGTCACCATTGCTGTTTAAGGTCCCTAATTGTATTTTCTGCATTATGGCGATATTTGTGAGGAGCACCGTGCTTTGCCATGGAAATTATTCCATCTTTGCGCGCTTGGCCTTTTGTCCCCCTGCTGATTTACGCAGGGCTGCGAGGTGCTTCTTCAGGCGGTAGCGTTTTCTTTCATCCAGGAGGTCAACATCAACCTCCTTCATGAAGTAATCTGCGACGTTAACGGCCCTATTATTATAGGTCCCATCCAGGAAAGCATTTATTTCATCTAGTGAATACAAATGCGCATTGGCATCGCCATTAGCCCCAATAGACTCATTTTTAGCAGACTCTGCGTCAATTCCACACTCCATTCCCTCGTCAGCACAACTCTGCTGACTGTCAGATTCAGCTGGCACGTCAGCTGGTGCAGCTGATCCCTCATCAGTCATGTGCTGACTGTTAGATTCAGCTGGCACGTCAGCTGGTACAGCTGATCCTTCATCAGTCACGCGCTGACAGTCAGATTCAGCTGGCACGTCAGCTGTTGCAGCTGATCCTTCATCAGTCACGTGGTCCGGGACGGCGCCTATATCAGGCGACCGGCATTTTTCCGCCTGCTGCTCTGAAGTTGCAGCATGCTGTGGAAGCACAGCCGCTGATGTCACACAGTGCGATGCTGAGTCCACGTCAAGGACCGCTTGTGCGCCATCGCCAGTCACGCCCCCAGCTGCAGGCCGCGCCGCGGGCGCCACAGGCGCCACAGGCCAACTGTCCACAGCCACAGCGGCAGGCCCCGGAGCAGGAGCGGCGGAAGGCCCCGCAACGCCGTCCGCAGTCGCGGCAGTTGCCGCGGAGGCCTCGCCGGCAGGCTGTGTAGCCTTGCCGGGCTCCGCCGCGGCGGAAGACCCCACAACGCCGTCCGCAGCAGCGCCGCGAGCGGAAGGCGCACCGGCCGCCTCAGCTGCGGCCCCACCAAAGCCCCCCGCCGGGCGCCTGTGCGGGCAGGTGAAACGTTTATGGCCCACATCGCCGCACTCAAAACACTTCATTTGTCCCGCGCTCGCATACACCATATAGTAGCCGTCCCCGTGTTTGACCCGGAAGGACACTTCCAGAGTCTGAGTGGGCGAGTCTAGAAACATGAACACCTGTTGCCTGAGTGATTTCACATGGTTTAAGTCGGCTTCCCTGATTCCCAAACTGACGTGTTTAAACGAGCCCGCAAACTTCCCGAATCTGCGGAGCTCCGCCGCCAACTGCTCGTCAGTAATGAAAGGTGGAACACCCGAGAAGAAGAAGATGATTATAGAGTGAAGTACGAGGTGGTAATGCACCTGTAAGCTGGTTGCCAACCGCCAATCAAATCTAAAAGAAGATTTTCCTATAAGTTTGAGATGTTTTCCTACACTGACACAAAGACACACAGACAGCCATATATAGAGTACGTGGCAGTAATGCACCTGTAAGCTGGTGGCCAACCGCCAATCAAATCTAAAAGAAGAAGACAGACATCGTCACAGAGATTTCTTGAATTATATATAGAGTGAAGAAATGCTGGTTGCCAACTGCCAATCAAATCTAAAAGAAGAAGGAGAAGAACAAAATGCGGCTACTAGTAAACCCTTCTGCATCACAGGAGGATTGAGACAAAGGATGATATAGAGTGAAGTGTGTGGCGGTAATGCACCTGTAAGCTGGTTGCCAACCGCCAATCAAATCAAAAAGAAGAACAACAACAAAATGCAGGCTGAGTCACTTGCCAGGAGCCTGCAGATTAAGAATTCTTATGATTTCTGGAGAGAGGTTAAAGTCATGAATAATGTTAAATCCTCCTTACCATCTGACATAGAGGGTATAAGTGGCCCTGAGAAAATAGCTGAGATGTGGCGTGATCACTATTATGAACTCTTCAACTGTGTCAGGGGTGATGTATTCACTATGGACAGTGTAGACTGCCCTGAGGGCACGGTGGTTCAGCCCACGGAGGTGTATGATGTAATCGTGATGCTTGAGGACAGGGAGGCTTGTGGACTGGACCTTGTTGTAGCAGAACATCTCAAAACCGGTGGGCTTTTAAATTATCAGTCTCAAAGACACAAATAATTTACTTCTCTAAAAGTCACAAAGAAATTTTAAAAGTTTATGGCCAAAAATTAGAGCAAGTAAAGGTAGTTCAGTATTTAGAGGGCCTTTTCCACTAGCACGCTTTAGCGCGACACGGGACGGCTCAGCACACTTTGTACGCTTTTCCACAAGCCCCAACACGGTTTAACAGCCGTGATTCTCAGCCCCGCTGAAGGGCAGGGTACAGCAGTGCTGAGCTGTGCCGTGTTGTGACGTTAACAGACTGGTCGCCGCTGATTGGTCAGGTCGTAACCGGCGCTGATTGGTCAGGTTGTAACCGCCCCTCTCCTCCTCCTTCTCTTCTACCAAATCTTCACGACCTTCTCAATAAAGTTTTTGAAAAAAAAAAAAAAAAAAAAGAATCTTCACGACCTACTCAGCACGCACCACTGTTGGCGGTTCCTTTTCAGTGTATTGCTGTGCTATTTTTCATTTATTCTCTATCAAAAAGGGCTTCGCGTAATAAGGGTGTTCCATGGAGCAGTAAGGAGCTGCAGTGTCTGCTCACTGCATTGTCAGACGAACGTATTCAGCGCGAGTTAGACGGAGCCGCCAGGAATGAAAAAATATACCGGGAGGTCTCGACATCGGAGTCCTTTAACAGTGAGTTTTAATTTTTTTTTTATTGTGCGTTTTTTCGCAAATATATTCGGTAAGACGCTCAGTTTATTTATGCAATAAAAAAGCTGTTCATTTGTGGATGGATCGCTGCTTTATTGCAGCACAATGCGGACTAAAGCTTTTATTGTAATTATTCATGTGAACAATACGCTGAAATAAGCTTATGTATTCTTGTTAAAAACTATTGTCTTTTCTGTATATATTTCGTGCTGTATTTTATTGTGTGCATTTTCCTTGTAGAATCATCCCACGCGTCCGCCGCGACAGCCCGTCCGAATTATTCAACCGAGCCTTCCTGACCCACAGCTGGCAGAGACGGATTAATTCTACCGAGCCTCAGCACTCAGTGGTCGGCGTGTATAAAATGTCGATTAACCTTCATGTTGTGTTGCAAAGTTTTTTTTTTATTTTAATATTTTGTATATAATAAAATGGAATTGTTTTGGAAAGTGTGGTTTGTCTGTTATAACACTGAATTATAAAACAGTATAATTACATAGAAATTCCATTGCCTAGTCTGATCAAAATGATACTGAGGGTCAACCATTGTAAAGGTAATGTAATTTTTAACTAGACCAAAAAAGAAATCTTTTTGTACGCTTTCTGTTCTTTTTATTGAAATATCATAAAAAATTAGCACCAAGTCAAAGGTACAAGTATATGTAAATTGAATGTTCTATCGGCATTCCAAATTCAGAGATTTACAATACTTTAGAAGGAGTGTAGCATCATCTAAACGGAAAATAATAATACTGTTGTTCCAAACGTTGACCTGAAGGTGAAAAACATGAATTTTTTTAATTCAGTACATCCAAAATGCCCTAGGATGTGGTGTAGTCCAGTGTGCCACCGTCTCATTATTTAATACAAATAAAAACAAGTTTCAGCTCACTATTTCTAGGTCATTTGGCAGTTAATTCAAAACAAAAGTGACTTGTGTTGTTGCAGCTTAATTATAAGATAAAATTAATTGTGAGATAAAACCACAGAGCGTGCAAGGCAATAATCCTTGGATCCTCCATTTTTTGTCTGGTGTAAATAAGGACTCAGTCCGGTGCATAACATCACGGGAGTGTGGCCCCGCCTCGCTGAGAATCTGCTGCTGCCCCGCAACACTGTGCTAATGGAGACAGAAGCGTTCCGAGCTGTACTGAAGTGAATCGAGCCGTACCGAGGTGTGCTGGGCTAGTGGAAAACAGGCTTAGGTGTGTTGTTTGATGAAAAACTAACTTGGAAGCAGCACATTGAAAAAACTAAAGGAAAATGTAAGAAAATAAATAATATTTTGAGATGTCTGGCAGGACAGGACTGGGGGTCTCTAGGGCCTCTCTGTTGAGGGTGTATCGATGTCTAATGAGAGCTACACTAGACTATGGATGTGTTGCATTCATGTCAGCTGCTGTCACCTGAACCAACTGGACACTGAGCAGACAAAGGCTCTTAGGATATGTTGTGGTGCATTTAAAACTTCCCCAGTATCAGCGATCCAGGTAGAGATGGGCAAAATGCCCTTAAGATTAAGAAGAACCAAATTAATGCTGGCATACTGGATGAACTTCAAGAGGCATAAAAAGTCACATCATGCAAAAGCTATTCCTAATGATTGCTGGGAACACAATGAGTACAACATTGGTAGCTTTGGATGGATAAGTGATGCCATTGCTGAGCAGTATTGCAGCAACCTGGACCTTCATGACACCTCAGCTGTGCCACAGGCTGATCGCCTCCATGCCATGCCACATCGATACAGTAATTAATCCAAAAGGAGCCCCGACCAAGTATTGAGTGTGTACATGGACATACTTTACAGTCGGCCAACATTTCTATTAAAAAACTATTTTTTAAAATTAATTTTAAGATAAGATAAGATAAGCCTTTATTAGTCCCACAACGGGGAAATTCCAGGATTCCAACAGCACAGGGATAGTAACACTCAGAGCAACAATCAGAAGGCAAGAAAAAAAAACCAAGCAAGCAAGAGCAGCTAATATACATATGTACATATTACTATAAAATATATACATATATACACACACACAGACACACCGTGCAGAGCATTGTAGCTGGATGGAATAAATATATGGATATATAAACACACAGTGCGGAGCATTGTAGCTAGATGGAATAAATATGTAAATATATAAACACCCACAGTACGGAGCATTGCAGCTAGGTGGAATAAATATGTAAATATATAAACACACACAGTGCGGCGCAATGTAGCTAGATGGAATAATATGTAGATATATAAACACACAGTGCGGAGCATTGTAGCTAGATGGAATAAATATGTAAATATATAAACACACACGGTGCAGAGCATTGTTGCTAGATGGGATGAAACAGCACAACCGTCTACTTAGTTATCCTACATGGTATGATTATGTGCCCATACATATTCTCACTCTCCATAGCGACCGGTATTTTCCTAGTTGTATGCCGGAGGGGACCATTGTGTAAGTCTACTGCATCTTTTGCATTCAAAAAACTATTAGTTTGTTACGTCTTTTTGCTATCTCTGCGAGCAGCCCTGCTTAGGTTGTACAGTCTGACAGCCGTTGGTAGGAAGGACCTGCGAAACCTCTCGGTTGTGCACCTTTTTTTTTTTTTTTTTTTTTTTTTTTGTTACTTATTTGTACCCGTAGGTAGACTTGGTTTGCAGTCTGGTGACAAGCCACCGGCTGCTGGTCGCTGCGTGCGCGAGCGCCCTAAACCTACATGTTTTTTGGTGTGCGGGAGGAAACCGGAGAAATCCCGGAGTAAACCCGCGCAACACGGGGAGAACATGCAAACTCCACACAGCTCACTGTTGGTCGGGGGCTGGGATCGAACCCACGATCTCATGATCCCCGCGATCCCCCGGCCGAGGGTAAAACTGTGCTGCCACAGTGCTAAACCACTGCGCCACCATGCAGCCAATGGATGATGTAGTCTGCTGCTAAATGAGCTCCTCAGTGCATTCAGTATGTCCTGCATAGGGTGGAACTCGGACTCCAGCAGAGATGACAGTTTACCCACCGTCCTTCTCTCTCCTATCTCCTCCACTGGATCAAGGCGCTGCCCCAGGACAGAGCTAGCTTTCTTGATCAGTTTGTTCAGTCTCTTCCTATCGGCTGCAGTAATGCCACTGCCCCAGCAGACCACTCCAAAAGTGATGGCTGATTTATGTAATATTCTAATTTTTTGAGAAAATAAATTTGGGATTTTCATGGGCTGTAAGCCATATTCATCAAAATTAAAATAAACACTTGAAATATATCACTCTCTGTATAATGAATCTATGTAATATATGGGTTTCACTTTCTGAAATGAGTGAAAAAAATATTGAACTTTTTCATGATATTCTAATTTTTTGAGATGTACCTGTATTTGCTCTAAAGGAATTAGTGACAAAGTATAGAAGCCTTAATTCCTCTGTCTTCTTGTGTTTTATCAGTCCATTCAAAGCATTCGATAGAATTAATCATGAAAAACTATTTATGAAATTACTCTTGAGAGGTGTTCCCAAGTATTTAATTAGAATTCTTGTTTTCTGGTATGCCAATCAGATCACGTGTGTAAAATGGGGGAACATTCTATCAACTCCCTTTCATGTGAGCAACGGTGTACGCCAAGGTGGAATTTTGTCCCCTATTCTGTTTAATGTATATATGGATGATCTGTCGAGACAAATGAACAGATGTAACACAGGCTATGTTGTGGGTAGCTCTGTCATCAATCATCTCATGTATGCAGATGATCGAGTAATAATGAGCCCTTATAGTGCCGGGTTGCAACAACTATTAAGAGTTTGCTCACAATATGGCAATGATCACATCAAATTTAACGCCAAGAAGAGTAATGTCATGATTGTGAGATACCGAGAGGACAGGGAACTAGTTTTTCTTACCTTTAAACTAAGTGATACTTCGCTTGCAACATGCAAGGAAATAAAATATTTGGGTCACATCATCACTGATGATTTGAAAGATGGCAGAGATATGTAACCCAGTGTTAAAAACGTGGATGGAATTATGAATGTCGATACCGCTTTAAGAAGAATGGGGGACATTCATTTCACAATGGGAAGTTTAACGTGAATTAAATTATAAATATTGATACCGCTTTTAAAAAGAAAAACACCCATTTCACAATGGGAATACATAATTTGAATATGAATATTTAAATAAATATATATTCATAAATAGTTAGGAACATTTTCTAGAAGGTTCTGATAAAGTTCCTACTATTGTGTGTTGATATTTTGAGTAACCAATGGCTGTGCCATTGCTGGGTCACGCCACCCAATGGGTTAAGCGCTCTCTCCCTGGGTCTGGGATGACTTGCATTTTTGGCTCAGTCACGCCAGACGACGAAAGACACAGACCAGAGAGACAGACGGTCCTTGGTGATATGGTGACGCTAGCGTGCTGGTAGCAGCCTTTGCCTGGATAAAACCCTTGAAATTGATTGGAATCCAAAGGCTGCCGACGCCGTTGAGCACGGGAACCCCATTGACGCATGAGCCACTTAGCATGGTCAGGTTCTTTTCTTTTCTTTTTTTTTTTCCCCTTTGGACTGGTTTGACCAGAGCGTGGATCTCCAAATCTAGATGGCGAGCTGAAGCCCGAGTACTAGAAACTGCTAGAGGTGACCCCCCCTGGTCACCTGAACTGATACAACAAGAACTGTGAATATTGTAAATATAATTTGAGTTTATGAATTGTATTTTCTTTTATCGCGCTGTGTATTTATTTTTGTGTACCTATTTGTAAATAATATACATAGTTGCAAGTTCCATATACGGCTGTGTATGTATCGTCTGTTGTTGCACCTCCCAGGCTCCTACGAACCCAGAGTCGGTCTGACCTTGCCCAATTATCCTTTTTCCCTCAGGTAGTAAAGTTAAGGTAAATAAATTGCCATAACACACCACTACCAAAAAGGGTACTACACCTAAAGTGAGTACGGTGAGTGGGTGTTAGTAAGGGTTACACACAAAAATCTGGCGAGCGCAGGTGTTAGTGGGTGTTACCCCCAAATACCCAATTAGCCAGTGGTATTTTACCCTGTGTGTTATACAGTGGTATAACACACAGGGACAAGAGTTGCAAATTAGCTAATAGCTATACACTCTATGTGCAACACATCAGATTGATTGTCTTTGATTAATTGTCTATGTTTATTGCACTGTCCCTGTCAAATAAACTAATCTACTACTACTATATGTATACTGTACTATTAAGTGGTATTACCCCACATTGTTACAGATATCTACAGGCAGCGTTGTAAATTGTATGCTCAAGCCAATATGTTACTGAGAAAGTTTAGTATGTATTCTATAAATGTTAAATCTTCTCTATTCAGAACTTACTGTACTCCTCTGTACACTGCACACCTGTGGAACAGCTACAGGACTGACAATATGAGAAGGCTGACTGTGGCCTACAACAATGCACTGAGGCTGCTGCTTCAGGTGCCCAGATGGCACAGTGCAGGCCAGCTGTTTGTGACATGTGGTATTCCTATGTGCAAGGCACTACTGAGGAAACATGTATAATTTTGTCATCTGGATGACTCTGAAAACAGCATCATACAGATCCTGATAAGCCCCAGGGAGAGCAGTCTGATACACCTCTGCTCTCAGAAGTTACTGGCACAACAGCCTCTATAAAAACTCTTTTAAAAAGACTGCTATGATGTTCTTATTGCTGCTGTGTTGTTTATCGTTTCCCTGATACCCCCTATCCTTCCTTATTCTATATGGACCCGCTTGTGTGCCTGAAATAAAGATTATCATTATTCTTAAATTGCTTTTACTAGTGCATACCTGCGCATACCTGTAGAAACCAAGTATAAGCAAGTATTTCTGCATGCCCGTAGAAAGCAGGTGCAAGCAAGGGTGTAAGCAAGCACGTCTGCACTCGTTCAGTGATGCCTGCCTTTGATCTTTGATGGTGTCATAGCAAGTCCTATGATCGTGATGACTGCCTTTGATATCTGATGATGTCATAGCAAGTCCTATGATCTTTGATGATGTCATAGCAAGTCCTATGATGCCTGCATTTGCTCTTTGATGATGTCATATGATGCCTGCGTTTGATCTTTGATTCTTCTTCTCCTTTTAGATTTGATTGGCGGTTGGCAACCAGCTTGCAGGTGCATTACCGCCACTGACTTGATTATCATCACTCTACTATATCTTTGTATAAGGAATTCCTGTAAGGAGTTCTGAACAACTCCCCATGTGTGAAAAAATCATCCGTCCCTGGTGATGTCATAGTGAGTCCTATGATCGTGACCGATGCCTGCCTTTGATCTTTGATGTCCTATGATCGTGAGTGTGCTTGAGAGTGTGCTTGAGTAATGCCTGGAGGAATGATTTAAGTGATGTTAGCAATGATGATATAGAGTGAAGTAAAAGGGCTGCGTTTGTGTTTCCTACAGCTCCTTCTTCTTCTTTTAGATTTGACTGGCGGTTGGCAACCAGTGTACAGGTGCATTACCGCCACGTACTTCACTCTATATCATCACTGTATATCTTTGTTATCAGGAGTTCTTATAAGGAGTTCTGAACAACTCCCTACACACGTGGACAAAATTGTTGGTACCCCTCTGTTAATGAAAGAAAAACCCACAATGGTCACAGAAATAACTTGAATCTGACAAAAGTGGTAATAAATAAAACTTCTATGAAAATTAACCAATGAAAATCAGACAATGCTTTTGAATTGTGGTTCAACAGAATTATTTTAAAAAACAAACTCATGAAACAGGCCTGGAAAAAAATGATGGCACCCTTAACTTAATATTCAGGGATGGCAACAGAAAATTCTGATTTCAGCTGAAATCTAATTTGGTCGATTGACTTATGGGGGGGCTGGGGGGAGCAGCCCCCCTGAAGCTGGGAGGTTTTCAGTAAAACAGAAGTTATTTAGACTGAAAAAAATGATTAAAAAAAATGAAATACTAGACTTAGATAAATCATTAAATTTAATGAAAAGTTAACTTACTTTTTCTTCAATGTTGTCTCACTGTCTTTTGTCCAACATATTTAACAGTTCTATAAGAGTTTATTACACTATTTACACTGGACTGCAAAACAAATCTACCTACGGGTACAAATAAAGTAACCTGAACCTGAACTTTTCTCTCAAGCCAATTCCATCGGAACTTATTTTTGACACTTTTGTCTATTTCTAGCACTGATGACTCCTGATCCTTTGATAAAAATCTCATAATTCCGCTGAAAACAATACCAAAAGCTCAGAATTCCAACACGAACCAGGGATGTGATTTGGGGTTGGGGAAATTATCTGAAAATTCAGCAGGAGGTCTGGGGGACACTGTCCCCCAGCGGGGTCCTGGGGGGGGGGGCAAGGGGGCTTCCCCCCCGAAGCTCCTGGGTTTTTATGATTTTTAAGTACCAGAACTGTGCTTAAATGACATAAAACAAACAGCTGAATGTCACTTATTACTGTATAATATTGACTTATGTTCCAAGAAGATAGCATTCCTAAACTAGAAAAGCACTCGGAGAGCGCAGACCTCCGCCAAGCGCCACAGTTCCCTCCATACAGTGTTTAACATCATAAATATTAATCCTCCATTTATTTTGCGTAACTTTATAGATTCCTTGACCATGAAAAAAATGCCATTCGCAAGTGGCATATATTAGCTATACTGTGATGCTTGTTGCGTGTTTATAGCTTCATTTGTTCTTTTAAAAATTTCAAAGGTTCCCTATTTTTTGCATCATTATCCAGATTTATTCCATTTCCTTAGGTCTTAAATGTCTTGTAGAAGCGGTTGAAAACTCGTCCTGTATTATGAAAATTACTATGATTCCCGTTTTGGAAATCCCAATAAGTAAAAAAATTCCTGGATCCAGACGGTGATCTGGATCACCACCAAAATCTAATCATCTGTAGGATACCCCATTTCTGACAATCTCTGAAAATTTCATGAAAATCCGTCCATAACTTTTTGAGTTATCTTGCTAACAAACAAACAAACAAACAAACAAACAGACAGGCAGACAGACAGACAGACAAACCAACGCTGATGAAAACATAACCTCCTTGGCGGAGGTAAATATTCCAACAAGCATTATCCATCACATGCTTTAACACTTGATCAAATCAAAATCAGTTAATTTTATCTATTCCATAATAGAAATAAAATTCCAACATACCATTACTTTTTATAATTTCAGCATTCATTTCAGATCACCAGTTTCAATCTCCATTGAGACTTGAGCAGTTCATTTTGCACAATCACTGATGTAGCCAAGTCTTAGAAATATTCAAAAGTTATGAGTCAATATCCACTGTGCACTGTCAATTTCAAACTGTTTGGAATCATAAAAGGGGATGGTTAACTTTTATTACCGTTTCCTCCCCTGCGCAGCCCAGCTCATACAGCCGTTGTACGCCACCAGTAACAGAGAGTTAATGGCTCTCCACCTCGCCATACGCCACTTCCAGTCCTGCCTGAAAGGGCGCATCTTCACTGCGTTTGTGGACCACAAGCCGCTAACGTACTTAACGTACTTTATCTTCCTAGAAGATAAAATAAAGCGGAATTCGGCGAATTAGCAGAAAATCACATCCCTGAGAACACGCCGCCATGAATGTTTGAAAAAGCATACAACGAGCCATTTGATTGGTCCAATCGTTTGCAACTATCCAATCGCAGGGCTGTTTACAATACAGCAGTAGCTTGAACACAACACATCTGGGTTATCGCGGGAGACGACTTCCGGGGAAGCGCCGAGTGCTTATGTAATCATGTTGATTTTCACTAAAATCGGTAACAATAAGGTACCTTACCCCCCCTAAAATTTTCTCAACGGATTTAGACGATTCACAGAAATGATCAATTTGAAAATAAATCAGCGGAAATCTGCGGATCGGCGGAAAATTGCCATCCCTGAATATTTTGTTGCACAACCTTTTGAGGCAATCAAACAATTTCTGTAACTGTCAATGAGACTTCTGCACCTCTCAGCAGATATTTTGGTCCACTCCTCATGAGCAAACTGCTCCAGTTGTCTCAGGTTTGAAGGGTGCCTTCTCCAGACGGCATGTTTCAGCTCCTTCCACAGATGTTCAATAGGATTTAGATCAGGGCTCATAGAAGGCCACTTCAGAATAGTCCAATGTTTCGCTCTTAGCCATTCTTGACTGTTTTTAGCTGTGTGTTTTGGGTCATTATCCTGTTGCAAGACCCATGACCTGCGACTGAGACCAAGCTGTCTGACACTGGGCAGCACATTTCCCTCTAGAATACCTTGATAGTCTTGAGGTTTCATTGTACGCTGCACAGATTCAAGACACCCTGTGCCAGATGCAGCAAAGCAGCCCCAGAACATAACAGAACCTCCTCCATGTTTCACAGTAGGGACAGTGTTCTTTTCTTGGTATGCTTCATTTTTGCGTCTGTGAACATAGAGCTGATGTTCCTTGCCAAAAAGTTGCAGTTTTGTCTCGTCTGTCCATAGGACATTCTCCCAGAAGCTTTGTGGCTTGTCAACATGCAGTTTGGCAAATTCCAGTCTGGCTTTTTTATCATTTGTTTTCAACAGTGGTGTCCTCCTTGGTCATCTCCCATGAAGTCCACTTTGGCTCAAACAACGACGGATGGTGCAATCTGACACTGATGTACCTTGACCTTGGAGTTCACCATGAATGTGTTTAGAGGTTGTTCTGGGCTCTTTTGTTACCCTTCGTATTATCTGTCTCCTCCTGCAGTCACGTCCAGGGAGGTTGGTTACAGTTCCGTGGATCTTAAATTTCTGAATAATATGTGCAACTGTAGTCACAGGAACATCAAGCTGCTTGGAGATGGTCTTATAGCATTTACCTTTAACATGCTTGTCTATAATTTTCTTTCTAATCCTCTGAGACAAATCTCTCCTTAGCTTCCTCTGGTCCATGTTTAGTACGGTACACACCATGTCACTAAACAGCACAGTGACTACTTGTCACCCTTTAAATAGGCCGACTGACTGATTACAAGTTTGTAAACACCTGTGATGTTAATTAGAGGACACATCTTGGTTGAACATGTCCCTATGGTCACATTATTTTCAATCTTTTCTAGGGGTACCATCATTTTTGTCCAGGCCTGTTTCATGAGTTTATTTTTTAAAGTAATTCTGTTGAACCACAATTCAAAAGCATTGTCTGATTTTCATTGGTTAATTTTCATAGAATTTTTATTTATTACCACTTTTGTCAGATTCAAGTTATTTCTGTGACCATTGTGGGTTTTTCTTTCATTAACAGAGGGGCAATTTTGTCCACGGCTGTATGTGTGAAAAAATTACCCGTCCTTGGACTGTGTCCTCAGCGGCGTGACCAGGTAGAGTGATGATTTGAGTGAAGTACGTGGCGGTAATGCACCTGTAGGCTGGTTGCCAACCGCCAATCAAATCTAAAAGAAGAAGAAGAGTAATGCCTGCCTTTGATCTTTGATGATGTCACAGCAAGTCCTATGATCGTGAGAGATGCCTGCCTTTGATCACATAGTCATAGATACTGACACACAGATTTTCTCGAATCACTCTACTATGGTGTCTATATGACGTCACACAGACATGTAGACATCATAGGAACATCATAGGCGATCCTATGATGTCATATAGACATCAAGTAGACACCGTAGGAACATCATAGGCGATCTTATGAACGTTCAGTGAGTCCTATGGTCTACATGATGTCATATAGACATCATGTAGACGTCATAGAAACATTATAGGCGATCCTATGATGTCATATAAACATCATGTAGACGCCATCGGAACATCATAGGCGATCTTATGAACTTTTAGCGAGTCCTATGGTCTATATGATGTCATATAGACATCATGTAGACATCATAGGACATGTAGACAGCATAGGGACATCACAGGCAATCCTATGATCTTTTAGCGAGTCCTATGGTCGTGACACACAGATTTCTGGAATTATATATAGAGTGGGTGCTGGATATAGAGTGATGTCTGAAGATAGAGCAGGGGGCGGTCTCAGGACACGAGCATGATTGTAGAGTGATGGAGTGATATAGAGTGATGAAGACCTGTAGGTGGTAAGGAGATGAAGATTCCTGCTGAGGAAGCTCCTGGAATTTTAAGATTTAACACTTTTAAGAAGACCAGTTGGACCATTGGCAGAGGACGGACGTCAACAGGAGGAAGGTGGAGACGGCATTTACGTCTGTATTCGGTTGGCGGTAGGAGTGATTTGTTTGTGGTGGTTAGCATAAACTACACTGACTGTAACATTATAGCATCTAGCTCTTCTTCTTCTTCTCTCGGTTACTGGCGGATAGCAAACAACTGAAAGGTGCATACCGCCACCTACTGTACAAGACAGTGTAACATTGTCATCTGAGTCTGACCCCTTAATTCTATGACTTAATCCTGGGTTATTTAAAAAATGAGAAAAGAGCCCTTCTCGTGATTCTTGTTGCCTCTCCATCTCTTATCTATTCCCAGAAGCACAGTTAAATCCCATTCCCTAACAGCCTCTCGAACTTCATTTTCCATTATCTGTCTTTCATTTCCGTATTTGATTTTTGATTTGATTTTTTGATTTTGTATACTTTATTGATCCCCAGAGGGGAAATTGAGGGCATCCACCTGGATGGATGAAGCAGCCATGGTACGGCGCTATCCCTTAACCATTCACACACACATTCACACCTAGGGCCACTTTAGAGTCTCCAATTAACCTAAGTGACAGTGAAATAAGATGTGCTCGACATTTTCTTCTACTCCACATTCTCTACATTTGTCACTTTCGCTTTTCCCCATGGTGAATAAAGTGCCGTTTAAACCTGTGTGATCCAGACTTGAGTCTTGCCATAATGATGTCTTCCCTACTTTTGGTCATGTAATTCTTTATTGCAATAGATTTTTGTATTTTGTAATACGATCTACCTTTATGATCTTCATCCCATCTTTTTTGCCATAGCTCAGTTCCTTTTTTCTTGATTACTGCTTTCCCTTCACCTTTTCCAAGAGACAATGGTTATTTCTTTTCCAAGAGCACTTTTTGCTGATTTGTCTGCACAGTCATTCCCTTTCAACAATTCCTGTGCAGGAAAGTGTTTGTATGGTTCTTAATGCTGCAAGTGAATCTGTGCACATCACCACCCAGTCCGATCTGACCTCCTCCACCCACTGCAAACTAATAATTATTGCCACCATCTCTGCTGTAAACACGGATGTATTGTTGGAGAGTCTTTTTGAGATGGTCACTTTAAACTCTGGAATGTATACTCCAACTCCAACAGAGCCCCTCTGTTCTTTGAACCATCAGTATAGAGCTGTAAGAAGTTATAGTAATTGTTCCTGAGGTAAATGCTTGTTTTAACACCAACTCATACCTGCCAACTTTTAAAACCTGAAAAGCCTAGTAGCTAGCCGGGATCCAGGGGCCGCAGGCCCCGGTAGGTCCAGGACAAAGTCCTGGTGGGGGGTTCAGGGGGGCAAAGCCCCCCGACGGCAAACAAATATTAGCATTAAATCAAGTTAAAATGTGGCTAACAACCTCATATTTCTTCAACAATCATGTTTCTATTTTCCTAAAATTGTCAATGCAGATATGCTGATGGAAAAGATCAAGGACAAACTCTATGGTAACTCTCAAGCATTGCTGTTTTCCATGGTGCATCTCTTAGCTTTCTTCAGTTGGTCTTTTGAATGGAACACACTGTGGCACTTGTCATTCTTTACCCAGGGATGTGAATTGGGGTTGGGGAAATTATCTGAAAATTTAGCAGGGGGTCTGGGTGACGCAGTCCCCCAGCGGGGTCTGGGGCAGAGCCCCGGTGGTGGTGGTGGTGGGGGGGGGGGGGGGCAAGGGGGCTTCCCCCCCGAAGCTCCTGGGTTTTTATGATTTTTAAGTACCAGAACTGTGCTTAAATGACATAAAACAAACAGCTGAATGCCACTTATTACTGTATAATATTGACTTATGTTCCAAGAAGATAACATCTCTGAACTTAGTTCAGAGATTTTTTGATCTCTTCCATTTTCTCCTTCTTTGGTGGCATTTTTACTGACCTGTTGATAGTAAAACAATCTCTGCTGGTGACGCCGATATCCGATCCGACCGACTTCGAATCCAGCTGGGCCTCAGCTAGCCCCCTCCGCTGCTAGTCCCACTGCTTACCGCCGTTGCAATTGAGCTGCTGTCCAGCCGGGGTACCGGCAGCTCCTCCACCGAGTCCCGCCGCCCACCGCCGCTGTAGTTGAACTCCGATCCTGCTCCTGTCCAGCTGGGGTCCCGGTAGATCCTCCGCTGAGCCCCGCCACCTACCGCCGTCTTCCTCAGTAGTTCCTCCGCTGAGCCCCGCCGCTATAGCTGGGGTCCGATTCTGGCTCTTATCCAGCTGGGGCCCCGGCTGCTCCTCCACTGGTCCCCGTCTCCTACCACCTACTTGAACTCCGATCCGGCTCCTGTCCAACTGTTGCCTCGGTTGGTTCCTCCGGCGAGCCCCTATCACCGGGGACGGAGTCGCATCTTTGTATCGGAGTTAGGTGCTACGACTAGCTGTGGCGTTAGCTATAGCGATAGCATTAGCTTAGCAAACGCTTCAGGTAAATTTAGATACGATTCCTAGCGATCTCATGTTTGGAACTGCTTTTGTGGTTTTTTTACGACTTAAAATTTTTGACTGAATTTTTAGTGAAAAACCGTAATTTTGATTAATAAAGCCGTAACCCGGAATGGGGTCTTGAAAACCCTAACCATTATGGCAAAACCGGAGTAGTTGGCAGGTATGCCAACTTCACTCATATGCCAATCTTTTTTCCTCATTAGCAGACTAGCGTCTACTTCTTTTCCCAGAAACAGCCAAGGGGGAACATTACTCACTGGAGTGGTGTTAGCTACATCAATAGTGTGTAGCCCATACATTCTGGCTTTTCTTTCAATTGTCCACCCAAACCCGTGCCCCTGGAAATTAGAATATTCCCAGCAGTCCTGTAGTGTTGTTTTTGAAATATTCGCTTCCTCACTTCCTTTCAGCTTGACCCAGTATGATAATGTGAGTTTATCTCTTCTCAAATCCATTGGCATTTCTCCTGCTTCTATTAAAACTGCATTGTTTGGTATTGCTTTGACGGCTCCAATGCACAGGCGAAGCGCATCTACGCTGCATTCTATTTTTTCCAGAGTCATCATTGCCGCTGCTCCATAAATCATGCATAGTCTATTGTCGATCACATTAGTGCTCTGTAAGTGTCAATTAATGCCTATTTATCTGCACCCCATTCGTGTCTAGCTACAGCTTTTATGAGATTAATGACTTTTTTGCACTTTTGTCTCCAGATTTTCAACATGAACTCTCCATGTGTATGTGTAACCACAATCCTAGATATCTGAACTCACTCACTTTCTTATTGGTTGATTACACTGGTCAACACCAAATTCATTGTCTTAAGTTTGTTTTTTTTTAGCTAATTTAGGACAATTTTGATGTGCTGAATCCAAAAATCACAATGGTTTTGCTCAATCAGGTCAACTTTTTGAACTATGGCCACATGTTTTCTTACGTTTTTGTTTACATGTACGGGTATTTTCGCTTTATATGATGCAAAATTCTTTTTTATTTCTTGAAATTCTCTGAATTTTGAACAATGATGACGTAACATTTAATTTACATGAACTTACCTTTATCAATGTCTACTATTCAATTTACAGTACAACTGCTGTACAACTGCTTATAACTTAACATAAAAACCTGACCTGATCGAGAGAAACATTTTTGGATTCAGCAGCACAAAATTGTCTTAAATCAGTTGAAAAAACACAGACAACTGACAAAAAATTTATTTTTGTTACGTTGTCTTATATAATGTTAATGGTTCTGTACCAGTTCTGCGTTGTTGTTTTTTTTTTGTGAAAGTCATATAGCAGGTTTTACTGTTTGAAAATTTAACCCCACTCATATGACCACTTTTCCACTTTCTCCATTGCTTTCCTGATGTTTTTGAACACAAATTTCTCATTTCTTCCCCTAGTCCATATGGCTCCATCATCTGCATATAGTGTTGTTTTGATGGATCCCTCTTGATCCTTAAACATGTCATTAATCATTATATTGAATAAAACAGGGCTCATCACCCTCCCCTGAGGAACACCATTTTCTATTTCAAAGTCATTAGAAACCTCTGATCCTACTTTAACCGTAATTGTCCTGTGTGTTAAAAAATCCATTATCCAATTATACATCCTACCACCAATGCCCATTTAATTCAATTTAATAAGAAGTCTATCCCTCCACAGTGAGTCATAAGCCTTTTCAATATCCAGATAAACTATAACCATTACTTCTTTCATTTTGAGAGTCTTTTCAATATCATTAATTACCCTAACTAGAGCATCCACTGTGGATCTTCCTCTTTTAAAACATTCTGATAGTTGCTGATTAATCAGTTTTGCTCTAGTACATATGACACCTTCTCCATCCATTTCCCTAAATGTGACATAAATGCTATTGGCCTGTAGTTGCCTGGATAAGCTGAATCTTTCCCTGGCTTATTAAATGGTAAAATTACAGCCTTTTTCTACCCACTTGGGATAATCCCCTCCTTCCATATTCTGTTAAACAATTTCAGCACCAGTTCCATTGATTGCATAGGCAACTGCCGGAACATAGCATAGCTTAACTGATCATATCCTGGAGCTGTGTATCCACTATCTTGCAAAGCTCTCTTAAGCTCTGACATTGTGAGCTCGAGGTCTAACGCAGTCATGTCCTCTTTCACTTCATTTTTTAAGTTTGCAATTTCTCTGAGTTTATGCTGCTTTTGCTGTCTATGACTCTCAACAAGATGGTCTCCTCTATGCACTGCTGCAAATGCTCTACCTAGGACTTCTGCCTTTTCTTTGTCTGATACAAAGATTCTCACTAAAGAATCAGATACCAGAGTCAGATCAATGCATGATAATGTGCCCCTATGCACATCCACCCTGGTACCTTCACCACTGTTGAGACAAATTAACGATCTTTCATCTTACCTCTCTTCCACATTTCCATCGTTATCTGAATGTGTGCTTCCCCACTAGCTATTATGGGCATTAAAGTCTCCACACCATGCCTCTTCCATATGGCCTTCCCCTGCCACAACACTGAAAATATCTGCTGTGAACTTCCTACATGGGTGGTAATAATTAATCAGCTTAATATTTCCTTGTCCATTTGGCCTACATGTTTCAATAACATTACACTTTATATCCTCAGGGGAGGGAATCACCCTATACGCCAGGTCATCTTTAATGAAAGTGGCACATCCTCCTCCATTTACAGTGTTAATTCTATCCTGTCTGATTGAACTGTATTCTGGAATAACAAAATCTAAGTGAGGTTGAAGCCATATCTCCTGTACACACACTGCCTGTGGAACAACTTCTAGTTCGTTAAGATGCTTCTTGAGTTCTTGTCCGTTTGCTATAAGACTCCTCGCATTCCAGTGTAGTACGTGTAGTACCATAATTAAGGTCTTGTTTCAGCATGTGCAATCTCCCCAGTTACAGCTTTCAATAAAACATGAATCTGGTCAGCTGTGATATCTGTCACATCTAGGAAGCTTCCTACTGCTTCCACAATGGTTTTGATTCTGTCACTTTTCTTCTTTAGCTGTGCTGCAACATTAATGGTGTGGCAGATAAAAGCTACAAAGTTTATCCTCTTACCTATAAATGTGTCATCATCCATTTTGCATTTGTGAACACAAACATTCCTTGCAGCAGCACGATCCTGTGCTGGTGACCAGTTGATTGCTGGGACTCCATTTGAACTGAACTTCTTTGAGGAAGGCCTGCTGCGTTTCTGACTATTCCTGCCTCTCTAACTGTCTTTAGAGCTTCCACATATAAGATTTTCTTAATTATTCTGATTTCCTGGGCTTGTCTAGCTTCCCTCTGCATAACACATCCTCCATATGCAGCACTGTGCTCATCCCTGCAGTTGCAATACTTGACTTTGGCGTCCGTTTCACATTTACCATATTCGTGCTCCCCTCCACATCTAGTGCATCTTAACTTTCCCTTACATTGCTGAGCAGTGTGACCCATCCTTTGACATTTGTAGCACCTGAGTGGCTTTGGGACATATTCTCTGACACTGTAATACATGTATCCTATTAGGGCTGATTTAGGGAGTGTTTTCTCCAACTGAATCATGACAGACAGTGTGTCCTTCAGTGAACCTTCTCTTTTCCTCTTAAGCCTTTTCACATCCTTCATCTTTCCTCCTTGGATCTCGTTTTTCACTTCTTCCATAGACATGCTCAAAGGGACACCTGATATAGCTCCCCTCAAGTTAGCTGTCACACCAGCAACATGCACCTTCATTTGTTCTCCATTTAGACATGTCATTGCCAGTATTTTCTCTTGCTGTTGTTTACTTGTGGCATGAATTAACAGCCGGTTATTATTCAAGAACTTTGCAAACTTAACTCTCCCAATTTCTTTCTCAATTGCTTTTGTTAGCTTAACCGGGTGATAGTGCCCCCCACCCTGATTGAACTCAATAACAACCTTCCAGTCATTCCCTACATCCTCAAACCGCCATCCATTTTGGCTAGTTCGTGTTTTCTTCGCATTGTTACTTCCTCCCGCATCACTCTCATGTGACCCGCTTCTAGGTCTTGTTGCCCCCCTAGCTGCTCTTTTCTGGCCCCCAGGCCTGGATAGTGTCCAGCCCACCTCATCTTTATCATACCTGATGGAGCTAGATGCCATAATGTTACAGACAGCGTGCAGTTTTTGCTATCCGCCACAAACAAATCAATCCTACCGCCAGCCGAACACAGACATAAATGCAGTCTCAACCTCCTTCTTCTTCTTCTTCTTCTTCAAACAGTCCAACTCGATCAGCTCTCCTTCATTCAGGTCCTGGCCTATGGCATCTAGCTCTGATGGGCTCGATAAAGATGAGATGGATTGGACACTACCCAGGTCTGGGAGGCGGAAAAGAACAGCTAGGGGGGCATCAAGAGGTAGAAGCGGGTCAGATGAAAGTGACGCGGGAGGAAGTAACAGTGCGAAGAAAACAAGAACTAGCCAACATGGATGGCAGTTTGATGATGTCGGGAATGAGTGGAAGGTTGTCATTGAGTTCAATCAGGGTGGGGGGCACTATCACCCTGTTAAGCTAACAAAAGCAATTGAGAAAGAAATTGAGAGAGACTCTCCCAATTTCTTTCTCAATTGCTTTTGTTAGCAATTGGGAGAGCAATTGGGAGAGTCTCTCAATTTCTTTCTCAATTGCTTTTGTTAGCAATTGGGAGAGCAATTGGAAGAGTCTCTCCCAATTGGTTAGCAATTGGAAGAGACTCTCCCAATTTCTTTCTCAATTGCTTTTGTTAGCTTAACAGGGTGATAGTGCCCCCCACCCTGATTGAAGTCAATGACAAACCTTCCACTCATTCCCAACATCATCAAACTGCCATCCATGTTGGCTAGTTCGTGTTTTCTTTGCATTGTTACTTTCTCCCGCGTCACTCTCACCTAACCCGCTTCTACCTCTTGATGGCCCCCTAGTGTTAATTCATGCATCAAGTTAACAACAGCAAGAGAAAATACTGGCAATGACGTGTCTAAATGGAGAACAAATGAAGGCACATGTTCCTGGTGCAACGGCAAACTTGAGGGGAGTTATATCAGATGTCTCTTTGAGCATGTCTATGGAAGAAGTGAAAAACAAGATCCAAGGAGGAAAGGTGAAGGATGTGAAAAGGCTAAAGAGTAAAAGAGAAGGTTCACTGAAAGATACACTGTAATGATTCAGTTTGAGGAAACACTTCCTAATTCAGTCCAAATAGGATACCTATATTACAGTGTCAGAGAATACATCCCAAAGCCACTCAGGTGCTCCAAATGTCAAAGGATGGGTCACACTGCTCAGCAATGTAAGGGAAAGTTAAGATGCGCTAGATGTGGAGGGGAGCACGAATATGGTAAATGTGAAAAGGATGCCAAAGTAAAGTGTTGCAACTGCAGGGGTGACCACAGTGCTGCATATGGAGGATGTGTTGTGCAGAGAGAAGCTATACAAGCCCAGGAAATCAGAATAAGTAAGAAAATCTCGTATGTGGAAGCTCTAAAGACAGAGAGGCAGGAACGGCCAGAAACATAACAGGCCTTCCTCAAAGAAGTTCACCTCAAAGGGAAGAACAGCCATCAACAAATCCCACACAAGCACAAGATCATGCCGATGCAAGGAATTTTTGTGTTCACAAATGCAAAATGGATGATGACACATTGATAGTTAAGAGGACAAACTTTGTAGCTTTTATCTGCCACACCATTAATGTTGCAGCACAGCTAAAGAAGAAAAGTGACAGAATCAAAACCACTGTGGAAATAGCAGGAAGATTCCTAGAGGTGAAAGATATCAAAGCTGACCCGATTCATGTTTATTGAAAGCTGAAACAGATGATGAAACTTAATATCTGAATTATGGTACTACACATACTACAGTGGAATGCGAGGAGTCTTACAGCAAACGGACAAGAACTCAAGAAGTATCTTTATGAACTACTAGTTGTTCCAGAGGTACTGTGTATACAGGAGACATGGCTTCAACCTCACTTAGATTTTGCGATTCCAGGATATAGTTCATCAGATAGGATAAAAGTAACAGTGTAAATGGAGGAGGATGTGCCACTTTCATTAAAGATGGCCTGGCATAGAGGGCAATTCCCTCCCCTGAGGATATAGAGTGTAATATTATTGAAATATGTAGGCCAAATGGACAAGGAAATATTAAGCTGATTAATTATTACAACCCATGTACGAAGTTAACAACAGATACTTTCAGTGTTATGGCAGGGGAAGGCCATATGATAGAGGTATGGTGTGGAGACTTAAATGCTCATAATAGCTTGTGGGGAAACACACATACAGATAACAATGGAAATGTTGTGGAAGAGATGTAAGATGAAAGATCGTTAATTTGTCTCAACAGTGGTGAAGGTACCAGGTGGATGTGCATAGGGGCACATTATCATGTATTGACCTGACTCTGGTATTTGATTCTTTAGTGAGCGTCTGTGAATGGACGGTTATGAACAGTACAACTATGGGAAGTGATCACTTCCCAATACTTACAGTTAATTATATATATATATGACATATATATATGTCTTGACATATATATATGTCTTGTATATATAGTTCATTAAAACTGAACTATATATACAAGAGGGAAGCTGTTTTACAAGATGGTGTTTTGACAAGGCACATTGGGAAAAATTTAGGCAATCCTGTGTACATTGTGTCATCTGGTAACATTAGAAGGTGGCATAGAAGAGTGTTCAAGACAGGTAGCCAATCATATTCTGAAAGATGCAATAGCAAGTATACCTAAGAAAACAACAGAGGGTAGGAAGAAGGTTGTACCCTGGTGGAATGACTAGTGTAGTATTGCAGTAAAAGAGTGAAACAGGCATTCAGAGAGCTGAGGAAGAATATGAATAGTGAAAATTTAATAGATTATAAAAAGAAAAGGGCAGTAGCTTGAAGGATTATTAAAAACAGGAAAAGGTCAACTTGGAGAGAATTTTGTTCCACTCTTGGTAGGAAAACAGAACTAGGTGATGTCTGGGGTACGTTTAAAAAAACGAGTGGGAACAGGGTGTCAGTTAAAGTCCCAGCTCTAGTGGATGGGGACAAGATGGCTGTATCAGACAAAGAAAAGGCAGAAGTCCTAGGTAGAGCATTTGCTACAGTGCATAGAGGAAAACATCTTGGTGATGATCTTGGTGAACATCTTTTTTTTCTGTGTAATCACAATTTGGCTCATTCGAGCTTTATATGAGCTTATACTGTAGAAGTTACGGAAAAACTCCGCCTTCACATTAAAACTCCACTTTCACATTAAAAGATCCAATTTTCTGTGTGAGACCAACAACTAACATCACCACACAGGCCCCCCCAGAACACACAAATAACAACATAAATAAACCTGCTGACAAAAAACAAACAAACAGCATGAACAAAAATCCATCAGAAAATAACTCAAGAGAACCTCTTAGGCAACCTAATTACCCTGCCCCGACGACTGCACTGCACAGTCCTAGTGGGCACAACTGTAACTGGAGCAGAAACAACCTCAGGCGCAGGGTTGGGAGGGCGCCCCCGCCGAGCCGGGCGGGCTAACTCAACCTCATCGTCACAAAGAACATGCGCAGGCTTCAAACGATCCACCGAAATCCGATCCTGACCAGTCCCCAACTCAACCAAAAAAATCCTTATGGCCTGTTTCTAACACCCGAAAAGGGCCATCATAAGGTGCCTGCAGGGGAGAACGATGGGCATCGTGCCGGACAAAAACATATTTAGCCGACCTAAGGCTGTCAGGGACGTAGGACTGAGGAAGGCAGTGGTGCGCAGCCACAGGAACAAAAGCCCTAACTTCCTCTCGACACTTAGGCCTCTTAACCATACTGGGACCTAACCCTGGACTGGTAGGAAGAAACTCCCCTGGAACCCTCAAGGTCTGGCCAAGGACCAACTCAGCAGAAGAGGAATGCAGGTCTTCTTTGGGGGCTGAACGCAAACCCAACAAAACCCACGATAATCTATCCACCCATCCACTATCCACTAATGACGCGTGAAGGGCCGCTTTCATAGTCCGATGAAACCGCTCGCATAGCCCATTAGCTTGTGGATGGTATGCTGTGGTCCGATGGAGTTTAACCCCCAAACTACCAGCTACTTCATTCCAAAGTGCAGAGGTAAATTGCGGGCCCCTGTCAGAGGTAACGTCCAAGGGGACACCAAAACGGGACACCCAAGAGGAGATAAATGCCCGGGCAACATCAGATGCTGTAGTTGATGTCAGGGGAACCACCTCCAGCCACTGCGTAGTCCGGTCCACCATAGTGAAGAGGTGAGTAAAACCACGAGACGGAGGAAGAGGTCCAACCAGGTCCACCTGCACATGATCAAAACGTCACTCCGGCATCCAAAAAGGCTCCAATGGAGCCTTTATGTGGCGCTGCACCTTAGCACGCTGGCACGCCACACAGGTTGTCGTCCAAGTCTTCACATCCTTTCTAAGACCCGGCCATACAAACTTGGCGCTCACCAACTTGACCGAAGCCTTAACCCCAGGATGCGACAAAGAATGAACAGCGTCAAAAACACGACGACGCCAAGCCACAGGCACCAGAGGTCGTGGTTTTCCCAGTGTAGTATCACACAGAAGAGTGGCGCCACTGTCTTGAAAGCAGACATCCTCCAACTGCAAACTGGACTCCGTGGAACGAAGCACCTGCACCTCCGGGTCCAACAACTGATCAGCAGCCATCTCAGCATAGTCCATGCCCAAATGAACAGCAGCAACTGGTGCACAAGAAAGACAGTCCGCCACCAAGTTGGTCTTACCAGCCACATGCTGAATGTCTGTAGTAAACTCGGAAATAGCCGAAAGCTGCCATTGTTGCCGAGCTGACCAAGGTTCAGTGGACTTGGCCATGGCAAACGTGAGAGGTTTATGGTCCACAAAAGCGGTGAATTTACGGCCCTCCAAAAGAAACCTGAAATGCCTTGTCGCCAAGAAAAGGGCCAGCAGCTCCCTGTCAAAGGTGCTGTACTTCCTTTCTGACTCGCGTAACTGTCTACTAAAAAAGGCCAGGGGTTCCCAGGAATTGCCCACCCACTGCTCACAAACTGCTCCGACAGCATAATCAGATGCGTCGGTGGTAAGAGCAATGGCGGCCGTGGAATCTGGATGAGCCAACAAGGCAGCATCCGCCAGTGCAGCTTTAGCCCCGTCAAAAGCACATAACCTCTCATGAGTCCACTCAATGTCCTGATTACCCCTCTTACCCTTCAAGGCCTCATATAGCGGACGCATAATATGGGCAGCATGAGGTATAAAACGGTTGTAAAAATTGACCATGCCCAAAAACTGCTGCAGGGGCTTGACAGAGGAGGGGCGTGGAAAAGCTAAAACTGCTTTGACTTTAGCCGGGAGGGGCACGGCACCCTGCTGGGATACCTTGTGCCCCAAAAACTTAAGTTCTGAGAGCCCAAACTGACACTTCACGGGGTTCACTATCAGTCCATGGTCACAGAGGCGTCTGAAGAGCTGGCGAAGGTGCAACACATGTTCCTCCACCGAAGCGCTTGCCACCAGTATATCGTCCAGGTATACAAACAAAAAAGGCATGTCCCGCAACACAGAGTCCATAAGCCTTTGAAACGTCTGTGCAGCACCCTTAAGGCCATGGCTGTGGCGGCAGTGGCTCAGGAGGTAGAGCAGGTTGTCCAATAACCACATGGTTGGCGGTTCAAATCCCGCTCTCCCCAGATATCCTGCCGTTGTGTCCCTGGGCAAGACACTTTACCCCAATTGCTCCTGGTGGGTCTGGAAGCGCCATGTTAGGCAGCATGCCACCATCAGTGTGTGAATGTGTGTGTGAATGGGTGGATTGCAGGATCTGTAAAGCGCTTTGGTCATCAAGAGATGAGAATAAAAGTGCTATATAAGTGAATGCCATTTACCATTTACCATTTAAGGCCGAACGGCATCCTCAAGAACTCGAACAGTCCAAATGGAGTGATCACTGCTGTCTTGGAGACGTCCTGGGGATGGACAGGCACCTGATGATAACCACGCACTAAATCCACTTTAGAAAAAATGACTGTCCCTGCCAGACGTGAAGAAAAATCCTGGATATGGGGGACTGGGTACCTGTCGTTGGTAGTAGCGTTGTTAAGGCGCCTAAAATCTCCACAAGGGCGCCAACCCCCATCTGACTTAGGGACCATGTGGAGGGGAGAAGCCCACGGACTGTTGGAACGGCGCACAATACCCAGCCGCTCCATATTGGCAAACTCATCTCTAGCGATGGTCAACTTAGCAGCATCCAGACGGCGTGCGCGAGCAAAAACAGGTGGACCCACAGTAGTAATATAATGCTCAACCCCATGTTTAACTACTGCCGCAGAAAATGTAGGCACAGTGAGGGCAGGAAACTCAGAGAGAAGGCGCTGGTATCTGTCTCCTGAGGCGAGCATGTTAGCAAGCAGTGGACCAGCCCCACCCAGTGTACATGGATAAGAATCAAAAGACACAGCATCAATCAAACATCTGTTAGCTACGTCAACCAACAGTCTGTAAGCACACAAAAAATCTGCGCCAAGAATAGGAACTGCTACAGATGCTACCACAAAGTCCCAACTAAATTCACGGCCATTAAAACACACAGTAATGAGCCTGGTGCCAAAGGTGCGAATAGGAGTACCATTAGCAGCGTCCAGTGGAGGTCCATGTTCATATTCCATGACGTCAGCCGAAGAGGGGGTAACGATGCTCCGCTGCGCTCCCGAATCCACCAAAAAACGACGTCCAGCTGCGCAGTCCTCAATAAAAAGCAGCTTATTGCTGGTGCCGGTGCACGCAGCTGCTAGCGAGCACCAGCCTTCTCGTTTCCCTGTGGCTGGAAAGAGCACGGTGGAATACAGCGCCGAGCCTTCGGTCCAAAACGGCGGTGACAAAAACACAGGCTGCTCTCTTTCTTACGGCGATCCGATACTGCGGCCACACCCACCGAGACTTCTCCATCAGACTGCCCAGGCAGCAATGCATGCACCGACAAATGACGAGAAGCCAGCCAAAGCCTGTCCGCTTCTTCAGCCAAACCCCGATAATCCTTAGTACGAATGAGGGGCGAGCTGGCCAGGACAGTGCGCACTGGAGACGGAAGCTGACGCAGAAACAGGTGGGTAAACAGAAATAAACTGTCTCCTGAACCAAGAAGTGCCAACATATTCTCCATCAGCTCAGAAGGTTTGCTGTCCCCCAAACCAGTCATAGACAGAAGACGATCAGCTCGCTCTATATCAGAGAGTTGGCACAGCTGCAGAAGAGCCCTCTTCAGAGTGACGTACCTGTCAGCGTGAGGCGGGTCCCGGAGCAGTCCCATCAAACGGCGAGTAGTGGCAGAATCCAAAGCTGCGACAACATGGAAATACTTCGTGTCATCTGTGGTTATTCCGCGCAGATGGAACTGAGCCTCGACATGCTGAAACCAGGGCTCCGGGTCGTGCTGCCAAAAGTCCGGTAATTTAACGGTAGCCGCAAAAACAGCCGGTGCGGGAGCCGCAGCGGATACAGACGCCATGGCAGCGATATCAGAAGAGGTCGCTTGATCAAACATTCTTCAAACGTCAGGGTCACCAATGTAGAAGTTACAGAAAAACAGACAGGATACGCATAAGTCTGTCTGGAAAAACTTTATTTACATTTTTGTACTTCCTGCTTTTATCTCCGTCCAAAACGGAAAAACTCCGCCTTCATATTAAAACTCCACCTTCACATTAAAAGATCCAATTTTGTGTGTGAGACCAACAACTAACATCACCACAATACGAGCGTTATTTTGATAACTATGTTTTTTCTCTCTGCCTACTGTGTTCTTCTCCCTCCCCCTTCCCCTCTTCACCCTCCACTGTATGACAGGCGCCTTGTCATGGCAGCCGCGTCATTGGGATGCGCCTATCGTGCGCGTCCAATGTCAAGTCAAATTCCTCGTATGTTTACTAACTAACTAACTAACCTGCACTTATATAGCGCTTTTCTAGTCACAAATTTACTTGTAAACGTGCTTGGCAATAAAGCTCATTCTGATTCTGAGAGTCATAGACAGCAAAGGGAGCATAAACTCTGAGAAAATGCAAACTTAAAAAAGGAAGTGAAAGAAGATGTGACTGCATTAGACCTCGAGCTCACAATGTCGCAGCTTAAGAGAGCTTTGCAAGACAGTGGATACACAGCTCCAGGATATGATCAGTTAAGCTATGCTATGTTCCGGCAGTTGCCTATGCAATCAATGGAACTGGTGCAGAAATTGTTTAACAGAATATTGAAGGAGGGGGTTATCCCAAGTGGGTGGAAAAAGGCTGTAATTTTACCATTTAATAAGCCAGGGAAAGATCCAGCTTATCCAGGCAACTACAGGCCAATCGCATTAACGTCACACTTAGGGAAATGGATGGAGAAGGTGTTATTTTACAGACTCTCATATGTACTAGAGCAAAGACGATTAATCAACAACTATCAGAATAGTCTTAGAAGAGGAAGATCCACAGTGGATGCTCTAGTTAGGGTAAGTAATGATATTGAAAAGTCTATCAAAATGAAAGAAGTAATGGTTATAGTTTATCTGGATATTGAAAAGGCTTATGACTCACTGTGGAGGGATGGACTTCTTATCAAATTGAATAAAATGGGCATTGGTGGTAGGATGTATAATTGGATCATGGATTTTTTTTTTAACACACAGGACAATTACGGTTAAAGTAGGATCAGAAGTTTCTGATGACTTTGAAATAGAAAATGGTGTTCTTCAGGGGAGTGTGATAAGCCCAGTTTTATTCAACAGAATGATTAATGACATGTTTGAGGATCAAGAGGGATCCATCAGAACAGCACTATATGCAGATGATGGAGCCGTATGGACAAGGGGAAGAAATGAGAAATTTGTGTTCAAAAACATCAGGAAAGCAATGGAGAAAGTGGAAAAGTGGACATATGAGTGGGGATTTAAATTTTCAAACAATAAAACCTGCTATATGATTTTCACAAAAAAAAAAACACAGAACTGGTACAGAACCACTAACATTATATAATCAACCAATAGAGAAAGTGAGTGAGTTCAAATATCTAGGATTGTGGTTTGATAGTGCATACACATGGAGAGTTCATGTTGAAAATCTGGAGACAAGTGCAAAAAAGTCATTAATCTCATACAAATTGTAGCTGGACACGAATGGGGTGCAGATAAACAGGCATTAATTGACATTTACAGAGCACTAATGAGATCGACAATAGACTATGGATGCATGATTTATGGAGCAGCAGCAAAGACGCCTCTGGAAAAAATATGACAGAATGCAGCATAGAGCGCTTTGCCAGTGCATTGGAGCCGTCAAAACAACACCAAACAATGCAGTTTTAATAGAAGCAGGAGAAATGCCAATGGATTTGAGAAGAGATAAACTCGCATTACCATACTGGGTCAAGCTGAAAGGAAGTGAGGAAGCAAATATCTCAAAAACAACACTACGGACTTCCGGTCTGGACGCCATGGCGACTGCAGCTTAACACTGAAGCTCTCAGACCCAATCCAGGATAACACCTTGAAAATCAAACTTAACAGATTTTTGGAGGAGTGAAAATCAAAAGACAAAATCATCATGTCTAAAGGAAAACAGAAGAAACTGAAATTCTCCAGGCCAGGACACGTATCGGCCGGAGAATCTGAACTGGAAGATCTCCGTTCAGAAGACGAGGAACTGGTGATAGCTAACAAAAGGGTTAGCCTGAAATCACTATTTGAGGAGCTACGACGATTTCGCCGAGAAGTTACGGCCGAATTTCGGGAATTCAGAGAAGAATTGAAAAGGACAAACAGCAGAGTGGACCAGGCCGAGAACCGAATCTTGGAAACAGAAGATCGAATAAAAGTGCTCGAAGATTATGTGCTGGACCTACGCAAAAGACAAGCAGCTATAGAGGCTAAGCTAACCGACCAAGAAGGAAAACAAAGAAGAGACAACATAAGAATTCATGGTCTGATAGAAGGAACCGAAAATGGTTTTAACTCAATGGCAGAATGCGTGGAATCCTTACTAAGAGAGAAATTGGATATTCCACAAACCACCGACTTGAAGATAGAAAAGGCACATCGTTCATTAGCCGCTAGGCCGGCGGCGGAAGCGCCCCCACGTTCGGTGTTGGTAAGATTTTCCAATTTCAAAATAAAACAAGAGGTTGTAAGACTGGCCTGGCAGAAAAAAGGATTTATGCACCAGGAGAGAAAAGTCTACGTGGAACACGATTACGCCCCGGAGGTCCTTAAAAAGCGCAGGGAATACAATGACGCGAAAAAGGTGTTAAGAGAGAAGAAATTGCGCTTTCAGACACCATTTCCTGCGAAGTTAAGGGTCTTCTACGGCGATGAAACGTGTCTCTATAATTCGGCGGAAGAAGCAACAGCTGACATGGCGAAAAGAGGGCTCCCGGTAACGGTATTTAAACCCGCAGCAGACCCGAGTGAGAAGATCAAAGCGCAAACATGGACAACACAAAGACCCTCAAAATCCACGGACCAGCAGCGGGAAACCCAGCACCAGAGCGTCGCGGATAAACTATCCGTTTTCAGGTTGGAATAGCGACCTTTTTTTTTTTTTTTTTTTTTCCTTTCCTTTCTCTTGAATCAATCCGCACATCCAACCCCCCTCATACAAGGTAACAAACTTTAAAGGAGATGCATATTCAGCATGTGGTAAAACATTTCATGGAACAATCATATTATTTGAAACAAATAAATCTTTGTAATAAAAAAAAAAAAAACTTGTTAAAATAGAAATGTGACAATAATCCACATGTTCTCCTCATACTAACAAATACTGTTTTTGCGTGAATGTTTGATGTGATGGGGGTGGGAAGGTGCACACAATTTCACAGGGTTTAGGCATAAAAGGAAAAAAAAAATCATTACAAGTTTGGATTGGGTTCTGAAACTCACGTTAAAAGCATGGGACTACTTTCAGTGGTAAGAGAGGGCCCTCAACACGTAACAGAGTTTGAGGAATTTCCCTCAGGGCCTTCACTCCATCAAGGCTCTTACAGGGTCTTTAAAAAGACCTCAGCTCAGGAAGTTCTTATGACAGCTTTTTGTTTTAAAGTTTTTTACACTATGTTCTTAATGTTTTTCTTGTTTTTAATGTTCTTTCAGTTTCTGAGTAGCACAAAAGAGGGCCACCACACAGTTATACTAAACAAAACAACACAATGGAGAAACAGGGTGTAACCAAAATAATTTCATATAATGTAAAAGGAATCCTGAATCCAGTTAAAAGATCCAAGATTCTAGGCAAAATGAAAAAAGACAAAGCAGGAATAATATTTTTACAAGAAACCCACCTAACAGACGTGGAACACAATAAACTCAGTGGACAAGGGTTTAAAATGATCTCTTCATCTTCATATAAATCAGGGAGGAGGAGGGGAGTAGCGACATTGATATCAACCAAAATTACATTTGAAAAAAAATCAGAACACAAAGATAAAGAAGGGAGATACAGTTTGGTAACTGGGCGGCTAGAGGGAGAAGATATCACCCTGCTGAATGTGTATGCTCCCCCAGGGGCTAACTGGAAATTTTATAAAAATGTATTCGACCTAATGATAACTAAAGCTCAAGGTTTAGTGATATGTGGTGGGGACTTCAATCTTAGACTGAATCCATACTGGGATGCTTCTGGTAATTCCCCACATCAAAATAACACCCAAAACAGGAAGACTTGGATGCTACTAAAAGAATTGGGAATCTGTGACGTGTGGAGGGAACTCAACCCCAGTGTAAAAGACTATACATTTTACTCAACTCCACATTCATCTTACTCAAGGATTGACTATTTTTTTATGTTTAATAGAGACATTGGAAGAGTAAAAACATGTAAAATAGGACTGATGGATCTCTCCGACCACAGTCCGATCTACATGGACTTAAATATCCAAAAATACACAAATAATACATTTTCTTGGAGGTTAAATTCAAATGTCCTGAAAGGACCATTGAAAGATGAATTGGAATCAGATATTCTCAGATATTTGGAAGATAACGATAATGGAGAAGTATCCCCTTTAATACTGTGGGATGCATGCAAAGCTGTAATAAGAGGAAAGATTATTGCAAAACTGGCAACCCAAAAGAAACTAAGACAAGAAAAACTATCCACATTAGAGTCAGAACTTAGGAACCTAGAAAAAGAACACAAAGGCAACACTCATTCTACTGACTCGCTCAAGATTAAGGAAATTAAAAACCAAATAAATGAGATCTACACAATAGAAATCCAGAAGAAACTTACATTTCTGAAACAAAAATACTATGAAGCAGGCAGTAAATCGGCAAAATTGCTAGCCTATAAATTGAGGAAACATCAAACAGAAAGAGCAAACTACAAAATCAGAGACCCAGTATCAAAGGAAATAAAATTCAGAATTCAGGATATTCTTAAAAACTTCGAGAATTACTATAAGAACTTATACTCCCACAAAAAACATAAAAACGCATCCGAGGCATTCCTAAACACATTAAACCTTCCCCAACTTACGGAGTCACAAAATAAAACACTACTGTCAGAAATACATCCTAAAGAATTGGAAAAAGCAATTATGAAACTTAAAGCTAACAAATCCCCAGGAGCTGATGGCTATACAGCAGAGTGGTACAAAACCTTTAAACAGCAACTATCTCCTCTCCTCCTGAAAACATTTAATTATGTCCTCCACACAGGGGAAATCCCCCCCTCCTGGAGAGAAGGGGTCATTGCAGTTATACCTAAACCTGAAAAGGATAAACTAGAGTGCTCCAACTACAGACCAATCAGTGCACTAAATCAGGACTATAAGCTTTTTACCATTATCCTTGCCAAAAGGTTAGAAAATATACTGACAGACCTAATTCATTTAGACCAAACAGGTTTTATAAGACAAAGACAGACACAAGACAACATTCGACGCACTTTACACATAATTCATCATATAAAAAAATATAACTTAAATGCAGTCATACTGGGATTAGATGCTGAAAAAGCATTCGATTCGGTTGACTGGTCTTTTCTATATAGAATCTTATCCAGTTTCAATTTTCATAACAACTTCATTAGAACTATACAGGCATTATATAAAAAACCAACAGCTAAAATAAGGATTAACGGTAATTTATCATCATCTTTTGAACTGGAAAGAGGATGTCGTCAGGGCTGCCCCTTGTCTCCACTGCTCTTTGCAAGCTTCATAGAACCTCTGAGCCAATGGATAAGACAAAACCAAAAAATTCAAGGTATTACACTTGGTCAGAAGGAACATAAAATAGCACTCTTTGCTGATGACATTTTAATATACCTAGGGCAGCCGGACACTTCTTTACCAGAACTAACCTCAGTTTTTTCAGAGTATGGAGATTTATCGGGGTACAAATTAAACATGCATAAAACCCAAGTTTTAACATTCAACTATGACCCAAATCATTATTCACTAAGCAAACTCAAAACTAACTGGGAGTCGGAATCTATGAAATATCTGGGGGTCAATATCCCGAAACAACTCAACAAAATTATATCACTAAACTATGATCCACTGGTGACAAAAATAAAATCTGACCTAGCAAGATGGAATATGATACCATTCTTGGGTACTGCACAAAGAATTGAAGCAGTCAAAATGAATATACTTCCACGTCTTCTATACCTTTTCCAAACAATACCGGTAGAACCTCCCAAAAAAACATGGCAGGAGCTGGACAGAAGGATCTCAAGATTCATATGGCAGGGCAAGAGACCTAGAATCAGATATAGAACCCTACAGCTAAACAAAGACAAAGGTGGGCTCGCGCTGCCAAATATCAGGGACTACTTTAAAGCCGCACAAATTAAAACTTTAGTAGAAATATGTAACCCAGTCTACACTGCACAATGGAAGGAGATCGAATGCCAAATAACAAGTGACATCCCCCTACAGGCGATAATAGGGAACAATGCCTTACCTAAGCTTTTGAATAACACTAACCCGTGGATAGAGACCCCGCTAAAAATTTGGTTTAAGATAGTCAGAGAGAATCAAACTAAAGAGCCCTATCGACTTCTGCAATGGATCGCCTATGATCAGGACTTTACTCCTAATAAAACAGACACCAGATTTAAAAAGTGGAAGGAGAAAGGGCTGATAAAATATTACGATTTTTTTAAAGGGCAAATCTTAAGAAGTTTTGAAGATTTGAAAAAACAAGGCCTAATAAATCAAGACCTTTACAGGTTCTTCCAGCTTAGACACCACATAAACAATATACTTAAAAAGGAGGTTTTGGAAAGGGCCCAGTCAGGTGTTCTGAAGGTCTTCTTAATGGCATATAAAGGGATCCCAGGGATCAGATACATTTCTAAAATATACCAAGGTCTTCAAGACTTAAAAGGAGACAACACATCTTATATAAAAGAGAGATGGGAAAAAGAGGGGAATTTCACTTTACAACTGGAAATATGGGAAAAGCTAAATAAACAGCAATGGAAAAGTACCTCATCCCTGCAGTGGAGAGAATTTGGATGGAAAAACTTGGCAAGATTTTTCAGAACACCTGCACAAAACAAATTTACCCATAAGGGATTGAACTGTTGGCGCTTGTGTGGTGAAAAGACTGCAAATCATTTTCATGTGTTTTGGTCATGCCCAGTTATCCACCAATATTGGACCAAGGTACAGACAATATTGGGGAAAATATTCAAAATTACAGTTCCCTTTTCTTTTGTAACTTTGTACTTGGGTTTACTACCGGACTCACTGGAAAGACGAGGAGAAAAATACTTATTCAATGTTTTAATATTGGCAAGCAAAAAAGCTCTAACTAAAAAATGGATGTTGAAGGACTGTCCTACACCTGAAGATTGGACTAACGTGATCCAAGACATTTACTCGATGGAAAAGTTGACATTCCCACTGAGACAGGACATGGATGGGTTCATGAACTTTTGGCAACCCTGGACCGCATATGTGTCTTCCATTAGATCTAATCTTTGACAAATACCATTTCAATAATGGTTCCGCTCTTTGTTCCAATGCTACTCAGATGCTCTTTTATCTTTATTTACTTACTTTTTCTTTTTGTTTGTTTTTTACTGGTTTGTTTGTTTTTTTTATTTGTTTTTTGTTTTTTTTTCTCTTTAATTTCACTTTTTCTTTCACTTTAAAAAAAAAAAGGGGGTGTTGTAAGAATTAATCTTCCAATGTTGTCAGATATCAGAAAATAAGGGAACATGTGATGAAAATGTAAACAATGCATTGCTGTAACGACCTGTATACCCTTCACAAAAACTTAAATTAAAAAAAAAAAAAAAAAAAAAAAAAAAACTGCTGGGAGTATTCTAACTTCCAGGGACACGGGTTTGGGTGGACAATTGAAAGAAAAGCCAGAATGTATGAACTACACACGATTGATATAGCTAACACCACTCCCGTGAGTAATGTTCCCCCTTGGCTGTTTCCGGGAAAAGAAGTAGGCATTAGTCTGCTAATGAGTAAAAAAGATTGGCATATGAGTGAAGTTGGTGTTAAAACAAGCATTTACCTCAGGAACAATTACTATAACTACTTATAGCTCTATACTGATGGTTCAAAGAACAAAGAGGGCTCTGTTGGAGTTGGAGTATACATTCCGGAGTTTAAAGTGACCATCTCAAAAAGACTCTCCAACAATACATCCGTGTTTACAGCAGAGATGGTGGCAATAATTACTGGTTTGCAGTGGGTGGAGGAGGTCAGACCGGACCGGGTGGTGGTGTGCACAGATTCACTTGCATCTTTAAAAACCATACAGACACTAAAATCTACATGGGAAGACTTGGTAATTGAGCTATATCACAGTTTATTTAGGGTACACAGGGGTGGTGGAGAAGTTCAGTTTTGTTGGGTTCCTGCACATGAAGGTTTGAAAGGGAATGACTGTGCAGACAAATTAGCAAAAGGTGCACTTGGGAAAGAAATAACTATACCATTGTCTCTTGGAAAGGGTGAAGGGAAAGTAGTAATCAAGAAAAAAAGGAACTGAACTATGGCAAAAAAGATGGGATGAAGCTCATAAAGGTAGATCGTATTACAAAATACAAAAATCTATTGCAATAAAGAATTTCATAACAACCAAAAGGAGGGAAGACATCATTATGGCAAGACTCAGACTGGATCATACAGGTTTAAATGGCACTTGGGGAAAAGCGAAAGTGACAAATGTCGAGAATGTGGAGTAAAAGAAAATGTTGAACACATCTGATTTCACTGTCACAAGTATGGAAATGAAAGAGAAAGAATGAAAAATGAAGTTCGAGAGGCCGTTAGGGAATGGGATTTAACTGGGATTCTGGGAACAGATGGAGAGGCACTAAGAATCACGAGAAGGGCTCTTTTCCTCTTTTTTTTATAAATAACAGAGGATTAAGTCATAGACTTTAGGGGTCGGGCTCAAATGACATAATGTTACACACTTTTGTACAGTAGGTGGCGGTATGCACCTGTCAGTTGAAGAAGAAGAACTGTAAGCCGGTTGCCAATCGCCAATCTAAAAGAAGAAGAAGGAGTTTTCTTATGACAGAGTCCCTTATACGGAGATATAGAGTGATGATAATCAAGTCAGTGGCGGTAATGCACCTGTAGGCTGGTTGCCAACTGCCAATCAAATCTAAAAGAAGAAGTTTTCTTATCTTTTTAACTTCCTGCTTGTTTCAGGGACAACAGATTTTGAAATTGGACCTGAACTGCTTTTTATACGTGCTGTTTTTTCTTTTAAATCTTCTTGCCTGCATCAGGGACTACATTTGGAAATTATTGAGAATGCTATAAGCTGGTACATAGCATCTTTAACCTGTGTTTAATGTTTTTCTGTACATGGTCCCTGACAAACTAATAAACTATAACAATAACTACTGTGTCAAGCCACTCCTGAACCAGAGACAGCATCATGAATGTCTTACCTGGGCTAAGGAGAAAACAGATTGGACTGTTGCTCAGTGGTCCAAAGTCCTATTTTTCAGATGAGAGTAAAATTTTGCATTTCATTTGGAAATCAAGGTCCCACAGTCTGGAGGAAGAGTTGAGAGGCACATAATCCAAGTTGCTTGAGGTCCAGTGTGAAGTCTCCACAGTCAGTGATGATTTGGAGAGCCACAACATCTGCTGGTGTTGGTCCACTGTTTTTTATCAAGTCCAAAGTTAGCACAGCCATCTACCAGGAAATTTTAGAGCACTTCATGCTTCCCTTTGCTGGCAAGATCTATGGAGATGCTGATTTAACCTTCCAGCAGGACTTGGCACCTACCCACACTGCCAAAAGTACCAAAACCTGGTTTAATGACCATGGTATCACTGTGCTTGATTGGCCAGCAAGCTCTCCTGACCTAAACGGGGTATTGTCAAGAGGAAGATGAAAGACACCAAACCCAACAATGCAGACAAGCTGAAGGCCACTATCAAAGCAACCTGGGGTTCCATAACATCTCAGCAGTACCACAGGCTGATTGCCTCCATGCCACGCTGCACTGCAGTTTCTTCCCCTGGGCCATCCGGCCTGCCAACAGTCAGAGGCCCCACCCCCTCCCTCCGAACGCTCACATGCACAGAACTGAGGACCTTTTTAATTATCACAATAACACACCTGTCTTTGCACTCCGCACTTTCATGTACTGTATATTGACTCATCTGTGAAACCACTACCATACCCATGTATATTTTCCATAATCCTTGGGCTATTTTTATTCAATCGTGTGTTCAATTCTGTGTTCTGCACTCTGCACTTTTATGTACATTATTTCATCCATGAAGCCATTACCATACCCGTGTATATTTCCATAATCCTGGTTTACTTTTATTTCAGTTGTGTGTCTAATCATGTGTTCTGTAACTGTGTTTTATCTAGTCCTTCTCTCATAATTAATTGCACAGTAGCCTGGTGGAGCACCTATAATTTTGTTGTACTGCACAACTGTGCAATGACAATAAAGCCTTTTCTATTCTACTGATGCAGTAATTCATGCAAAAGGAACCCCGGCCAAGTATTGGGATAAGGGATAAGGGATAAGGACCTGTACTTACATAGTGCTTTTTCTAGTCTCAAAGACCACTCAAAGCACTTCACTAGTACTAACCCTTTATTTTAAGGGCCTGTAGGAGACAGATACCTAGGGACAATTTAGAACAACCAATGAACCTAACATGCATGTCTTTCGATTGTGGGAGGAAACCAGAGCCCCCGGCATAAACCCACGCAGCACAGGGAGAACACACAAACTCCACACAGAAAGGTTCCTACCCCTGCCAGCCTGGGGATTCGAACCTGGAACCTTCTAGCTGTTAGGCAACAGTGCTAACCACTGCACCACCGTGCTGCCCTGCCTATTCAATGTGTACATGGACATACTTTCCAATTGACCAATATTTCTATTAAAAATCCATTTTTTTAATTTTATGTAATATTCTATTTTTTTGAGAAACTGGAATTGGGGTTTTCATGAGCTATAAGCCATAACAATCAAAATTAAAAGAAATAAACACTTGAAATATATAACTGTGTGTAATGAATCTATATATGAGTTTCATTTTTTTTATTGAATTACCGTAATAAATCAACTTTTCAGTGACATTCTAATTTATTGAGATGCACCTGTATAATTATCTTTAAAGATTGCTTACCTTAATATTTTATTTTTGCCCACAAATAGAGTCCTAAATATATCATTTCCCTTCAACTGGGTGTCATCAGTGATGCTTAGTAAGCAGTGACATGAAATAAATTATTTCAGAAAATTGTAGTTGCATGAGTAGTTTTATTTCAGCATACTTATACTTGAGGGACTTTCGAGTATATTTAGTTACTTTTGATTTTAATGATATGAAAACTGTTTAGAAATGTCTTTGCTTCTAATGTAATAACTTGTTCTCAACGGAAATCCATACCTCTTTGGTCATTTTAGTAAATTTCCAATCTCATTTCACTGAGATTGGTGTTAATATGCTCTTTTATTTGCACTCAGTTGCAAAGGAAGAGAAAAGTTATTAATTCACAAGAAAAACAGCAAATTTATGAGCACCCTTTAACTGCCCAGATTAAATGGACGGTTCACGCACCCCCAGTGGCACAGCACAGCAACTGCACTGGTCAACTTATTGACGTCCCCCGGCTATACTGAGAATTTGTACTAATCTCTATTGATCTGACAGTTTAAAAGGTGGCAGACACGCGCCGAAGCAATCATGGCTGACATGGAATATAGCAAAGAAGGAGAAATCCTCATTATTATTCTTCCCTTTTCCGCTTTGAGCTCACACACCAGTGTGTATGCCTTCACGATCGGTCATCGCGGCAGCGATGATGACAAAAACTGCATGAAATGGGAAAAATAGCTGTGTAATACAAACGAAATTCATGTGGGATAATCAATAAGAGTTTGTAGATGTGGTACACGGGCATAAATTACTAAGTAAACGTGTTACATTGAGGTCGATGTAACAAAAAACTGAGCTTCCCGTACCAAGATAGCGGCGCCCACGGGCAGCATGGATTCCCACAGGAATAAGATAAGATAAGATAAGATAAGATAAGCCTTTATTAGTCCCACAACGGGGAAATTCCAGGATTGCAACAGCACAGGGATAGCAACACTCAGAGCAACAATCAGAAGGCAAGAAAAAAACAAGCAAGCAAGAGCAGCTAATATACATATGTACGTATTACTATAAAAATATATATATATACACACACACACAGACACACAGTGCAGAGCATTGTAGCTGGATGGAATAAATATGTAAATATATAAACACCATAATAATGCACCAAACAGAAAAAATAGCCACATAATACAAACGAAATTCACGTGGGGTAATCATACGAGTTTGTAGATGTGGTACACGATGTAAATGGCTGAGCAAACACAGAAATATTGGCTATGATGGATGAAAACAGACCGGTCACGTGGGCGGGCGAGCCCCCCTCCCGGTAACAGCTAAGAGAGAAATGTTTTTTTGACATTTTATTGATTTTCTGGTTCATATACTTTGAAGATTAGATAAAAACATACCCCTGTAGACATATCGGCGTAACCCCCTCCCCCCCGTGCCATTCTTTATGTAAATGTTTCCAAAGTCCACTTTTGACTGAGTTATGTAATTTATATAACTGTCATTACATTATGCAAATTAGATGCATAAATTTATTCCTATCTGAAACTTTGGATTATATTCTACATCTTTCTAATAGACAGTAAGCCATTATCTCTTGTAACTTTTAAGTTATAGCCTTGGAAATCTGAACTATTTAATTGACAAAATTCTTTTACCACTCCTGACCACTAGGGGGGGGGGCCCTGAGTTGCCTTGCGTTTCCCCAGGCGCCATATGGCGAATTTGGCAGTTAAAGGGTTAAAAACAGTTAAAAATTTATGATTAAAAAGTAATCAATAAAAATCTCATGTATGAGGAAAAATCTCACAAATTTATGAGAATAACATCTCAAATGTACAAAAAAGTCTCAAATTTACAAGAACTCTTTCCCAAATTTATGAGAGAGAAGTTGTAAATTTATGTGGCAAAAATTATAAAGTCAAGGGGAAAAAAAAAACAAATTTACAAGGAAAAACTTGCACATTTGACATGAAAAGGCTCTAAATGTATGAGGGAAAAAATGTGCAAACTTATGAGGAAAGGGTCACAAATTTTAGAGGAACCCCCAGAAACTGGCAACTGCCATTCATTACTCAAGTAACTTTTTTTTAAGAAAATATTTCTTGTTCTCACTCAAGTATTTTGGTAGCTATTCCTTCTTTTTCTTTTTAGGTAAAACACTTTTACGTGAGTACAATTTCTAGTTACTCTACCCACCTCTGGATGTCATGTCTTATCCACCACAGACCATTAAATGATGATGTGGCTTTTTAAAAAATAGATAATACATATTTCATTACATAGGCACATACTATGGTGACTACATGACTGTGAGCTTCCTTAGACTCAGTAACTATTGACCCCAACCAGCTCAAAATAGAGCAAAAAAGGCAACAAGCACCCTTCAGCAAAATCAAGCCTGGTACTAGCAGCCAACAATAATGCAAGCAGCTTTATTCAAGATGGAAGTATAGCAAGTATTTCCACCGCCATCTCACACATGTGAAAGCTATCAAGGGAAAGATGAGCAGAAAGTGTCAAAAGCTGTTAGCGTTCAGATATTTATGGAAGACTATATGTGTGACGTGAACCCGGCACATCACAAAGAGCCCACATAATCAAAACAGCATGCACAAAATTTCTAAATCCACAGCTGCCGGGGTCACTGGGGGTTTGCCCAGTTTTGGTATTTTTCTGGTGAGACACTTTTCAGAGCAAAGATCTGGGCTCTGGCCTCAACAATCAGTCTGACTTCATGAAATTTTAAAACATTTTTCACTGCATCTGAAGGAAAAGGTAAAAAAACAAAAAAAAACATTTACTATTCATCTAAGATAGAAGTGATGGATAAAATTTTGAGGCAGTTTTTTATAACAACCTACATCTTCATCTACATATGTGGAAAATTTGCTTTAAAATTGAAAAACATCATCTGATTAATTCATGGGAAAATTTGATTGGAAAATGAAAAAGTGTTTCTCTCTTGCCATTGACTCCAATACATAATTTTTCTAAAGTTAGGTTCTGCGATGCCAGTAGAGGGGTGAGACTCAGGCTCGCTATTGGTCTATAAATGAAATGCAGCATTTCCACTTTCATTTGCAAGCCAAAAAAACTACAACTACCTCTGAAATAACTAAACTGATGAAAGTTTAATGGCTCATCTTATTGCTTCTATCATATTTAACACGAATTGGACTTTAGTTTTGATTATTATGGTAGTAAGTGTGGTGATATTTGTGGCATCACCTGGGTGCTTGGCTGCAGTCACATGAACCTTATATTTTTTAATAATATTGGCAACTGTGGTCACAGGAACATGAAGCTACTTGGAGATGCTCTTTGAGCCTTTTTCTTTAACATGGTTGTCTGTAATATTCTTTCCGAGCTCCTCAGACAGCTCTCTCCTTTACTTTATCTGGTCCATGTTCAGTGTGGTGTACACAGTGATACCAAAACCACACAGTAGCATGTCATCCCCACCACTTACAGGCTGAATGGCTGATGAAAAGCTTGAAGGCACCTGTGATACTAATTAAGATCGCTTGTTGGCAGTGATTCCTGCAAAAAGTAGTGCCATAAAAATATTAAATTTAAGAGTACTGTCTTTTTTGTCCATGCCATTTTAAATATTCAACCGAATCAGTAATCAAAAGCATTTCTGATTTGTATTAAGTATGACATAAATAATAAGATATGCCATTAAACTTTCATCAGTTTGAAGTTATTTCAGAGATAATTATGTTTTTTTGTGGAAGGGTACCAACAAATTTGTCCACATCTGAATATCTCTATCACTACAACGCGCTGTCCACTGTGAAACGCACATCTTCAGCTCCTCTCGGTCAGTCGCCTCTCTTTTGATTGGCTGCCCCTCACAAAGGTTTTTAACAGCAGATGAGCAGGGCTGCTTCAATTCCAGTCAGACTTCTGTGTATGAAAGAACTCCCCATACACTGAAGCCACGTGGGTAAAAATCACTTTTTTATTAAGGATTGGAATATGATCCATGTACTCATTTATCTCTTGAATACAAGCTAAACATATGTATGGAGACATTTTTCACTATGACTGTATGTTAATGTGCTGCCGCAGGTGAAACAGAGACAGATTATCAATTTTAGAAATGTATATGGTGAATCTACGTGTTTTTTCTGAGCTCATTTATGTCACAGAAGAAAAAAAGGGGAAAGAGAAACAAATATGGTTGAAAAAAATGTGACAATTTAGGATTTTTTTCCCCAACAACTCTTGCTATAAGCTCCATTTTTCTGCTTTCATGTGGCATATTTAAGACAGCGGCTTTTGATGGGCTTGTAAAAGCATGTGTCATATATTAACTAATGATATTTATTTCAAAAGAAACTGCTCCCGTCTCAAAAAGACCTTCACTTAGATTGACCTTGCCTTCCCGCCAATTCCATTTTCCTTTACAATACGATGGAATAAACTATCCATCTTGGAGTGATGATGTTACCTCAGGAAAGCACACATTCCACATAATTATAGTTGTTACTGGCCCTGTCCACCGAAAGGAATCCAGCTCGGGATATTTGGCAGAGACATTGAGAGGAGCGCTGTCTGTTTCATTGGCTTGGTGTTGGTCTGCGCCACCGCCAGTCTTGTGTGGTCTATCCGCGCCTCACCCCAAAGAGCAATCACAGCGAGACCAAACGTCTGGCCACACAGCGGAGCAGAAAACAGAATCACCGATACCCAATGAGCATGATTAATTGCTAAAACCGCATGCGGGGTGTGTGATGAAAACTGTAACGTTTTATTCCAATTAGGTGCACAGTTCCCTTTTGCTTATTTTTAGTGATAAATGCAGTCGGATCGGGAGGTTTGGATGGGGCTTTCACAGCTGGACTCAGATGTTCTCTTAAGGTCTCATCTGGTCTTGAGATATGGTTCTTGTCTTTGCCTTTTCCCCCTTTTTTTCTCATTTACATTCATTGATCGGCATTGTATTCCTCTTTCCCAACTTAACAGATAAGAACAAGCCGACGCTCCACAGAGGATAGAAAACAAGCTGCGAAAGGCTCGAAATACAACAGCTTCATAGTAGGAAAACACACACATGCATGTGAAGCCTTTCAAAGGAATGGCGCAACTTTTTATCCCCTAAGATGAAAACCACTAGGAAGGCCAAAAGGCCACATGAGAAAACAGATTTATGAGAATAAAAATGTGAGAGCAGAAAAGAGACTCATAGGAGAAAGCACACTGGTAAAAACAGGGGGAAGGTGATGAGGAGTGGCAGTGAGTCTCAGATAAGACACACCGGCAGCAGCACATGCCAGTGGACTGAGAAAGCTTGAGTTTTATCAGCTCATCTTATCTTAAAAAGGGCTGCCGCCATATCCCTTTAGGCCACAGAGAATCAGAGGCCTCCCGGGAATAAGAGAATAAAAGAAAAGCAGCATCTTATCTCGTCTCTCTGGAAAGTTTGGCAGCAGCAGGGATACAAGATCACAAGAACAGAGGAGCGTGCATGAGAAAAGGAGAAGGACAGCAGGGAAACAGGGAAGTGGCTAGATGTCTAACGCAGAGAAACGTAACATGTAGCAAATGAGTGAAAAGAGAAAGCGGCTCCTCCACGCTGCAAAAGTCTGGATAAGAGGTGTCAATTTCACCAGATTAAATGCAGAAACTGCACCCAAACACCAAAATATACACTGCATCCCATGTTAGATATAATTTATAAAAGTGGTTTAAATTCTTACACATCAAATATGGCATTTGCAAATACAAAGCAGTACAGAATGAATAGGATGCAACACCTCTGCATAATAACTGATGACAAAGAAAACACAAAATACTGAAAACGAGACCAGTTGCCCTCAAAAACAACAGGTAAAGGATGTTAATTTTTATGACAAGGAGAACACTGATAATGAAAGAAGATACAAAACAAAACTTTTTTTTAGATGGTTTTAATTCAGACACAGAGCTGGCTAATGCTCTTAATTGTTTTTATGGTCGTTTTGACTCCTTTGATTTTAGCACTGAAACCCAAGATTTGAAACAGAAACTCAAAGACAATCAGTACTTTAATATTGAGGTGCAGGATGTTAAAAGGGAGTTCTGCGCTGTAAAAGTGAACAAAAGTCAGGGCCCTGATAATACATGTGGGCGCTTGGTAAAGTCCTGTGCACATGAACTGAGTCCTATATTTCATTACATTTTCAACAAGTCCTTACAGACACAACATGTGCCTAAGATCTGGAAAGAAGCCGTGGTTGTTCCCGTTCCAAAATCCAGCTGTCCTAAAATGGTAAACGACTTTAGACCAGTTGCTTTGACTTCAATTTTAATGAAAATTTTTGAAAAATTGGTCAGATGTGAGGTCCTAAAGCAGACTTGAGCATGCATTGGATCCTCTGCAGTTTGCCTACAGGCCTCACAGAGGAGTGGAGGATGCCACTGTCACTCTGTTTAACATGCTTTTTAAACATCTGGATTTTAATGGGACACACGCCAGGCTTTTATTTGTGGACTTTTCCTCCGCCTTCAATACAATCCAACCTCATATTTTAGTTGAAAGGCTCCTGCAACAATTTGATTTGAGCAATAATCTGGTGGGTTGATTTCTGGATTTCTTAACCAACAGGACACAGAGAGTAAGGGTCAATGGTACATTGTCTGACCTAAAGTGCTCTTCTACTGGCTCTCCTCAGGGGTGTATGTTGTCACCACTACTCTTCATCCTGTACACAAACATGTGTCGGAGCAGACATGACAACAGACACATTATAAAGTATGCTGATGACTCAGTTATTGTCAGTCTCCTCCAGGATGGCGAGAGTGGCCACGGCCCAGTAGTTGATGATTTTGTTCACTGGTGTGAGGACTCCTACCTGCAGCTGAATACGACAAAAACTAAAGACATGATTATTGACTTTAGGAGGAAAAATCCCAGGCACAAAGTCACCGTACTAAAAAGCCAGACCACCGAATGTGTACAATCCTACAAATATCTTGGGACGATTATTGATAGTAATTTAAAGTTTGAAGAGAACTGTGAAAGGGTGTGCAAAAAGGGTCAGCAACATTTGCATTGCTTGAAAAAACTTGCACGCTTCCAAATTGACCGAACCATAATGACAATGTTTTATCGGGCTTTTATTGAATCTGTTTTATCCTTTTCTTTAGTGTCATGGTTTGGTCAGATAAAACTGAAACAGAGGAAATCCTTGGATCAGGTAGTTAGATGGTCCAGTCGTTTGCTTGGTGAGTCACAGCTGAGCCTGACTTCCCTGTACACCAGACAAGTGCAGAGGATGGCTACCTCCATTTTAAATGATGACTCCCACCCTTTGCACTGCCACTTTCAGCTTCTTCCCTCAAGACGGAGGGTTGCTGTCCCAAAAAGTAGAACCCAGCGCTACAAAAACAGCTTTGTCCCTGCTGCTGTCAAAGAGTTGAACAAGCTGTAAAAATATATTGCACATAATTTAGGTACCTATTTATTAACTCCATTTTATATTTACTTATTTTTGTAGGATGTCACTTGGGTTCTAAATATTTTATTGGGTATTAGACCTCTGAGTTTTAACCTCTTTGACTAGTTTTTAACTTTTAAGATGACCCTTCTCTCTTACCTCTGGTTTTTCTCCCATCTCTTTGTCTTTTTATACCCTGATTGATGGAGCCTTGAGTATTTTTATCATGTTTATAGTCAGCTTCATATGTGCCTGTGTTTGTGTCTATGTTGAATGTAATTTGTGGCTTGTATATATGGATGTCACCAGACTGCAAAACAAATCTACCTACGGGTACAAATAAAGTGACCTGAACCTGAACCTGAACCTGAAACCTCTTTTGTTTTACTGGGAATATATTACATTCATAAATATGGATGAGCAAAAAAATAAGAATGCAAGAATTTATTTTAAAAGAGTTACATGGACTGAAAAACAAACAAAAAAAAAACCCTCCATGATCATTTTCTCTTTATCCTTTGATGATATAATCCTATTATGCTACAATTTTTCTTGTCTATTTTTTTGGCAATTTTTTATGACAACATACATTATTTCTTGTGAGTTTCCTAATTGTTTTCATAAAGTTATTACCATTTTTACCGTTTTGAGCCCTTTTAGACTTCTGTACTAAAGCACAACAGATAATTTCATCTTCAAGCCAAGAAGGGAAGAGATTGGGGTTGGGCAAGTAAAATAGTGCAGACTGCATGATGATAAAAGATTATAAATTTTGTGTTTTTTATAAAACAGACATTATTATTATCATAATATGTCATTTAATATCCCCAAATTATGATTCCTATAAAACAAAGAGCACTAAATAAAGTTGACTGCGAGGGAAAGGGCAGATTTTAGCTGATACAAAGGTAAATGTTGCCCCCTATCGGATGTAATGACTAAGTGCAGTGGTCATGTTCCCTGGGGCTGGAGTGGTGCACCCTGACTTTGGTGACTCCATCCATCCATCCACCTTCTTCTGCTTAATGCTTTTTGGGTCACGGGGGTGCTGGAGCCTATCCCAGCATCTTTGGGCGAGAGGCAGGGTCCACCCTGGACAGATCACCAGTCCATCGCAGGGCCAACACAGAGAGACAGACAACTATTCACTCTCACAGTCATACCTACGGACAATTTAGAATCCCCAGTTTTTGATGCCAATTAATCCAAACTGATTGATAGCAAAATAAAAACTCTGTGTGCTTTGTTGAAGTTAACAGATCAGAGAATTTTGATATTACTGACCCGCTCCTGTCCTGCCGTGTCCCAGATCAGGAACTTGTGCAGCTCGTTTTGGTATTGCACCGTCTTGGTCATGAAGGATGCCCTGAAAAGAGAAATTAAATAATGACACACTCCAGATTTGGATAAACAAATTCACAAAAGATTTTTAAAAATATTTATTGTGATACATCAACACAGCAGAAAAAATACCAGTAAAAAAATGTCAAAAACACAGAACTAGATTTCAAAAGTTGGTAACAATTCCCAATATTTTGTCTCGACAATAATTAGATTTTGATTTGGAGTTATTAATTCACAAACTACCTTTACATCAATATTTGTGAGAAATGTTGCAACAGAAAAAAAAACTCAACAAGCAAAAATTGCAATAATTTGCCAAAGATCTATTTAGAACATTGGTCACTGTTTATAGAAAAAAGGTAATTTGTTATTACCTCTGCCACAGAGGTTATGTTTTTGCTGACGTTTGACTGTTAGCAGGATTACACAAAAACTACTGGATGGATTTGGATGAAATTTTCACCCAAGGTGGGCCTTGGCCTAAGGATGAACCGATTAGAGTTTGGTGATGATCCAAGAGCGCATACCTCCACCAAGGCTCTATCTTCTCACAATGTGTTAAGATAAGATAAACTTTATGAGTCCCACAATGGGTAAATTCCAGGATTGCAGCAGCACAGGGATAGCAGCACTCAGAGCAATAGTAAATAAGATAATAAGATTAGAATTGGTTAGCCAAAGCAATAAATAAATATACATATGTACACAGTTATATACACAGTGCAGGAGCACTGCAGCTAGATGGTATCAACAGCACTACAGTTAGTTAAATTACCCCGCAGAATATGAATATGGACCCAGACAGTTTATTTCACATTGAATCAACGGTGTTGTTGCTGCCCTCGATAATAATTGTAATTGTCTTAGTTGTGTATTGGAGGAGATGATCTCCATTATGCAGTGCTGTGACGTTTAATACAGCCTCTATGAGCAGCACCGGTTAAATTATAAAGTCTGACAGCTGTAGGTAGGAAGGACCTGCAGAACCTCTCCCTCAAGCACTTAGGACAGCATAGCCTGCCACTAAATGAGCTCCTCAGTGCGTTCAGCATGTCCTGCATGGGGTGGGACTCGGATTCCAGCAGAGATGACAGCTTAGCCACCATCCTCCTCTCTCCACTGGGTCGAGGCGTCACCCCAGAACAGAGCTAGGTTTTTGGATCAACCTGTTCAGTCTCTTCCTGTCGGCTGCCATGATGCCACTGCCCCAGTAGACCACTCCAAATGTGATGGCTGATGCCACCACCGAATCGTAGAAGGTCTTCAGGAGTGCCCCCCGCACTTCAGAAGACCTGAGTCTCCTCAGGAGGAACAACCTGCACTGTCCCTTCTTGTAGAGCGTGTTGGTGTTGTGTGACCAGTCCAGTTTATTGTTCAGGTGAACACCCAGGTACCTGTAAGATGTCACCATCTCAATGTCTGTTCCCTGGATGTTTACTGGTGCTGTGGGGGGTTATCCACGCCTGTGGCAGTCCACCACCAGTTCCTTGGTTTTCCTCGCATTGATCTGGAGGCAGTTCCGCAGGTACCAGTCCACAAAGTCCTTTATAAGTCCTCTGTACTCCACGTCATTCCCATCGGAAATGAGGCCGACGATCGCAGAGTCATCAGAGAACTTCTGTAGATTGCAGTGTGGTGTGTTGTGTGAAAAGTCAGCAGTGTAGAGGGTGAACAGGAAGGGAGCCAGAACTGTTGCCTGGGGGGAGGAGGTCCATACTGTAGATGATGGCATCAGACACACAGCCCTGGGTTCTCACAAAATGTGATTGGTCTGTGAGGTAGTCCAGGATCCACGATGACGGGTGCTGGTCCACCCCTGCACACGGCAGCTTGCCCCTCAGGATCACTGGTTGGATGGTGCTGAAAGCACTGGAGAAATCAAAGAACATGATCCTCACACTGCTCCCAGGCTTCTCCAGGTGGGACAAGGAATGATGTAGGAGAAAGATCACTGCATCCTCCACCCTAGTGCCATGCTGGTAAGTAATCTGAAGTGGGCCCATCACTGGTCCCACCAGGTGGCAGAGGTGGGCAAGGAGCAGCCTCTCCAGGGTCTTCATCAAGTGTGATGTGAGGGCCACTGGTCTGTAGCTGTTCAGGTCCTTGGGGTGCGGAGTCTTCGGTACAAGTACCACGCAGGATGTTTTCCACAGCTGTGGTAGGTACCCTCCCCAGCTTCAGGCTCAGACTGAAGATGTGCTCCACGATCCCGCACGGCTGGTCTGCACAGGACTTGAGGAGCCTCGAGCTGATGCCGTCCGGACCTGCAGCCTTCCTCGCCTTGATCTTCTTCAGCTCAGCTTTCACCTGTAAGGGACAGACTGGGGCAGGGGGGCTATGTGCTGGGGGAAGGGGGGGGAGTGATCTGTGAGGGTAAAAACAGCAGGGGATGTGCACTGACAGCTGGGGGATGTCGGGGGTGGTGGAGGGAGGGCAGTGGACAGGGGGACTAGATGAAGGTTGAGGCAGCAGTGGTTGGTGGGCAAGTGGAGAAGAGGGCGGTTGGTCAAACCTGTTAAAGAACAGGTTCAGGTTGTTCACCCACTCCCTACCCCCCACGGCCTGGGAGGAAGTATTCTGGCGCCCAGAGATGGTTTGAAGCCTCTCCAGCCACTGCTGACATCACTCTGCTGCAGCTTGTCCTCCATCTTCTTCCTGTAACTGTCCTTCCCCTCTCTAATCTTCCTCCTTAGCTCCCTCTGTACAGACTTCAGCTCTTCCTTGTTTCCTGTCATGAAGATACTTTTCTTTTCCCTCAGCAGTGTCAGCAAGATTGTCTTCTCCCCCAGCACACCTCAGCAGTGTGTTAGCAAGATTACTCAAACTAATGGACAGAGTGTGATGAAATTTTCACCAGAGGTGGCTCCTGGGCTACGCACAAACCAATTATATTTTGAAGGCGATCCATGAGTGCATACCTCCATCAAGGCTCAATCTTCCAGCAATGGTTTACACAGATTACGCAAAAACTACAGGATGATTTTGATGAAATTTTCACCAGAGGTGGTCCTTGGGCTATAAATGAACCCGTTATTTTGGAGGTGATCTACAAGCATACCTCCACCAAGGTCCTATCTTGCAATGTATGGAGGGGTGGAGGCAAGGAGGTATGGACTGATGGACAAAGGGAGGGAAGGAAGGAGCCTTGGTGGAGGTATGCACTCTGAGTACTTTTCTAGATTCCAGTATGTCACAAAAATTACATTTAATTAACGGCCTCTTGTATGAAGATGGTACAAGGTAAGAATTGATATTTCTAAATACATAAATTAATTATCAGAACTGCAAATTAAACTTTCAATTGGTGTTTTTATATTGGGCGGCTGTGGTGCAGGTGTAGTGTGACAACTACTAATCGGAGGGTCATGGGTTTGATTCCCACTCTGTCTGCATGTCGAAGTGTCCTTGAGCAAGACACTGAACCCCCAGTTGCTCCTGGTGGCCAGGCTAGTGCCTGTGTGTCTTTTTTTTCTTCTTCTTTTTTTTCCCCTTGTCCTGTCAGGCAGCTAGGCAAGCAGAACAGAGATCTGTCACCCTTATTGTGCCAAAACAGATTTACTTTGCCAAGAGGAGCTTATACAGTACCTAACTATGTATTGTATATTGTTGTAAACTCCTCCTGTAATAACTTTTAATACTTTATTTTAATTATTTTACCCATGGAGGACCCGACAGGATGGGGAAGAGGGAAAGGAAGTGTGTGGAGGAGGAAAGAAAAGGGAGGGGAACAGACAAAAAGACAAACAAACCAACAACTAAAACAAACAGAAGACAAACTGCTTCTTCCAACGAAGTTGTCTCAACACGAGTCTGGTTTCCGCACCTGTTAAAGGAAAGACACTTGCGCGTGTACATCTGCGTGCGTATATATGACAGCGCGCGCAAAATAAGTGTGTGCATGTGAGTGGTTTGTCAGGAAACATATGAAGTGAGGGGCTGGTCACAGCAGCTCTCCCCCCGGGAACCCCGAGCAGGCAAGGCAGTGCCACCAACCCCCACATGGCACAAACGTCCGAGGTCAGCAAGTCCCAGGAAAGCCAAGCATCCACCCTTGGAGGGACAATCAAGAGAGGCCAGGTTGCCAGGCGGCCGGCGCAACGAGCCCACACCCCCGGACCTGCCAGTCCCCTACCCCCCCCAGCGGGGCCAACGCCCACCCCCAGGCACCAGGAGGCCAGTGACCCCACCTCCCGGGGCGGAAACCGGCCCACGCCCCCCCGCCCGAGCCACCACCCCCACCCCCCAGCGCCACCACCGCACACCCCGGGGACTCCCATACCCAAAGAAGTCCCCCCTGCCCAGGGGAGCCCCACATTGCCAAGAGGCACTACCCCCCTTAATCCAGTACCTCCCGACTCGCAGACGCACTCCTCCCCATACCTTCACACCCACATGCTCCCATGCGCACCCATATGCACTCCCTCACCCGGACCAACCCATTCTCTCTCACTCCTGTACACATTCAATATCACCCCTCATTCACCCTTGTTTCTTAAGGCGGCTGCGAAGCAGATGTAGTGAGCCTGAATGCGCAACAGCGCCCGGCAGTGGCCGGGGAGACCGCCAGCACAGGCCACAGAAGCAGACCCCCACCCCTGGCGCCCACCCGAGCGACTGATCAGCAGACCACTGCAGAGGCCCTGAGATGTCACCCAACACGCAAAGCGCCACACAAAACCGACCCACCTCCATTCATCACCCCCTCATTTTCACTTACTCTCATATTCAGTCTCCCTCTCACTCCCTTGGTTGTATCTATACATTCAGTGGCACTCTGGGATTTTGACAACATGACGGGTCCCAGGCTCCCCACCGGGCCCCCACGCCCCGAACAGGAGGAGAGCAACAGGGGTGGGAGAAGACCCCCCACACCCCCTCCCCCCTGCACAAAACATGGTGGGTGTATGTCGGTTATATGATGTGACTTGGTGTAAATGTGTGGACTACCAAAGTGCAATTAAAATCGGGGGATGGTGATTGGAGCACCGCTAGCCACTGCGATGGGCAGCGGGGCCCCCATCCCCCCAAGCCCTCAGTGTTTAAAATGCAATTAAAATTGAGGTGAGGGCAGCCAGCAAAGGAACCCCCTTTGCTGACACAGTGCTGCACACCCCCACCCCAAAGCCCTAAATGTATCCAAGAAGATGTATATTCCACCCAGAGTCAGGGGGAGGGCGGGAAATAAGACTGGGAGGGAGGCGGTCTAAAAGCGAGGCCGTCCCCCCCAGAAGCCAGCTTGCAAACTGGTTCATGAGGCCACCCACTGCTTTTCTAGTTTCAAGTATGTCACAAAAATTACATTTAATTAACAGCCTCTTATATGAGGATGGTACAAGGTAAGACTTAATATTTCTAAAACAGTAAAAAAAAGAAAAGAGTAGCTCGGGGGGCAACAAGAGGTAGAAGTGAGTCAGATGAAAGTGACGCCGGAGGCAGTAACAATGCAAAGAAAACACGAACTAGCCAACATGGATGGCAGTTTGATGATGTAGGGAATGACTGGAAGGTTGTTATTGAGTTCAATCAGGGTGGGGGGCACTATCACCCTGTTAAGCTAACAAAAGCAAATGAGAAAGAAATTGGGAGAGTTAAGTTTGCAAAGTTCTTGTATAATAACCGGCTGTTAATTCATGCATCAAGTAAACAACAGCAAGAGAAAATACTGGCAATGACATGTCTAAACGAAGAACAAATGAAGGCGCATGTTCCTGGTGCAACAGCAAACTTGAGGGGAGTTATATCAGGTGTCCCTTTGAGCATGTCTATAGAAGAAGTAAAAAACGAGATCAAGGAGGAAAGGTGAAGGATGTGAAAAAGCTAAAGAGTAAAAGAGAAGGTTCACTGAAGGATACACTGTTTGTGATGATCCAGTTTGAGGAAACACTTCCTAATTCAGTCCAAATAGGATACCTGTATTACAGTGTCAGAGAATATGTCCCAGAGCCACTCAGATGCTACAAATGTCAAAGGATGGGTGACACTGCTCAGCAATGTAAGGGAAAGTTAAGATGCACTAGATGTGGAGGGGAGCACAAATATGGTAAATGTGAAAAGGACGCCAAAGTAAAGTGTTGCAACTGCGGGGGTGACCACAGTGCATATGGAGGATGTGTTGTGCAGAGAGAAGCTAGCCCTTGTATTATGTTAAGGGTCAATTTGACCCATTTCGGTTTTTGTGTTGACCAAAGTACGGGTTATCCTTTCTTTTACTTTATGAAATTTTGTGACTTTTCCTCATGTAGGGTCATGAACTGGTGTGTAAAATCTGGACAATTTGATGTGTAGTGGAATGTATATGCAGAGTTTGTATACAAAGATGATGTTGCGGGTCATTTTGACCCAGACACTTTTATGTGGGTAAGTAGCTGTACAGATCCAAAATAAACATGCCTCTTTGATGTACTTTATTTTGACTGCCCAGTTAATTGTATTTTGACTGCCAGAGACCCAGATGTGTGTCGAGGAGGGACTTTCTCTCCCTTGTCCTTGTCACTTTTCTCATGCCATCTCTTTGACAAACACACCAAAAATGAGCTCCAGAAGGTTTACAGCTGAAGAAGCTTCATCACATATTTTGAACTGGGATAGTGACGCAGAGGAAGAGATTTCAGAGACCGAGGACAATGTAATTGATGATCCAGATTGTCAATTTTCCGACGATGAGGAGGATTCAGAGGACGAGCCTGCCGCTGTGTCTCCATCAGATGAAAGCCAAGGAATGCAGCAATCATCATCCACAGAGGGGACATAGGCATCTAAAGGTGGTAATATCAGATGGTCAACATCACCACACCAAAGCCGAGGTAGACTGTCATCTTCCAATGTCATCAAAATGACTCCGGTCCTACAAGATTTGCTGTCACACGAGTTGATGAGATTCAATCAGCATTTCAGCTCTTCATATCCCCACCAATAGAGAAGATTATACTGAAAATGACCAACTTGGAGGGGAGGCGTGTATTTCAGGAGAAATGGGAGCCACTGGATCAGACTGACTTGCATGCTTATATTGGAATTCTGGTATTAGCTGGAGTGTACAGGTCAAAGGGAGAAACAACTGCAAGTCTATGGGATGAAGAATACGGAAGGCCAATCTTTCAAGCAACAATGTCTCTGGAGACATTTCACATGATATCTCGTGTGATCCGATTTGACAACCGTGACGCCAGAGCTGGTCGACGTGAAAGAGACAAACTAGCTGCGTTTAGAGATGTATGGGATAAATGGGTTGAAATTCTACCTTTGTTGTACAATCCTGGTCCCCATGTTACTGTAGATGAGCGCCTTGTACCATTCAGGGGGTGCTGTCCTTTCAGACAGTACATGCCCAACAAGCCTGCCAAGTATGGCATCAAAATGTGGGTAGCCTGTGATGCAAAATCTACCTATGCATGGAATATGCAAGTGTATACTGGAAAGCTACCTGGAGGAGCATCTGAGAAGAATCAGGGGATGTGTGTGGTGCTGGAGATGAGTGAAGGGTTGCAAGGTCATAACATCACATGTGACAACTTCTTTACATCCTACCGCCTTAGAGATGAACTTCAGAAGAGAAAGCTGACTATGTTGGGAACAGTCAGAAGAAATAAGCCAGAACTTCCCAGTGAAATTCTGAAGATGCAGGGCAGACCTCTGCATTCCTCAATAGGCTATTTGTTTTCACTGAGAAAGCAGCAGTTGTTTCATACTGCCCAAAGAGAAACAAGAATGTTCTTGTAATGAGCACAATGCACACAGATGCATCTCTGAGCACAAGAGAAGACATGAAGCCACAAATGATCCTGGACTACAACTCCACCAAAGGAGGAGTTGACAATCTGGACAAAGTCACAGCAACATACAGCTGCCAGTGCAAGACTGCCCGTTGGCCCTTGGTGATTTTCTACAACATTGTTGATGTGTCTGCTTACAATGCCTATGTCCTGTGGACTGAAATCAACCAGCAATGGAATGCCGGCAAATTGTACCAACGTCGGCTTTTCCTGGAAGAACTTGGCAAAGCACTTGTCACCCCCAAGATCCAGAGGCGAGCCAGGCCAGCTCGATCCCCAGCAGCTGCAGCTGTCATTGAAAAGGTCAAGGTCAGGTCATCCAACCAATCTGCTATGGATCCAGTAGACACAGGTGTAAAGAAACGGAAAAGATGCCAGGTCTGTCCCTCCCGAGAGGACAGTAAAACAAGTACCTCTTGTGTGAAATGCACGAATTACATCTGCAGAAAGCACACAGTTACATTCTGTCCATCATGTGGAGAGCATTGAAAATGTTGAACATTGAAAATGTGAGAAAAAGGGGCAAGTTAAATGAAAAAAAAATGCAGAGGGAAAAACTTAAAACAAAATAGTTCTTAAATATAGTGTTGAAATTAAAAATGTATTGTTATGTCTCTTTTATAAATATTTATATAATCTAAAATAAAGTTGTTATTGGTTTAACTTTTTTTTTGACTGTTTTGAGTGGATTTACACAGTACGGGTCAAAATGACCCGCAACATAATCAATGTAATTTTTTTCAACATAATACAAGGGCTCTAGACAAGCCCAGGAAATCAGAATAAGTAAGAAAATCTCGTATGCGGAAGCTCTAAAGACAGTTAGAGAGGCAGGAATGGCCAGAAACATAACAGGCCTTCCTCAAAGAAGTTCAGCTCAAAGGGAAGAACAGCCATCAACAAATCCCACACAAGCACAAGATCATGCCACTGCAAGGAATTTTTGTGTTCACAAATGCAAAATGTATGATGACACATTGATAGTTTAAGAGGACAAACTTTGTAGCTTTTATCTGCTACACCATTAATGTTGCAGCACAGCTAAAGAAGAAAATTGACAGAATCAAAACCATTGTGGAAGCAGCAGGAAGATTACTAGATGTGAAAGATATCAAAGCCAATCAGATTCATGCTTTATTGAAAGCTGAAACAGATATTGAAACTTAATATCTGAATTATGGTACTACACATACTACAGTGGAATGCGAGGAGTCTTACAGCAAACGAACAAGAACTCAAGAAGTATCTTTACGAACTACTAGGTGTTCCAGAGGTACTGTGTGTACAGGAGACATGCAGAGAGACACGCAGCAGGCCTTCCTCAAAGAAGTTCAGTTCAAATGGAGTCCCAGCAATCAACTGGTCACAAGCACAGGATCGTGCTGCTGCAAGGAATGTTTGTGTTCACAAATGCAAAATGGATGATGACACATTTATAGTTAAGAGGATAAACTTTGTAGCTTTTATCTGCCACACCATGAATGTTGCAGCACAGCTAAAGAAGAAAAGTGACAGAATCAAAACCATTGTGGAAGCAGTAGGAAGCTTCCTAGATGTGACAGATATCACAGCTGACCAGATTCATGTTTTATTGAAAGCTGAAACTGGGGAGATTGCACATGCTGAAACAAGACCTTAATTATGGTACTACATGTACTACACTGGAATGCGAGGAGTCTTATAGCAAACGGACAAGAACTCAAGAAGCATCTTTATGAACTAGAAGTTGTTCCTCAGGCAGTATGTGTACAGGAGATATGGCTTCAACCTCACTTAGATTTTGTTATTCCAGGATACAGTTCAATCAGACAGGATAGAATTAACACTGTAAATGGAGGAGGATGTGCCACTTTCATTAAAGATGACCTGGCGTATAGGGTGATTCCCTCCCCTGAGGATATAGAGTGTAATATTATTGAAATATGTAGGCCAAATGGACAAGGAAATATTAAGCTGATTAATTATTACAACCCATGTACGAAGTTAACAGCAGATACTTTCACTGTTATGGCAGGGGAAGGCCATATGAAAGAGGCATGGTGTGGAGACTTTAATGCCCATAATAGCTAGTGGGGAAGCACACATTCAGATAACAATGGAAATGTGGAAGAGATGTAAGATGAAAGATTGTTAATTTGTCTCAACAGTGGTGAAGGTACTAGGGTGGATGTGCATAGTATGGGCACATCATCATGTATTGACCTGACTCTGGTATTTGATTCTTTAGTGAGCACCTGTGAATGGACAGTTATGAACAGTACAACTATGGGAAGTGATTACTTCCCAATACTTGCAGTCATTAAAACTGAAGTATGTATACAAGAGGGAAGACGTTTTACAAGATGGTGTTTTGACAAGGCAGATTGTACACAGTATTGGCTAAATTTTTCCCAATCATGTCTTTGGTAACATTAGAAGGTGGCATAGAAGAGTGTTCAAGTTAGGTAACCAATCATATTCTGAAAGCTGCAATAGCAAGTATACCTAAGAAAACAACACAGGGTAGGAAGAAGGTTGTACCCTGGTGGAATGAAGAATGTAGTATTGCAGTAAAAGAGTGAAACAAGGCATTCAGAGAGCTGAGGAAGAATATGAATAGTGAAAATTTAATAGATTATAAAAAGAAAAGGGCAGTAGCTCGAAGGATTATTAAAAACAGGAAAAGGTCAACATGGAGAGAATTTTGTTCCACCCTTGGTAGGAAAACAGAACTAGGTGATGTCTGGGGGTATGTTTAAAAAAATGAGTGGGAAGACGGTGTCAGTTAAAGCAGAAGAAGTAGAGCATTTGCTGCAGTGCATAGAGGAGAACATCTTGGTGAGAGTCATAGACAGCAAAGGCAGCATAAACTAAGAGAAAATGCAAACTTAAAAAAGGAAGTGAAAGAAGATATGACTGTGTTCGACCTCAAGCTCACAATGTTGCAACTTAAGAGAGCTTTGCAAGACAGTGGATACTGGGGCAAAAAAGTATTTAGTCAGCCACCAATTGTGTAATTTCTCCCACTTAAAAAATGAGAGAGGTCTCCAATTTTCATCATAGGTATACCTCAACTATGAGAGACAAAATGAGAGAAAAAAAATCCAGAAAATCACATTGTCTGATTTTTAAAGAATTTATTTGCAAATTATGGTGGAAAAAAGTATATGGTCACCTACAAACAAGATTTCTGGCTCTCACAGACCTGTAACAACTTCTTTAAGAGGCTCCTCTGTCCTCCACTCGTTACCTGTATTAATGGCACCTGTTTGAACTCGTTATCAGTATAAAAGACACCTGTCCACAACCTCAAACAGTCAGACTCCAAACTCCGCTATGGCCAAGACCAAAGAGCTGTCAAAGGACACCAGAAACAAAATTGTAGACCTGCACCAGGCTGGGAAGACTGAATCTGCAATAGGTAAGCAACTTGGTGTGAAGAAATCAACTGTGGGAGCAATTATTAGAAAATGGAAGACATAAAAGACCACTGATAATCTCCCTCGATCTGGGGCTCCACGCAAGATCTCATCCCGTGGGGTCAAAATTATCACGAGAACAGTGAGCAAAAATTCCAGAACCACATGGGGGGACCTAGTGAATGACCTGCAGCGAGCTGGGACCAAAGTAACAAAGGTTACCATCAGTAACACACTACGCCGCCAGGGACTCAAATCCTGCAGTGCCAGACATGTCTCCCTGCTTAAGCCAGTACATGTCCAGGCACGTCTGAAGTTTGCTAGACAGCATTTGGATGATCCAGAAGAGGATTGGGAGAATGTCATATGGTCAGATGAAACCAAAATAGAACTTTTTGGTAAAAACTTGTCGTGTTTGGAGGAGAAAGAATGCTGAGTTGCATCCAAAGAACACCATACCTACTGTGAAGCATGGGGGTGGAAACATCATGCTTTGGGCTGTTTTTCTGCAAAGGGACCAGGACGACTGATCCGTGTAAAGGAAAGAATGAATGGGGCCATGTATCGTGAGATTTTGAGTGAAAACCTCCTTCCATCAGCAAGGGCATTGAAGATGAAACGTGGCTGGGTCTTTCAGCATGACAATGATAAGATAAGATAAGATAAGATAAGCCTTTATTAGTCCCACAACGGGGAAATTCCAGGATTGCAACAGCACAGGGATAGCAACACTCAGAGCAACAATCAGAAGGCAAGAAAAAAAGTAAGCAAGCAAGAGCAGCTAATATACATATGTACATATTACTATAAAATATATATATACACACACACAGACACACAGTGCAGAGCATTGTAGCTGGATGGAATAAATATATGAATATATAAACACACAGTGCGGAGCATTGTAGCTAGATGGAATAAATATGTAGATATATAAACCCACACAGTGCAGAGCAATGTAGCTAGATGGAATAAATATATAGATATATAAATATAAGCACACCCAGTGCGGAGCATTGTAGCTAGATGGAATAAATATGTAAATATATAAACACACACAGTGCAGAGCATTGTTGCTAGATGGGATGAAACAGCATAACCGTCTACTTAGTTATCCTACATGGTATGATTATGTGCCCATACATATTCTCACCCTCCATAGCGACCGGTATTTTCCTAGTTGTATGCCGGAGGGGACCATTGTGTAAGTCTATTGCATCTTTTGCATTCAAAAAACTATTAGTTTGTTACGTCTTTTTGCTATCTCTGCGAGCAGCCCTGCTTAGGTTGTACAGTCTGACAGCCGTTGGTAGGAAGGACCTGCAAAACCTCTCGGTTGTGCACCTGGGATGATGTAGTCTGCTGCTAAATGAGCTCCTCAGTGCATTCAGTATGTCCTGCATAGGGTGGAACTCGGACTCCAGCAGAGATGACAGTTTAGCCACCGTCCTTCTCTCTCCTATCTCCTCCACCGGATCAAGGCGCTGCCCCAGGACAGAGCTAGCTTTCTTGATCAGTTTGTTCAGTCTCTTCCTATCGGCTGCAGTAATGCCACTGCCCCAGCAGACCACTCCAAAAGTGATGGCTGATGCCACCATCGTGTCATAGAATGTCTTCAGCAGAGCCCCTTGTACACCAAAAGACCTGAGTCTCCTCAGCAGGAACAGCCTGCGCTGTCCCTTCTTGTAGAGTGCGTCAGTATTGTGTGACCAGTCTAGTTTATTGTTCAGATGAACACCCAGGTACTTATAGGATGTCACCATCTCGATGTCTGTTCCCTGTATATTTACTGGTGCTGTGAGGGGTTGCCCATGCCTGCGGCAGTCCACCACCAGCTCCTTAGTTTTCCTCGCGTTGATCTGGAGGCAGTTCCGATGGCACCAGTCCACGAAGTCCTGGATAAGCCCTCTGTACTCAGCTTCATCTCCATTGGAGATGAGGCCAACGATCGCAGAGTCATCAGAGAACTTCTGTAGATGGCAGTGTGTTGTGCTGTGTGAGAAGTCCGCAGTATAAAGAGTAAACAGGAAGGGAGCCAGCACCGTTCCCTGGGGGGCCCCCGTGCTACCGATGATCGTGTCGGACACACAGTCCCGGGTTCTCACAAACTGAGGCCAGTTCGTGAGGTAGTCCAGGATCCATGATGACAGGTGCTGGTCCACCCCTGCGCGCAGCAGCTTGTCCTTCAGGATCATCAGTTGGATGGTGTTGAAAGCACTGGAGAAGTCAAAGAACATGATCCTCACCGCGTTCCCGGGCTTCTCCAGGTGGGACAGAGAACGGTGAAGGAGGAAGATCACCGCATCCTCCACCCCAATGCCATGCTGGTAGGCGAACTGGAGTGGATCCATCGCTGGTTCCACCAGGGGGCGGAGGTGAGCAAGGAGCAGTCTCTCCAGGGTCTTCATCAAGTGGGACGTCAAGGCCACCGGTCTGTAGCTGTTCAGGTCTTTGGGGTGGGAAGTTTTTGGTACAGGTACCACCCAAGATGTTTTCCACAGCTGTGGTACCCTCCCCAGCTTCAGGCTCAGGTTGAAGATGTACGTCACAATCCCACACAGCTGGTCTGCACAGGACTTGAGGAGCTTTGCGCTGATGCCGTCCGGTCCCGACGCCTTCCTCGCCTTGATCTTCCTCAGTTCCGTCCTCACCTGGGTCCTGGTCAGGGTCAGGATGGGGGGCTGTGTGTTGGGAGTGGGGGGGTGTTGGTGGAGTGGGGAGTGGGCAGCAGGACTTGATTTCTTTAGACGCAGCAGTGGTTGTTGTGCAGTCAGGGGGGAGGGCGGTTGGTCAAACCTATTGAAAAACAGATTCAGGTTGTTCGCCCACTCCCTGCCCACCGTGGCCTGGGGGGAGGTATTCTGGAGCCCAGAGATGGTTTTGAGGTTTCTCCAGACCCCGCTGATGTCGCTCTGTTGCAGCTTGTCCTCCATCTTCTTCCTGAAGCTGTCCTTGCCTTCTCTGATCTTTCTCCTCAGCTCCCTCTGTACGGACTTCAGCATCTCCCTATTCCCTGACCTGAAGATCCTCTTCTTCTCTCTCAGAAGTGTTTTTATCTCAGGGTTGATCCAGGGTTTGTTGTTTGAGCAACACCGTATGGTCTTGGTGGGAACGGATTTGTCCACACAGAAGCTGAGGTAGTCCGTGAAGGTGTGAGTGAGGCCATCGATGTCCTCACCATGTGGATCGCAGAGCTGCTTCCAGGCGGTGGCTTCAAAACAGCCCTTTAGAGTGTCCATTGTCTCCTCAGACCATAACTCCACTGTGCGCATGGCCGGAGGTTGTCTGTGCACTAGGGGTTTGTACACCGGCCGGAGATGAACCAAGTTGTGATCCGATCTCCCGAGTGGGGGGAGTTGTGATGAGGTGTACGCCTCCTTAGTGTTTGCGTAGAATAAGTCCAGTGTTTTATTGTCTCTAGTGTGGTATATGTGACATACTGGGTGAACGTGGGTAGAATGGGAGACAGTGAAACATGGTTGAAATCGCCTGAGATGAGGAGAAGAGCATCTGGGTGTTCTGTCCGCAGCCTGCTGGTTACTGAATGGATGACGTCACGCGCTGTCCCAGCGTTCGCCGTCGGATTTGCATAAACAACAATGCAGATCACGTGTGAGTGTTCTCTCGGGAGAAATGTAGGCCGCATGCTAACAGCTAGCAACTCAATGTCTTTGCTGCAGTGTCGTTGTTTAACAGTGATATGTCCCGGTCTGCACCAGTTGTTGTTAACATACATTATCACTCCACCGCCCCTTGCTTTGCCACTGTCTGGTGTTCGGTCTGCCCGTATCATGTGGAAACCCTCCAGCTCAATGTTAGCATCTGCTGCTAGTTCAGTTAGCCACGTCTCAGAAAACAAAAGGAGAGAGCACTCCCGATATGTGCTATCGTAACGGCAGATAGCCGCTAGCTCATCTACCTTTCCCAGTAACGACCGTACATTTCCCATGACAATAGATGGAAGGGAGGGTCTGTACCTTATATTTTTTGTCCTCTGCCTTACTCCAGCCCGGCAGCCGCGGCGTTTTCGCCTCAGTTCTCTCGGTATGTCGAGTTTTTCCAATGGGACCGGGTGGCGGTTGAATGCTAGCAGCTCTTCCCTGCTGTATCGTATCCTGCTATAAACAGTGGCTCCGTCCACCGGCTCAGGAGACATTTGGGACGATCTGTGTGTCCGTGATATAAGTGGAGTGAAAAAAAGATGGATCAAAAAGAGAGAGGAAGGGAAAAAGACTCGGAATCGAGCTGCTGTTGCAAAGGGCGGCCAACTCGTGTGGCGCCGGGAGAAAAAAAAAAAAAATGGATGATCCAGAAGAGGATTGGGAGAATGTCATATGGCCAGATGAAAACAAGGCATTGAAGATGAAACGTGGCTGGGTCTTTCAGCATGACAATGATCCCAAACACACTGCCCGGGCAACGAAGGAGTGGCTTCGTAAGAAGCATTTCAAGGTCCTGGAGTGGCCTAGCCAGTCTCCAGATCTCAACCCCATAGAAAATCTTTGGAGGGAGTTGAAAGTCCGTGTTGCCCAGTGACAGCCCCAAAACATCACTACTCTAGAGGAGATCTGCATGGAGGAATGGGCCAAAATACCAGCAACAGTGTGTGAAAATCTTGTGAAGACTTACAGAAAACATTTGACCTCTGTCATTGCCAACAAAGGGTATATAACAAAGTATTGAGATGAACTTTTGTTATTGACCAAATACTTATTTTCCACCATAATTTGCAAATAAATTCTTTAAAAATCAGACAATGTGATTTTCTGGATTTTTTTTTTTCCATTTTGTCTCTCATAGTTGAGGTATACCTATGATGAAAATTGGAGACCTCTCTCATCTTTTAAGTGGGAGAACGTGCACAATTGGTGGCTGACTAAATACTTTTTTGCCCCACTGTATGTTCCGGAAGTTGCCTATACAATCAATGAAACTGGTGCTGAAATTGTTTAACAGAATATGGAAGGAGGGGTTATCCCAGGTGGGTGGAAAAAGGCTGTAATTTTACTATTTAATAAGCCAGGAAAAGTTCCAGCTCATTCAGGCAACTACAGGCCAATAGCATTAACGACACACTTAAGGAAATAGATAGAGAAGGTGTTAGTTTACAGACTCTCATATGTACTAGAGCAAAGACGATTAATAAACAACTATCAGAATGGTTTTAGAAGAGAAAGATCCACAGTGGATGCTCTAGTTAGAGTAAGTAATGAAAGTAATGAAAGACTCAAAATGAAAGAAGTAATGGTTATAGTTTATCTGGATATTGAAAAGGCTTATGACTCACTGTGGCAGGACGGACTTCTTATCAAACTGAATAAAATGGGCATTGGTGGTAGGATGTATAATTGGATCATGGATTTTTTTAACATACAGGACAATTACGGTTAAAGTAGGATCAGAAGTTTCTAATGACTCTGAAACAGAAAATGGTGTTCTTCAGGGGACTGTGATAAGCCCAGTTTTATTCAACAGAATGATTAATGACATGTTTGAGGATCAAGAGGGATCCATCAGAACAACACTATATGCAGATGATGGAGCCATATGGACGAGGGGGAAGAAATGAGAAATTTGTGTTCAGAAACATCAGGAAAGCAATGGAGAAAGTAGAAAAGTGTCATATGAGTGGGGATTTAAATTTTCAAACAGTAAAACCTGCTATATTTTCACAAAAAAAAAAACGCAGAACTGGTACAGAACCACTAACATTATATAATCAACCAACAGAGAAAGTGAGTTCAAATATCTAGGATTGTGGTTTGATAGTGCATACACATGGAGAGTTCATGTTGAAAATCTGGAGACAAAGTGCAAAAAAGTCAATCTCATGAAAGCTGTAGCTGGACATGAATGGAGTGCAGATAAACGGGAATTAATTGACATTTACAGAGCACTAGTGAGATAGAGTATGGATGCATGAGTTATGGAGCAGCAGCAAAGACGACTCTGGAAAAAATACGACAGAATGCAGCATAGAGGGCTTTGCCTGTGCATTGGAGCAGTCAAAACAACACAACAATGCAGTTTTAATAGAAGCAGGAGAAATGCCAATGGATTTGAGTAGCGATAAACTCGCATTATCATACTGGGTCAAGATGAAACGAAGTGAGGAAGCAAATATTTCAAAAACAACACTACAAAAGGGTGTTGTAATAATTTTTTTCCAATGTTGTAAAAAAAAAAAAGCGGGAATATGTGATGAAAATGTAAACAATGCAATGCTGTAATGACATGTATACCCTTTACAAAAACTTAAAAAAAAAAAAGACAATTAATCGATTACCAAAAAAAAAGCAACACTACAAGACTGCTGGGAATATTCTAACTTCCAGGGACAAGGGTTTGGTGGGACAATTGAAAGAAAAGCCAGAATGTATGAACTACACACGATTGATATAGCTAACACCACTCCCGTGAGTAATGTTCCCCCTTGGCTGTTTCCGGGAAAAGAGGTAGACGCTAGTCTGCTAATGAGGAAAAAAGATTGGCATATGAGTGAAGTTGGTGTTAAAACAAGCATTCACCTCAGGAACAATTACTATAACTACTTATAGCTCTATAATGATGGTTCAAAGAACAAAGAGGACTCTGTTGGAGTTGGAGTATACATTCTGGAGTTTAAAGTGACCATCTCAAAAAGACTCTCCAACAATACATCTGTGTTTACAGCAGAGATGGTGGCAATAATTATTAGTTTGCAGTGGGTGGAGGAGGTCAGACCGGACCGGGTGGTGGTGTGCAGATTCACTTGCATCTTTAAAAACCATACAGACACTAAAATCTACAAGGGAAGACTTGGTGATTGAGCTATATCACAGTTTATTTAGGGTACACAGGGGTGGTGGAGAAGTTCAGTTTTGTTAGGTTCCTGCACATGAAGGGTTGAAAGGGAATGACTGTGCAGACAAATAAGCAAAAAGTGCTCTTGGGAAAGAAATAACTATACCATTGTCTCTTGGAAAAGGTGAAAGGAAAGCAGTAATCAAGAGAAAAGGAATTGAGCTATGGCAAAAAAGATGGGATGAAGATCATAAAGGTAGATTGTATTACAAAATACAAAAATCTATTGCAATAAAGAATTATAAAACAACCAACAGGAAGGAAGACATCATTATGGCAAGACTCAGACTGGATCATACAGGTTTAAACGGCACTTTATTCACCATGGGGAGAAGTGAAAGTGACAAATGTAGAGAATGTGGAGTAAAAGAAAATGTCGAGCACTTCTTATTACACTGTCACAAATACGGAAATGAAAGAGAGAGAATGAAAAATGGAAGTTCGAGAGGCCGGTAGGGAATGGGATTTAACTGGGATTCTGGGAACAGATGGAGATGGAGAGGCACTAAGAATCACGAGAAGGGCTCTTTTCTCTTTTTTAAATAACACAGGATTAAGTCATAGACTTTGGGGGTCGGACTCAGATGACATAATGTTACACTCTCTTGTTCAGTAGGTGGTGGTATGCACCTTTCAGTTGTTTGCTATCCGCCAGTAACCGAGAGATGAAGAAGAATTCATGTCAGATGATTATTTCAACTCCTGACATGGATGAATGATTACACTGAAGAATACAAAATAACAAACAGAAAATAAACTTCAAGTGTGGGAGACAGCAGGGAGGAGCGTACCCAATTGTTGGATTGATGTTTGGGTCAAAGCTGTCCTCAACAAACCTCCACACAATACTCGACTTTCCAACTCCAGTGTCCTGCAGAGAACAAAAGAGAGTGGTTATTATACATGATTAGAAATAGAAAAGCAGATTCTGAGTAAAACAAGGCCTTTTGTTGCCACTTTCTTCCACTCTGGCCTACTTATAAACAGTAATTACTAATGATGAACTCTTTGCATATCTCAGTAGATTAAAAATGATGAGTTTGATGACATGATGTCATGCTCGGTGACCTCAGGATCTCATTTCTGCTGTTTGCGGATGATGTGGTCCCATTAGCTTCATCAAGCAATGACCTACAGGTCTTACTGAGATGATCTGCTACTGAGTGTGAAGCAGCCAAGATGACAATCAGCAGCTCCAAATCAAAGTCTATGGTCCTCAGTCGGAAAAGAGTGCACTGTCCTTTTCAGGTTGGGGTGAAGCTCCTGCCCCAAGTGGAGGAGCTCAAGTATTTTGGAGTCCTATTCACGAGCGAGGGGAGAATGGAGCGGGAGCTTCACAGGCCAATTGCAGTAGAATCTGCAGTGGATGCTGTAACGCTCTGTCATGGTGAAGAGAGAGCTGAGCTCCAAAGCAAAGCTGTCAATCTACATTCATACCCTTACCTATGGTCATGAACTTTGGGTAATGACTAAAAGAATGAGGTCATGGATACAAACAGCTGAAATGAACTTTCTCCTTAGGGCGACAACAGTATAACAAGAGATGCCCAGGCTTCCTGGGCAGGATGGTAGTACAGTGGTTAACAATTTTGCCTCACAGCTAGAAGGTTCCAGGTTCAAATCCCCAGGCTGGCAAGTGGGGTGGGAACCTTTCTATACGGAGTTTGCATGTTCTCCCTGTGCTGTGTGGGTTTACTCCGGGGGCTCTGGTTTCCTCCCACAATCCAAAGATTAATTGGATTGGGGTAACTGGTGACTAAATTGTCCCTATGCATCTGTCTCTGATATGCCGTCAGAATAGAGGGTTAGTGTAGCTACTAGTTAAGCGCTTTGAGATAAGAAAAAGTGCTATACAAATAAAGGTCCTTATCCCTTATTCCTTCCTTCTCCCAGTATGTCCTGCTGATCTCTCATTCCAGTCTGCCCTCACTTCTTGAGGCAGGATCCTCTTTCCAACCTTGAGAGCCTAATTTATTTATTTAGCGAATGCAAAGTCCTTAAGCCAAGCAGTTGCCTCCTGGTTTGCTGTATGGAGGGTGTGTAATCCTCCTTCCAGTCTTTGGAGCGGGCAAGCCTCTATGATGTGTTCCATAGTTTGCTCCTCTCCACATGCGCACAGTGGGCTAGGGCTACTGCCCCATCTGTGAAGGCTGGCCAAGCAGGGGCCATGTCCAGTCCTGAAGCGAGGGGGGGCAATGGATCAGCGTTCTCGTCGCGCCCTCCGCCAGTACCCGGGCTTGCCTGGGGAAGCTAATGATCCTACCAGCAGACTAAATTCAAAGAGACGACGCCTCTGTGCCAAGTCAAAGAAGAATCCTAGTCACAGTCCTAAAGCCGAAAGAGCCTAATCAATAGACTACATTTCAAATCTTAAAGGACTGCTGGCATCTCTACCAAAATTGTGTTAGAGGCTAAAAGGGAATGTCTATCTAATATTATTGCAGCAAACTGTCACGATCCATGTGTGTTATTTAAAACTATTGATTTTGTTCTTAATGCCTCACCGTCTGTCAGTATGGAAGCATCATCTGTAACATGCAATGACTTTTTACATTTTTTTATTGACAAGGTTACCACCATTAGGGCTCTTATCCCAGCTCCTGCCTCTGACCCCTCTGTGTCTGTCCCTTGCTCTGCTGTTTTTAATCAGTTTGAGCCTGTGACCTTGCAACAATTACAGGATGTGGTTGACCTCGGGTTCTCCTTGTGATGCTCTTCCTCCTCGATTTTTTAAAGAAGTCTTTCCTAGCATAGGTCAATCAGTTTTAACCATTTTAAACAACAGTTTAACTTCTGGTGTGGTTCCTGCAAATTTTAAGCATGCAGTAGTTAAACCCCTAATTAAGAAATCTGGTCTTGACCACACTGTGTTGACTAATTTTTGGCCAATCTCCAAGCTGCCTTTTATTTCAAAAATATTGGAAAAAAAATAGTATTTCAAGTTGAAGGCTTTTTTGGATGAACATGATATTCTGGAGGTGTTCCAATCTGGTTTTAAACCCCTACATAGTACAGAGTCGGCACTATTAAGGGTTTTTAAATGACATCCTTTTGATGTCTGAGTCTGGTGATTATGTGGTTCTTGTTCTGCTAAACCTAACCTCCGCTTTTGATACAATGGACCATGAAATTTTAATTTCTCGCCTGCAGTATCTTGTGGGTATTTCTGGTACTGCATTGGAATGGTTCAGGTCCTATTTAACTGATAGAACTATGCATGTAAGCCTTGCTGGTTCTGAATCCTCCTCTGCTTCCCTGTCATGTGGGGTCCCACAGGGCTCAATTTTAGGGCCTCTGCTCTTTTCACTTTATCTGCTTCCATTGGGTTCAATTCTTAGAAAGCATGGCATCTCCTTCCACTGTTATGCTGATGACTGTCAGGTTTATGTTCCAATAAGGCAGAAGGAGGCTTTGTCAATCAAATCACTTCTTGAATGCCTTAATGACATTAAAGATTGGATGGCAGTGAACTTCTTAAGTTTTAATGAAAAGAAGACAGAAGTAATTGTGTTTGGACCCAGTGGCTCCTGTGAATCCCCCACCCCACCCCCGTTGACTTGGGCCCCTTGACAGGATTTGTCCAACCTACTGTCACTAATCTGGGTTTTAAGATGGACAGTGATTTTAACCGGTTGAACTCGGGAGATTCCGCGGGTGGTCACGTCTGTGCGTCTTAGTGCGTCTCAGTGCGCAATGAAAAAAAAAGCTGTATTTCCGGTCTTCCAGTACAGACACAGCCGTAAACAGAAAGCCAAAGGAGTGTTTGATTGGTTTAGAAGGAGACTAACATCTCATTCAACCAACAAGAGCCTTGATTTGGGTTTTTAAACCTTGAATAACCAATGATCGTAAACCTAGCAAGAAGTATCTGCCCATCAACGACCGCGAATACAACGAGCCAATTGAAGCCGAGTAATCTGACGATGGACGTGTCGTTTAGCCAATCAATTTCTGACTTCAATGACATCCTACATGCCTAGTTCAGTGTTTATATTTCCGGTAAAATACCATGCGTTCTCGTGCGTAAAATCTCTGTTGACTCCGCCGCTGTGTGACGCGCAGTCCTTTGTGATACTGTGCAGAAGGGTCAGGGTAAGATTAGCCATTATTTTACTTGTTTTGAAAAATGGTTCACAAAATAAACCGAAAGGGCATGCATGAAAACATCGATGGCTTGACCGGGTTGGGTGACCTGGACGACGTAAACAATGGAGGTTTCCATTGATCAACGGAATAGCTGACGATCGTCACACGCCAGTGGACAATACCAGCGACAGTGCAGTTGTGGACAGTTAAGTCTTATAATCTAAATTATTCTTTATCGATAAAAATAGTAATAAACATAACTTTTGACCAATCGCTGTAATTACAAGGGTCCCGCATGGCGACATTTTTGTGTGCGCAGTGGGGGGGGGGTTATTTGTTACTGTGTATATTGCAGAAAAATTTAATAATTTTTTAGTATAATTTTTATTTCACTGTAGGCTATTTTTTCCTGTAAAAAAAAAAAAAAAAAAAAAAAGGAACTGTGCTGTGTATGTCTGGGTTATTATGCCTTTGTTTTACTGTGTAAACATGATCTGGTGAAATGGAGCCCTGACCATGTGAGCACACTATTGTGAGCACCCCAGGTGGACACCAGTATTCAGTCTGTACATTTTCAATTCAGTGATTTACAAAGTGAATCATAATTTTCTAAAGCCTCATTCAGAACATTATAGTCCCACAGACTGGTTTTCATCTGGGGCAGCATTTATAAATCACTGGATGGAGAATGCACCTGTACAAGTACAGATTGGATTCCGTGGTCCACTTGGGGTGCGCACTTGGTCAGGGGTCCAGTTGACCTGTATCTGTGTAAACTGGTGAGATAGTGAACTCTGGAAAAATTGGAGGGGGGGGTTGTTTTTGTGTATACTTTAGTGAAATGTATTAATTTTTCGCATAATTTTTCTTCCACTGTAGGCTATTTTTGCCTGTAAAAAAAAAACAAAAACCAGGAACTGTGCTGTGTATGTCTGGGTTGTTACCCCTTGGTTTTACTGTGCAAACTGCTGAGATTCAATTCAATTCAATTCAACTTTATTTATATAGCGCCATTTCACAACAACAGTCATCTCATAGCACTAACAACTGTAGGGGGGAACCCCCACAGTTGCAGAAAGACCCCAGCAATCAGGTGATCCCCTGTGAGCAAGCACTTGGCGACGGTGGAGAGGAAAAACTCCCTTTTAACAGGAAGAAACCTCCAGCAGAACCAGGCTCAGGGAGGGGCAGTCATCTGCTGCGACTGGCTGGGGGGTGAGGGGACAGAGAAGATGAAAAGAACAGACATGTAGAGAGCAAACAGCACGATGGGGACTCAATCTATGGGAGAGAACAAACAAATGTTAATGACCAGCAAAAAAAAAATATTTCATAGAGAGTGAGGAAAGGAGTGAGGCCCAGTGCATTACTGGAGGTCCCCCGGCTGACTAAACCTATTAGCAGCATAACTAAGGGAGGGTTCAGAAACACATGATCCCTCCCTAATTGTAGGCTAGATCAAAAAGGTAGGTTTTAACCCTAATCTTAAAAACAGAGATCGAGTCTGACTCCCGAATCCAGATTGGCAGCTGGTTCCACAGGAGAGGAGCTTGATAACTGAAGGCTCTGCCTCCCATTGTACTTTTGGAGATTCTAGGTATTACAAGTAGTCCTGCATTTTGGGAGCGTAGTGCTCTGTTAGGATAATACGGTAGTATCAGATCTTTTAAATAAAAAGGAGCCTGATTGTTTAGAGCTTTGTAAGTAAGAAGAAGGATTTTAAACTTAATTCTAAACTCTATGGGAAGCCAATGAAGGGAGGCCAGAACCGGAGAGATATGATCTCTCTTTCTAGTACCTGTTAAAACTCTTGCTGCAGCATTTTGGATCAGCTGAAGACTTTTTAAAGATGTTTTAGGACAGCCTGATAATAAAGAATTACAATAATCTAATCTCGAGCTAACAAAAGCGTGGATCAGTTTCTCAGCATCACTCTGAGACAAGATGCTCCTAATCTTGGCAATATTACGCAAATGATAGAAGGCAGTCTTAGAAACAAATTTAATATGTGAATTGAAGGACAAATCCTGATCAAAAATAACTCCAAGGTTCCTCACAGAGCTATTAAGAGAAAGAGTAACTGCATCCAAACTGAAAGTTTGATTTGGAAAGGAATTTCTAAGGTTTTTTGGACCAACAAGAATGACTTCAGTCTTATCTGAATTTAATAGCAGGAAATTACAAGTCATCCAAGCTTTGATTTCCTTAAGACAGGCTTCTAACTTGGCTAATTGATTACTATCATCTGGCTTCATTGACAGGTATAATTGTGTGTCATCTGCATAACAATGAAAATGTATACAGTGCTTTCTAATAATGTTGCCTAACGGAAGCATATATAAACTAAAAAGAGTAGGGCCTAGCACAGATCCCTGTGGAACTCCATGACTAAGCTTTGAGTTGAAAGAAAACTCATTATTTACATGAACAAACTGGAACCTATCAGATAAATAAGATCTAAACCACTGCAACGAAGTTCCATTAAGTCCAACATAGTGTTCTAATCTATCAAGTAGAATATTATGATCGATAGTATCAAAAGCTGCACTAAGAGATAGTGAACTCTGGAACATAGCTTTCCAAACTGTAATGGCACAGTTTGGCACAGTTCAAGAACGCCTTGTTACAACCTGAGAAAAAAGCTGTGTAATATACGTACTCATTTTTTGTGGTATTGTTACAAAATTTTGACCTGAGCTTGAAAACACTTGGTTCTACATTTCTGTTGTTTTCCAGCAAGTTTCACACAGCTGTATGATATTTGCAAGCATTTGTATCTAAAAAAAACACCCAGGCAAACTTTATTTTCTTCAAATTCAGTATGTTTAGATGATTGTTACTCAGTGGCAGGAGCACTTAAAGAGATTATGACTGTTTTGCCAAAAAATTCAGAGTGTTTTCTTTTAAATGAGACCAACCCCATGAAGATGCTGCAAAGGGTTGAAGAACAGCTTTTGATTTACCTTGGGCATGTTATTTTTAGATGTTTTTAGGGAAGTTGAACAGAGTTCAACATTAAACCACATCGTCAAATTGCTACAGTAGTGAAGTGCAGCTTTTTTCATTTAAGGCAACTGGCAAAGGTTAAACCCATTCTCTCTAAACAGCACTTGGAGACAGTAATCCATGCCTTCATCACATCTCAGCTGGATTACTGTAATGCACTTTATTTTGGAATCAGCCAGTCTTTCCTCGCACGTCTCCAGTTGGTTCAGAATGCTGCTGCACATCTTTCAACTGGAACACGTAAGAGGGACCACATTACATCTATCTTAGCTTCCCTCCACTGGCTGCCTGTGCACTTTAGGATTCATTTTAAGATTCTTTGATTTGTTTTTAAATCATTGAATGGCCTTGCCCCGCCTTACCTCTCTGAGCTTCTTCACTTTTACACTCCTGCTTGGTCTCTCAGGTCAGCTGATCAGCTGCTTCTGTAGATACCAAAATTAAAGAGGAAGCTCAGAGGGGACAGAGCTTTTTCTGTTGCTGCTCCTAAACTATGGAACAGTCTTCCTTTGCCTATTAGACAGGCTCCTTCACTGTCCACTTTTAAAACTTATCTTAAAACTCATTTTTACTACTTGGCCTTCAACCCAGCATGAGACATCGATTGTACTTGTTTTATTGCTTTTATTATATGATTGTCATTTTTACTCGTTTTGTTTTATACCTTTTCAGTTGCATTTTACTGTCTTATGTCCTTTTTATTTTATCTATTCCTGATGTACAGCACTTTGTATCAGCTGTAGTTGTTTTTAAAGTGCTTTAGAAATAAAGCTTGATTGATTGATTGATTACGCAGACTTGAATGTGCTCATTTTCATCCCAGCTGCTTTACATAGGTTACAACTGAAATACATCAACTTTAGAAATATATAAAGACTTAAAAGTAGGGAAATTAGGTTGTCAAGAAATAAAAGTGGTTTGCCTTTTTACCTCCGCCAAGGGAGGAGGTAATGTTTTTGCCGGCATTGGTTGGTTGGTTTGTCTGTTAGCAACATTACTCCAAAAGTTATGAACGTATTTTGATGAAATTTTCAGGAAAGGTGTGTAATGGCACAGGGAACAGATGATTAGATTTTGGTGGTGATCCGGCTCATGATCTGGATCCAGGAATTAAAAAAAATTATTTTATATACTTGTATTGCGCTTTTCATGTACTGCCCCTTTAAGACATGTCCACGGCGTTACGGTGGCGTTACGTGCATGGCCACGCACCTCCACATTTATGTGCATTTTTGAAACAAAGGAGCCTCAAGCTCATGAAGCAGCACGGTGATGGAGTGGTTAGCACTGCGGCAGCACAGCAACTCACCCTTGGCCAGGGAATCCTGGGTTCGATCCCAGCCCCTGACCAACAGTGATCTGTGAGGAGCTTGCATGTTCTCCCCGTGTCTGTGTGGGTTTACACCGGGATTTCTCCGGTTTCCTCCCACATGCCAAAAAACATGCAAGTTAGGTTAATTGGAGACTCTAAAGTGGCCCCAGGTGTGAATGTGTGTGTGAATGGTGAAAGGGTTGGGTGCCACACCAGTGCCGGCCTCATCCACTCATGTGGATGCCCTGTAATTTCCCCATTGTGGGACTAATAAAGGAATCTAAATCTAAAAAAAACAAAACAAAAGAACAACCTGTAGCCTAATGCTGGAGAAAGTTTTTCCAACTGGGAGTATTTTTAACTGAGAGCATTATCCGATGGGGAATACTGGTATATTAAAATGTTCAGAATGTACATTAAATTAACTTAAATTATTAAATTAAATTAAATCACCCTTATTGTCATTCAACCGTACAACCAATCATGTACAGTAGAACGAGATTGTGTTTTACCTATCTACAGTGTTAATCACACACACCCCAAGTGTAGAATCAGAGGGCCGCTGCCATGCAAGGCACCACCACAGATTTCCCTCCTCCATTCCATTATTGCTGAGCACCAAGCTGGACGGCAGGAAGTTCCACTTTTATATGGTCTTTGGCATGACCCGGCCGGGATTTGAACCCCTGCCTCCTGGGTGTGGGGCGGATGCTCTACCAACTGAGCCACCACTCCGGTAATAGATCGGAGTATACTGTATATATCGGGGTATATCCGGTACATGGAGCAACGCCAACTATTCCTTACAATCTCAGATTGATTTGTGGCTCATATCGCCCTCTTGTGTACAGTTAGTTTCAGGAAAAAGCTTGGAGAAATTTCTTTCCCACATATGAAAAGACAGTTTTACACCACAGCCGCATAGAGCAGAGCACTACTGACCTACTCCCACAATGTAAAAGGTGATCTTCATTTTCCTCCTCCTTTTTAAGCTCCTTGGTTCCAGTTTTCAACTGGTCTTCACATAATATTCTCCACTTTCTGATCACAAATTAATCCCCGTAGTTTTGATGGAAACTATTCAACAGAAAAGTAATTTACGATAAGCGGGTATTGGAAATTAAACAATAAATAAACACTGTTTGTAGTTAGTGAAAATAATGTTTCACATACAGAAATGGGAATTTTTAAAGTTTATGATACATTCAGCAATCAGACGGAGCAAAGAAATTAAGGAAAATAAAATAACTAAAGATTCAAGATCCAAAGTCTTTATTAGCATGTGCATAGTTAACCACTTGCGCTCCGTTGTTCCGCGGGCGGGCAAGTCTCTGCGTCCTATGACGCACGAGGGCGCACGAGAGCGCCCTCGTGCGCCCTCGTGCGCATGACGCATGATAAGGATATTGATGGTGATGATGTAGGTGGTGTGCCCTCCAAGCGCCACTGAAAAAAAAATCTGCAAACACAGCCGCGAACAGATTAGTTCATCTGATTGACCTCTCATTCGACTAATAAGAGCCTTGAATTGGGTTTCTGAAACCTTGAGGAGCCAATGAATGAAAATCTAGGAAGGAGGACCCGCCTACTGTGAACGCAGGAGCCAATTGAAGCACAGAAATTCAGGCTGGGTGAAGCGATATTTACTGCTGCAGAAGGACTCTGTACGAATCTACTACAGACCCAGGCTCACCCAGCAGCATGGAAAACACCCACAAGTGGGACCTGCACTCATTCCAGCAGAATAGACGGAGGCCGACGACAAAAGTCGTAAATCATTCGCCAAAACGGCAATAATGGAATTATGTTGATCGGGATCCACGAGCGGAGCAGCGTCGCGTTCGTCTGACGCGTGGGAAGAGCTGTTCGCCACCACTCTGCTGCTTTGAAGAGGTAAGGTGTTATAAGCTAAATTATTATTTATCCCTGAAAACTGTAATCCAAAAATGACTTTTGACCGATCGGTAAATTACAACTGTACTGCGCACGAAGTGCGTGCGCCGCGATAAACGGTTCATTTGCCGTGTTCGGACCGTGAACGCCCCCCCCCCCCCCGTTGCAGAAGAGGAGCGGGGGGGGGCACGGTCCGAACGCTCCCCGGTCCACGGGAGGAAGCATATCAGTCTATTCCATCATGTAGCGATGGCCCTCTTCTGTAGCGAGGGGGGGGGGGGGGGCGTTCACGGTCCGTTCACGGTTCCCCCCCCCACACACACACACAGAGTAGCGAGGGGGGGAGAGCCGCTGTGAAAACATGCAAGGAAAAAAAAAAAAAAAAAGAGTGTATTCCGTCATGTAGCGAGGGCCAAATTTGGTCCTTGGTAGCGGGGGGGGGGGGGGAACGACCCCCCGCCCACACACACACACACACAGACACAGCCCTGAGTGTGACCTTTCATTAGAGCCTAAAATGAAGATTCTACATTGAATTATTCAAAAGTTACAGACGTTTTTCCAAACTGTGCCATTTGGCACAATTTGGCACAGTTCCATAACGCCTGGGAACAGCCTGAGAACAAAGCTGTGTAAAATATTCATTTTTTGTGGTATTGTTACCAAATTTGGATCTCAGCTTGATAACACTTGGTTCTACATTTCTGTTGCATTTTCCAGCCAGATCGGACAGCTGTGTGTTATTTACAAGCATTTGTATCCAAAAAAACACTGTCCAATTTTTTTTTCTTCAAGTTCAGTATGTTTAGATGACTGTAACTCAGTGGCCGGAGCACGTAGAGAGATTATGGTTTTTTTGCCAAAAAATTCAAAGTGTTTTCTTTTAAATGAGACCAACCCCATGAAGATGCTGCAAAGGGTTGAATAACAGCTTTCGATTTACTTTGGGCACGTTATTTTTTGGCATTTTTAGGAAAATTGCCCGGAGTGCAAGTGGTTAAGAAATGCTACATTTCCTGAGCAATGAAATTCTTACTTTGCTCTCTCTCCGAACGAATGCCAAGGTAATAGATACAGTGCGGTGGACACACATACGGGACCTGTTTTGTGACTCACATTTTAGGTCAGAACAAAGTAAGAGGCTTCCTTGGTGATTACAGGAAGCTGCAAGAATCTTAGCTTTGGTATGCAAGGCCTGAGACTGGGGGGGTTTAATTAAAGGATTAAAGAAGGGATGCATTGTAGACAGTGGAAGTGATATCATGGAGAGAGGATGCATTGTTACTGTCTTTATAATGCAAGGTGATTCATATGACGTGTGAACTGTAAGAGTCCTGATATTTAAGGACGAGAGTTTCCTGTGTGGCTCACTTACTGCTTTGAGACGATGGTGATGTGAATAAAGCTGACTTGAGAGAGAACTCTGCCTCATCATTCTCACATCTCCACAACAGAAACAACAATTCTAATAAGGTCATGACACACTAACACAGTTACTCAATCCTAATACTAATGGATGCTAATAACACACACACCAACACACGGTTAGGCAGTTGGGGCTCCTTAAGCACACCTTGATACTAAATACTAAAACTAATGAGTTCTAATAACACACACTTGGCAGTTTGGACAGTTAAAGCAGTCAGACAAGAGGAATGAAATTGAAAATTCACTTGATGACTAAAGTGATAGTGGTATATTGATATCAGAGATGATGTGAACCTGAGATGGCATGAACCTATGTACAGTGTGCAAATGAGCACTGTGCAACGAGCAGTGTGTAAATACAAATTACAAATTAGCACTTGGTGCTAATTTCTGTACAGGTAGTACCAGTAGACTGTGCATGATAAGTAGCAGCAGAGATGATATGGACATCAGACGGGTGAGACTATATTTCCTGTACAGGTGAGCAGAGTGCAAATTTAGCATCCGGTGTGTGAGTTCCTATATGCAAAGCTGTGTTACGGAGTTTTGGGAGTTGTTATCTATTCAGGAGTCTGATAGCAGTGGGAAAGAAGGAGTTCTTCAGTCTGGATGTCCTGCATTTCACACTTCTGCACCTCCGGCCTGAGGGTAGAAGTGTGCACAGTCTGTGCTGGGGGTGGGTGGGGTCCCGGAGGATGGCGTCAGCTCTCCTTTGGACTCTGCGGTGGTAGATGCTCTGCAGAGAGGGGAGTGGAGTCCTGATGACGCTGTCTTCACCACTGTCGGCAGGCGTTTGCGGTCCAGGGCAGTGGTGCTGCTGTACCACGCAGTGATGCAGTTGGTCAGGATGCTCTCGATGATGCAGCTGTAGAAACTGTTGAGGATACTGGAGGCCATGCCAAACTTCTTCAGCTTCCTCAGAAAGTACAGTCACTGGTGAGCTCTCTTAACCAGCTCTGTGGTGTTGTGCGTCCACTTAAGGTCCTCGCTGATGTGGATGCCCAGGTATTTAAAGCTGCTCACCCTCTCCACCTCAAGCTTCCGGATGAACAGAGGCTGATGGGGTCTCCTCCTCTCTTTTCTCATGTCCACTATCATCTCCTTTGTCTTTCCGTGTTGAGAGTGAGGTTGTTGTCCTATGGACTAATTAAATGCATCAAACATTTATATGATCTGCAGAATATACACAAATCGTACTGATAAGCAACGGTAGCAATTTTTGACAAAGTAGCATAAATCGATGAACTCTGCTGTCGATTGGCGCTACCGGTAGCATTTTTCGATAAAGCAGCACAAATCGACAGAACACCAGCAGACAAGGATTCGAGCCACATGGTATGTAAACACAGTCAACTTCAGCACTGGACAATGTTTAATTTTTTTGTTTGTGAAATCACAATAGGCCTGTTCTATTATGCTTGATTACTACGTACTGCAGTGATATGATATCGCAGTGTTGTGTAATATTGCTTAATAATTATGAACCTTGTCAGTAAACTGTACGGGAGAAGAGAGGAGGAATAAAAAAAAAACCCGACCTGACAGATTCAATAAACCATGATGCTGATTTAAGGTGGAATTGCCCAGCCCCAGTGTATGGTCAATACAATTATGACAGTCTTGTTATTATAATGTAGTCATATTGTTTTGGCTGCCGTTTCTCTGTCTGTTAGCAGGATCATGCAAAAACTCATAAATGGGTTTGGATGACATTTTCACCAGAGGTGGGCCTTGGCCCAAATTTGAACTCAGATGTTGGAGGTGATCCGTGAGTGCATACCTCCGCCAAGGCCCTATCTCACAATGTACAGATGGATGGAGACGTGGACGGACAAAGGGATGGAAGGGAGGACAAAGGGAGGGAGGGACACAGCTTTGACAGAGGTATGCGCTCTCTGAGTGTCCTCTAGTTTCATATATGGCATTACATGGGTACAGACAAGCTGGTACGAGTAGACCTTTGGACTATAGGGATTCGGCAGCAGTGCCTTAAGTAATCCCAAGGACAGTGGTTAGTGTGCATTTTGTACAGAGCTGTGGATGCAGTGGTACCTGGTCAAGTCCCCCCATAACCAACTCACTCCAGCCAGTTACAGCGGCCCCATAACCACCTCGCTCCATGGCCAACTCGCCCCACAACAAACTCGGCCCGGATGTGTAGAGTGTCAGTGGGGACCAGGGTCTGACAAACACAGTGTTTCCTCTGGCTTAAAGACCTTGGTACGGTGGCAACATATTTTTCCGGGGGGCAGAAAACACATGTATGAATATGTTAATTTTATACTGTTTTTTTTTTTGTTTTTTTTTTTTAATTTTGCACAGTAACTTTGCATATAATAATGCATCAGATTTATATAGTGCTTTACCATAGACACTCAAAGACGCTTTTTACAGATACATTATTCATTCACTCCAGACAGACAATGGTAGTGGCAAGCTACTACTGTAGCCACAGCTGCCCTGGGGCAGGCTGACAGAAACATGGCTGCCAATCTAGGCCAACGGCCTCTCCGGCCACCACTGAACATTTAAACACATTCATACCCGGTGTTATGGACACTGGAGGCAAGGTGGGTAAAGTGTCTTGCCCAGGGATACAACGGCAGGATATCTGGGGAGAGTGGGATTCGAACCGCCAACCATCTGGTTATTGGACGACCCGCTCTACCTCCTGAGCCACTGCCGTGCATATGGTACTTATTTGAAGTATTGTACAACCAAGGCTTGAATGTTGGAATATTGGGCCATTTGGGGTCCCACCCAGACGTCCTGTTTGGACTTTTTACTGGTGTCATCCTTCTCTCCTTCCTCTGCTCTCACCTCTCCTGGACCCTCTGCCTGAACACTTTCCTCTCCTTGGCTCCTCTCTTCTGTCTAATCTTGCCCTTTATGAGCTCTGTCTAATTCAGGTTCTCTCTCTGTCTATGGTGGTATACAAACAGGGTAGAAAATATCCAGGGATGAGAATGGGGTTTGGGAAAAAAATAGGAAACTAAGCCGGGGGTCTCAGTTAGGCATGCGTCCCCCAAGCCAGATCCAAGGCGGAGCCTTGGTGGGGGGTCTGGGGGGCAACACCCCCCAGAAGCTAACGAAATCTGGTGTTTTAGAATACTCAAATGTGGTCTTATATTTAAAGTTAGAAGTAAGTACAAATGCATTTATAGTTTACCTTTTTAATCTGCTGCTGCATCACATGTGTAAATTTATATCTGAATGGTATGTTGATGTAATAATACTAAATTATATTTTACTACTATTTAATATGTTTAGAATGGTAAATGGCGTTCACTTATATCATGCTTTTTCTCATCTCTGGATGACCAAAGCGCTTTACAGATCCTGCTATCCACCCATTCACGCACACATTCACACACTGATGGCGGCAGAGCTGCCATACACACACAGGCGCTAGCCTGGCCACCAGGAGCAACTGGGGGTTCAGTGTCTTGCTCAAGGACACTTTGACATGCAGACTTCAGACAGAGTGGGAATCGAACCCATGACCCTCCGATCAGTAGTCGGTCACACTACACCTGTGCCACAGCCGCCCCCTAAACTGCCGCCCCTAGAACTGACACAGAATTACATTTACATAGTTCTAGAACAGACAAAATAATTTAACCAAGTAAAATAAATTATAAATATTAACAAAATTCCATCACCAAGTCCATCACCCATTTATTAAAATATACTGACATTCTGCAAGCAATTTGATTTATTAATGTGTGCATTTGTTAGTGTTACTAGGAATATTAAAAAAGTTGCATATTGGTATATTTTAATATTTGAAAGATAATCTAAGAAAGTAAGTAAAACCTAAAAGATGTTTAATTAGTGTTTCAAATTATCTGTGTTTCAAAACAGGCATGACGTCACAACTTACACATGCTATTTCATAACAAATTCATTACGCGAAAATTCTCAAGTACATTACTTATAACGAGAAAAAAACCTTACCTCGGAATGTGTTTTCCGATCACTAACTGCTGTAATCGAGGCCGATTGTGATGAACTTTGATTGACTGGCATCTGAATTTGACCGTGTCCATCGATCGTTTTGAACGCAGCACGAGCGAGTAATTCGATCTCCTTGTAACCACAATTTTGAAATGTTTCTGTTTTGAACAGTGTTCAACTAAGGCAACACAACCACGAGATCCATAACTCAAGAAATCGTTACAATAAACACACTGGGCTTTCCCTGGTACTTCGCATTTCGCTATGAAGTATGAAGTCAGCCATTTTTTCAACCACAACTTCGGTATTTTTACCAATCTTTACAGTCATTGACACAGTTTTTTCGAGCCATTCCCAACAAAACTTGTTCCTTATCCCTTTGTCGATTTCTAAAATTCTTGCTTTGTTGTCTTTCATGAGTTTTAGGTTCACCATTTTTACGAAATCGGGAAAACTCGGTTGATTGAATTGTCCGCCATTTGCATTTCACTCCGCGTGTGGGATATGACAAAGCAATAACAAAATCGTCGATTGGTTGCTTCAATAAGTATCAGCCAATCAGTGGCCTTGTTACATTACATTACTGATCTCGCTGGGTAGCGCGTTCTGCGTGGTGGATTTGAGCAGCCGATCGAAAATATGACTCGCCGCTCATAACAGACCTCACCCCCCCCCCCCTAAAATTTTCTCCTCGAATTTAGACGATTCACGAGAATGACCCTAGACATGATCAAATCCGAGGAATTCCTCGGATCCGCGGAGGATTCTCATCCCTGAATATCAAGTGCCATGTAAATTAACCCCTTGCACTCTGGTCAATTTCCCTAAAAACGCCTAAAAATAACGTACCCAAAGTAAGTCAAAAGCTGTTCTTCAACCCTTTGCAGCATCTTCATGGGGTTGGTCTCATTTAAAAGAAAACACTTTGAATTTTTTGGCAAAACAGTCATAATCTCTCTTAAGTGCTCCTGCCACTGAGTAACAGTCATCTAAACATACTGAACTTGAAGAAAATAAAGTTTGCCTGGGTGTTTTGTTTTTTTTGAGATACAAATGCTTGCAAATAACACACAGCTGTCAGATACAGGCTGGAAAATGCAACAGAAATGTAGAACCAAGTGTTATCAAGCTGAGGTCAAAATTTTGTAACAAATGGCACAGTGCCAAATGGCACAGTTTGGAAAAACATCTATAACTTTTGAATGATTCAATATAGAAGCTTGATCTTGGGCTCCAATGAAAGGTGACACTCAGGGCTGTGTGTGTGTGTGTGGGGGGGGGGGGGTTGTTTATTCATTCATGAATGAATGAATGAATGAACAAACAAGCCCCCCACACACAAAGAAGCATGCCACATAAAAAATGTGTGGCTTTTTTTTTTTTTTTTTTTTTACAAGAAAAAATAACCTACAGTGCAATAAAAATTATACTAAAATATCTGCAATGTAGAGGATAACAACTCCCCCCCCGCCCACTACAGAGGAGCACGGCGCACAAAAAAAACAGTCCGGCAACGGTCCGTCATGTGGCGATGACGCACAGTTGTAATTTACTGATCGGTCAAAAGTCATTTTGATTATTATTTTCAGGGATAAAGAATTTAGCTTATAACACTTACCTGTCCACAACAGCAGTGTCGCTGGCGAACATCTGTTCCTCATTGTCAGACGAACATGAAGCTGGTCCGCTTGTTACGACTCGTGGTTCTGGTCACGCGACCCGGTCAAACCATGATTCCATTATTGCGTTTTTGCGCTTCCATGATTGCGGTTTTGGCGAACGATTTTTCAAAACAAATAAGAACAGTAGTAATAAAAAAAGACTGGCGAATGCTACCGTTACACACAGCGGCTTACACAAAACAGATTTTACGCACGGGACGCACGCTTTCAGTCGTGGAACTTCTCTGCTTCAATTGGCTCGTTGTATTCACAGTCGTTGGTAGGCGGGTCCTTCTTGCTAGGTTTTCTGTTATTGGTTCTTCAAGGTTTCAGAAACCCAATTCAAGGCTCTTATTAGTCGAATGAGAGGTCAATCAAATCTAAACCAATCAAAGCACTCCTTTGGCTTTCTGTTCGCGGCTGTGTCTGTAGTGGAAGAACGGAAATGCAGCTTTTTTTTTTTCAGTGCGCTCTGAGACGCACAGTGCGCACTAGGACGCACTAGGACGCAGAGACGTGACCGCCCACGGTATCCTGGAGTGCAAGAGATTAAAGGAGACAACCAAAAATTTCTAGTTAAGGGTACAAAGAGCACCCAGTTAAAACTTGAGTAATGACTTCAGTCTTGAAGGTTTGAGGTTTTTCTCCAAAATTTATAACAGTTTTCTTATAGCTTTCTACTTTTCTCTGTAAAGTTATCTAAATTTGAAACTATTTTCCTCAAATTTGTAATTTCCTCTTGTAAAATTTACTTTTCTTGTACATTTGAAACTTTATTATAAATTTGTGGATTATTTTATGGCTTATTTTTGTCTTGTTTTTTAAAATAAAATTACTATTTTTTTAAATAAATTTGAAACAGACTGTGGTATTTTTTTTTTTTTTTTTACCTTTTCCTTGTAACAATTCATATTTTTGACCATAACTTTGCAGTCAGAACAGAACAATAATTTAACTCTCATTACAAAGAAAAAAATATTAATAAAATTGTATTTAATGATTTAAATTAACTTAAATGACCAAAGATGCCGTTATTTCTGTTATAATATTTCTATATATTTATAGTTTTTTTTTAGAAATCTCCTCACCGCCAAGAAAAACCTCCCTTATTTTGAAATCCAAATGCTGGCACGATCAGTTTGTCTGAAGGCTGCTGACGGATTAAAGTCACTGACTTCGTAAATTTCGGTCATCTTAACTTGCCAGGTACATAACTGGGAACATAACTTAATATTGTAGTGGCTGGTGAAATATATCCTCAGCAATTCAGTAGTCCCCCTTGCCTTTCCCTTCATATGAAGCCGGCTGCATTTGAATTCTAACCACATCTCTTAGTTAAGCAACTCTTCCGTTATTGCTCCCGTTTCCAGCGGGTTAAAATTATGATAAATGCCTCCAGTGCTTTCATACCTCTTCTGATTTTTTTTTTTTCCGTGTTTGAAGTACTTTAATAAACTCATGTTTCTGTCGGACAGTCAAGCCTTATTCATGCTGCATTTTCCCTCTACTCCGCCTTGGTCCGCATGCGCTTTGGACGAGCCTGGCACGCACGCGGCGCTGTACATGCTCACTTTTTTCATCTACCCAGGCCAAGCGGCTAACGCATGCACACAACCATTTGTAGTTTCACTCTCGCCCGATAGGTAGCACCCAAGGTGCTGACACGCCAGGATTTTCACCAACAAAGAAATGGCAGACTTCTTCACAAAGTTTCTCTTCAAATAGAGTCCATTTCTGCTGTTTGACTTCCCGGTTTTCACTCCTTTTCTACGAAGATGCTGCTGCCGCTAGCGAGACACTGTCTGCTGACTGACTGGAAAGCTTGCATGGGCGGGGTGCTTCTAAACTCCGCGCGGATGACGGCCACACACATTGTTCGTGTGCGCGCTTGCGTAAAGTCATTGCTTCATATATTTTTCTTATTAAATTTATATCTCCTTGGCATGGCGGTAAATTTTCTGGTGGGGCGGGCCGCCACCCAAAAATGTTACCAGAGGAAACCCTGAAACTACACTGGTGTATCCAACACAGAACATGCCAGGAGAAGCAGTGGCCCAACACAACCTGGCTCAAAGGCATGCCAACTGATGGCAATAAAAAAAGTTGGTTTTTCCAATAAAGTGAAAAAACAAAATAATGCATGGAAAGTGCTTTTGCCGGGAGGCGCAGCCAACAGTAGTGTGATTTATCATGGACAACAGCTGAGCTCTGAGTGATCAGTTGATTGGATCCACCTCCTCTGGTGTTCTGACATTTTGGCATATCTATCAGAACAACACTGGTAAAGGTAAAACAGACATGGGGGAGGGATAAACAGCAATTTCTAAGCTTGATTAAAATAGATGGGTAGAAAATACATATTTTTATTAAAACTGTAACACTGAAAAAAAACTCCTCCCTTGCAGAAAAAAATTATGGTCACATATTCAGAGATTTCAACAAACAACAGAAAATGAGGCTGCTGAGTTAGGCTCGTTTGCTGTGCCGCACCACAGGCCGTCACTTGATGGGGCGAGTTGGTTGCAGGACGAGTTGGTTATGGGGTGGCTGTAACTGGCTGGGGCAAATTGGTTATTAAGAGATTATCAAGAGGGCTGGCTCTGTAATTGGTCTCAGGCCGGAGACCTTTGAGACTGTGGTGGAAAGGAGGACACTAAATAAACTGTGATCCATCATGGACAATCCGGATCACCCCCTCCACCACATACTGGACAGACAGCAGAGCACTTTCTCCAGCAGACTACTACAGCTTCGCTGCCGAACAGTTAGATACAGGATATCTTTCCTGCCACATGCCACTTCACTGTAAAGTAACTTACTCTGATGTTGTATTCTGGTCATAACAATGCTACCATACTGCACCTTAAAGTCCAGTTGGTACGTCACATCTCACTCTGCTCCTGATAGTCCTGCATTGTACAGCGGGTATGATTCATGTGTCTATACGGGTCACCATCTATTCATCTATGATGTATGTAGATAGGCTTTTTTAGTAGTTTTACTTCCATGGGTAATCCCTTTGTCTGTTATGCTGTGTGTGTTTCTGTCGTTTGGTTGTCTACTGTCATGCTGCTGTTACACTGCAATTTCCCAGTTTGGGATCAATAAAGTACATCTATCTAAGAGTTAAGTTATTTAAGTTATTAAGTTTGCGGACGACACCACAGTGGTGGGACTTATTCAGAGGGATGAGGAATCTATGTACAGGGAAGAAGTGAGAGACCTGGAGGGCTGGTGCAGGGAGAACAATCTGGTGCTCAGTGTGGACAAAACAAAGGAGATGATTATTGACTTCCGGCGGTCACGGCCTGAACACGTCCCTCTCAGCATCAGCGGCCGTTTGGTGGAGAGAGTGGAGAACATCAAGTTCGTCGGAGTGCAGCTCTTGCAGGACCTGACCTGGAGCAAGAATTCCTCGGGGATCAGGAAGCGGGCCCAGCAGAGACTGCGCTTCTTGAGGAATCTCAAACAGGCCTCTCTCCCCATCTGCATCCTCAGGACCTTCTACAGAGGTGTGGTGGAGAGTGTTCTGACGTACTGCATTGCAACATGGTACTCCAGTTCCAGTATGTCAGACAAAAAAGCCCTGCAGAGGATAGTCAAGGGAGCTGAGAGGGCAATTGGAGTTTCCCTCCCCTCTGTCCAAGGCACTGAACATTGTCAAGGACCACTCTCACCCTCTGCATAAACACTCTGAACTGCTGCCATCTGGCAAACGATTCCAGAGCATCAGAGGCAGAACCACCAGACTGATTAACAGCTTCCTTCCACAAGCTGTTAGGATGCTGAACAGTTGATCCGGAATCTTTCATACATGCTACTGCACCTTATGGACATTATGTATATTTATGTATATTATAGTTCTAGTTAGTTTCAAGTAGCCACTTTGACTCACTCAGCCACTTTAATTGGTATTTTATACATAGGTAGTTATCACTTTAAACTGCAACTGTAATAAGTTAATATTACTGTAATAACTAAATGTGTCTTAGGGATGTGTGAATGGCTGTGTTGGGGTGGGGGGTGAGTGAGTGTTTTAAATTATGTTCTTTTTCCATATATGGATGCCTAGAGAAGCGTACTTTCATTTTGCCTGCACTACAGTTGTATGTACAGCAACATGACAATAAAGGTTGATTTGATTGGATTTTGATTTGATATCTTATGGGGGGACTTGACGGTAAACTGATGCAGCTGTGCTGGAAAGAGGTATCAAAGCCATATCTTGAGGGCCTTCTGTTGAATGGCATCGAGTTGACTGAGGACCAATGGAGAGGCATTCATCCAAGCAAGACAGACATATTCCATGATACTGTGTATCTGAGTTTTGTAGACAGTTGATTTTCCAACAATGTCAAGTTTATTTGCAACTTTATGCAGGGCCTCAAGCCTTTGTCCGGCCTTCTTGGAAGATGTCTGAGAATTGTGAGGTCCACAATAGTTTATTGTCAAATATAACACCAAGTATCGTGGCTTAATAATGACATAGTCAATCAGGCTGAATCAGGCCTTGATCAAGAAGCAAGATGATACAGAAATGAGCTGTGAAACTGCGACTCTAGTCATTTATTGATGGGATGCTGATAAAGGACATGATACCCTTTTCTGTAAGTTAAGACTAGAGTTCTGTTATTTATTATTAGTGTTACTCATGCAACCGGACTACTTATTAAGCAGAGAACTCACGTATCAACTTGTATAAAACATTTGTGTCCATCAGTAGGCTAATACAGCTGCTAACAGTTGGGTGTACAAAGAATATAAACCAGTCACGTTTAGGCAAACTCATCGATGCTGACTCACCCCCAGGAGACACACTTTTAACTCCCTCAGCGCCATATCGACCCTCTCTCAGAAGGAGCTGAAGATAAAGAGCATTTACACTTTTCCTCTTTCTTCTCTTCAATATTCTTCAGGTGGTCTGTGTTTACAAACAACTTCACTCCATCGTGCTCACGAGCTGACAAATTCCAAGTCTCGGCACAGGTGACGAGTCTGACTATAGGAGTTAAAACGGCCCGCAGCTCGTCGTGTTTTCCATAATGTTGTGATTGTAAACAGCTAAAAGCTAATACAGAAAGCAGCACATCGGTCAGTCTCCATCTTGAATTACGGCACGCAGTCACGTGACCGGCTCCTTTTTTTTTCCTCTGATAGACAAAGCCTCACAAAGCTGGATGTACAGTCAGCTGAGTTTTGAGAAACAGTCCCCGGTGTGATTTTTTTCCCCCTTGAAAGAAGAAGGCCAGCCGGTGAACTACAGCAGTATCAGGAAGTAGTTTCAGGAAGTACTTTAGCTGTTTGAGTGACAGCTGAGCGGCGGTCACGGCAGCCGACACTCAAGATGGCAGGTAATGGCACTTTTTCCAACCTCAAATTTCTTACATATTTACACGGCATGCTAGCGTTTGTGAAGTATTCTTGTGTTGTTTAGAGTATCGATAGTTAACGGTAGCTTCTCCTTTGCCAATTGTGTGGTATTACCGGGTGAAGTGCAAATCAAGACGAGCCGAGTGAAGCTAAAAGGCTGGATGAGCCGTTAGTTAGCCAGGATGCTAACTGACTACTTGGGGGGGGGGGGGCTTCGAGACAGACCCACGAGTCTACGTTTAAAGGTGCAACTGCTGAAAACTTTTAGATTATGTTTCAAGTCTCCACGTACTGTTGCACGTAGACGCAGTATCCCGTTGATAATCGACCTGTTCTTACAACAAAGGCCAGCGATTTGAATTGGCTAACGTTAGCCGAGTTGCTAAAGTCATGTTTAGCCATAAGCTGACCAAATCCTCCTTTAACCCATAACAAAGGGGCTATGTTGTTCTTTGGCGATGTGCTTTTGGGGTCGCTGGTACTCACATCCTACCCTTATCTGACATATTGTAAGCGCATTATTTAAACGTGTAACCCTGAGTTTGGAGTTGTTATATTTGGAGCACATTCCCTTGCTTTTCCAGCTGTAAACACACGCTTTGCGTCCTCCTGGGAATTCTCTCTGGGCTCTTCCTTTGACCTCCCTTTCCCCTGCTATTGTCCTACACCCACGGCTTGGTGTAGCCGAAACCGATCTTTGAAATCGCGCACATTTATGTTTTGTTTAGGTGATGAGTTAAAGTATCATCTTTAAATTTACATCGAAGGCTAAAATATTAGTAGGAAGATAAGAAAATGTTAGATTGAGCTGATTTAAAACTGGGATCCAGTTAATATTTTCACATCTGTGTATCCACAGTAGTTTGTTTCATAATGGCTGTAATGTATTTCTCAGTATAGCTGCGAAAGTCGAAAGCAAGAAATAAGGCACTGTTAAGGGGTTAATGTGAACATAAAGCTCAAATCTGTGCCAACCTTCTGATCAGCTGATTTGTCGTCTGGTCCGTGCCTGTAGGCATTGCTGCAACAATTTTAGCAATGGAATCCAGTTTGCTCTGCTAGATAGTAGTAGTAGATTAGTTTATTTGACAGGGACAGTGCAATAAACATAGACAATTAATCAAAGACAATCAATCTGATGTGTTGCACATAGAGTGTATAGCTATTAGCTAATTTGCAACTCTTGTCCCTGGATGGGCTTTAGAAAAAAGAATCAAGATAAAAAATATACACAATAACCACATGTGTGGTACATCATGATGTAGTCATGATTTGATGAACTTGGGCAGTAGGAGTGTATGATTCAAAAGTAGCTATTATTCATTACTTTTGAAAATTAACCTAAAACAGATGCAATAATTGAGATTTTTGCAAGAGACCATTAATTGATCACAGTGGGGAAAAATACCCTTTGAAGTAGACAGTGTTCACGTCTTTGTGTCCATAGGGAAGGATGAAGAATAATGAATTATGTATATACAGTATACATCAAATATAAATGGTTTTGTGTGACTAAATTGGTATAAGAAAAGATAGGACTCAAGAAAAGTAGTAGTATTGTCTCTTATTTCAGTCGTTTCAGAAATAATCCCGAAATAACACAGTAGTCCCTTACGTCTGAACTTTTCTCAAATTCTTTTTTTTTTTTTTTTTTTTTTGGTTTGTCAATTATCCATCCATCCATCCATCCATCCATCTTCTTCCGCTTAATCCTTTTCGTGTCGCGGGTGTCATGTTCGGGGTCGTTCACCCCATCCATGACCTGTGGCTGTAGGTTTTGATTATTGCTTATTAATTTCAGCTGTCAGATTGAGCCTTGCTCTCTGACAGTCCTACGGCCATGTCCTCTCCTCTTACCAGACATTCACCGGAGGTATCTCATCACCACATGCACACACTCACACATACACACACTCACACATGCACACACACATTAATCCAGTTATCATGCACCTGCTTGCCACAGGGCTGTGTCCACTTGCCTTCATCAGTATATTGAGTACTTATTGGGGGGCAGTGTGCTCAGCCAGTGTGGCAGCTTATGTCAACATGGGACAACCTGACTCCCCGGATTATGGGCTTCCTTTCCCTGGACAGTGTATGTTGTTACCTTGAGCCTTTCCGCTCCAACATATGTTTAAGTCCTTATTTTTGTGCCTTTTTCCTCCGCTCCTGACTGTTTGGAGCGTGTGAGGCATTCCCCTCTAAGCCTACGAGGGTTGTAGCGGGTTGTCTACCCTCATTCACTGTGACTGTTACTTGGACATTTTGTACATTTTTCAACTGTAAATAAACACGTTACTTAAACTGCGTTTTGGGCTCGCTGCCAATTTCTATGTTCGCTGCGAAATTACGCAGCGGACATGACAGTAAGCTGCCACCATAAAGAGCCCAAGCAGTAAGTAGCGTGTTACTCATTTTTTTTGTGTTTAGTCACCAGCCTAAGTGGTGGGGTAATACTCAAATCCGTACACACCATCACCAAGATCCTTCTTTTTACATGGCTCCTCAAGGCCCTTGGGGCCCTTGATGGTGACTTTGAGCTCTCCAGTGCCAGCTCCCTTGGTGTAAACCTTGAAGTCCGCTGTCTCCTTCACCCTCAGGCCCTTCGGCTGGAGGCCACGCCCCTTGGCTCTGCAGAGGCTGGGGTTACACGCTTCTCCCACACCGACTGTGAATGGACTCTTGCTGACTCTTTTGACCAGTATCACTTAATCTTATCCTACACTTTATTACATGTATAGTTTATTTCTCTTATCTTATCATGTTTAATGTTGCAGCATTGTACCGAGACAAATTCCTAGTTTGTGTACTACATGAACAATGGCAATAAACCTGATTCTGATTCTGATTCTGATTCTGACCTGTTCGGAGCATGATGTCCTGGTCTAGCTGTTTCCACACCGGCAGAAGGATAAGGGATAAGGACCTGCACTTATATAGCACTTTTCTAGTCTCAAAGACCACTCAAAGCAGTTCACTGGTACTAACCCTCTATTCTAAGGGCCTATAGGATACAGATATCTTGGGACAATTTTACAACAACCAATGAACCTAACATGCATGTCTTTGGATTGTGGGAGGAAACCGGAGCACCCGGTGTAAACCCACGCAGCACAGGGAGAACATGCAAACTCCACACAGAAAGGTTCCTACCCCTGCTAGCTTGGGGATTCGAAGTGGATGGGCAGCGGGACATCCCAGCGTGGAGGAGGTATAGGCAGCCGCATCTATCCGAGGGTTCCTGTACATCGCCAAAGATGCCTATGGCCCCGGAGAACAGTGGGACTGCCTTAACAAGGCTCAGGATATTTTGGCAGCTCACCTGGGCCTCTGGAATTATTCCCAGTATGCCGAATTATTGTCCTCCATCTGCGCGCTTGAGCAGGCTTTCCTCGACCTGAAGAGAAGGGCTTTCCAGAAGAAGTCAAAACAGAAACGCTCTTCTCCGCCGGTGGCCATCGTTCCCTCTCCTTCATCACCCACTCCAAGATGGCCACGATCAGGTTGACGTCAGCGTCACCTGGAATCCCGGAAGAACAATCCAGCCCCACGAACTGCTCCTGCTCGGACAACGAGCATTGTTACCCCCGCAGCAGATCATCAGTTCCAAGCAGTGCCGTCTGTAGAATCTCCCTCTATATCCGCTGCGAGGTCTTCTTCCTTGGTTTGTTCGCCTGCTGCAGAGGGGTGCTTGTTTTCCTCACCGGGGTCTCCCGTTCCTGTGGCTAGAGGGGCGGCTCCCATATGTTCTTCAGAGGAGCCTAGCACCGCCTTTCCTGGATGGACGAGTGATGACATCCAAGCGGCAGCAACCAACACCATAAACTGGGAGAACAGGCAAGTTTTTTTCATTTGACTCACAGTAATAATGAAATGTCTTGCCTACTTCCCGGTAGGGAGGCTCAAGGTAAGCAGTCCCCTGAGTTCTCCCCACCTGCTACTGTTAAAGACTGTTCACCAACCCTCTCTCCACTCTCCTTTGTTTGCCTGCCGGAACCGGAGCCGAGCAGTTGGGATCAGGAGGAGCCAGCAGTCCGGGAGGGGTGTCTTCCCGCAGCAATGGTGAACTGGATCCCAGCCGCCACGCCGGAGGAGTCACCGGCGTGGATCATGGTAGCTGGGGAAGATCAGACTGCAGTGACCATCATGCGTGCTGTGAAGGCCACCACAGCAGAGTCAGCACCCGAGCGAAACCTCTTGGAGGCCAAACCTGAGGAGACATCGCCTGGATTGCCGAAGACCTGGATGGTGGTAGAGCTTGAGCTAAGGCAAGTAATCTCTTTTGTCTTTCTCTTTTCTATAATTGAGCATTTTTGCCTAGCTTTTGGTGAGAAGAGCCAGCTGCAGCCAGACGCTGCACCTGAGCTCACTTCGCCGGGTTCTGCTGCTACCGGCGACTCTGATCCTTCCTCCGCCCTGTCCGAGTCCTTTTTCAGGGTCGCCGGAGAGAGCTCACCATCGCTGGATGAGTCCGGGGTTCCAGGTTCGCGACTGGAGGTCACTGAGGTTCCGTCTGAGGTAGTCGTCAGGGGCACCCAGTCTAGGGTGCCCGTGATCGATCGCCTCCTCGCTTGGGTGCTCAGACGGGTCGGGTGGCCCATGGCCAAGATGGTGTTGGGGTCAGCAGGGGTCCAGCTGGACTCCATCGTGGGTGCAACCATGGTTCGGTCGGGGTCCATCGTGGGTGCAACGCAGACCCAGTCGGAGCTCATCGTGGGAGCAATGAGGTCCCGGGAAGGGGCCACCACAGATGCAGCCATGGCCCTGCCCGGGTCTACCGTGGGTTCTACAGAGTCCCAGTCCTATGTCGGGACCACCGGGGGTGCCACAGGACAATTTGGGGACACTGGGGTCTTCCTTTCCCTTTTGGAGGCCCTGTGGGTGTTCCTCCTCCTTCTGCTGGGCACCACCGGGGTTCTGTTTCCTCCGCCGCCAGTGACCGCAGGGGTTCCTCTTCCTCTGTCTGGCCACCCACCTCTCAGCCTTCCGGTGGGTAGGCCACCGCCTCATCTTCCCTTCCGGTCCTGGTTGCTTAATTATGTGGGCAGGCCTGCCTGAAAGGCTGATTTCCCTTGCCGGGTGGCCCGTGTGCTCTGGCAGGCCGCCTGATACTGTTCTGCAGGCCGCCTGCTGGCCCTGCGATTTTGGCTGGCCTCCTGAACTTACGGCCACCTGCCGGGCCTTGGACTCTGGCCGGCCCCCTGAACTGTGGGACTCTTGGAGGTGGGGTGGGTTAGCTTAGTTTTGGTGTTGGGAAGAGTGTTGTTTGTAGTGTTGCGGTGTTTACTTTTTCTTGATTTATCCCTCCTAACCTGTTTTCCCCCACCTCCCACCCTGGTTTGTTGTATTGGCCTTTTGAGTGTGTGTGTGGTGGTGGGGGGGCGTTGTATTTTCTGTTTTTGATGGTACAGTGGGTGTCTGGTATCCACCTCTTGAGGGGGGGCACTGTCATGTTTGGGATCGTTCATCCCGTCCATGATCTGTGGCTGTAGGTTTTGATTATTGCTTATTAATTTCAGCTGTCGGATTGAGCCTTGCTCTCTGACAGTCCTACGGCCACGTCTCCTCCACTTACCAGACATTCACCAGAGGTATCTCATCACCACATGCGCACACACACACACACACATACACACACTCATATATGCACACACATTCACACACGCTTACACACATTCATCCAGTTATCACGCACCTGCTTGCCACACAGCTCTGTCCACTTGGGGGCACTGTGCTCAGCCAGTGTGGCAGCTTATGTCAACATGGGACAGCCTGACTCCCCGGATTATGGGCTTCCTTTCCCTGGACGGTGTATGTTGTTACCTTGAGCCTTTCCGCTCCAACATATGTGTAAGTCCTTATTTTTGTGCCTTTTTCCTCCGCTCCTGACTGTTTGGAGCGTGTGAGGCATTCCCCTCTAAGCCTACAAGGGTTGTAGCGGGTTGTCTACCCTCATTCACTGTGATTGTTACTTGGACATTTTGTACATTTTTCCACTTTAAATAAACACGTTACTTAAACTGCATTTTGGGCTTGCTGCTAATTTCTATGTTCGCTGCGAAATTACGCAGCGGACATTACAGTGGGGGGGCTGGAGCCTATCCCAGCATCTTTGGGCGAGAGGTAGGGTACACACTGGACAGATTGCTAGTCCATCGCAGGGTCATCACAGAGAGACAGACAACCATTCACTCTCACAGTCATACCCAAGGACAATTTAGAATCCCCAGTTTAATGCCAATTAACTTTACTTGCATGTTTTTGGCATGTGGGAGGAAACCGGAGAAATCCTGGAGTAAACCCATGCAGACACGGGGAAAACATGCAAACTCCACACAGATCATTGTTGGTCGGGGGCTGAGATCGAACCCAGGATCCCCCGGCCAAGGGTGAGTTGCTGTGCTGCCGCAGTGCTAACCACTCCGCCACCGCGCTGCCACTGGTTTGTCAATTATTCCATCCAAAAACACTGATTTAAATTGGCCCAGTATTTCACACAATTTCCACTCCATATTGCTGCCATTTCACAGCAGTTACAATAAATGAAGCTCTGCATGAAACAGATGATACATTAAAAACATACACTACCGTTCAAAAGTTTGGGGTCACTTAGAAATTTCCTTATTTTTGAAAGAAAAGTACTTTTTTCAATGAAGAGAACTTTAAACTAATCAAAAATACACTCTATACATTGCTAATGTGGTAAATGACTATTCTAGCTACAAATGTCAGGTTTTTGGTGCAATATCTACATAGGTGTATAGAGGCCCATTTCCAGCAACTATCACTCCAGTGTTCTAATGGTACAATGTGTTTGCTCATTGTGTCAGAAGGCTAATGGATGATTAGAAAACCCTTGTGCAATCATGTTAGGTCTGCAATGTTGTAATTACTGCAAATGGAGGATTCTTTGACGAAAGCAAAGTTTGAAGGAAAAAATTATTATTTCAAATACAAATCATTATTTCTAACCTTGTCAATGTCTTGACTATATTTTCTATTCATTTTACAACTCATGGTGGTAAATAAGTGTGACTTTTCATGTAAAACACAAAATAATTGTCTGGTTGACCCCAGACTTTTGAACGGTAGTGTAAATGCACAATACGAAAGTCCCTGCCTGCAAACTGCCATGAAACTGCATTGTAATCAACCAGACTCTTATCAACTTTAGGGACACATTGAATACTCCCTTTTTATTTTTTAGAGGTTAGGGTGTGTTGCACTATATTCTCCTGGTTGATTTCCACATTGACTTCGTTGAGGAGTGTTGTGTATTACAATAGGAAAACAATGTCTGAGAGTGTAGATCATTTTATCTCAGCTGTTGGGGTTATACAGTATAGTAATAATGCTAGGGCCCAGCATCAAGATAATTCTTTTTGATTAGGGTTGGACATTGATAAAATTTTATTAACACTAATTCTGTTACTGGATCAGCTTAATGATTACTGATTAGTTGGCCATGTGAGGGTTTTATAAGAAGGCCTACCATATTTGTATCTCGGTCTCTGCTTAACACAATGTAGAAAAAGTGGAAAAACGACTTGCATGTGACTCAGTGGCCCAAAGGATCTATTGGCATGAGTCTGACGTCATTGTCTTTCAGAGTCAGAAAGGCATGTTGTTTTAAAGGAAGTTCTCAATTCCTGTCAGTGATCATTCTGATATTCTTTTTTTCTTTTACTGATGATTTTCTTAAATACTATTGTGCAGAGAATGCCCCAAAAATTCATCAGATTTTATTTGAAAGCGCGATTAAGTCAATGACACTACCCTGGTTTATCATCAGAAGACTTTGTCCCTTCTTATTAATTGCTTTAATATGAACCTGTCATCCCTGAGCTACTTTCATTTTGCAGACAGTGTGATATTAAGTGTAGTGTTGTAATGTAGACCAGACCGAGACCACAGTCTCTCAAGACCAAGCCAAGACCACTGTGTATGTAGGACTTGGTCTTGGCAGACTCTGGTTTTGACAAGGTCTCTTGACTAAAACACAAATTAAGTGATGGTATGTTAATAACGCCTTTGTTCCAGTGGATGTTCTCCCACATTAACTGCTTTCTTATTACAGGTCTGTCTTTATATTTTGAAGATGGCCATGATGATTTGGATGATTGTAAGTATTCTCACAAAAATGTATAAAACAAATTTATGCCTGTAAGATTTTTTTAAGGGGGGGGGGGTAGGAGGAACTTGAAATTTAAAGCTCTTTGCAGTCTGTATTAGGCTTTAATCACACTAAGGTTTGGTGGCAATAAGGTATTACGGTATCCCAGGATATCTAAAAATAACAGTGGTATCTGTTTGAATACATAATAATTTAAATAATTTTGAAAACGATAGTAATAATAAAAACAGTTGTGTGCTTTTTTTTTAAAACATAAATAATACACCCTTTATTTATTCAGAGGAGGCCTGTTGAGAGGCAACCTCTCTTTTTCAAGGACACTCTGTTCATATTCACACAGTTTGATGTTCACAGCTGGAAGCTGCCCAGTACAACCACAGACCGACCTGTGGCTGCTGAACAGCTACATTGGAGCAGTTGGGGTTGAGGGCCTTGCTCAAGGGCACTACAGTGAGGGTTAATGACAGTGGGGCAAATGCTGCTTTTTGTTACCTGTCCAACCTGGATCTGATCCTGCCAGTCTAGGGATTGAATCAGCAACCCTTCAGTCACAAGTTCACATCTCTAACCATTAGGCCGCCACTGTCCCTAATATAACTAGAAAAGCACTCGGAGAGCACAGACCTCCGCCAAGCGCCACAGTTCCCCCATACAGTGTTTGTGTGCACGTTTTCAGATTCCTTGACCATGAAAACATATGACTAGCAATTGGATTGACAATGATAGGATTAGTGGTTCAGTAGTTATTCACGAAAATGGCATTTTCCGTAATGGCGGTTTTCTTCTGGACGGTGATCCGGATCACCACCAAAATGTAATCATCTGTAGGATACCCCATTTCTGACAATCTGTGAAAATTTCATGAAAATCCGTCCATAAGTTTTTGAGTTATCTTGCTAACAAACAAACAAACAGACAAACAAATAAACAGACAAACCAACGCCGATGATCACATAACCTCCTTGGCGGAGGTAATAATAATATCATCATCACCAGCCATCTGCTGCAAAGAAACTGCACTGGAGGGGGGGTCAATAACTCTGGGAAGCCTATTACAACAACAACAACAAAAGTGGGACAGCAGATGCGGCAGTTCATAGTTTGAAAGAAAGGACAGAGCAGAGCTGAGAGCTGATGATCCACAGAGACGATGATCCCTTCCTCTGTTGGAAATTTAACAACCACTTTCCCCCAATGTCAGGAGTTGCTAGATACCTGTGACGTTGGGGGACTTTCGAGCAAAAAAAAAAACTGTAGGCTTGGCAAATGTGGATTCTGGATTGGAGTGTAATTCACATTTTCTTTTCATGTTTTTCTTTTGTAAGTATAATAATAATAAGTATTGTACACGCTTGGTGAAATTCATTTAATATTTAGCAGAAAAGCCTTTGTTGGGAATAACAGCTTCCAGATGCCTCCTGTATGGAGACACTAGGCGCAAGCATTGCTCAGGGGTGATTTTAGCCCATTCTGCCACACAAGCTGTCTTCAGATCTTGAAGGTTCCAGGGGTGTCTTCTATGAACTCTGATCTTCAGTTTGTTCTAGGGCTGTGCGATATTGTGGTGTGTGTAAATGAAGAGGCAGATTCATGACAGACGATTTATTACACACTCACATCTCACAAGCACAGAACGGACTGAATGGTTACAGCAAGCTCTCCTCTCTATATCCCAAGTCACACTTCACCTCACACAGCATGATATTTACACTACACTGCATTCAACCCCCTCTGTCCTTCCTGGACATTGTTCTCCCATGCTTATTCCCTGTCTCTGTCTGAGGTGCTAAATAACCTGACTTCCCCAAGGTCCCAAACCGCCCCCTCCAGCATCTAAGACAGACATTAGTCCACACTCGCTTTTGGCTTCAGTCTCCTCCCATATCTGCTCTAACTGGGGTTTACCGCCTCCGTGGCACTGCTGTGCCGGTGGGGGGCTGCTGGGAGCGTGTCTGACTGCGGGTGAGCCGTGGGGGTGGGGGGTGGGGTACTTCGTTCTGCCCGTGTGGCTGCTCTGGTGAATCATTTCCCTGGGGAGTTCTCCGTGGGGGTCTTCCACGCCGAGGGGCCTCAGCCAACAGCACTTGCTCATCCGCCACTACAAAGGCGGGTTTGAGTCTGTCTATGCCAGTTTTCTCCCGTCTACCCCCCCAAGTCTAGCACAAAATTCTTATCCCCTATTTCCAACACTCTAAATGGTCCATCATAGGGTGGGCGTAATGGGGGGCGTTGGGCGTCGTGTCTGACGAACATGAACTGCGCGTTCTTCAAAGTTTTAGGCACGAAGGCACGCGGAAAAGTGTGGTGGGCAGTGCCCGGCAGCGTGCCTGTGTTTGCGCTACACTGCAAAAGCTGAGACGGGCAGCTGCCCGGCGCAGGATTATCTGGTAGAAATTCCCCGGGCAGCTGTAGGGGCTGCGCAAAAACGAGCTCTGCCAGGGAAGCTTCCAAATCCTCTTTTGGCGCAGAGCGCAACCCCAATAAAACCCACAGCAACCTGTCTACCCAATTTGCGTCCGTCAGTGAAGCCCTGAGTGCTGCTTTCAGTGATCTATGAAAACGCTCGCATAACCCATTGGCCTGTGGGTTGTACGCGGTTGTGCGATGAATTGTAACACCCAGGCTGCGGGCCATCGCGGACCAGAGTTCGGAAACAAATTGAGGGCTCCTGTCGGACGTAATGTCCGACGGGACTCCAAAACGCGGCACCCATGCTGTTAAAAAAGCACGTGCTACGTCCACAGACGTGGTTGCCGCCAGCGGGACTGCTTCTGGCCAGCGCGTGGTGCGGTCCACCACTGTCAGGAGGTGCGTGCACCCCTGTGATGGCGGGAGGGGGCCCACGAGGTCCACGTGCACATGGTCGAACCTTTTAGCCGGTACCGGAAACGGCTCCAAAGGAGCCTTCGTGTGCCTGTGTACCTTGGCTCGTTGGCACGCCACGCAGGCTGCAGCCCACTCTTTTACTTGTTTGCGTAGGCTCGGCCACACAAACTTCTCTCCCACCATTTTGACTGACGCGCGCACTCCTGGGTGCGCCAGAGTGTGAACCAACTCAAACACGCAGCGGCGCCACGTGACCGGGACCACCGGACGCGGGGGTCCCGTGGAGACATCTCAGATTGGGGGGGGGGCCGCCATCTTGCAGCACCCTGCTGTCCAGCCTTAGCCCTGTTGGTCCAGAATGGAGCGCGCGCACGTCTGCATTGCTAATCTGCTCCGCGGCCATGGCTGCGTAATCTATCCCCACGTAGACCGGGGCCACCACGGCGCGCGAGAGGCAGTCCACCACCACATTCAGTTTACCCGACACATGCTGAATATCGGTAGTAAACTCTGAGATCGTGGCCAGCTGTCTCTGCTGCCGGCCCGATCACGGTTCTGAAACCTTGGCCATCACGAACGTTAGTGGCTTGTGGTCTATGAATGCAGTGAAGCTGCGCCCTTCCAGCCAGAACTGGAAGTGGCATATGGCCAGGTGGAGAGCCAGCAACTCTGTCGAACGCGCTGTACTTACTTTCGCTGTTGCGCAAAGTTCTGCTGAAAAAGGCGAGCGGCTGCCAAGCCCTGGCGACGCGCTGCTCCACGACAGCCCCTATGGCCACGTCTGGAGCGTCGGTGGTGAGCGCTATCCGGGCCGTTGGGTCCGGATGCGCCAGCAGTGCGGCGTTTGCCAGGGCTGCTTTAACCTCAGAGAACGCCCGCTCTCGCTCCGGGGTCCATTCGACTCCATCCGCGGGTTTCTGTCTCTTGAGCGCGGCATACAATGGTTGCATGAGCCGCGCCGTGCGGGGAAGGAAACGGTTAGAAAAGTTCACCATCCCCAAAAATTCCTGCAGTGCCCTGACCGTCTGAGGCCGGGAAAATCTGCCACGGCACGCACTTTGTCGGGCAACGGGATCGCTCCTTCCGGAGAGACGCAGTGCCCCAAAAAATCAATCTCCGTCACGCCGAACTGGCATTTCGCCAGGTTGATTATCAACCCATGCTCCTCCAACCTCCGGAAAACCGTCCTGAGGTGGGTTTCGTGTTCGTCTTTGGACGTACTGGCTACCAGGATATCGTCCAGGTAGACGAACACGAACGGGAGATCACGCAGCACTGCATCCATCATGCGCTGGAACATCTGTGCTGCGCCTTTTAACCCGAATGGGATGCGCAGGAACTCGAATAAACCGAACGGAGTTATTACCACTGTTTTGGGTACGTCCTCCGCGCGCACTGGGACTTGGTGGTAACCGCGGACCAGGTCTATTTTGGAAAAAATGCGTGCTCCGGCGAGGTGAACGGAAAAATCCAGTATGTGGGGAATCGGGTAGCGGTTGTGCGCTATGGCGTTGTTCAATCTGCGGAAGTCACCGCATGGTCGCCACGATCCCTCAGCCTTAGGGACCATGTGTAGCGGGGATGCCCATGGGCTGTTCGAACGCCTGATGATGCCCAACCTTTCCAGGTTAGCAGACACCTTGTGCGCTATGGCCAGTTTAGCTGCGTCCAAGCGCCGAGGTCTTGTGAAAACGGGCGGCCCGGTGGTGGTGATAAAGTGCTCCACCCCGTGTTTAGCGATGGCCGCGGAAAACGTCGGGACCATGAGTGCTGGGAACTGAGTGAGCAGTGCGTGGAACTTACCGCCTGGAGCTGTGACATTGGCTTGTGCTGTTGGCTGGGTCGCTCGAGCTATACAGGGGAGAGAGTCAAAGGACAGTGCATTAACCAGGCGCCTGTTAGCAACATCAACCAGTAAACCATGTGCACACAGAAAATCAGCCCCCAGGATATGGTAATTCAGTGTTGCTACGACAAAAGTCCACTCGTGTGTACGGCCGTGTAGAGATAAGATCAGTGTCCCCTCACCAAAGGTCTTAATTTCCGAGCCGTTTGCTGCCAACATCCCGGGGCTGCTAAGTCTTGCCAGCCGGTCAGCGTAGGTCGGCAGGATGATGCTCCTCTGGGCTCCGGTGTCCACGAGGAAACGCCACCCTGAGCGCGCGTCCGTCATGTAGAGCAGCTTGTTCTCTTCACCGAGGGTCGCAGCTGCTGCCGACTGCCAGCCTTGGTGTTTTCCCGAGCGCTTGAATTGGCACGGTGGCACACATCTGTGTGCGTTCTCTCCAAAGCGGCAGTGGTAGAAACAGAGCGTGTCTCTCTGGCGCTCCTTGGCCCCCACTGCTGCTACCGTCGGTGGCTCCTCGCCTCCCCTGGTCGTCTCGTTGGGCTCCGCCGCTGCCGCGTTGACTGTGATCGCCCTGGTGGTGAGGATGATCCTGTCTGCCTCCTGGGCTAGCGCATGGTAGTCATGCACGGCCAGCAATGGCGAATTGGCCAGAACCGCTCTCGCCTCTGTTGGAAGGTTCCGGAGGAAAAGGTGGGCAAACAGAAAGTGCCCGTCGTCCTTGCCCATTAACGCCAGCATCTTCTCCATCAGGTCGACGGCCGACCCATCTCCTAACTCGGTCCGCGCCAGGAGCCTCTCCGCTCTCTCACGTTCCGAGAGCGTGTAGCGCCGGGTGAGCGCAGCCTTGAGTGCCTCGTATTTGTTGCAGGCTGGTGGCTGATCGAGCAGGCTCGCTACCTGCTGGGCTGTGCGGGAGTCCAGCGCTGCTACCACATGGTAGAACTTGGTGTCGTCTGCCGTTACTCCCCGGAGGGCGAACTGGGCCTCGGTGTGGTGGAACCAAGAGCGCGGGTTGTGCTGCCAGAAATCCGGTAGCTTGACTGAAACCACACACGTGTTGCTGGGGGTTCCAGTCCGGGCTGTCTGTGGAATGGCTGCTGCGTCGCTGGGGCTTCCCGACCGGGCCGGCTCTGGGGTTCTTGCCTCGTGTTCCATAATACGTCTTGGGTCACCAGTGTGGAGTGTGTAAATGAAGAGGCAGATTCATGACAGACGATTTATTACACACTCACATCTCACAAGCACAGAATGGACTGAATGGTTACAGCAAGCTCTCCTCTCTATATCCCAAGTCACACTTCACCTCACACAGCATGATATTTACACTACACTGTATTCAACCCCCTCTGTCCTTCCTGGGCATTGTTCTCCCATGCTTATTCCCTGTCTCTGTCTGAGGTGCTAAATAACCTGACTTCCCCAAGGTCCCAAAATATGACCAAAATTTCATATCCCAATATAAGTAATCTTACTTGACAATAACAACATATATCACGATATACATTTCTGTAAATTCTGTTGTTTATATATGATAACAGATAAAAAGTACCATCTCTTTTTCTACATTTTAAATTACATACTGAAAAAAATAAATTGTACAAATTTGTCATGAATTTTATGCACTTTTTCCCCCTCTTAATTTTGCGGTGTTGTTATAAAATTGTTTTTAATGTGCATTTGAGATGGCTTCAACTTTGTTCTTTATTGCTACTGGACTAATTAAAAATGATTTGAAATCAAGTTACGTTAAGAGCCAGTTTGTTCCTCTGACACGTTTTAATTTATTTATTACCTCCGCCAGGCCGAAAGGCCAGGAGGAGGTAATGTTTTTGCCGGGGTTTGTCTGTGTGTTTGTCTGTTTGTCTGTTTGTCTGTCTGTCTGTCTGTCTGTTGGTTAGCAAGATAACTCAAAAACTTTTGGACGGATGTCAATGAGACTTTCAGGCGTTGTTGGAAATGGTACAAGGAAGAACTGATTAAATTTTGGGGATGATCCGCATCACCGTCTGCATACAGGAATTTTTTAAAGCATTTTTCCACACTGTGACATACGGCCATTTTCAACATGTGCGCAGGCGCAATGAAGGGCGCTGGGCGTCGTGTCTGACCAACGCAAACTCCGCCTTCTTCAACGTTTTAGCCACAAAAGCACGCGGAAAACACTGCTGGCCTGGGCCCGCCATCGTGCCTGTGCCAGCCATAGGCGCTGCGCACATTGCGCTGGTCATCGTGTATGACCAACACAAACTCCGCGTTCTTCAACGTTTTAGGCACAAAAGCACGCGGAAAACACTGCTGGCCTGGGCCCGCCAGCGTGCCTGTTTTTGCGCCACGCTGCAAAACCTGACACGGCCACCTGTCCGCCGCCCGATTATTTGCCACAAATTCCCCGCCCAGCTATAGGCGCTGCGTAAAAATGACCTCTCTGCCGGGGAAGATTCTAAATTCTGTTTTGCCGCGGAGCGCAACCCCAATATAATATAAAACCCACGGCAACCTGTCTAACCAATCTGCATCCGTCAGTGGAGGAGATGGACACACCAACACTTCAGTTTATTACCTCCGCCAAGGAGGCAATGCTTTTACAACCGTAAAACGGGGCTATAAGGGACGGCGGGGTAATATGGGACACTTTTCTAAATGTAATTCTGCTTTTTTAATTTTGCTTCCGCCTAGATTTGATGAAGGATTCATGGATATTTGACAATAACAACACAACTCAGCGTCCTGCTCAAAATAAAAAAAGCAGAATTACATTTAAAACATTTCCCAGAAAAGTGTCCCTTATTAACCCGCCGTCCCTTATAGCCCCATTTTACACTACTGAACCACTAATCCTATCACTATCACATTGTTTGTCATTCATTAATTGTCTGTTTATTGCACTGTCCATGTCAAATAAACAAATAATCACTGTGAATCCAATTGCTAGTCATATCTTTTCATGCTCAGGGAATCTGAAAACGTACACACAAACACTGTATGGGGGGAACTGTGCCGCTTGGCAGAGGTCTGCGCTCTCCGAGTGCTTTTCTAGTTATCTATTTATTTAGTGTGGATGCGGCCACTGTCACGCACTTCTGCAGCTTTAGCAATGTTTTTTCAGACAAAATTAAGAAACTCGGCAGTGATTTAAACTAACTAACTAACCTGCACTTATATAGCGCTTTTCTAGTCACAAAGACCACTCAAAGCGCTTTCACTAGTACTAACCCTCTATTCTAAGGGCCTATAGGAAACAGATATCTAGGGACAATTTAGAACTGCCAATTAACCTAACATGCATGTCTTTGGATTGTGGGAGGAAACCGGAGCCCCCGGAGTAAACCCACGCAGCACAGGGAGAACATGCAAACTCCACACAGAAAGGTTCCAACCCCTGCCAGCCTGGGGATTCGAACCAGGAACCTTCTAGCTGTGAGGCAACAGTGCTAACCACTGCACCACCGTGCTGCCAATGATGGTCTGATACACTATAATGTTTCGTATTAGGAAAGTTAGCATCGTCATTTAGTATTTGCCATCTTAATAATTTGAGAGAGATGGTTTTAACATTACTTGCCTCCAATTCTCAGTCTTTTCTTGCCCCTGTCCAAGCTTTTTGGAGGAATGTGTTGCAGGCATCAAATTCAAAATGAGTGAAAAAGGGGTGGGCTTAGTTGGGGACTTCATCAGAGAAGGAAAATCTGTATCATTTCAGCAACGAAAGACCAAACTTAGTGGCAGTATCCACTATATATGAATTGATGCAGGGAGCAACGACTCCCTCATTGGACCATACTAAACAGCAATGGGAGGCTGAGTTAGGATTTTGTCTCTCTGCATCAGTGTGGAAGAGGGCACCCAAAAGGATTCATACCTCATCTATATGTATCAGGCATGGGTTGCTTCAGTTCAAGGTTCTCCATAGGCTTCATTTATCGAATAGCAGTCTTGCTAAATTATTCCCAGGGACCAATGAAAATTGTCCAAGGTGTCAATGTGATCCAGGCACCCTTACCCATATGTTCTGGGATTGCCCAATGTTGAAGGATTTCTGGGAGGGTTTTTTTTTTTTTTTGTTTTTTTTTGTTTTTTTTTTTGATACCATCACAATAGTCTGGAGAACACAAATCCCACCAAACCCTGTCACAGCTCTATTTAGGGTGGTACCACAAGATTATAAGATTTCAGCTACTCATGCCACAGCTGTGGCCTTCACCACACTTTTTGCAAGACAGCTTATTTTGTTCAGATGGAAAAAGACTTTACCCCCCTCCCATTCTCAAAAACTGCTGTAGTGCTCTCATGGTCTGCAGGTGTGGAAAGTCCGACACAGCGCACACCTTATCCAGTAACTGAATCGCTCCCTCCGGAGAAATGCAGTGGCCCAACAAATCAGTCTCTGGCACGCCGAACTGGCACTTCGCTGGGTTAACTATCAGCCCGTGTGCCTCCAACCTCTGGAAAACCATCTTGAGATGGGCGATGTGCTCCTCCTCAGACGCGCTAGCTACCAGAATGTCGTCTAAGTAGACAAAAACAAAGGACAAGTCGCAGAGCACTGTGTCCATCATCCTCTGGAAAGTCTGCGCCATGCCTTTTAATCCGAACGGCAAAGGCTAAAAAGGCCAAAAGGAGTTATTACTGCTGTTTTTGGAACGTCTTCTGCGCGCACCGGGACCTGATGGTATTCACAGACCAGATCCACTTTGGAAAAAAGCATGGGCCCTGGCCAGGTGCATGGAAAAATCCTGGATGTGCAGAATGGAATAATGATCATGTTCCGTGGCATTATTCAAGTGCCGGAAATCGCTGCACAGTCGCCACGACCCATCGGCTTTAGGCACCATGTGTAGCAGGGATGCCCACGGGCTGTTGGAGCGCCTGACGATGCCTAACTGCTCCAAGTTGGTAAACTCCTCTCGTGCGCTGGCCAGTTTCGCTGCGTCCAAACGCCGAGGTCACGCGAGCACCGGCTGGCCTTTTGTCGTTATAAAGTGCTCGACCCCATGTTTTGTTACCATCACCAAAAAAGTCAGGACCATGAGTGCTGGGAACTGTGAGCAAATGTTGGTACTTACCCCCTGGAGCTATAACATTAGCCAGTGTTGTCAACCCAGCTCCCTGAGCTGTGCAGGGCAGGAGGTAAAAGAGACGGCATCCACTAATCTCCTATTAGCAACATCGACTAACGACCCATAAGCACATAAAAAAAACGGTGCCTAAAATGGGGCCGAAACATGCAGCTGTCACAAAGTCCCACTGAAAGTTGCGTCCGTGTACTGTAAGCATATTGTCAGTGTCAGCTCACCAAATGTCCTGATGGTGGATCTGTTGGTGACCGTGAGCTCAGGACCGCTGCGTCCTGCCGCCCTGTCTGCATTGACCAGCAGGATGAGGCTCTTCTGGGAGTCAGAGTCCAGCAAAAGCCGTCTCCCCGAACGTGTGTCAGTGACATAAAGCAGTCTGTTCCTGTCGCCATCGATTGCAGCTGCCACTGAACTCCGAATGTGCCGTTTTCCTGGCTTCTTGAATTGGCATGGCGACAGGCAGCATTGGGTATTCGAGCTGAAACGGCGATGATAAAAACAGATTGCACCATTCCTTTGTCTTCTGGTGTCCGTCTCGGCTACCACAAACAGCTCCTTGACCTCACTGGAGTCCCTCATGGATGCCAATACCACTGTCTGCACACTGAGAGTTCTGGTCACCAAAATGATGCAGTCCGCTTCCTGCGCCAGGGCGCGGTAGTCCTTAGCAACCAGCTGCAGCGAGTTGGCCAGGATCGCCCTCGCTGTAGCCGGTAGGTTCCTGAGGAACAAGTGGGCGAACAGGGAAGATTCGTCGTCCTTTTCCTTCAGCGCCAACATGCACTCCATGAGCTCCACTGCTGATCTGTCCCCTAACTTTGAACGTGTTGGGAGTCTTTCTGCCCTCTCACTGTCAGAAAGGGTATAGCTCTGGAGAAGCATCATAAGAAGCGTTTCTTATTTCCCTTGGGCCAGTGGCTCCTGGAGCAGGCTCGTTTCCTGTTGCGTGGCGCGCACCATGCGAGTAATACCTGGTTTTGTCCGTTGTTATCCCGCGGAGTGTGAACTGGGCTTCTATGTGCAAGAATCACGTGGTCGGGTTGTGAAGCCAGAAGTCTGGGAGCTCGACTGAAGACCACACATGCGGCGCTGGTGCTCTCCCTCCAGGGAGTCTCCGGGGCGGTGCTCGGCTCGCTTTCCATGGCACGTCTTAGGGTCACCAATGTGGAGAAAGGAGGCAGGTGAGGCAATGAGCTGGATGACACAAACTTTATTCTTTCTCCATCATAACTTACAGCAAAAAAAGATCACGGGTCTCTGTGCATTCCTCTTTTATGTCTTTAATACCATGCATCAAGACCCGGAACTTCCGACCATCATATATTATGTTTAGAACAAAGCCTTTGTGGCACAATACATGACATAATGCCGGCGCTGCTCTGACACCCTTCTTCTCCCAGCGGCTCTGGCATTGACTCCTCTCCCCGGGGGGCGCATAGTTCTTACTAGGGATGGGCATAATTAATCGATTAATCGATAATTGATCATTAAGAATTTCACAGAGGAAGTTCATTTTCGTCGACAAACCGATTTTTTTTTTTTTAAACAATCCGAATGTAGGTTATTAGGCCTAGTGCACGGCCGTCCTCAAACAATGCAATGCATTTAACTGTGCCACTGGCAAAATTTGGGCACCAGGGGGCAACATTTCACCATCGCCGTACCCTGGCATGCCTCAGTTGATACATGCGAGCTTCCGTAGGTCAATCGCCAAATCATGAAGAGGTCGTGGCGAAGTGTTGCGTGGGACCACTTTAATTTAAAAAATGACCAGGTGTACTGCAATCACTGCAATGCAGCATACAAATATACCTCATCGACAACACAAATGATGTATCATTTGAACACCACTCATCCAAGCCTGGTAAAAGACGGTGGCGGCGGTTCATCATCTCTAACCCAGGCTAGCCTGGACTCGATGCTAGCACGGAGGAGCTGCAGTGCTCAACGAGCAGAGAAGGTCACCGAACTGATAGCGAAGATGGTCGAAACAGACATGCTCCCTGTCAGTGCCGTGGAGGGCAAAGGTTTTCAGGAATTAATCAAATTTTTTGGAAACACTCTGTATTTTTTATTATTATTCTCAATACATAAGAGTATAGGCATCATAGGCCTAAATGTGATTGTTTTTTAATATAAAAATGTTAATGATTAACCGATTATTAATCATTAATTCTCCCGACGATCGACGAAGAAAATTTCACCGAATGCCCATCCCTAGTTCTTACTGTCCCATCTGATACCCCCCGTTGACACCTTCTCTTTCGGTCCATTGTTCCCTGGGTGGAGAAGTCCAACACCATGCCCCCACAGCGTCACTGATATACTGTATGTTGTCGTATCGCACAGCCCTAGTTCGTTCCATAGATTTTCAATTGGATTCAGGTCATGTGACTGACTGGGCCATTCTAGCAGCTTTATTTTCCTTCTCTAGTGCCAGTTGAGTGTCCTGGGCTGTGTGTTTGGGATCATTGGCTTGCTGAAATGTCCACCCTTGTTTCATCTTCAGCATGTCGGCAGATGGCAACAGGTTCTTATTAAGGATGTCTCTGTACATTTGTCCATTCATCTTTCCTTCAATTATGTAAAGTCTGCCTGTACCATGTGCTGAAAAGACACCCCCACACCATGATGCTCCCACCCCCAAACTTCACTGTTGGTATGGTGTATTGGGGCTAATGTGCAGTGCCATTTCTCCTCCAAACATGCTGTGTGTTGTGACATCCAAAAAGTTCAATTTTGGTCTCATCTGACCAGATTACTGTATATTTTCCCAGTATTTTACTGGCTTGCCTAAATGTTGTACAGCAAGTTTTAAACAAGCTTCAGCAACCTTTTTCTTCAGCAATGGAGTCTTGTGAGGTGAGCGGGCATTGAGCCCATGTTGGTTGAGTGCATTACTTATTGTTTTCTTTGAAACAGCAGTATCTGCTAACGCCAGGTCTTTCTCGATCTCTCCATGAGTGGCTTTGGCTCTTGGATAACTCTTCTGATGATTCTTTTGACTACCCATCATGAGTTCTTTGTGGTGTGACAATCTGATATTCACAGACTTTTTAAAAGGCTATCAGTGAGGACTTGACCAGCTGAAATTAATTTGCACTGATGAGGGATGGGACGGCTTCCTAAATTCTGATGGATTTCAGCTGGTTTCTTGGCTTTCTGTGCCTTTTTGCACCTCTTTTTTCTTTGTGTTCAATGCTTATTCCCTGTGTCATTCCACTTTATTAAATATAACTTGTTTTGGGAGCACAGTTTGCCTTAATTTCTTTGTATGTATGGATTACTTGGGTTGTTACCGATATGGCTCCATCAGAAATATGTTTAATGAGGAAAAATGTTGACATGTTCAATACTTATTTTCCCCACTGTATCGAGCCTCAGTTTTTTTTATTTAATTTGTAAATGATCTGACCATACCATAATTTTTATTTTTAAAATGTTGAATCATTTTGTTCCTATGCTGGATGTTTCCAGTTTTGTTTTTTTTTAATTTAACATAATACTTAACTGAGCCATAGACATTTTTTTTTCTCATTTTATTTCCATAGTACCATATACAAGGGTATAGTTTGGGGAAGGTTAAATGCATCCAAAAATATAGTCATTTTAAATGCTTTTTGTATAAAAGCATTGTATTCATGTTTTTGTAGTTTATCAGATTTGTAGCTAAATTGTCTTTCTCACTTACTCACAGTTGCATTTGATGACTATGGTTCAGAATGCGATGCTATACGCATCACTGCCTTCCTTGATGCTGGACAAGATAACCTGACTCCTCTCGGCAGACTAGAAAAGTATGCCTTCAGTGAAAATGTCTTTAACAGGTAAGTGGATGTGATCAGGCTCTTACTGAGCATGGCACAGAAATGGCGGAAATGCTAGAATATAAACCCCAAGGCCAGACCCATACTATATGTTTACAGCTTTGTGATCATTTAAAAGTAGGAGTATATTTTGTCTTTGCTGGAAATCAACACAGATATTCAGCAATATTCTTATGGTTTGTACAATTTTTTTTTTGTCATACCAAATAAAACTTTTTCAGCAGTAGAAGTAGTTTTCAGGAGTAATTAATTGGAAGTATGATGACAATTTTGACAGATCCTTTGCTGTCAAGAGTTGTTAAAGTATTTTAAGCATTTTGGTTCATTGTTACTGCAAATGTTAATCTGTTCCAAATATTGCTTTTGTGTGTTCTTGATTTGTGATGATCAGTATTTGGAAGGTTTAAAAAAAAGTGGATACATACAGACGGTACATAATGTAAACAATACCAATCAACTTGTGTTTTAGTTTGGCCGATTATTTAAAACCTGCATAATTCAAATGTGTCTGCAGAACTTAACTTGTCCTCATTTTGCTGAAAGCATTATGCCACACCTCATGGGGCTTATCAACAAGGAAACATCTGGAAATTACTGGACCTCGATAGCAAGGAAACATCTGTTAAACATCACATCTTGTATGAAAGCCGAGGAGGAAGTATAGCCAGATATAATTGAATAAATTTTTAAAGAGAGAAACATCTTTGTGTTGTTATGGCTTTAATTAGGCTTAAATAGTTGTTATGGCTTAAATAGGTGACAAACAGTTCTTGTATGACCTACTTTACTGAAAATTAATCATTTCACAGTTGATTTATGCAATTTAAATGAAGGATGAGCATATGATCTTGCGACATGCGATGTGGTGGTCTTGCATTGTCATCTGTCTTGCATTCCTTTGTATTCACTAATACCTGTACTAACTTCACAGTGAAAGAATGCCATCAGATTTTGTCCCACTGTAAAGGGTACAGTGGGGGAAAAAAAGTATTTAGTCAGCCACCAATTGTGCAAGTTCTCCCACTTAAAAGATGAGAAAGGTCTCCAATTTTCATCATAGGTATACCTCAACTATGAGAGACAAAATGAGGAAAAAAAAAATCCAGAAAATCACATTGTCTGATTTTTAAAGAATTTATTTGCAAATTGTGGTGGAAAATAAGTATTTGGTCACCTACAAACAAGCAAGATTTCTGGCTTTCACAGACCTGTAACTTCTTCTTTAAGAGGCTTCTCTGTCCTCCACTCGTTACCTGTATTAATGGCATCTGTTTGAACTCGTTATCAGTATAAAAGACACCTGTCCACAACCTCAAACAGTCAGACTCCAAACTCCACTATGGCCAAGACCAAAGAGCTGTCAAAGGACACCAGAAACAAAATTGTAGACCTGCACCTGGCTGGGAAGACTGAATCTGCAATAGGTAAGCAGCTTTGTGTGAAGAAATCAACTGTGGGAGCAATTATTAGAAAATGGAAGACATACAAGACCACTGATAATCTTCCTCGATCTGGGGCTCCACACAAGATCTCACCCCGTGGGGTCAAAATGATCACGAGAATGGTGAGCAAAAATCCCAGAACCACACGGGGGAACCTAGTGAATGACCTGCAGAGAGCTGGGACCAAAATAACAAAGGCTACCATCAGTAACAGACTATGCCGCCAGGGACTCAAATCCTGCAGTGCCAGACGTGTCCCCCTGCTTAAGCCAGTACATGTCCAGGCACGTCTGAAGTTTGCTAGACAGCATTTGGATGATCCAGAAGAGGATTGGGAGAATGTCATATGGTCAGATGAAACCAAAATAGAACTTTTTGGTAAAAACTCAACTTGTCGTGTTTGGAGGAGAAAGAATACAGAGTTGCATCCAAAGAACACCATACCTACTGTGAAGCATGGGGGTGGAAACATCATGCTTTGGGGCTGTTTTTCTGCAAAGGGACCAGGACGACTGATCCGTGTAAAGGAAAGAATGAATGGGGCCATGTATCGTGAGATTTTGAGTGAAAACCTCCTTCCATCAGCAAGGGCATTGAAGATGAAACGTGGCTGGGTCTTTCAGCATGACAATGATCCCAAACACACCGCCCGGACAACGAAGGAGTGGCTTTGTAAGAAGCATTTCAAGGTCCTGGAGTGGCCTAGCCAGTCTCCAGATCTCAACCCCATAGAAAATCTTTGGAGGGAGTTGAAAGTCCGTGTTGCCCAGCGACAGCCCCAAAACATCACTGGTCTAGAGGAGATCTGCATGGAGGAATGGGCCAAAATACCAGCAACAGTGTGTGAAAACCTTGTGAAGACTTACAGAAAACGTTTGACCTCTGTCATTGCCAACAAAGGGTATATAACAAAGTATTGAGATGAACTTTTGTGATTGACCAAATACTTATTTTCCACCATAATTTGCAAATAAATTCTTTAAAAATCCTTCAACGTGATTTTCTGGATTTTTTTTTTTCTCATTTTGTCTCTCATAGTTGCGGTATACCTATGATGAAAATTGGAGACCTCTCTCATCTTTTAAGTGGGAAAACTTGCACAATTGGTGGCTGACTAAATACTTTTTTGCCCCACTGTAACTGTCTGATTATGGCTTATGGTTGATAACAGTAATCAGTTTATTGCAGCTTTAAAAGGCACTTAGTTGTGTGTAATTTATTCAGTTTTGTGTAATGGTCTGATATTTATGATACTGTCTGCCTGGTAAATAGTCGAAGCCTCTCCAGAAGGAAAAAGAAACATTCATAATATTTAGTCTTCACTTTATGCTTTCGGAGTTGTTATCGCTCTGCCTCTGCTGCTGTCTCCACGCAGTTTTCTTCAGTCCCTGACTTCATGCCATTTATGCTCAGCTTTGTAGGGCCCAAGCCCTGCTGTTATTTCTAAACACACAAATGTGTAATGTACCTTACAGCTCTGTCAGTGCTGTGCATTGTGTATTGGCAGGCAGTCAGCTAACCTTTAACTCTGGTTGCTTTTTAGGCAGATCGTGGCTCGTGGCCTGCTTGATGTACTTCGAGAGTTCAGTGACAATGAAAATGACTTTATCAGTGTCATGGAGACAGTTGCCAGAATGTCAGAAGATGGAGGTAGATTTACTTTTCACCTTTTTCCGCTGTAGTGTTGTTGTTTTTTTTCAAATTTTGGTTGACATTATGACACTGACGTGTGTGTCCATAGAGCCCACAGTGCGAGCGGAGCTGATGGAGCAGGTTCCAAACATTGCCATGTTTTTGCACGAGAGTCGGCCCAACTTTCCCGCTGCTTTCTCCAGATACCTGGTGCCGATTGTGGTCCGGTATCTCACAGATCCAAATAACCAGGTAGGCCTCTGTTTTCTTAGTGACTCAACAAAACTGATTGGTATTTTCAGCTCTTACTTAATCACAGAAGTATGTCAGTAGTTAATTAGCTTTTATTGTTTGTTTTTTCCAGGTGCGGAAGACAAGTCAGGCAGCCCTGCTTGTTCTGTTAGAACAGGGCCTCATTTCTAAAGCTGACATGGAGACCAAAGTTTGTCCAGTTCTGCTCGACCTCACAGAACCCAGCTGTGATGACGACTACAAAATTGAGGCAGTTGCTGTAAGAAACTATTTTTTTTTTTTTTTTAATAAATGTGTTTTAACCAGAGTAATTATACAGACTTCAATTCCATTGAGGTTAGGATGTTGTAAAAAATGTAAATAAAAGAGAATACAATGATTTCCAAATCCTTTTCAATCCATATTCAATTAAATACACTACAAAGACAAGGTATTTAATGTTCCAACTGAAACTTTTTTTTTTTTTTTTCTTCTTCTTCAAATATTCACTCATTTTGAATTTGATGACTGCCACACATTCCAAAAAAACTAGGACAGGGGCATGTTTACCACTGTGTTGCATCACCTTTCCTTTTAACAACACTCAATAAGCATTTAGGAACTGAGGACACTAATTATTGAAGCTTTGTAGGTGGAATTCTTTTCCATTCTCGCTTGATGTAGGACTTCAGCTGCTCAACAGTCTGGGGTCTCTGTTAGCATATTTTGCACTTCATAATGCGCCACACATTTTCACTGAGTGACAGGTCTGGATTGCAGGCAGGCCAGTCTCGTACCTGCAATCTTTTGCTATGAAGCCATGCTGTTGTAACACATGAAGATTGTGGCTTGGCATTGTTTTGCTGAAATAAGCAGAGATGTCCCTGAAAAAGACGTTGCTTGGATGACAGCATATGTTGCTCCAAAACCTGTATGTACTGTTTAGCATTAATGGTGCATTCACAGATATGCAAGCTATCCATGGCATGGGTACTGACCCCCCCCCCCCCCAAAAAAAAAAAAAAAAAATAAAACAAAAACATCACAAATGCAGACTTTTGACCTTTGCGCTGATGACAGTCTGGATAGTTCTTTTTCTCTTTAGCCTGGAGGACACAACGGCTGTGATTTCTAAAAACAGTTTGAAATGTGGACTCATCAGACCACAGCACACTTTTCCACTTTGCATCAGTCCATCTCAGATGAGCTCAGGCTCAGAAGCAGCCGGTGGTGTTTCTGGGTGTTGTTGATGTATGGCTTTCGCTTTGCATGGTGGAGTTTTAACTTGCACTTGTAGATGTAGCAATGAACTATGTTAACTGACACTGGTTTTCTGAAGTGTTTCTGAGCCCATGTGGTAATATCCTTTTACAGAATGATGTTGGCTTAAATGCACTTCGACCCAAGGGATCGAAGGTCACAGGCATTCAATGTTGGCTTTTGGCCTTGCCGCTTACGTGCAGAAATTTCTCCAAATTCTTTGAATCTTTTGATGATATTATGGACTGTAGATGATGAAATCCCTAAATTCTTTGCAATTGTATGTTGGGAAACTTTCTTAATCAATGAGACTCTTTGCCCACATAGTTCACAAAGTGGTGAACCTCACCCCATTCTTGCTTGTATGACCTCACCTTTTTGGCGATGCTCTTTGTATACTCCATCATGACACTCACCTATTTCCAGTTAACCTGTTCACCGGTGGAATGTTCCGTGAAGGTGTTTTTTGAGTATTTCCCAACTTTCCCAGTCTTTTCTTGCCCCTGTCCGAGCTTTTTGGAGGAATGTGTGGCAGGCATCAAATTCAAAATGAGGGAAAAAGGGGTGGGCTTAGTTGGGGACTTCATCAGAGAAGGGAAATCTGTATCATTTCAGCAACGAAAGACCAAACTTAGTGGCAGTATCCACTATATATGAATTGATACAGGGAGCAACGACTCCCTCATTGGACCATACTAAACAGCAATGGGAGGCTGAGTTAGGATTTTGTCTCTCTGCATCAGTGTGGAAGAGGGCGCCCAAAAGGATGCATACCTCATCTATATGTATCAGGCATGGGTTGCTTCAGTTCAAGGTTCTCCATAGGCTTCATTTATCGAATAGCAGTCTTGCTAAATTGTTCCCAGGGACCAATGAAAATTGTCCAAGGTGTCAGTGTGATCCAGGCACCCTTACCCATATGTTCTGGGATTGCCCAATGTTGAAGGATTTCTGGGAGGTTTTTTTTTTTTTATACCATCACAACAGTCTGGAGAACACAAATCCCACCAAACCCTGTCACAGCTCTATTTAGGGTGGTACCACAAGATTATAAGATTTCAGCTACTCATGCCACAGCTGTGGCCTTCACCACACTTTTTGCAAGACAGCTTATTTTGTTCAGATGGAAAAAGACTCTACCCCCCTCCCATAAATGTTGGGTACTGAATCAGGTCACGCATCTCAAGTTGGAACATTTCAGATACATAACTCAAGGATTAGAAAAAAGTTCAGAGAGCTTTGGCAGCCATTCTTACTGCACTTTGAGAGACTTTCTGCAAAATGAACAAATGTGAATGACCCCCCCCCCCCCCGTGTTGGTGGGTTTTTATAGTTGTGTGCAGTGTGTTGGAGTTGTGTGATGTTTTTGTGTTCTATATAAATATGTGAAAATTCAATAAAAAACATTCAAATAATAAATACAAAATGAGTAGATATTTGCAAAAAATGTTTCAGTTAGAACACTAATTATCTTGTTTGGGTGGCGCAATGGAGGAGTGATTAGCACTGCGGCAGCACAGCAACTCACCCTTGGTCGGGGGACCCTGGGTTCGATCCCAGCCCCCAACCAATAGTGATCTGTGTGAAGTTTGCATGTTCTCCCCGTGTCTGCGTGGGTTTACTCCGGGATTTCTCCGGTTTCCTCCCACATGCCAAAAAACATGCAAGTTAGGTTAATTGGCATCAAACTGGGGATTCTTAAATTGTCCTTAGGTGTGACTGTGAGAGTGAATGGTTGTCTGTCTCTCTGTGTTGACCCTGTGATGGACTGGTGATCTGTCCAGGGTGGACCCTGCCTCTCACCCAAAGATGCTGGGATAGGCTCCAGCCCCCCCGCGACCCAAAAAGGATTAAGTGGAAGAAAATGAATGAATGTATTCAGTTGAATATAGGTTGAAAAGGATTTTTAAATAATTTTCTGTTTTTTACGTTTTACACAACGTCTCAACTTCATTGGAATTAGGGTTTGTAAATAAGGTCTTTTCTGTAATTTGATCTAGTTCAAGGTTTAAAAAAATCTAGTAGTATAGTTACTATCTTGCTATTCAGTGTGTCTTCAGCTTTTAATATTAAGGATAAATTACTATATTGAAATGTGTCCTAAAACAAAGTTCAGTGGGATTTTTTTTTTTTTTTTTTACATTTTTTGCACTGAGTAATTATCATCGATTCACAGCTTTAATTTTTTCCTACTCTGTATTGCTTATTGTAATTGCTTCTCCTTTACTGAAACATTTTTCTTCCATTAAGGTTCTGAATTAAATTATTGATGTAGTTTTAATTGTTGGGTGCACCATGCCATTTTAAATGAGATCCCAACAAGAGTTTTAGCGGCCCTGAACAATCTCCACATGTCTCCTCACACAGATCATGTGTAAAGTTGTCACCATGTTGAGCAAAGACACAGTGGAGCATCTACTGCTGTCCCGTTTCTGCGGCCTGTGCAGCGATGCCCGACTCTTCCAAGTGCGGAAGGTAACCTCTTCAAACTGTTTTCAGCTCAGGATACTTTTAAAAGTCAGAAAGGAGAAAAGCAAGGTTGAAGGCATTTGACTTTAACTGAGGTTGTGCTTTAAAACTGGGGTAAATTCAATCAATGTGATTCTGCCTTAATTCTATTTTGTGCGTTCACTGCTTTCGATGTTGCTTCCTCTGTGGAATGTTAATTCTCTGCCATAGATTGTGCCACATAGGGACTGTTACATTAAGACTTGCACAGGAAGTTGGTAAATGCAACCTTTGTGCCTATCCTATCCACCTTATTCCTAGGCCCCATAATGCCTTACGTGAATTATGGTAGCAACTTCCAGTACTAGTTTAGAACATAGTATGGCTGTCACTGAAACGGGACACTTTTCCTTGTTCAAAACAATGACTTCGGCATCAAAAATGCGGGAACACGGCCTCTTGCACCTCAAAACAGTAATATAATCATACCACTTCCCACGACTGTTGAGGGATGGGAAGATGACCTTGAAAAGTGGCCTCGTACACAGTAGCTCTGTTAGTTAGCGCCACTACTAAGATGCTAATGGTGTAAACAAATGACCCTTGCTGGCAAAGTGAGTCACTTTGAGGACATTTTCAAAACTGATGTAACATTATTTCCATATTCTGTTTTAAAAGACCTTCAAAATGTATGTAATTTCTAAGAAGTGCATGAAAACTGACCCAGAAAAAGACGATTTGTTTATATTTTAGCTAGGTTGAAAACTCACGTTTGATCGGTGGGGAGTTATGTCTTCCACAAAAACATAGGGATTTTTAGAAAGTACGATTTCTAAGCTTTCCAATGATACCAGGCACTCGTGGGGTTTTCCTGGAACTTTGCCGCTACCAAACAGTCATGATTTATGACTTCTTATTGCCTGTACTCATAATGATGCGGTGCGCATTCATACCAGCACGTCTCCATCGCAGTAAAGTCAGCTGCACTTTGTTAAAATATGTTGGACATAATCAAATTTACCTTAGAGCAGACATACGCTACAACACCGTGCTTGAATGTCGTCTGTCACCGTGTGGTGAGAAGCCTCCATTTATCCAGTCTATTGGCACAACCACGAACACCAGCAAGTACCAGAACTACGCCAAAACATTCAAAAAATACAAAAACTAGAAGAGCTGAAATTAGCTGCCACTTGAGTGCAAAACACGTATGTGGACTATACATTAAAATATATTTGAAAAACTTTTAAAAACGCTATTTTAAATGCCCCTGCTACTCCACTCTTCCTGACTGATTTAACACTACGCCAGCTGAAACCGGAAGCTCCGCCCATAATCGTTCCTACAGCGGCACCCCCAGGAATAAGGTGGATACATTTTGTAAGGGCTGCACGCTCAATTAAAAACAAAAAGGCATATAAAATAGTATTCATGCTAGTGATGCAGGATTGAGATTCCTTTGAGTTTCTTTACATTCATTGTCTCTCTTGTGTTTATATCATTTCTGCATTATAGGTGTGTGCAGCCAATTTTGGAGAGTTCTGTTCAATTGTTGGTCAGGAAGCTACAGAAAAGCTGCTGGTATGTTGATTTAAAAAAAAAAATTACATCTTCGTAGTTCCGTTTTTTTTTCTTTCAGGCTACAGTAATCTCCTTTTGTTTTTAATATAGATGCCCAAGTTCTTTGACCTGTGCTCAGACAGCCTATGGGGCATCAGGAAAGCCTGTGCCGAGTGCTTCATGATGGTTTCCAATGCCACATCTCCAGAGGTGCGGCGTTCAAAATTGTCCCCCCTGTTCATCAGCCTTATCAGTGACCAATCACGATGGGTAAGATGGACACACAAACTCAAAAAGCAAAGTTTTTGATTCATGTGATTGCATGAAGTTGCAGTGGCATTTATATTTAACTTTGCTGTGGTGAAAATATTGTCGTTACTGCTTAGCTCTATAAACACAATTTTTCCTTGTCACAATATAAAAGTTTTTTTGTTTTGTGCTACCATTCTTTATGCTCACATCAGATTAGCAACATAACTAATTGTAATGTGTAGGGATTTAAATATTTAAGTCCTAACATTATGCCTCTATACAAGTTAATCTGTTTATTTATGGACTCTTAGCTAATTTTCTTTATTCCCTCACTGGTCGAAGACCGAAGGGGGATTATGTTATGACGACATTGGTCAGTCTGTCCATCAGTCCATCTGTCCCACCTGTTTTGTGAAATCAACTCCTCCCACAGTTTTGTTCCAAATGTTTTGAAACTTGGTACCAGGGTTTGATATACACTGACAATTAGGGGTGGGGGGAAAAAAATCAGTTCATTGATGTATCATGATACTTTGTGATGGTGATGCTGCATCGATTCAGAGACACAGTATTGTGATACTTTATTAGAAATTCTTCATAAATGTCACAAATACAAACTTGCCTATTTAGGTACCAATGTAATAAAAGCAAAATTACTTTTCAGTACATTAGATGGTGCTAGGGATGGGACAAAAGATTGATTCAACATAGTATCGCAATCCTTGACACTCATGTTGACGCACCCATTCCTAAACGCACATACCAATCTTTTCTTAATAAATATATATTTTTAAAAAGTATGGTATTGCAATACTTAAGGACTCATAGATATTGTGATATCGTAAGTATTGTGATAGTATTTCATCGTGACACAGGTTCCTCATGATTCCCACCGCTGATGATGATGCACATATTGCAGGAGGGTCTGCATCCCAGTTTTTATCAAGGTCAAAAGGTCAGGAGGTCTGGGCACTTATGAGCTCACGAAAAACATTACTCTTCCTAGGCCATTGACCTTAAGCACATCCTAGATGGGTCGACATCTAGGCTGTGTTTAAGGTCAAGGTCAATGATAAGGCCGGAATGAGCTACTTCATCAATGATGGTCTGGTTCCAGATGTTTTGAAACTTGGGACCAGGGTTTGATATACACTGAAACGCATGGAAAAGGTGATAACTGCTCTACTTCAGTAAGATATTGAGATCTTCAAAGAAAACAGAGGTGGGGAGATATTGCACTCACCTCAGAGTGCTCGTGTCCATGATGGACACAAGTTAAAATTACAGTGCATCCGAAAAGTGTTCACAGCGCTTTACTTTTTCCACCTTTTGTCATTTTACAGCCTTATTCCAAAATGTATTAAATTCATCTTTTTCCTCAAAATTCTACACACAATACCTCATAATGACAATGTGAAAACAGTTTTTTTGAGATTTCTGCAAATTTATTAAAAATAAAAAACTAAGAAATCACATGTGCACAAGTATTCACAGCCTTTGCTCAATACTTTGTTGATGCACCTTTGGCAGGAATTACAGCCTCAAGTCTTTTTGAATATGATGCCACAAGCTTGGCACACTTATCTTTGGGTAGTTTGGCCCGTTCCTCTTGGCAGCATCTCTCAAGCTCCATCAGGTTGGATGGGAAGCGTCGGTGCACAGCCATTTTCAGATCTCTCCAGAGATGTTCAATTGGATTCAAGTCTGGGCTCTGGCTGGGCCACTCAACGACATTCACAGAGTTGTCCTGAAGCCACTCCTTTGATATCTTGGCTGTGTGCTTAGGGTCGTTGTCCTGCTGAAAGATGAACAGTCGCCTCAGTCTGAGGTCAAGAGCGCTGTGGAGCAGGTTTTCATCCAGGATGTCTCTGTACATTGCTGCATTCATCTTTCCCTCTATCCTGACTAGTCTCCCAGTTCCTGCCGCTGAAAAACATCCCCACCGCATGATGCTGCCACCACCATACTTCACTGTAGGGATGGTATTGGCCTGGTGATGAGCAGTGCCTGGTTTCCTCCAAACATGATGCCTGGCATTCACGCCAAAGAGTTCAGTCTTTGTCTCATCAGACCAGAGAATTTAGTTTCTCATGGTCCGAGAGTCCTTCAGGTGCCTTTTGGCAAACTTCAGGCAGACTGCCATGTGCCTTTTACGAAAGAGTGGCTTCCGCCTGTCCACTCTACCATACAGGCCTGATTGGTGGATTGCTGCAGAGATGGTTGTCCTTCTGGAAGGTTCTCCTCTCTCCACAGAGGAACACTGGAGCTCTAACAGAGTGACCATCGGGTTCTTGGTCACCTCCCTGACTAAGGCCTTTCTCCCCCGATCGCTCAGTTTAGACAGCTGGCCAGCTGTAGGAAGAGTCCTGGTGGTTCTGAACTTCTTCCATTTATGGATGATGGAGGCCACTGTGCTCATTGGGACCTTCAAAGCAGCAGAATTTTTTCTGTAGCCTTCCCTACATTTGTGCCTTGATACACTCCTGTCTCGGAGGTTTACAGACAGTTCCTTTGGCTTAATGCTTAGTTTGTGCTCTGACATGCACTGTCAACTGTGGGACCTTATATAGACAGGTTTGTGCCTTCCCAAATCATGTCCAATCAACTGAATTTACCACAGGTGGACTCCAGTTAAGCTGTAGAAACATCTCAAGGATGATCAGTGGAAACAGGATTCACCTGAACTCAGTTTTGAGCTTCATGGCAAAGGCTTCGAATACTTAAGTACATGTGATTTCTTATTTTTTTATTTTTAATAAATTTGCAAAAATCTAAAAAAAAAAAAAAAACAACTTTTTTCATGTTGTCATTATGGGGTATTGTGTGTAGAATTTTGAGGGGGAAAAAATTAATTAAATCCATTTTAGAATAAGGTTGTAACATAACAAAATGTGGAAGAAGTGAAGCATTGTGAATACTTTCCAAATGCACTGTATATTGATAGTTTGTTTCCTGTTGCTTCAGGTACGTCAGGCTGCATTTCAGTCTCTAGGCCGTTTCATCTCCACCTTTGCCAACCCCTCCAGCACAGGCCTTCGCTTTAGGGAAGATGGTGCCCTACTGGAGGTCCCCAGATGTACATCGGACAAGTAAGATCTTTTAAACCAATCAGTACTTCTTATGGACACAGTTTTGAGTTGTTTCTTAGTGTTTGGTGCTGTCATTATTATAAAAACGTGTTCATAATTCGTTAGACATGACCAAGATGGCACATCTTTTCTTAAACTAACCAGAAGATATCGTAGATATTTGATAGATTTACTGACATTTTTTTTCTCATTTCAGCGACTGCTCCTTAAACTCGCTGAACTGCTCTGATATCAGCAGCTGCCACACAGAAAGAAGCATCACCCACACACCGCCAAACCAGGATGGCCGTGCTACACCATCGCCAGAGCATGTGTCGACAGCTGACAGTGAAGAATTGCACAGCTTTGAGGACAACAGCACTTCTGCTCCCGCAGAGATGCATGACAGCTTTACCCACACAAACAGCAGCAACAGCCCCACGGCTGAAAACAATGCCAAGAACATGAAAGAATCAGAACAGACAGACGAGAACTTTAATTCTTTCCGTTTTTGGAGGCCTCCTTTACCTGACATCAGTGGGGAATTGGAGATGCTAAACTGTCAAATGTCAGAGGTGGTGACAGAGAAGGAGAAAAAGAAAGAGGCAGAAAAAGAACTTGAGGAGGAATGTTCAGAATCCAAGTCCAGCCATGGCAAACAAGCTACAAGCGACCAGATCCAGAAAGTTCTGGACTGTTTGCAGCCACACATTGCTGACCCTGATGTACAAGGTAAGTGCAAATGATATATGTGATGAGCTGCAGGTTTTGGTGGGGTGTGGGACCGAGATTAAGCCCCGTATGCAATTTACCTCCAGCTCAAGTTCAGGTGTTGTCGGCAGCTCTGAAGGCAGCCCAGCTCGACAGCCCGACAGACAACAGTCCAACTGAACCCCAGCAAGAGGTGCAGCCTGAGAACGATGACAGCCCGTCTTTAGAGACTAAATCTGTGGAGGTTCAGTCAGAGAGTGAGGAGAGTTCCACAGAGGAGGAACAAATGATGGAAACTTCCTCAACATCAGAGTCTAGTCCCATCCAGGAGCAAGGAGACGAGGAGACGCAGACCGAGCCCCTGGATGACCAGGAAGAGTCTCCTCCTAACTCCCTTGTTCTGGTACGAGATCATTGAGGTCTTTGTCAGCTGATGTTGCTGAATTTTGCTTACTTTGGTGCGTTTGATTTTGTTGTTCAGCATCCAGTTTCCCTTGCACTGCAAGGCTGATTTATAAAAGTTAAGTTAAAAATGGTACAAACTCCCAGTTGATGTTATTTGTTTGGGCCAGATATAGTTTGATCAGATTTTATTGGCCCTGTGCCATACTAATGGTGTCTTTTTTTTTTCTTTTTTTTTTTACCGTAACTGATTTATTATTTTCTTTTAATTACCACTGTGTTTGATTGTTCTACAAAAATGTATGATTTTCTTCCCCAACTTTCCCAGGAGTCTGAACTAATTGAGAGTGTGGAGAATGATGAAAAGGAAGACTCTGCTCACAGCCCCGGGTGTGAGGACAGGCCTAAGATGCAGGTCAGTCACCGCTGTTGGTGTTGGTCATCACAGACGTGGGGTCATTAATCCCTTTTCACTGTGCATTCCTGAAATTCTGATTGTCTCTGTCTGCAGAACGTCATTCCTCAGCAGCTGCTGGATCAGTACCTCTCTATGACGGACCCCGCCCGCGCCCAAACAGTTGACACGGAGATTGCTAAACACTGTGCCTTCAGCCTGCCAGGAGTGGCGCTCACTCTGGGCCGACAGAACTGGCACTGCCTAAAAGACACATATGAAACCCTTGCCACTGATGTACAGGTGAGAATAAATATAGGAACCCAGCCATAAAAAGGTAATCTGGGATTAGATTTGCTGATGATCCTGAAATAGAAAAAATAACACGCTGGTCAGGAATAGGCTGTTTGGAATTGGGAGCGCTGTTGCTTTAACAGCAACTAGTGTTACTGCTTCAGCAGGAGGTTAACTGGATCTCAGTTTATAGATAGATAGATAGATAGATAGATGTACTTTATTGATCCCAAACTGGGAAAATAGCATTAGCACCTTTATCCAAAACTGTGATAAACCACAATGATGTGCATCACCTTTTGTATTATACAATATGTGACCCGCCACGAGTAAACCAGCAACAAGTGGGCCTGATGTGATTGTTAAAAAACAGAGAAATGCCTTTTTTTTTTTTTTTTTTAAATTTGTGATTTATTTTTTTTTTCCCAAAATATGCTAGTTGAAATCATGAAGAAGCTACTCTATGCTTCAAATAACAGTGTGGGAGATTTTAAAATTGTATATTTTGTATTTGAAATAGAGTAGTTTCAGAGGGAAATATCAGTGTGACCGCTTCCTAGTTTCAGGGGCTTGGATACCACAGCTGATTTACATATCTGGCTTGTTTGGCTATTCACACGTTCTGTTACTCCTTTCGGCCAATCAGCAGCACGTCCAGGTAGAAGCACATGGCTACTTAAAGCAGAACTCCTTTTGATAAACACTGTAAGGAGGTTGGGTTCATGCTAAGTCATGCAAATGGCCAGCTTTTACCCCCCCCCCCCCCCAACCTAGCTTCCCCAGAAGGTGACAATCCTTGGAAACTTTGAACCTGATTTTCTCAGTAGTAGTTTGAGAGGTTTTAACATTCAAATGGTCACATCTTCTTCAAATCTTTTCGGATTTCCATGTGTTAGACATCATTGGAAAGCTTAGATTCCACACTTTTAGAATCTGTAAATAACTAAAAATACCCTTTGGGAGAATATTGTTCCTGGTTTTTCCATGGCTGGTCACATATTAAGAATAAAGTGGACAGAACCATGGTCTCTGACTGAGGACTTGAGATTTCCTCACACTCCTCTTGTGACAGACACCTGATGCTTCATATGATGCCTGTTGTGCAAATGCATTACAGGAGGATGTGATTAAGAAAAGGAAATGTTGCTACTTCCCCAAAACATTTTTCTCAAGTTTTACCTCCAATTAATTGCAAGTTTTTCAAGGAGTTTGCTTGATTCAGTTTACTTTTCCAGCTTGCGTTACACATGATCCCCACTTACATGATTAGTTTTTATAGTTCATCTGAAACCAGCTGCTTTCAGGAGGTTTTTCTTTTGCCCACATTTTCACAATAATAAAAAAAAAAAAAATGATTGCAAACTAATTCAGAGCCAGTTATTCTAATCTTGCGTGATGTGTGGTGATTTCTTTTTTTTTAAAATAGCAGTTAGTCAATAACTATTACTAGAACTATAACCCTTCTTAACCCTTTTGTTTTTGTCTCTTTATTATCTCCTTGTCTGTAGTGGAAGGTACGCCGCACATTGGCTTTCTCCATCCATGAACTTGCGGTTATCCTGGGGGACCAGCTGACAGCAGCTGATCTGGTGCCCATCTTCAATGGTTTCCTCAAAGACCTGGATGAGGTCCGCATTGGTGTACTTAAACACCTGTATGACTTCCTGAAGGTAGATGAAACTGCGGTTATTTACAGTAGTTGCTTTGGTCACCTCTGTGGTTTTAGTGTCATCTGTGGAATAATGGACTACTTGCACTGAATGATGTGACGTATTTCTGGTTGTAAATAATGCGGCTCCTTCTCATCCGGTTTGTATTTTCAATATATGATTGCAGTAGATGTAGGAAGATTTATCACAAGTGTATGTAAAACATATTTAATTTGGAGCTTTTCTAAGGACAGGAGAAAAATATACTCGTGAGAATGGCTGTGCCCTGCTTTGGTCAGCATCAGTTTTATGAAGGAAATGTACATTTTCACGGTTTTACAGTGTTTTGGACCAAGCTCCTTGTTGAAACTGTCGCTATTATACAGGACTACTGTTTACCTCCAAGAAAATCGGTAATGCTGTTTTAAATTGTAGCGACCGTGATCAACATTAAAAAAAAAGCTAATAATGTAAAAATGCATCTTGTCCTCAGGATCACACTTTAATTATATTTTGACTACCCTGATGCTGAGAGGATGCTGAATGTCAGCACTTCTCAGTTAGTAATAAGGTTTATTTTTAGCATTTTTTTTGTGGACTGTTTACATATGGCTGTGTGTATTCACCTTCCTGGTCGGTCAGCCGTTACGTGTATCCAGCAGACTTGCTGACTGAACAGTGCTAGCCTAGCCCTGCTAGCAAGCAATTCTTTGGCTTTGTGAATATTCCTTGGTCACTCCTGGCCTCCCTCAGAACATCTGTATGCCACCGTAACTTGTCCATGATCTTCTGGTTCTGTCCCCCTGTCTTCACCCCTTGCTGCTGATTTGCTCAGATGCATTGCTGTCATTTAATCTCAGACTGTCTCCACTGTGTTCGCCGAGGCTCAAACATTGCAGGCTGGTCTACTACGACATGACTGCCTTCACTTATACTGACTATAAATAGAAATTATTATTATTTAGATAGATGGATGTACTTTATTGATCCCAAACTGCGAAATTACATTTAAATGACAACAAAAAGAAATCAAAGACACATTAAACAGTCAAAAACTACCACTTAGCTTATAACTTGTCATACATTTAAGCAATATTACACAAGACGGAGCTATTTTGGATTTTTTGATTTTGTGTACTTTATTGATCCCCAGAGGGGAAATTCAGGGCATCCACCTGGATGGATGAAGCAGCCACAGTACGGTGCAGTCCCTTCACCTTTCACACACACATTCACATCTAGGGCCACTTAAGAGTTTCCAGTTAACCTAACCTGCATGTTTTTGGCCTGTGGGAGGAAACTGGAGAAATCTTGGAGTAAATCCACACAGACACGGGGAGAACATGCAAACACCACACAGATCACTGTTGGTCAGGGGCTGGGATCGAACCCGGGATCCCATGGCCAAGGGTGAGTTGCTGTGCTGTCACAGTGCTGACCACTATTCCACCGCACCGCCCAGTTACGGTATCGTGATTATAGTAACTGCGGCTGTGATGTGGCTTAAAGATCAAAACGTATCCACTACCGGTTTGCCACAAGCTAGTAGTTAGCGTGCTAGTGATTTAGCGCATACTAGCGATTTAGCACATTTTGCTCGCTTTTCTTCACATTTTCAGATGAAACAAAGAGTCCATCACCACAAAGGTATTGTGGTTTATTAATTGAGACAATATTAAACTCTAGCACTGCCTGTCTTTTTTTTTTTTTTTTTTTAAATGTGAAGTCGCTTAATATAAAATGACTGGGTAGACGGAAGTAGACCTTTGCAAAAGGGTGGGACGTTCAGGTCACGGATGTTTATTTTTTTTTTTTTTGTCAAATAGCACTTCACTGTGGAAATTAAGGTATCCAAAGCAGTACTGCAATTGTCAGAGTTGATTGAAAAATACTGTTAGTAATTAACATTACTAGAACACCTTTGAAGCAGAGTGATGCATATCCAATGAAATTGAAGTGCAATTATTGCATATTATAGTAACTCCTGAAATCCCTGTTGTCCAATCAAATTGCTCAGTCGGAACTAACTGTTGTATAAATAATAATAATAATAATGGTCAAACTAAGTTCTGTGCCACTGAACACGGTACACTATTTAGCTAGACTAATTATTGTAAACAGCTCTAATTCCAACTCCTGCAAAACTATCAGCAGAGAAAATAATACTACAGAGAAATTTCAGCAGCAAAAACATTTTTACATTGAGTGAATAATAAACCAGGAGATAAAAGGCTGAAGTTACTCAGTGAACCAGCTTTATTTAAATATATCATGTCAAGAGAACAAATCCAAACAGTGAAACAGAGTCATTTACACCTAATCTATCCCCTGTTATTTCCATCCGTCCATCCAAATCTGCCACAGGCTTCATATACTCTGTTGGGACTCTGTTACCATGGCAACACCCCAACAAAAGCTAAGTTTCTGTTGATTATAACAAAATAAAAGCTGGTATTGGCTTAAAATGACCTGACAGTTATCTACCATGTTCCCCACTTTTGTGGCAGTGAATCCATCCATCCATCCATCCATCCATCCATCTTCTACCGCTTTTCCGGAGGTCCGGGTCGCGGAGGCAGCAGTTCAAGCAGAGAAGCCCAGACTTCCCTCTCCCCAGCCACCTGCTCCAGCTCTTCAGAGGGGATACCAAGGCGTTCCCAGACTAGCTGGGAGACATAGTCTCTCCACCGAGTCCTGGGTCTGCCCCGGGGTCTCCTCCCAGTGGGACGTGCCTGAAACACCTCAAGTGGGAGGCGTCCAGGAGGCATCCTAATCAGATGCCCATACCACCTCAACTGACTCCTTTCAATGTGGAGGAGCAGCGGTTCTACTCTGAGCCTCTCCCGGATGACTGAGCTCCTCACCCTATCTCTGAGGGTGAGTCCAGCAATCCTACGGAGAAAGCTCATTTCAGCCGCTTGTATCCGCGATCTCGTTCTTTCGGTCATTACCCAAAGCTCGTGACCATAGGTGAGAGTAGGAACGTAGATTGACTGGTAAATCGACAGCTTTGCCTTAGAACTAAGCTCCCTCTTCACCACAACAGACCGGTACAACGTCCGCATCACTGCAGATGCTGCTCCAATCCGTCTGTCGATCTCTCGCTCCATTTTCCCCTCACTCGTGAACAAGACCCCAAGATACTTAAACTCCTCCACTTGGGGCAGGAGCCTGTCCCCAACCCGGAGAGGACAATCCACCTTTTTCCGGCTGAGGACCATGGACTCGGACTTGGAGGTGCTGATTCTCATCCCAGCCGCTTCACACTCAGCGGCAAACCGTCCCAGCAAGAGCTGTAGGTCATTGCTGGATGAAGCCAACAGGACAACATCATCTGCAAACAACAGAGATGAGATCCTGTGGTCACCAAGCATGACACCCTCCATTCCCTGGCTGCGCCTAGAAATCCTGTCCATAAAAATTATGGACAGGACCGGTGACAAAGGGCAGCCCTGGCGGAGTCCAACTCTCACTGGGAATGACTCCGACCGAGTGTTGGCAATGCGAACTAAACTCTCACAACGGTCGTACAGAGACCGAATAGCTCGTAACAACAAGCCCGATACCCCATACTCCCGAAGCACCCCCCACAAAAATCCACGAGGGACGCGGTCAAATGCCTTCTCCAAGTCCACAAAACACATGTAAACTGGTTGGGCAAACTCCCACGAACCCTCAAGAATTCTCGAGAGGGTAAAGAGCTGGTCCGATGTGCCACGGCCAGGACGAAAACCACATTGCTCCTCCTGAATCCGAGGTTCGACCAACGGCCGGACTCTCCTCTCCAATACCTTGGCATAGACCTTCCCAGTGGCAGTGAATATTTATCATTTTACTAATCTACAAAAAATTATTGGTATTACATTTTGTTGCGCTTTCATTCACAGCCAGTGTAGGACATAGAGACCGGATGTGATGGAGCCGCAATCCGTAAAACACGGTAGTTTTTGTGCAAGTAGTCCATTGGTCATTTATATTGTAAAAAAGAAAAGTATTGCTAAATTTCCACTCCAGCTAAACTGGCTTCTGTTCACTTTGTTGCTTGCAGCTGTTGCATGCAGACAAGAGGAGAGAGTATCTGTACCAGCTCCAAGAGTTCATGGTGACGGACAACAGTCGCAACTGGCGGTTCAGATATGAGCTGGCAGAGTACGTCTGTTTTCCCCCTTCAGTCGGAATGGAATTGCTCTATTGCATTGTTGTTCCACAGCTTACATGTTGTCTGACTGAAGTGTGTCTGCATGTCTCTTCTCCAGGCAGCTGATCTTGATTATAGAGTTGTACAGCCACTACGATGTCTATGACTACCTCAGACAGATCGCACTCACACTCTGCTCCGACAAAGTCTCTGAGGTCAGGTGGATCTCTTACAAACTGGTAAGTTTGCAGCACAAGGAAAAATTTTAAAATCTAAGACTAAATGAAATGAGGCACACAGTTGGACTTGTTCAGTTTTGTGTTGTGCGTATGAATGTGGCATTTTAACATCCTGATGGTTGTATTTGATCCTGGCTTAATTATAAAGACACTAGACTGTACTTGTACTTGCTAACTTCACATTTGTGGAAAGAAGACAGAATTCTTGAGAAATTCATAATGACACTGAGCACAAATTTGCATATCTACCCAGATATTTTTTTTTTCATGTCATTCATCTCCTCCTTTGTAGGTTGTAGAAATTCTCCAAAAGCTGTATGCGAGCGGTGCCGATGACCTCGGCTTGAACTTCATCAATGAGCTCACGGTCAGATTCTGCCACTGCCCCAAGTGGGTGGGAAGGCAGGCCTTTGCTTTCATTTGCCAGGTGTGTACTGCTTATCTTAGGATCCCTGCATGTGAAATGGTGGAACAACAAATTGCCTATGTTTGTGGTTTTGCATATACTGCTGCAAAACAGTGCAATGAAACCCTGAACATTTGCAGAGATGCATGTAAGAAAGCAAGCATCCAGTACAGTTGTAACAGACAATAACTGATCCTTCACTTGCCAGCTGCCTAGGAGAAAAATGTTACAGTACCTGCAAATGGAGCAACTAAGGGGATGCCTTATACGCTTTCTCCTCCATGCTTTATCCAGGCAGCTCTGTTTTTCCAGAGGCGTGGATGTTGGAGCACACAGCAGGACTAAATCTAATCTCTCCAAGATAAATCTCAGTGTCTTAGGTTGATGTTTTGTTTTGGGTTTTTTTTGGGGGGGGGGGGCTTGGTGTGAAAATGGCTAAGAGACAAAAGACAAGATGTTCTGTAGCATTGGGCAGCACAAACTTAAAACTAGAAAAGCACTCGGAGAACGCAGACCTTCGCCAAGCGCCACAGTTCCCCCCATACAGTGTTTGTGTGTACGTTTTCAGATTCCGTGACCATGAAAACTTATGACTAGCAATTGGATTCACAATGATGGGATTAGTGGTTCAGTAGTAAAAGCATTACCTCCTTGGCGGAGGTAATAAACTGAAGTGTTGGTGTTGTGTCCCTCTCCTCCATCTGCAAACTCCCAGGCTGCGGGCGTTGCAATTCATCACACAACCGCGTACAACCCACAGGCCAATGGGTTATGCGAGCGTTTTCATAGATCACTGAAAGCAGCACTCAGGGCTTCACTGACAGATGCAAATTGGGTCAACAGGTTGCCGTGGGTTTTATATTGGGGTTGCGCTCCGCGGCAAAAGAGGATTTGGAAGCTTCCCCGGCAGAGAGCTTGTTTTTGCGCAGCCACTATGGCTGCCCGGGGAATTTCTGCCAAATAATCCCGTGCCGGACAGCTGCCCATCTCAGCTTTTGCAGCGTAGCGCAAACACAGGCACGCTGCCGGGCCCGGCCCACCACTGTTTTCCACGTGCTTTTGTGCCTTAAACTTTGAAGAACGCAGAGTTCGTGTTCGTCAGACACGACAGCCAGCGCCCTCCATTGTGCCTGCACACATGTTGAAAATGGCCGTGTCTCACAATGTTAAAGAATCCTTTAAAAAATTCCTGTATCCAGACGGTGATCCGGATCATCCCCAAAATTTAATCAGTTCTTCCTTGTACCATTTCCAACAACGCCTGAAAGTTTCATCGAAATCCGTCCAAAACTTTTTGAGTTATCTTGCTAACCAACAGACAGACAGACAAACGCTGGCAAAAACATAACCTCCTGCGGCCTGGCAGAGGTAATAATTGTGGCTTCTGGAACATTTTTATTAAGTTAGTTTCACATGAATTTTTCACTTAAAACATGGCATTACCACTCAGTTTTGCTAAATGGGTTCAGATGTTTTTGCAGTCAGACGAGATACTTGCTCACCTTTTCAGTCCTCTCACATGTTTTTGTTGTGTTGCATCTTGATTCTGATTGAATAATTTCTAAGACTTCATTCTATATTTCTTATTTATCGCCCCACATGGGCCTGTTTCTGCTTTCTGTAGGCCATAGTGGAGGAGGACTGCATGCCCATCGAGCAGTTCTGTCAGCATCTCCTACCCAGCCTGCTCAGCCTCTCCTCGGACCCTGTGGCGAATGTCCGCGTACTGGTGGCCAAGGCTCTGCGACAGAGTGTGATGGAGAAAGGTAAAATAAAGTCTCCTGCTGGTGTTTTCAACATTCATCATGAAAATGCTGAATATAAATGGCTAAAACTCACATCTTTAGTTTTTCAGTAAAAAACTTAGGATGACACAGTTTAGCAACTGGTTTAGTTACTTCCCTCAGTTTCAGTGATTTGTGATATAATAATAATAATAAAATCAAAGCAAAGAATGAAGATCAGTGTTCCCCAGCCTTTTTTTCCCGTCAGACTGGTAACTCATTTAAAAAAAAAAAACTAACTACAAAAACTTACCTTCAGTGAGATCCCCGAGCTTTTTTCTCTGCCAGGAGACAATCCCATCTTGGAGTGATAGGAGAAAGTGAAATCCCGAGTGTGTTCCTTCATTTTGGTTGCCGTTACTGCTGAAAATTGTCCCAACTGTCCTACTGTTGTTCCCACAGCTCTAGTTTGGCAGCCACTTTTTCTGCCACCTTGAAGAGAGTTGTCTCTGAAGTGACAGATTTAAGTTTGCTGAGCTGATGGAATATGTTACACAGATGAGCAAGTTTTGCAATCCATTCCTTGTCACTGAAATGGGCCACCAGTGGTGACTTTTTCTCTAAAACAAAATCCTCTGCAGCGGCTATCATAATTCAGAAACTCTGGCCAGTGATCTCCCTCTGGCAATCAATCTGTGGTCTGCGTCCATCTCCTCACAAATCTGATCAAGCAGGTGTGAGTTAAGAGTGTGCACTTTGACATGGTTACTAACTTTAACTGCATCGTTCAATATGCTGTTAAGTTCAGGTTATATTTTTCTGGCTAGTCAACACTTCTGTGAATGGCACATTCCACTGCAACCTCCCTAACACGAGTGGTGAAACCAGACGGCCATCCGTGCATGGCAGCAGCTGCAGGAGCATGGGCATCACCTGTGTGGATAAAGCCATATTGTAAATAGGACTCCTGGTATTTACGAGTAAAAGCACCTTTCTTTTCCTTGGCAGTCTCAGGCTCTTCTGCTTTCTCATCGGTGAGTCTTTCCCCGGCTTTCTGAAGAAACTAACGATGACTGATTTTATCGCCCTTTGGGCAAAGATTGTAGTTGTATCTAAGACGCATCTTGGACGACTTGCACCCTGACCTGGCTATGGGTTTGGGGTCAAAATGTCAAAGTTGACATTCCATTTGCACTATAGGGAATGGGGGCGTGACGTCACCCGATGGAAAAACTGCAAGGAATTGTGGGAACAGTGGTCTGCCTGTTGTGGGGTTTTTTTGGGGGGGGGGGGGGTAGTAGTGAGCGACAAAAGTGGTTAAGTTTTTGAGAGGGTTGCTTCACTGTGTTATTATTCATCCGAATACCCCGCAACGTTAGAATGGGGAAGTTTTGCTGCGTTATCAAATGCAACAACCGCTCTCACGATTGACGTGGGGAAAAGATTGATAACGGCGTATGCTTTTTTAATTTTGCATCTTGGAAGATAAAGGGAGAGAATTGGGTCTCGGAGCTAACAAAGAGGCGTTGGATGGAATGGATTGCAGCGGTCAGAAGGAAAGACATTAGCTTCAACAATGTTCTTGCACACATGGTCGTGTGTTCACGGCATTTTCATGAAGGTAAGTTGTGATTTAAACACAAAGATTACTTCTATGCACGTGGAGTTGTTGCTAACTTAACAAGCCGGCTGGGAATTCCCGGAGTGCACATTGTTGTCTTCATTACGCTTAGTAATATTAGCTGGGGACTGAAGTCCAGCGAATGTTTGGTATTGTTAGATTCAGCAGCTTCTCCTCTTTGAGGTGACTATAAAAACATCACTGTCCTGATGATGATAATAATAATAATGCATCAGATTTATATAGCGTTTTATCATAGACACCCTAAAGACGGAAACATGGCTGCCAATCGATGCCAATGGCCTCTCCGGCCACCACCGAACATTTATACACATTCGTACCCAGTGTTATGGACACGGGAGGCAAGGTGGGTAAAGTGTCTTGCCCAGGGACACAACGGCAGGATATCTGGGGAGAGCGGGATTCGAACCACCAACCATCCGGTTATTGGACGACCTGCTCTACCTCCTGAGCCACTGTCGTCCTGATTTAGTATGCTTTTATAGCAGCTAATTATACCGGTAATTTTTTCAGTGTGCAAGCGCCAGGCTTAATTGAATCACATTACTTGTTTAGTATTTCATGTCCAGTTGTATAATAATGTGTATCTACTTATCATATGACAAACATAACATAAATCCAACATTTATGGGCCACACGGTGGCACAGTGACAGCACAGTAAGAAGGTCATGAGATCGATTCCACCCCTGACCATCATGGGTTCAGTTCCACCCCCTGACCATCAGTGACCCTTCTGTGTGGAGTTTGCATGTTCTCCCTGTGTCTGCATGGGTTTACCCCGGGTACTCCGGTTTCCTCCCACAGGCCAAAAACATTGCAGGTTAGGTTAAATGGAGACTCTACAGTGGCCCTAGGTGTGAATGTGTGTGTGAATGGTGAATGGATGGCGCCGTGCCATGGCTGCTTCATCCATCCAGGTGGATACCCTGAATTTCCCCTGTGGGGATCAATAAAGTACACAAAAAAAAAAAAAAATTTCACCACTAGGACTTAGAAATGCCTGGAGTTGCAGAGACGCATGCTAGTGCAGAAAACTGTAGAAACAATGACTGCTTACCTTTGTGCAAATGACAGTTTTCTGGTCGTTCACCTGGAAGATTTGAGGCGGCTGGACCCATCCATTGGTGAATTGAACATGAGCTCTAATGACTTAAAGCTCTTAAGGTGCGTTCACACCAAACGCAAACTGGCAAATTTTTCATGCGGCACAATTACAACACACGAACAGACATGAATTCCCCTTCTGAGTGAGATGCAGACAGGCGAAGTTGCCTTTATAACTTCTGCAGCTGTGTTCAACCTGCTGTGGAAAATCCCAGAATTACGTCATGCTTTTTCTCTCGGCGCCACACGAGTCGGCTGCCTTTTGCAACAGCGGCTCGATTCCGAGTCTTTTTCCCTTCCTCTCTCTTTTGATCCGTCTTTTTTTTTCACCCCACTTATATCACGGACACACAGATCGTCCTAAATGTCTCCTGAGCCGGTGGACGGAGCCACTGTCTATAGCAGGATACGATACAGCAGAGAACAGCTGCTAGCATTCAACCGCCACCCGGTCCCATTGGAAAAACTCGACATACCGAGAGAACTGAGGCGAAAACGCCGCGGCTGCCGGGCTGGAGTAAGGCGGAGGACAAAAAATATAAGGTACAGACCCTCCCTTCCATCTGTTGTCATGGGAAATGTACGGTCGATACTGGGAAAGTTAGATGAGCTAGCGGCTATCTCCCGTTATGATAGCACATACCGGGAGTGCTCTCTCCTTTTGTTTACTGAGACGTGGCTAACTGAACTAGCAGCAGATGCTAACATTGAGCTGGAGGGTTTTCACATGATACGAGCTGACCGAACACCAGACAGTGGCAAGGCTAGGGGCGGTGGAGTGATAATGTATGTTAACAACAACTGGTGCAGACCGGGACATATCACTGTTAAACAACGACACTGCAGCAAAGACATTGAGTTGCTAGCTGTTAGCATGAGGCCTACATATCTCCCGAGAGAACACTCACACGTGATCTGCATTGTTGTTTATGCAAATCCGACGGCGAACGCTGGGACAGCACGTGACGTCATCCATTCAGTAACCAGCAGGCTGCAGACAGAACACCCAGATGCTCTTCTCCTCATCTCAGGCGATTTCAACCATGTTTCACTGTCTCCCATTCTACCCACGTTCACCCAGTATGTCACATGCCACACTAGAGACAATAAAACACTGGATTTATTCTACGCAAACACTAAGGAGGCGTACACCTCATCACAACTCCCCCCACTCGGGAGATCGGATCACAACTTGGTTCATCTCCGGCCGGTGTACAAACCCCTAGTGCACAGACAACCTCCGGCCATGCACACTGTGGAGTTATGGTCTGAGGAGACAATGGACACCCTAAAGGGCTGTTTTGAAGCCACCGCCTGGAAGCAGCTCTGCGATCCACATGGTGAGGACATCGATGGCCTCATTCACACCTTCACGGGCTACCTCAGCTTCTGTGTGGACAAATCCGTTCCCACCAAGACCATACGGCGTCACTCAAACAACAAACCCTGGATCAACCCTGAGATAAAAACACTTCTGAGAGAGAAGAAGAGGATCTTCAGGTCAGGGAACAGGGAGATGCTGAAGTCCGTACAGAGGGAGCTGAGGAGAAAGATCAGAGAAGGCAAGGACAGCTTCAGGAAGAAGATGGAGGACAAGCTGCAACAGAGCGACATCAGCGGGGTCTGGAGAAACCTCAAAACCATCTCGGGGCTCCAGAATACCTCCCCCCAGGCCACAGGGGGCAGGGAGTGGGCGAACAACCTGAATCTGTTTTTCAATAGATTTGACCAACCGCCCTCCCCCCTGACTGCATAACAACCACTGCTGCGTCTAAAGAAATCAAGTCCTGCTGCCCACTCCCCACTCCACCAACACCCCCCCACTCCCAACACACAGCCCCCCATCCTGACCCTGACCAGGACCCAGGTGAGGACGGAGCTGAGGAAGATCAAGGCGAGGAAGGCGCCGGGACCGGACGGCATCAGCGCAAAGCTCCTCAAGTCCTGTGCAGACCAGCTGTGTGGGATTGTGACGTATATCTTCAACATGAGCCTGAAACTGGGGAGGGTACCACAGCTGTGGAAAACATCTTGTGTGGTACCTGTACCAAAAACTTCCCACCCCAAAGACCTGAACAGCTACAGACCGGTGGCCTTGACGTCCCACTTGATGAAGACCCTGGAGAGACTGCTCCTTGCTCACCTCCGCCCCCTGGTGGAACCAGCGATGGATCCACTCCAGTTCGCCTACCAGCATGGCATTGGGGTGGAGGATGCGGTGATCTTCCTCCTTCACCGTTCTCTGTCCCACCTGGAGAAGCCCGGGAATATGGTGAGGATCATGTTCTTTGACTTCTCCAGTGCTTTCAACACCATCCAACCGATGATCCTGAAGGACAAGCTGCTGCGCGCAGGGGTGGACCAGCACCTGTCATCATGGATCCTGGACTACCTCACGAACCGGCCTCAGTTTGTGAGAACCCGGGACTGTGTGTCCGACACGATCATCAGTAGCACGGGGGCCCCCCAGGGAACGGTGCTGGCTCCCTCCCTGTCCACTCTTTATACTGCGGACTTCTCACACAACACAACACACTGCCATCTACAGAAGTTCTCTGATGACTCTGCGATCGTTGGCCTCATCTCCAATGGAGATGAAGCTGAGTACAGAGGGCTTATCCAGGACTTCGTGGACTGGTGCCATCGGAACTGCCTCCAGATCAACGCGAGGAAAACTAAGGAGCTGGTGGTGGACTGCCGCAGGCATGGGCAGCCCCTCACAGTACCAGTAAATATACAGGGAACAGACATCGAGATGGTGACATCCTATAAGTACCTGGGTATTCATCTGAACAATAAACTAGACTGGTCACACAATACTGATGCACTCTACAAGAAGGGACAGCGCAGGCTGTTCCTGCTGAGGAGACTCAGGTCTTTTGGTGTACAAGGGGCGCTGCTGAAGTCATTCTATGACACGGTGGTGGCATCAGCCATCACTTTTGGAGTGGTCTGCTGGGGCAGTGGCATTACTGCAGCCGATAGGAAGAGACTGAACAAACTGATTAAGAAAGCTAGCTCTGTCCTGGGGCAGCGCCTTGATCCGATGGAGGAGATAGGAGAGAGAAGGACGGTGGCTAAACTGTCATCTCTGCTGGAGTCCGAGTTCCACCCTATGCAGGACATACTGAATGCACTGAGGAGCTCATTTAGCAGCAGACTACATCATCCCAGGTGCACAACCGAGAGGTTTCGTAGGTCCTTCCTACCAACGGCTGTCAGACTGTACAACCTAAGCAGGGCTGCTCGCAGAGATAGCAAAAAGACGTAACAAACTAATAGTTTTTTGAATGCAAAAGATGCAATAGACTTACACAATGGTCCCCTCCGGCATACAACTAGGAACATACCGGTCGCTATGGAGGGTGAGAATATGTATGGGCACATAATCATACCATGTAGGATAACTAAGTAGACGGTTATGCTGTTTCATTCCATCTAGCAACAATGCTCTGCACTGTGTGTGTTTATATATTTACATATTTATTCCATCTAGCTACAATGCTCAGCACTGGGTGTGTTTATATATTTATATATCTACATATTATTCCATCTAGCTACATTGCTCCGCACTGTGTGTGTTTATATACTTGCATATTTATTCCACCTAGCTGCAATGCTCCGTACTGTGGGTGTTTATATATTTACATATTTATTCCATCTAGCTACAATGCTCTGCACTGTGTGTTCATATATTCATATATTTATTCCATCCAGCTACAATGCTCTGCACTGTGTGTCTGTGTGTGTGTGTATATATATATATTTTATAGTAATACGTACATATGTTTATTAGCTGCTCTTGCTTGCTTGTTTTTTTTCTTGCCTTCTGATTGTTGCTCTGAGTGTTGCTATCCCTGTGCTGTTGCAATCCTGGAATTTCCCCGTTGTGGGACTAATAAAGGCTTATCTTATCTTATCTTATCTTATTATCCAATGGAGGGCTCTCCTGAAAATGTTGTCTCAGCCTCCAAAACTTCACAAGATGATGGGTGTTTATGTTGCTAGCTTGCTAGCATGTCCATGCAGGAAACTATGGGTAAATAACTCTGAAATCTTGATTCAGCTGAAGAGCTCCCAGTCCTCCTGTCTCCAGGTGAGTGAGTCTCATTTTCAAACTAGTTTACTCTGATACTTTTACTCTGGTGATGGCAGAATCTCAAAGCTAGCTAGCTAGCTAGCTTCCGACACAAATGTCCGAATGCGCAATTTTGCATGTGCTCGTGTCTTTCCATTGACTTCGTATGGATTTGTGCCACCCGTTGGCATTTGGTGTGAACGCACCTTTAAACTGCTCATGGGTGTATGCGCTCACCCCACAAACCTGGTAGGCAAACACATTTGACAGCGTGACTCCAGGCAGTTGGTCAAGAGCCGCGGTCCATTTTTTTTGCTCATAGGGATCGATCCCATTTATTTCTTTAACTTTTTTGGTGATAGCGCTCCTTTGCTTCCTTATTCAGCTTCTCTGAATAAGGAATTTTAATTTTTTAATTTTCTGTTTGCTGCGTTCCATGGCACGTATGTCTGTTCCCATTAGCAGTTGCCATAGACTTCAAGTAAACGAAGAAGCCAGATCACAACAATGGCGACGACGGCCCAGAATGCAGCACGCATGACATCAATATCCATTCTCTATAGAGGGCCTAAGTCACGCTCCCTCTACTTCTGCATATGGGACCTTAAAACGAGGTAGTCTGATCCGGGGAAAAAAATTATTTTTGCGTGCATGGAAAGAAAATCCTATAGACACATATAGCGCGATTGTCTGCGAGTGTGAATGACCTGTTCCACGAGCAAATGTACGTTTTTTTGGTCCGTGGCTATTTACATCGGCCAGGATGTCATCTCTGCTGGAGTCCGAGTTCCACCCTATGCAGGACATACTGAATGCACTGAGGAGCTCATTTAGCAGCAGACTACATCATCCTAGGTGCACAACCGAGAGGTTTCGCAGGTCCTTCCTACCAACGGCTGTCAGACTGTACAACCTAAGCAGGGCTGCTCGCAGAGATAGCAAAAAGACGTGACAACCTAATAGTATTGAATGCAAAAGACGCAATAGACTTACACAATGGTCCCCTCCGGTATACAACTAGGAAAATACCGGTCGCTACGGAGGGTGAGAATATGTATGGGTACATAATCATACCATGTAGGATAACTAAGTAGACGGTTGTGCTGTTTCATTCCATCTAGCTACAATGCTCCGCACTGTGTGTGTTTATATATTTATATATTTATTCCATCTAGCAACAATGCTCCACGCTGTGTGTGTTTATACACTACCGTTCAAAAGTTTGGGGTCACTTAGAAATTTCCTTATTTTTGAAAGAAAAACACTGTTGTTTTTTTTTCAATGAAGATAACTTTAAACTAATCAGAAATACACTCTATACATTGCTAATGTGGTAAATGACTATTCTAGCTGCAAATGTCTGTTTTTTGGTGCAATATCTACATAGGTGTATAGAGGCCCATTTCCAGCAACTATCACTCCAGTGTTCTAATGGTACAATGTGTTTGCTCATTGCGTCAGAAGGCTAATGGATGATTAGAAAACCCTTGTGCAATCATGTTAGTACAGCTGAAAACAGTTTAGCTGGTTAGAGGAGCTATAAAACTGACTTTCCTTTGAGCAGGTTGAGTATCTGGAAAAAATTATTTCAAATACAAATCATTATTTCTAACCTTGTCAATGTCTTGACTATATTTTCTATTCATTTTACAACTCATGGTGGTAAATAAGTGTGACTTTTCATGGAAAACACAAAATAATTGTCTGGGTGACCCCAAACTTTTGAACGGTAGTGTATATTTACATATTTATTCCAACTAGCTACAATACTCCGCACTGTGTGTATGTATGTATGTATGTATATATATATATATATACAGTGATCCCTCACTTATCGCGGTTAATGGGTTCCAGAACCGACCGCGAAAAGTGAAAAACCGCGAAGTAGCGTCACCCCTAATGACGTCATCCATAAATAATACGTACGTTCATTCTCTCACTCTCTCTCTCTCATATGTTACGTGTGTGTGTGTGTGTACGTGTACATACATACGTAGATGTAAACAAAGTGTACATAAATATGTTTTTAGAACTCTTTTATTCTTATAACAAGATACGTAACTCAAGATGAAAATGATTTACTGCACAGGTTAATGAGAGTTTTACTGCTCCTCAGGTGACGCCTCATCGTGAGGTGCTGGAGGCGCAGGATCATCGAGGGCAGCTTCCGATAGAGCTGAAGCTGCAGGAGGCGGCGTAGTGGCTCAACGGGAAGACTATTTCGCACAAAATGGCACAAGAGAACAGCAAAAAGTTCCACGCGGCGAGACTAGGTAACACGAGCGATAAAAAGCAATGAATGCGGTCTTCCTTCCCTTCATGGGTGCTCAGCAGGGAGAGGAGGTGGGTGAAACGTCTCGGCCAATCAGCTTGCGAGATTTCCGAGCCGAGTGAACACGAGAACAGCAAACAGAGAGTTGAGCGGCTGTCCGTGTTGATACCTGATGGTCTAATGTAGTCTCCCTGCCTTCTGCTAGCGCCCGCCCATTATTTCTCAATTTTGAATTTTTGATGAATATTTTTGAAAAATCCGCGATGCACTGAGGGAGCGAAAGGTGAAGCGCGAAGTAGCGAGGGATCACTGTGTATATATATATATATATATATACTGTATATATATATATATATGTATATATATATACTCGCTGCTCTTGTTTTTCTCTTGAGTGTTGCTGTCTCTGTGCTGTTGCAATCCTGGAATTTCCCCATTGTGGGACTAATAAAGGCTTATCTTATCTTATACTTCGTGCGCCAATGGGCCGTAGGGATCCCGTATTTTACATCCGGTAAAAAACAGTGAAACGAGAACAGCAGGAAGAGCCATAGTATTGTCGTCTAATCGTTTTATAACACATTTCACAACTAATAATAGTAACATTTCCACAAAAAATGTGCTATATTAACAACACGATCGCATTTTGCACACGGCTTGCTCTCCGGCGGCGGCCACGAGAAGTAAACAAATGCAGGGACGCTTGAATTCTTTTGTCCCGAAAATATCATTTTTGAATATTAATTGCAACTAAACAGGAGCAGTTTCGATGCCGAAATTTTGCATACAAATCCTAATATACGTGTTCTATACACCATCGGCTTTTGGGTATCCGACTACCTCGCTTTAAATCAAAAAAATTATCTTTTGATCCCCATCAAATTTTGCCAGGAGTTGTACATGTGTTTGTCAGCTTAAGATAATTTTCCACATAATTAAAGTTGTCAGCTGTCATATAATAACAGAGTAATATTTAGTTTTTGTTTAAAGGATTAGTAGCAACAACTCCCATCATCTCACGTCACTAAACATGATCATGGTGGGAGATTAGTAAAACCTCACCTGTTTCCTGACCGATGAAAGAACAATCCAAAGAGGAGAAAAACAACACAAAGGTATTGTTTTGTATTGTGAGAGCTGCAGCTGATCCAGAGGATCGTTAATTACCTCACCCTGGGTGCACTTTGAAAAGATGACGTAAGCTCCATCCATCTGTGTTTGTAGTCTTTTAATTTACATATTTTCATAAACTTATGCCTTAACAGTTAGACAACGACCTACACCTTTATTTATGTGGAAAATTATCATTTAAATTGACAAACAACATATGCGTAACTCGTGGCAAAATTCAATCGGGATCAAAAGATAATTTCACTCTTGCCATTCATTTCATTGGAGATTTTTTCAGATTTAAGGTCCCATATGCAGAAATAGAGGGGGTGTGACTTAGGCTCTCTATGACTATACGAGTAAAGCTAGTGTCACCAAACTTGATACGCAGGTTCACTCTGTGACCCTGAAGGGTGTCTATGGTTTTGGGATCACAAGGTCAAAGGTCAACCTCAAAATGGCATATAAACTAGATTTCAACAACAAAGAAAGCTCGAGTCGCCAAACTTACTTACCGATTCACTTTGGGATCCTGACCTCTGACTCTGGGTTTGCGGTCAAAAGGTCAAATGTCAATGTTAACATTTCCTTTGCACCATTGCTATAGAACGAGTAAAACTACAGTTGTGGCGGCATGAAATAATAAGGCAGCGAACTGAGAGTTTTTGAGGGAGTTTATTAATCATACCGCCATCACAACACCCACTCCAGCGCCGTGCAGGCGTGCCGGAGCGGGCCCGGAGGCTCTCGTCAGGAGACAGAGAATGCGTCTCGTCAGAAGCAGTGGTCAGAGAGAGAGAAAGAGTTACAGAGCGTTGCAGTTTAAATACCCCACTACAGAAAATACATGAAAGGCACATTTGCATCACAGAACAGAACAGGAAGCATGAACACCTGCATTTGAGTCACACATATCAAAAGCAGATACTGGCAGGAAGGAGCTAGACAAAGAGAGGCTGCCTATTGATATCAGTCATTGTTCTGCTAATTGCTCCAGCTGTGCGCTCTGCTTGTCCGTAGGCTGTGGGGGTGACCCACACAGTCACCAAACTTGGTGCATAGATTCACTCTTGAGACCGTGACCTCTGACTATAGGTTTGGGGCCACAAGATCAAAGGTCAAGGTTAGCACTCCCTATGCCCTCTTACTATAGAACACAAAGCTCTGTAGGGTCACCAAACTTTCTACACAGGTTCACCGTAGGATCTTGATTTACAGCTATGGGTTGTGTACAATCATATTTGTTGTATATTCATGGATGATAGGTTTACCATAACTTGGTTCTGCTAGCTAGAATAGTCATTTACCACATTAGCAATGTATAGAGTGTATTTCTGATTAGTTTAAAGTTATCTTCATTGAAAAAAAGTGCTTTTCTTTCAAAAATAAGGAAATTTCTAAGTGACCCCAAACTTTTGAACAGTAGTGTATGTCAGCGGTGTCCAATCATGTGCCATGGAGGGCCAAGACCCTGTAGGTTTTCTCTTCTACCCAGTCTCTTCAGCAGGTGTTTTCACTTATCAGCAATCAGTGGGAAGAAATTCAGTGAAATCTGCCATTGAAGACACTGGTTGGAGGTAAACCGTGCAGGGTCTTGGCCCTCCATAGCACATGATTGGACACCCCTGACTTATGTAGACCACACATACAGTGGTTTGATGGGTGCCATTGTGAATTAAACCAGAGTCCTTTAGGATGCGTTTCTTGTTTTTTTCCCCTTTTCCTTCCCACTAACTGAGTTTTGTGTACAGCTTACTTCAAGGAGCCGGGCTGTGCCTACACTGAAGAGCTGGAAGAGATGGTAATGGCCCTGCAGTCGGACAAGGACCGGGACGTCCGCTTCTTTGCAAGTCTGGACCCAAACAAAAGCCTGATTGACACAGCCTCCCTGATCTAGCCTCAGATCCCCCCACAGCCCTGTTACAGCACGTCTGCCTCTTTTACCTACCTGTCTGACTAATACTCAGCCAGTAACCTGCAACACCAGCACCTGACCAGACACCCTCCCCCCTCGCCTACTGGGCAGACCTACATCAACGACCACTTGAGAATCATGTCAGATGTTTGGATTGCTATACAAACGTGTGAGCATGCTCAGACAGCACGACTCGGTCTCTGGCTGGGAACTATATAGCGCACATTGCATTCACAACAAAACAAGCAAACTTGTGTTTTTTATTAAATGAGCGGGACTCAGAAGCCTGAACTTTTCCCTCATCCTTGTCCACACTAACTCTGACTCCAATCACAGACTTGAAAAACTACAACAGGCTCTCTGTCTCCAAAGCTAATTCTAAGCTTGATTATGAAATTTAAATGATTTTTTTTTTCTTTTGTGGATTTCTTAATGGACAAGCAGGCAAGCCCTGCCTGGCTATGATGTGTGCACTAACTCAGGGGACTCATCTGAAAACTAAACAGCATTATTCGCTTACACAAGAATCAGCAGCTCCTGGATCCCTCGTGAAAAAGGAAAAAAAAAGACTCCAGCAACCTGAGCAACAGACCAGCCAAACCAAGTAGCACTGCTGGTGTGTCTCGCCTCATATCCTCCTTGGCCTCTGGGTTGTTAGCTGTTCTCCATCTATGTTCTTATATCGCTCTCTTGTTCTCACCTGGTCTTCACAAGCCGCTGAAACCACTACTACTGCTCAGATGGAATCATGATTCAGCCGCTCACTGTAACTTTTGATTAAATCCATATCGTTGACATTTTTTAAGAACTTCTCATCACCCCTTTTCTGCTCTGTGTACCTTCTACCAAAAAATGTGACACAAGGCACCTCTAAATTGGCAAATTATAAACACTTCTGCTTGGACGTGACTGGCTGGTGTTTCACTCATGTAAAGAGACACCTGCAGTTCAGACAGGCTCTGAATGTCCTCCATTGGTCAGTTTTTGTTTTGTTTTGTTTTTTCCTTCAATTTTTGGAGCAATTCTGTGGTGTTGACCAACATCAGCAACAAGGGCTCATGATGATGTGACACAGGGTGATGCAAAACTCAGAGAGAAGAGGAAAAAGGCAAGCACACTGTTGGGTTATGCATGTTCCCCTCTCCCATCCTCTTCCTCTTGTGTAGAGTCTATTCCACTTTCCTTAAGGTTGACTGCTTGATATCGAAGCATGACCACATAGCTTTCAGTGAGTCTGACTGGCCAGTTGTATAGTAGGAAATAGGAATGGCAGTATTTGGAGGGTGACAGACTCCTGATCGTTATTTCCCTGTCTCAGTGGAATGTTTTAAGTATGAGGTTTTTCTTTTTTGCATATTTTTGTACAGCTTGATCCTGTGGAAAAAAAACTGTTGTGTTAAAGGAAACGAGGCCAGTTATAGTCGGGCTTGTGCCCATCGAGATGTGAGATAATATTGGGAGCAGTCACCAAGTCACTTTCTCTAATCTCTGGAGCTTCTTTTTCTTTTGTTATAAATGTCTCTGCCTCCTTTTTTGTCTCTTGAACATAGACATGAATTGGAAACTTGTGTTGATTCTGGTGTGTGTGTGTGTGTGTGCGCGCGCGCGTGTGTGTGTGCTTTGCATCTCAAGTCTTTCTTCGTTTGGAGAGCTCACTGCAGTAATGGCAGTGTCCACTCATCTCGTCTGTCTTGCAGTTTGTGTCCATCTCATTTTTTTAAAAAATGTAGTAGAACAGTTAATATATACATTTTATGAAAATTATTTTTCTTTTTCAATTATGCATCACTGTTCAAAAATTTTATATCCTAACTTTACAAAATTTACAACCTTTGTAATATCCAATGGTTTCTTTAAAAAAAGACGTTTTATGTAATGTTATTTTTAGTATTCTGTAATTAAAATGATGAAAATTACAATGTTGTGCATCTTTTTTTGTTGTTGTCACTATGGTTCATTCGGTCCAAATGATAGAATTTTTTTAAAAATTATCTTTTACCTGTACGGCAATAAAAGCTAAGCTCCATATAATTGAAGATTTAATGACTGAGGTGTAAAGAGGCAAAATGATGATTAACTGGATGCCATTAACAAACACACAGCACTAAAAATTCACTTACAGTGGGGAAAATAAGTATTGAACACGTCAACATTTTTCTCATTAAACATATTTCTGATGGAGTCATTGACCGGAGATTTTCACCAGATATCAGTAACAACCCAAGTAATCCATACATACAAAGAAATCAAGGCAACTGTGTTCACAAAAGTTTTATTTAATAAAGTGGAATGACATAGGGAATAAGTATTGAACACATGAAAAAAGATGTGCAAAAAGCCACAGAAATCCAAGAAAAAAACAGCTGAAATCCATCAGAATTTAAGAAGCCATCCCATGCCCCGTCAGTAATTTCATTTGGTTGAGTCCTGACTGATAGCCTTTAAAAAGGTCTGTGAATATCAGATTGTCACACCACAGAGAACTCATGATGGGTAGAAGCGAAGAGTGCTCTCTAGGCCTTTGTAACCTTATTGGTGCAAAACATGATGGCATTGGTTACAAGCACATTTCTAAACTGCTGAATGTTCCAGTGAGCACTGTTGGAGCCATCATTCAGAATTGGAAAGAACATAATTTTACCATAAACTGGCCACAATTAGGAGTTTCTTGCAAGATTTTCTGACAGGAGTCAAAAGAATTATCAGAAGAGTTATCCAAGAGCCAAAGACCACTCGTGGAGAGCTCCAGAAAGACTTTGGCCCTATTCCAGAAACCAGATTTAGTGGTTTACTTGGGTAAGTTTGAGTTTGCAGTTCCAAAAAGTCAAGAGTAGGTTTGTAACCATGGCAACAGATGCTGTGAACATAAGCTGCTCCTGACTAGGTTATGTTCAGGGTATGTTTAGAGTATTTAAGTCAGAGGCGACCAAGACTGCTGCTTTTGTCAGTGTAACACAATGGCATGCCCATTCGATTAAGAGCCTGTGGATATTGAGGCACAACTAATTCACAATATTGTGGCAATTCACCGCGAAAGAGTATTGAGACCACGGATAGATGTGCTCTCTTTTCTGGACAAGTTTTTGATAGGGCGTGACTGATTTTCATCCCAATCAATCCGATATTTAAACGGCATTCTTGAGCCTCACATTTCAAATATTTCACATTGTGGATCTCCATTAACCTCAGTCCAGACTCTGTGCATAGCACTTTGTGGGAGTTTTTTTGGCATAGGTAGTTTTTTTTAATATACCATTGGAGATGCCGAACACATCGCAAGGCAACAGTATGTATGTCAGTGTGCAAAGTGTGCCTTGCAGTAAAGCAGTTACTGCCTGAATTTGTGTTTTCCTGGACATCAGCCCACAAGGCTTATCAAAATGGAATTTCACAGACTGGCAGGTCAGCATCTTCTTTTTAAAGCCCCCCCCCCCCCCCACACACACACACACACTTTTTCCCAACCTAAAATTGTTGCAATTAGTAAATTAATAATCCATATTTTTCAATGTAGGCTTTCCTAACCTAACCTAACTGGCTGCATTGATGGTACGCAGATACCAGTAACAGCTGCACCAGTGAATGAAGGAGATTATGTGAACCGCAAGGGCTTCCACAGCGTTAATGTGCAGGTAAAGTGTCCCTCTATCACCTTCGCTTATATTTTAAATACAATAAAATAACACTTTGTTTGCTGGGTCTAGATAATATGTGATGCATGTGGGGAGCGTGAAATAACGAAACTGAATTGGTTCTTAATTCAGGTTTTATTCATGCACTTCATCCCCAGCCTTCTCTCAAGAACACAAGGGAGTGAGCTGCATCAGACCTTCACATTTATACATTTCACACAAAGGGAGAATCACATATCCCTGTCAAAACCCCCTATTGACATTAACTCCCCCTCCGGTCTCTCAGTCCTCCACCTGTCTCCTAGGAGGTCGGGAAGTCCTTTCAGTCCCTTATCGCCATACCTCCGTCCTCTTGTTGTTAACCACAGGTGGTCCAGACCTATTGTTCCATTCAGGACGTGAAGTCAATCCACACATGCAATCTCCAGCATCCCCTTTATGCTTATGCATATGTGGGCCAAAATACATGGGCTACAACCCCCCCCCCCCCCCCCCCCCCAAACGTCGAAGAATGGACAATATATTAAAATTCAGAGAACATGTTAATATCAACAGCACAGTCTATACCACATGACCACATCAAAAATCAGTGATAACATCAATAGCATAGTCTATACCACATGACCACATCAAACATCAAACAGTCAGTCTGTACGCCGTCTGGGCTTCAACCGTCTTCCGAATCTGCTGTAGGCAGGTCTCGGCGTCCCTGCGGCGCCGTCCTGCAAAGAATCTGCTGACTGCGGAAGAGAATGGTTATTTGATCCCTGCGGGGGCTCCGGGACGCATTCCCTGGGGGCTCTGCCACGTCGAGGTGCCCTCGCTACCCGTACAGACTCATCGTTCATCACAAAGGCAGGCTTTAGTCTGTCAATACTGACCATCTCTTTTCTGTCTCCCAAATCTAGCACAAAATGCTTATCACCTGTCTCCAGCACCCTATATGGCCCATCATATGGCGGTTGGAGGGTTGGTCTTAGAGCCTCGTGCCTGACAAAAACAAGCTCAGCATTTTTCAAAGCTTTGGGAACAAAAACGAGCGGAAAAGTGCGATGAACGGGGCCCGGGAGCATGTCCGCTCCCGTGCCGATCGGTGGTCCAAGAGCTGGGAGGCGTCCCGGTTCCGGATGCTCTGGTAGAAACTCACCGGGCAGCCTGAGAGGTTGTGCAAAAACTAACTCCGCTGGGGAGGCATTTAAATCCTCCTTAGGCACAGAATGCAACCCTAATAAAACCCATGGTAGTTTGTTTACCCAATCTGCATCCGTAAGCGACGCTCTGAGGGCTGCCTTCAAAGACCTATGAAAACGTTCGCATAAACCATTAGCCTGAGGGTGATAAGTGGTAGTGCAGTGAATTTTCACTCCTAAGCTGCTGGCCATCGCTGACCACAGCTCAGAGACAAATTGAGGCCCTCTGTCGGACGTAATATCCGACGGGACCCCGAAACGCGTTACCCAGGCCGTCAAAAAAACACGAGCCACCTCTGCGGCCGTGGTCGATGCCAGTGGGAACACTTCCGGCCAGCGTGTGGTTCGGTCCACCATTGTCAAAAAATGTGTGAACCCCTGCGACGACGGTAGGGGGCCCACGAGGTCGACGTGCACGTGATCGAATCTTTTGGCCGGAATGTGGAACGGTTCTAAAGGGGCTCTTGTGTGCTTATGAATTTTGGCCTGCTGACAAGCCATGCAGGTCCTTGCCCACTCTTTCACGTGCTTGCGCAGGCTCGGCCAAACAAACTTCTCCGCTACCATTTTCACCGAAGCACGCACCCCTGGGTGTGCCAGGGAGTGGACCGAGTCAAAAACGCGGCGGTGCCATGCGGCCGGAACTACCGGGTGTGGCCGCCCGGTTGACACATCGCAGATTAGTGGGGGCATACCGGTTTGCAAACACCTGCTCTCCAGCCTTAACCCTGTTGGTCCAGACTGGAGCGCGCGCACATCCGCATCTCTGCCCTGCTCCGCTGCCATGGCTGTGTAATCTATCCCCACGTGAACCGGGGCCGCGTGCGCTTCCGCACTGCTATTTTGCTTCGCGGCTGCCGTAGTATAATCTGCCCCTGCGCGCACCGGTGCTGTGGCCGCGCGAGAGAGGCAGTCTGCTACTATGTTGAGTTTACCCGCTACGTGCTGAATATCAGTGGTAAATTCCGAAATTGCGGCCAGCTGCCTCTGCTGCCGGCCCAACCACGGATCTGAAATTTTGGACATCGCGAAAGTGAGCGGCTTATGGTCAACAAAAGCGGTGAAACGCCGGCCTTCCAGCCAGAACTGGAAATGGTGGATGGCCAAATGGAGCGCTAACAGCTCCCTGTCAAACGTGCTGTATTTCCGCTCAGCTTCGCTCAAGGATTTGCTGAAGAATGCTTGCGGCTGCCAAACACCGGCAACGTGCTGCTCTATAACTGCCCCTATGGCCAAATCTGATGCGTCGGTAGTTAGCGCGATGCGGGCCGATGGGTCCGGATGAGCTAGAAGCGCGGCTTCAGCCAAGGCTTTTTTTACCTCCGTGAACGCGCGCTCCCGCTCCGGGGACCACTCGATTGTATTGGAGGGTTTTTGCTTTCTGAGCGCGGCGTATAATGGCTGCATGAGCTGCGCTACGTGAGGTAGGAAACGGTTTTAAAAATTTACCATTCCTAAAAATTCCTGCAATGATTTGACCGTTTGTGGTCGGGGAAAATCTGCTACTGCGCGCATCTTATCCGGCAGCGGAACTGCCCCTTCTGGGGACACGTGGTGGCCCAAAAAATCGATCTGCGCAACGCCAAACTGGCACTTGGCTGGATTAATTATTAAGCCGTGCTCTCCCAACCTCCGAAAAACCACAGTGAGGTGTTTTTCGTGTTCTTCCTCTGAAGTACTGGCGACCAAAATGTTGTCGAGGTAAACGAACACGAATGGAAGCTCACGTAACACGGCATCCATCATGCGTTGGAATGTTTGTGCGGCGCCTTTAAGGCCAAACGGCATGCGCAAAAACTCAAAAAGTCCAAAAGGGGTTATAACCGCTGTTTTAGGAATGTCCTCCGGCCAGACTGGAACCTGATGGTAGCCGCGAACCAGGTCTATTTTAGAAAAAATGCGCACCCCCGCTAAATACACCGAAAAATCCTGTATGTGTGGGATGGGGTAGCAATCGTGTGCCGTGGCATTTTTTAGCCTGCGGTAATCGCCGCAAGGTCTCCAGGAGCCGTCGGCTTTCGGGACCATATGCAGCGGCGAAGCCCATGGGCTTTTCGAACGGCGAATAATGCCCAGCCTCTCTAGGCTGGCGAACTCCTCGCGCGCCATGGAGAGTTTAGCAGCATCCAGGCGCCGAGCTTTCGCGAAGACGGGGGGGCCAGTTGTAGTGATAAAATGCTCCAACCCGTGTTTCGCAACTGTTGCCGAAAATGTGGGAACCGTGAGTGCTGGAAACTGGGTGAGGATTGTGTTAAACTTACCGCCTGCTGTGGCGACGTTGGTCTGCACTGGTGGTAGGAACACTCGAGCTGCACAGGGAATAGAATAAAAAGAGAGTGCATTTACCAGCCTCCTATTGGCAAGATCAACTAACAAACCGTGTGAGCACAGAAAATCAGCACCTAACATGTTAAAACTCACCGCAGCTATGACAAAAGTCCATTCATAAGTGCGGCCATGTAAGGACAGAGACAAAGTCCTTTCCCCGTAGGTGTTGATGCTCGAGCCGTTCGCCGCTGTTGCCCCATTTCCACGGGGGCCAGCCACCCGGTCAGCATAGGTTGGGGTGATGAAACTCACTTGGGCTCCGGTGTCTATAAGGAACTGCCGCCCGGAGCTCATATCTGTGATGTAGAGCAGCTTATTTCTTTCGCGGAGAGCCGAAGCTGCTAACGATTCTCGGTCCTGCCGTTTCCCGACTTCTTGAAGTTGCACGGCGGCACACACCTGTGCGCCCTCTCTGCGAACCGCCGATGATAAAAACAGAGATCCTCTCCTCCGCTGCGTCGGGGCCGCGCCTCTGCCGCTGGGCCATCACCTCCGCCGCGTCGGGGCCGCGCCGCTGCCATTGTTGGTGGGCTTGGCTCGGCTGTCTCCGGCTCGTCGCTGTCTCGGGTCGCCGCCGCGGTCGTCTGCTCGCCGCAGGAGCTGAGGAGCCTCTGCGCCTCTTGGGCCAGCTCACGGAAATCCTGCTGGGTGTCACAACGCATGCTGGACAGCGTTCCTCTCATATGCGTCGGGAGGTTAGTCAGGAAGATGTACTTAAAGAGGAAATCATCGTTGTCTGACCCCCTCAGCTGCAGCATGTCTTCCATCAGGGCGACTGGCCTGTGTCCTCCTTGATTGAGCATAGCCAGGAGCCTCCTAGCCCTCTCTTCGGCTGAGGGCGTGAAACACTTGATGAGGGCAGCCTTCAATCTGCCGTATTTGTCTTCGGCGGGTGGCTGCTGTACCAAGCTCCGCACGCATCGAGCTGTGCGGTTGCCGAGTCTAGCGATGACGTGGTAGAACTTAGTGTCATCCGCCGTTATGCCTGCGAGCGTGAACTGTACCTCCGCCTGGAGGAACCACGAGTCTGGGTTGTCCTGCCAGAATTCTGGCAGTTTGACGGCGATGGCGCTCGCTAGGGCAGACTCCAATGAGTCCTGATCGTGGAGAGCATTTCCAGGCATTCTCACACGTCATTGGTCACCAATGTGGGGAGCGTGAAATAACGAAGCTGAATTGGTTCTTAATTCAGGTTTTATTCAAGCACTTCATCCCCAGCCTTCTCTCAAGAACACAAGGGAGTGAGCTGCATCAGACCTTCACATTTATACATTTCACACAAAGGGAGAATCACATATCCCTGTCAAAACCCCCTATTGACATTAACTCCCCCTCCAGGTCTCTCAGTTCTCCACCTGTCTCCTAGGAAGTCGGGAAGTCCTTTCAGTCCCTTATCGCCGTACCTCCGTCCTCTTGTTGTTAACCGCAGGTGGTCCAGACATATTGTTCCATTCAGGATGTGAAGTCAATCCACACATGCAATCTCCAGCATCCCCTTTATGCTTATGCATATGTGGGCCAAAATACATGGGCTACAATGCAGCTAACATCATCACAGACATGGAGGCTAAATGGCCAGGGTCTGTGCATGATGCTCGGATCTACCGTGAATCCACTTTGTGCCACAAGTTCGAACAAGGTAAATTGTAATGTGAAAATGCATTATTCTACTTAGTTCATTCTCAGTGTGTAAATGATTTGATTTTTGCAATTACAGGACAGTTTGATGGGTACCTTTGGGGGGGACATGGGTTATCCATGTCTCAGGTCCCTGTTAACACCATACCCTGACCCAGAGCCTGGACCCCAGACAAGTTGTAACGTGGCCCACAGCTGGACCAGAGCCACTGTGGAAAGGAGCATAGGTATCATTAAGGCCAGATTCCAATGCCTGAAAGGCCTCAGAGTCCATCCTGAAAAGGCATGTGATATTGTTGCCTGTGCTGTCCTCCACAACATTGCAGCTTTCAGAAAAGAAAGGCCACCTTTTGTGCCAGAAGAGTCGGAGGAGGAACCACATCCACAAGTAGACCACCGTGATGGCCAGAGAATCACATTTAATCACACAAAATCACTGTCAATAAAATGCACACCACCACTGATTTGTTTTTAATGTGTCTTATTTCCTGAAAAATGAGAATATGACATTACTATTCTTTCTCCATAAAAAAATAGTTTTAATAGGTAGAGAGGGTTCCCACCTCAAACTGAAGTGTGAGCAACTGAGTTTCAAGTGCCATTTTTCTTATGCTCGTTTTTTTTTTCTTCCATCTTTTTATGCAAATATTCAATTTCCAAATCAAATTTAAGGATTTGTTTTTGGAGGTGCATCTTATACAGATCCTCTGCAGTCATCTACAATGAAATTCTTAAGTGATTTGGATGAACAGCATTCCATTCTGTTTTGCAATAATGTGTCTCAGATCAAAATTTATAGAATCTACTTCTTACATTGCCAAGCTGCTGCATTGAGGTTGATGGACAATCTGCAGCATTGCACTCTTCAGCCGTCTGTTATGGACCAAAAATAAGTTCTGCTACAAAGCCACCAGTCTTTAAACCCCATATTCACATACTGTATGCTTGGCATTCAGTCCATATACCCCAGTGGGCTCCTCTGCACCCTCCATCTGTGCTGCTGTGACAGCTGTTGCAGTGTCCTCCTCTTCAGCCTTTTTAATTGTAGTAATTATTATACAGGCTTTGGCCTGATGGTACATAGTTTGTGGAAAAACCTACTGACATTTGGATGGGGGGGGGGCAGGCTTATGGAGGATCCAACAATAGCAAGACTCCGTCTTGAACTGTAAGTGAGATTACAAATGAAGATAAATCATGAAAATGAAATTAAAAATCCCAGATTAATTCACAGCAACATGACTGCAAGATCATGTGAGGAAAAATGGGCTAAACAGATACACAAAATTGTGCCTTTAATAGGAGGTGAACCCCCACCCCCACCCCCACAGATATGGGGGTGGGGGGCTGAAAAGTTCATAGGCTGACTAAGAAGGAGCTATACTCGTAGGTGCTGAGCCAGTAGTATTTGTGCTTCAGTGGCCGAGGAACAAGAGGGCAGAGCAGAGCTGAGAGTGAGAGAACTGTCAAGAGTATGGGTACAATAAACCACATTTGGTCAAATTTGACCACTGCATCATGGTCAGCATATGACCTTTACAGCCCCCCCTCGTATATATAATTGTAAATAAGAGAGAGAAAGAGAGAGATCATACATTTGACGTAGGCACTTTGGTTTTGGGAGGTGGTGGGCTCAGAGGATGTCCCCCTGGGTATCCCATCCATAACTGGATGGTTACTGTTGATGTTGAGTGCCAGTTCTTCAACCAAAGTGAAGGGTAAGGGTGGGGGCCCTCCTCCAGTTTTCCTCCCCTCTGGTTTCTTGCTGTTGGCTTTGAAATGACTATATTCAGTTTAAAAGTAATGTGGAGAATGTGTAAATGACGAGGCTGAGTTTATCTCACGAGTCAGGTTTATTCCATTCTCCAACATCATCAAAAACAGATAGAGAACGAAACCCCCAGACATTCGTCCCTTTATACCCCAGAACATCAAAGCACACAGTCACATTGTATTTAATCCCAAGTCACAATGCGTCTTCTTCCAGGTCTTCTCACCTCCACCTAAAGTCACTGGTGGCCAGGAAATCCCTCAAGCCCATCTCTTTGCATACAAAAGGCCACATTTCACGTCCTCCTGTTATCTCCTAGGAGGCTCAGTCTTTTTGTTCATCTGAGACGTGAAGCATACAGTAAGCATACAGTAATATACATGTGAAGCATATGAAACCCACAGTAACATAAAACATGGAGTTAAGACGTTAGATTAGTGTGCCACTGACATGCTTACCGAATTATGTTTTTATATTTCATTTTCACCTGCAGCCACGTCCTCTTGCTGGCCGTTGGATTACATCTGATGTAATCCAACATCTGATGAGGCGCCTTGCATGGCTGCCGTGTCATTAGGAAGCACTTATCGAGCGCACCTAATGTCAAGTCAAATTCCTCGTATGTTTTTAACATGCTTGGCAATAAAGCTCATTCTGATTCTGATTCTGATTCTGATGTAATCTTCTTTTCTGACTTTGTGCTGCTGTGGCAAATGAATTTCCCCAGTATGGAATTAATAAAGTCATCTTAATTTAAAGAGTTTGTGAAAATAGCACCATGCAAAAAAAAAAAAAAAAAAAAAAAATGCAATACATTTGAAATCTAATAGCATCACAATTCTAAATAATTATTTTTTTGTAATATTTCATATTTTAATATTAACAAACACGCATTTACTCTGTAATTCTTTGCCAGGCAAGCTCACGATCTTTTGCTGAGGTATTGCTCTTTTTCATTATATGTTTTTCATTCTCGTATGCCTCTATGAGGGCTTGTAAGTCCCCCTCAAAGAAGTATGTTGCTCTTTTTTTCCATTGCTTGTGGTTTCTGAGTTTAGTACTTGATGTCTTTTAAGGTTTGCTGTGAGCGCACACGTCTTTGGGTCAGTCAACTCTAACTTGATTGAACAGTTTCATAACTGGTGTGGTGGAACCAAAAACTCAAGAGTACGTTGCTGACATGATATCTGGCCCAGGAAACACGCACACAGGCTCAGGTGAGATTTAAGAGTTTTATTCAACAGGTGTATGTATGCGTGAGTGAGGAATGTAAATGTTTTCTTGGGGACTGGAAAGCACCGAGGGCAGAACAGAACACCGTACAGCCAGGCAACCCTGAGGACAGAGCAGAGGACAGTGGATGAGCAATTATCACAGCGGAGTGGTGAAAGTTGTAATGTGGCTTACTTGCAGATGTCTTGGTGGCTGGCGTAGGCAAGAGATGCTCCCGCCTGGGAGACAGCGCCCTGCTGCGCTCGACGGAGAGAAACTGAGAGGCGAGGCGTTGAAGGGATACTTCCGCTGCCGGGAGGATCCACCTGTGCACAGGGGAAGATCTTTGGAGAGCAGGTAAGTGATAATCTTACGTGAGGATGTCGAGTAGCAGCATCGGCCGAGAGGAGTAGGCAAACGCAGAGCTTGAGCATGGAGATGAGCTGACGGCTCCAGGCCGAGGCTGCGGGCAGAGCAGGTTAAATAGAGGCAGCCTAATGAAGCACAGGTGTGCACACAGCTGGAGCGGATGACAGGCGGGAGCGAGTTGTGACAGTACTCCCCACCCCCTGAGCAGCGCCTCCTGGCGCTGGCTTGTCAGGGTGCGCCCGGTGGAACTCCTCAACGAGTTGCTTGTCCAGCACGAAGGAGGGGCACACCCAGCGTCTGTACTCCAGACCATAACCCTCCCAGTCCACCAAATACTGCAACCCCCGGCCCCGACGTCGGGAGTCCAAGATAGCAGTGACGCTCCACGCCGGGTGTCCGTTGATCATTCTAGGAGGGGGCGGCACCTTGGGAGGAGGACAGAGAGGATTAGACACCACAGGTTTGACCTGAGAGACGCGAAAAGTGGGGTGAACACGGAGGGGGGGGGGGCGGGGAGAGCCAAACGCACAGCCACCGGGTTAACCACCTTCGTAACAGAATAAGGTCCGACAAAGTGTTGAGCCAGCTTCTTCTTTTCCCCCTTCAGGTTAATATTCTGGGCTGACCACCATACCTGTTGACCTACCTGGTAGTGTGGCGCGGGCCTCCCGCGGCGATTAGCAGATTTGGAGTTGCGCGATGCTGCGTGTATCAGGGCCTGGCGCTTCTTAGTCCATAGCCGTCGACACTGTCTCCGGTGGGCCTGGATGGAGGGGACTGCCACCTCACCTTCTTCCTCAGGGAACAGCGGGGGGTCATAACCTAGGAATGCCCGGAAGGGGGACATCCCAGTGGCTGAAGACAAAGTGGAGTTATGGGCATACTCCACCCAGGGAAGATGAATACTCCAGGAAGAGGGACTGGAGGAGGCGACGCAGTGCAGAGCAGCCTCCAGCTCCTGGTTGGTGCGCTCGCACTGCCCATTTGATTGTGGATGATGTTCTGAAGACAGGCTAACCGTGGCTCCCAGAGCGTTACAGAAGCTCTTCCAGACTTTGGACACGAATTGTGGCCCCCTATCAGAGACAATGTCAGCTGGGATGCCATGCAGCCTGACCACATGCTGCACCAAAAGATCGGCAGTCTCACGCGCCGAGGGGAGCCCGGGGAGAGGCACAAAGTGGGCCGCCTTGGAGAACCGGTCCACAATGGTCAAGATGGTATTATATGAGTTGGAGACAGGCAGGCCGGTGACAAAGTCCAAGGCAATGTGAGACCAGGGCCTAATGGGGACCGGCAAGGGGTGGAGAAGACCCGCAGGGGGAGAATTAGACGACTTATTCATGGCACACTGAGGGCAGGTGCGCACGTAGTTGGAGACATCTTCCGGGAGCCCGGGCCACCAAAAGGACCGCTGGAGGAGATCTACCGACCGGGAGACACCAGGATGGCAAGCGAGCTTTGAGGTATGTGCCCAGTGAATGACATCACCTCGGACCGATGAGGGCACAAACAATTTCTCCGCTGGCCCGCCGCCAGGGTTGGGTTCGGATTCCAATGCCTTCAGGACCTTGTCTCTGATGGACCAGGAAACAGCCCCCACGACGCATGAAGCAGGAACAATGGTATGGACCTCCTCTTCCGGTGCTTCTGGGGCGAACAGTCTGGACAACGCGTCTGACTTCTTATTCTTGGATGCCGGGTGGTAAGTAATAGTGAACCTGAACCTAGCAAAGAACAGCGACCAGTGCGCCTGGCGGGCATTCAGGCGCTTGGCCGTCCTGATGTATTCCAAGTTCTTATGGTCGGTCCAGACCACGAAAGGCTGAGCTGCCCCTTCCAACCAGTGGCGCCACTCCTGCAGCATGAGCTTCACGGCCAGGAGCTCTCTATCGCCGATGTCATAATTACGCTTGGCCGAGGAGAGGCGCTTGGAGTAGAAAGCGCAGGGGCGCAGCACCCCGTCCGTCGGAGAGCGCTGAGACAAAACCGCCCCAACCCCAGTGTCAGACGCATCCACTTCGACAAAACACTGCAGCGCTGGATCCACAAGAGAAAGGACCCGGGAGGATGCGAATTCCCTTTTAAGGGTCTCGAAGGCCGTCTCCGCTTCCGTCGTCCACTGGAAGCGCACCTTAGGCGAGGTGAGGCGGGTCAGAGGGGGAGTGATGGAGCTGTACCCTGGAACAAAGCGGTGGTAAAAATTAGCGAACCCCAAGAATTGCTCAACCTGCTTCCTCGAGGAGGGGGTAGGCCACTCGACCACTGCTTTAACCTTGGCCGGGTCGGGGAGGAGCTGATTGTGCGAGACAATAAAGCCCAGGAAGGAGGTAGTATTAGTGAAGAATTCGCACTTTTCAGCCTTGACGTACAGCTTATTCTCCAAAAGGCGTTGAAGGACCCACCTCACATGGACAAGATGCTCTTCCCGGGATCGGGAGAAGATCAAAATATCATCCAGGTAGACGAAAACGAAGACCCCCAGGAAATCACGAAGGACATCATTGATCAAGCGTTGGAAGACGGCAGGAGCGTTGGTGAGCCCAAATGGCATGACAAGGTATTCAAAGTGACTGCTGGGTGTTCGGAAGGCCGTCTTCCACTTGCCACCCTCCCGGATCCGGACGAGGTGATAAGCGCTGCGGAGGTCCAACTTGGAGAACCAGGACGCCCCCTCGAGGGAATTGAAGGCTGAGTCCATTAGCGGCAGAGTATAACGATCCTTCACAGTGATGTCATTAAGGGCTCTAAAGTCAATACATGGCCTTAAGGACCCGTCCTTCTTCGCAGTGGTTAGCACTGCGGCAGCACAGTTTACCCTTGGCCGGAGGATTGTGGGTATCATGGGATCGTGGGTTCGATTCCAGCCCCCGACCAACAGTGATCTGTGTGGAGTTTGCATGTTCTCCCCGTGTTGCGTGGGTTTACTCCGGGATTTCTCCGGTTTCCTCCCACATGCCAAAGACATGCATGTTAGGTTAATTGGCTGTTCTAAATTGTCCCTAGATATCTGTTTCCTTTAGGCCCTTAGAATAGAGGGTTAGTATTAATGAAAGCGCTTTGAGTGGTCTTTGTGACTAGAAAGGCGCTATATAAGTGCAGGTTAGTTAGTTAGTTAGTAGCCACAAAAAAGAACCCAGCACCCAGGGGGGATGAAGAAGGGCGAATGATTCCGGCACTGAGGGATTCCCGAATATAGGTGTCCATGGCCTCCCGTTCCGGGGCAGACAGGCTGTAAAGGCGGCCAGATGGGAGAGGCGCCCCCTGCAGGAGATCGATGGCACAGTCATAAGGGCGATGGGGTGGGAGAGACAACACCTTAGACTTGCTGAACACAAGACCCAGGTCGTGAAACTCCGGCAGAACTGCAGAGAGGTCCGGTGGGGCGGGGTCAAGGGTGGGGGGGCACAGACGGGGCACAGGCCGCAGACTGGAGACAGGTTCCCAAACAAAAGGTGCTCCAAGATAGGATGCAACCGGTCTGCCAATCAAACACAGGGTTGTGGAGGCGTAGCCATGGGTAGCCTAAGATGATGGGCGCCGCAGAGGTGGGAAGGACATAAAAGCTAAGGTCCTCACGATGATTGCCGGAGACGATGATGGAAATGGGCTTGGTTATATGAGTGACCTTCTCCAGGGGAAAACTGGTGAGAGCGACGAGATGAAGAGGAGTGGGCAAGGCTTGGCATTGGATGCCCAGGCGGGTTGCCAGACTCTTAGAAATAAAACTTTGTTCAGACCCCGAGTCCACCAGCACGTGAGATGCGTGACCAATGGAGTTGTGGCAAAGCCTAATTGGAACCTGACATTTTGAGAGGGGATCTGACTGGGTTACATCTGTGAGGCCCCCTACAGTGACTCGCGGACTTCCCCTTTTGGCTTCACTGGGCAGGCTTCCAAGGGATGCTGGTCGTCTCCGCAATACATGCAGAGACCCAGCTCCCGGCAGCGCTGTTTCTCCGCTAAAGAAAGTCTAGCCCGCCCGATGATCATAGCATCGGGATCGTCGGCGACCTCCGGAGGAGGCAACGCCAGGGGGTGAGACTGAGGAGCGTGGATAGGAACTCCGCGCGAGCGGCTGAATAATTTCCACTCGGCGGCCTGCTCCCTCAGCCTGTTATCCAAACTAATGGACAAAGAAATTAATTCTGGCAGCCGATCCGGCTGGTCCCGGCTGGCCAGTTCATCCCGTAAATCAGAATTTAGACTACGGATGAATAGGCTGCAAAGGGCGGCATCACACCAACCAACCTCTTCCGCCGCCACCCGGAAGTCGACAGCGTAGTCAGCCGCTAAGCGGCTACCCTGGCGAAGGCTAAGTAGCCACTCGGCCAACACGCTATCGCAATCCGAATGATCAAAGACCTCAAAAAAATCTTGCACAAACTGGGTATAGGTCAAGGTTGCGTAGCTGGGCCTCGCCATAACGGCGTAAGCCCAGGCTAACGCTCGCCCTTCCAGAAGATTTGAAACATACCCAATTCGGCTTTGGTCTGACGGGAAGTCCCCGGGCACGCCCTGGAACACCGTCTCACACTGTAGAATAAACCCGCACGCTCTGCCGAGCTTTCCACTAAAGCGCGCGGGGGTGGGAATAGGAGTGAGACGGGTCGGCGGACCCGGGGCAGAGGAGCTGGCTTGAGGAGCGGGAGGAACTGACCCGCCGAGCTGGGACGGAGGGAGCGCTTGCAGAGGATCAAGGCGGTCCAACCGGTTAGTTATGGTGGTTAGCTGATTTAGGATGACCTGCTGTTGATGAACAATTAAGTCCACCCGAGCCTCGAGGTTGGAGAGTCGGCGTACGTACCCGCTGTTCGCTGGGCCGCTGTGCTGGAGCCGTACTGACATGATATCTGGCCCAGGAAATATGCACACAGGCTCGGGTGAGATTTAAGAGTTTTATTCAACAACAGGTGTATGTATGCGTGAGTGAGGAATGTAAATGTTTTCTTGGGGACTGGAAAGCACCGAGGGCAGAACAGAACACCGTACAGTCAGGCAACCCTGAGGACAGAGCAGAGGACAGTGGATGAGCAATTATCACAGCGGAGTGGTGAAAGTTGTAATGTGGCTTACTTGCAGATGTCTTGGTGGCTGGCGTAGGCAAGAGATGCTCCCGCCTGGGATACAGCACCCTGCTGCGCTCGACGGAGAGAAACTGAGAGGAGAGGCGATGAAGGGATACTTCCGCTGCCGGGAGGATCCACCTGTGCACAGGGGAAGATCTTTGGAGAGCAGGTAAGTGATAATCTTACGTGAGGATGTCGAGTAGCGGCGTCGGCCGAGAGGAGTAGGCAAACGCAGAGCTTGAGCATGGAGATGAGCTGACGGCTCCTGGCCGAGGCTGCGGGCAGAGCAGGTTAAATAGAGGCAGCCTAATGAAGCACAGGTGTGCGCACGGCTGGAGCGGATGACAGGCGGGAGCGAGTTGTGACAGTTGCAGCAGATTCACTTAACTCCGAGTTCAGGCTTTATGGCAGGCTATGTTAACCCTGTTTTCTGGAATACCCCCTGGAGTTAGCAGGTACTGCTTTTTCAAAGAAAGCAATAAGTAATGCACTCAACCGACATGGACTCTATGCCTGCTCATCTTGCAAGACTCCATTGCTGAAGAAAAAACATGTTAAAACTCGTTCAGAGTTTGCTGCACAACATTTGGGCAAGCCAGTAAAATACTGGGAGAATATAGTCTGGTCAGACGAGACCAGAATTGAACTTTTTGGATGCCACAACACACAGCATGTTTGGAGGAGAAATGGCACTGCACATCAGCCCAAAACACCATACCAACAGTGAAGTTTGGAGGTGGGAGCATCATGGTGTGGGGGTGTTTTTCAGTACATGGTACAGGCAGACTTCATATAATTGAAGGAAAGATGAATGGACAAATGTACAGAGACATCCTTGATAAGAACCTGTTGCCATCTGCCGAGATGCTGAAGATGAAACGAGGGTGGACATTTCAGCAAGTCAATAGCTGCGTTCCAATCACCCAATAGTATACTCCGAAGTGGACTGCACAGGGTATCCGCCATATTAACTGAGATTCCAAATCAAAGGGAGCAAATGGTCTTCACTTCAAAGGGAACTGAGAACTGTGCAGGGAAGATGTGAACAACGGTACATCACTTCACCAGAAGTTGACAAGAAGATTACCCATAAGCCACTGCGCCTCAAATATGAGTAAAACAAACTATTGTAGCTAACGTTATTAACAAGCTAAACTGATGTTGGTTATTGTTTATATCAATTGATTGTAATAAAAATAGTGTAACGTCCGGGGCCGTGTTAAGGGGGGCAGGGATTTCCCAGCATGCTTTGCCAGCTGAAAACGTTACTGTGTGTGTGTTATTACTGAGTTATTATACTGCTGTGTCATTATAACTGCGTTATAATGACCCAGCAGTGTTTATAGGCAGGATTAGGGCAAGATGTGTCATGTGTTGTATAATCATGTTTGAAATGGAGGTCTGGGAGAATGACCTCCCCTCCTGTCTGTGCTCAGGGGTGTTGGGGTTGGGTGTGTTGAATAAAGCCTGTTCATCGCTACTATCTGCTCCTCTTCTTTGTGTGAACCTCGCAAACGTCACAATATACTTGTATTAATGTTTTATTTAGGAAATATATATTATGCACCATAGTATCAGTACGTGTCTATGGTTACCATGGTAATGCACGGAGGAGGGAGCCGACAGTTACAGGGTGTTTCAAATGGAGAAACTTTGTGAAGTGCAGTTAACTTCACTGATATTCCCTGAGAACAGAGCAGGGAGTAGGGAGTACAGTTGAAGTACACTGTGGATCGGAATGTAGCTAATGATCCCAAACACAGAGCCAAGGAAATGCTCAACTGGCTCCAAAGAAGGAGAATAAAGCTGCTAGAATGGCCATGTCAGTCATCTGACCTGAATCCAATTGAAAATCTTTGGAACGAACTGAAGATCAGAGTTCATAGAAGACACCCACAACCTTCAAGATTTGAAGGCAGTTTGTGTAGAAGAATGGGCTAAAATCACTCCTGAGCAATGTCTGCCTCTAGTTTCTCCATACAGGAGGCATCTGGAAGCTGTCATTACCAACAAAGGCTTTTCTACTAAATATTAATTTCACCAAGCATGTTCAATACTTATTCCCTGTGTCATTCCACTTTATTAAATATAACCTTTTTTGTGAACACAGCTGCCTTGATTTCTTTGTATGTATGGATTACTTGGGTTCAATTCAATTCAATTCAACTTTATTTATATAGCGCCATTTCACAACAACAGTCATCTCATAGCACTATCAACTGGTTGTGACTGATATCTGGTGAAAATCTCAGGTTAGTGCTCCATCAGAAATATGTTTAATGAAAAAAATGTTGATGTGTTCAATACTTATTTTCCTCACTGTAAGATGTACAGTTTTGTTTTTTAGGTGCAATGCTGATCCCACATGCTATAGTATGGATGCTTCAAATGTAAATCAAAAGAGCACTCAAAGAGTGTAAACCTCCACCAAGGTCTGTCTGTCTGTTTGTGAGCAGGACTGGAAAATTTGCTGGAGGGATGATGAAATTTTCAGCTGAGGTGAACCTTGGGCTACAGATGAACCCACTAGATTTTATAGTTATAGTTTATTGGTTTATTTGTCAGGGACCATGTACAGAAAAAAAAAAAAAACATTAAACACAGGGTAAAGATGCTCTGTACCAGATTATAGCATTCTCACTAATTTTCAGCTGTAGTCCCTGAGGCAGGCAAGAAAATATTAAAAGAAAAATGGCACATATAGAAAACAATTCAGGTCGGATTTCAGAATCTGTTGTCCTTGAAACATGCAGGGAGTAAGTTTAAAAGGTAAAAAGAGAACAGCATGCATAGAAACAATTTAAGAATACACTTTCAAATCCCATTTAAGGGAGAGAGTCAGTGCTGGTTGCTTGATTACTTAAAATCTATTTGTTAGTGTCTGGAAAAGTCTCTGTAATTTGTTTTGGTCTTCAAAGCAGTGGGGAGCTTGTTCCATTCCGTTATAGCTTTGTATGAGAAGGCTGATTGTCCAAAAGCAGTTGTACATAGGGGGATGCAACAATGCCACCTAGAGGAAGTCCTTGTTACTCTGGTATTTTGTTCAGAAGTCAGGTACAGAAAAGTCTTCAGAGGTGGGGGTGCAGAACCATGGATAATTTAAAAAACCAACCGTATATTTGCATACATGATCATGTTTTCAAAGCTTGACATCTTGTGTTTGGAAAGTATACCACAGTGGTGATACCGTCGTGTCTTCTTATCCAGAATTTTGATGGTTTGTTTATACAGGGATTCCAAGGGTTTCAGAGTCATACTGCTGGCTTGTGACCAGCATGAGATGCAATAGGAGAAACGTGTCAAAATCATGGCATTCAGAAAGGTGTTTGATCCTTTAAGAGTAAGTGAGGTTCTGATGCTCGAAAGTTTGCAAGGTTATATTTCAGAGTGTGGCTCGTCCGTTTTATGTACTTTTTAAAGCTGAGTGTGGGATCTAATGTGACGCCCAAATACTTAAACTCTGTTACTTTTTCTATATTTGCTCTGGGTCAGGATGCAAATTCTGGATCATTTCTGGATATTTTTTTTTCCACTTTGTTTAACATTTGGGAGATAGGGTATTGGCAGAGATGAGCGCTAAAGGATTTTCTCTAAAATCTCTTGGGTTCACCTGTAGCTCAAGGGCCACCTCCGGTGAAAAGGCCATCAAAATTCATCAACTAGTTTTGTGTAACCCTGCTAACAAACCACCCCGATCACATTACCTTCTTGGCGGAGGAAATTCTAATGAATGTGGGACAGTGGCTGCATTTCACAATCTAATTTTACATTCGGTATCTGCCCCGCCTGATGTGTTCTGTTATAATTCGGTACCGTTATTTAAAACAGTTTTTTAAGCTCATTCCAGTGAAGCTGAAAGGAGCTGTTGTAACTGTGCTGCATCTGTCATCCATCCACATTTTACAAAAATTGCAAATATTCCTAGAGAATTGTCCCAATTTACCAAACTTACAATGATCCTTAAGAGGGTGGTTGTAAAATGTTGAATAATCAATATGAAATCACAAAATCCTGAGTGTTTTTAATGCGTTTTTAAATGTGTATAACTTACAAGAGATTTACAAGTCTCTCATTTAGCTGAGCTCTTAAATTTGTATACAGTATGCAAGGAAAATAGTTATCATGATCCCTGACTGAATCTATAGTGAATTTAACTGAATTGAATGAGAAACTTATGAATCAGACTGGAATCAATTCAGGAAATCACTGATACACATCTAGCCTGCAGATGGGTCTACATTTTTTATTTTATTTAACCTTTATTTATACAGGGTAGGTCCACTGAGAGGCAACCTCTCTTTTCAAGGACGCCCTGTTCACATTCACACCTGGAAGCTGCCCAGTACAACCACAGACTGACCTGTGGCCACTGAGCAGCTCCACTGGAGTAGTCGGGGTTAAGGGCCTTGCTCAAAGGCACCACAGTGGGGTTAAGGAGGGTGGGGCAAACACTGCTATATAATCTGTCCCACCTAGATCTAATCCTGCTGGTCCAAGGACTGAACCCATGACCCTCCGCTCACCAGTGTCCACATCTCTAACCATCAGGCCACCACTGCACATTCAGGTTGTGTTTAAGGTCAGGGCACTTATGAGTTCAGAAAAACTGCTACTCCTCCTAGGCAACTGCCCCAGTGGTTGCCAAACACACATAACAATCCCAGTTGCACTGATGGCCAAGGTCGTGATATCTCGGTACTCTCACGGTGGCTTCATCAGGACTGAATAAGCAACTCCGTCACTGACAGTCCACTGGTTTTACTGGACAGATGCAGTGAAGAGACACAGGAAATGGGACAAAGAGCAGCGGAGAGAGATGCAGGAAGGATCGTTCTGTCTGGGAATCGAACCAGAGATCACTGCGGTTGAGCACCACGCTCTTGGGGTATCCATCGAAAACATTAGACCACCAAAATGCACGCCCCATAACACTATTTTATTTATTGTTGGCAGTTGGGGGACCAACACTCAATATTGGATCATTCAAATTAAAATTATTTGAATCAGAAAATCTAAATGTTAAACCCAGCCTTAACTTGTGCCCGGTTAAATAATAAAAATCTACATTGGTGCATATTAAACCACATATCTGGTTCCAGCTGTTGAGTTTGGGTGTTAAGTTGCTGAATTTTCCTGCCTTGTACCAGTTTTGCATTGTACATCTTTGGAAAAGACAGACGATATCAAACTTGCACATAGATCTCCTAACAGATAAACATTTATCAAAGAAAACCAGCTTTATTTTGATTTGCTGTCCATGTGTAGTCCGTAAAATGTTCCTGATAATGTTTCTTCGGTGTCACGTCCTTTTGAATAGCATCAGTTTCCTGTCCCATGTCGTGCTGCCAAAGCTCCTGATGAGCTCCATGCCACAGTTTCTCTCTAGGTGATCCCTGGCGTGATCCGCCACATCCCCTCGGATCTTCAGGGTCTTAAAGTGGTCGAAGTCTGAGCGGCCCAGCTTCCTCAGCCGGCGGGCTGCTGAGCGGTAGCACTTCCAGGGCTGGGCCTCCAGCAGGAGGTGCTGGCTGATGGACGCCAGGCGAAAGAGCAGCCGCAGCAGGCCAGAGTCCCCGTGGTTTAAGTGGACCCACATGGTGACGGCCAGACAGAGACATAGGTGGAAGCGGGGGCAGCCGTGCCGACCGAGGTAGTCCTGCAGCTGCTCTACGTCGTCGGTGACGTCCAGTCGGGTGAAGGTGATGCTGCTGGGCAGGGGGTTGAGCTGCTGCGCCCGCTGAATAAGGGTTTCATCCAGGTCAAAGCCCAAGAGATGAACTTTCCTCCTACCCGACTTTTCCAAAGACTCTTCTCGGCAGACAGGAACCAAATGCTTGTAAAAGGCCACACTCAGTTCCTGCCATTGAAGGGAAAAAAGTGTTCAGTATTTATTGGGATATATACACTGTCATGAAGCTTTATTACTGGTTTTTGTAGTCACAAATTTGCACCTATTCACACACTATATTGCTCACATAGAAGAAAAATGTATGTCTATACAATATTCTTTTGTACCTTTTTTTTTTAACTTCCTGACTGAAAACTTTAAATATTCGATGTTTTCTGAAAGTGAATATTCAAAGCTCTTAATTTTTTTTTTTTTTTGGCAAATCCACTCCGCTCTATTATGGGAAAACAGTGATCAAGATATTTTCATCTCAGATGCTGCGTTTTTAAACACTTGAACGTCTCACCCCGGAATTACAGCCCACGTCCAGGATCAGCGTGGTCTCCTCCTCGTCGCTGCAGCCCAGATCCTGGAGCAGCGTGGCTGGAATCAAACTCAGGCGGTTCTCAGGAGGATTGAAAGTGTAGTAGTTTATAAAGTTTCCATAAGGAGCCGCTCCGGGGACGTCGACGCCGCTCGTTGCCATCGTAGCATGTACGCCTCCGAAATGATTCCGTGTAGAAAAAAAAAAAACAGAAGCTGGAGGTGATGAGGTCCGGCACGTTTGTGAACGGTTGGTTCGTGATAATGGAATTAAATCACCGTAGATTTTATAGTCTCTCTTATAGTCTTTATAGTTTCTCTCCCTTTCTCCTAAATTTCCCAGTATTTTCTTTTATAAATTTGACACTTTTTCTTTAAAAAAAAAATAAAAATCAGTTTTTGATGTACATTCGCCTTTTTTTCCTCATTTTACTTCACAAATTTTGCAACATTTTTTCATAAATTTGACACATTTTTCTTGCAAATTTATTTATTTTGTTCTCTTCACCCTTTTCACCTAAATTTGTCACTTTTGTCATAAATTTGCTATTTTTTTTCTTGTAAATTCGCCCCCCCCCCAAAAAAAAAATATAAATAAAAATAAATAAATAAATCTGACGTTTTGGTCAAAAATTTACAAAAGACAACAAATTTAATTTTTAATATTTGACTTTTCTTTGCCCTGTGGACCTCTTTTTCTTATTGTGTTCCTAAAATTTTTTGAATGAATGTATAAAAAAAAAAAAAAAAAAAAAAAAGGCAAGTAGCAAGTGTGACACTTTTTTATCTCCTGAATTTGAAATTTTTCCCTTTGATGATCCCGATGGAGATCGGCTCCAGGTCAGTAGGGGGCGGTCTACAGTTTAATCAAACAGCGAGGCGCGTTGATAAAAGCCCTTCCGAGCTTCCGTACATTTATTAAAGCAAGTGACATTTTTCGTTGACATTGAGCTTAAACGAGCGGCTGTGGTTTTGATACGATCTCAGACAATAAAAGGTAAGAAAAACACTGAATGATTCGCCTAGAGAGCTTCATCGAGGTCTGTCCTGCAGCGTGCTGTCAACACGAACCAGCGTTTGATAGCCTGTTAATGATAAACAGGAAATAATTTGGAGGAGCCATGCTAATGGAAATCATTTGTCTGTTTTTTTTTTTATCCTGTTGGTGGTCTGTTTTTGTTAAACCTTTTTTTTCACCCATATATACTGTTCATATTCTATGCCTTCACAGTATGACCCGGACCAATAATTCCTTCATAGTTTAGTGTCTATACCAAATTTTGAACTACATACACAACTCACAAAAAGTTTATCTGGCTTTCGGGTGAAATTTATGGAAACTGTGAAAAGTTTACGTTGCGGTGATATTATATCATGAAAGTTAGGCATTTAATTCGAAGCATGCAGTGGTGACTTCCTCATCTCAAACAGTTTATTGAAACAAAAGCCACCAACAGTGGTGGGTGCGGCGGCATGAAAACCAAGAGAAAAGAGCTGACTGTCCTGTGTGTTGTGGGGGGGGGGGGGGGGGGGGGGGGTTGAGTCAACCCGCCACAGTGGGTATACCACAACAAAAAAATCTGTCTCAATAACTTGTCATGTGCCCTTGAGTAGGGCTGTGCGATATGACCAAAATTTCATATCACGATACAAGCGATCTTATATCACATTAACAATAAATGTATTGTGATATACAGTGGTGTGAAAAAGTGTTTGCCCCTTCCTGATTTCTCTTTTTTTTTTTTTTGTATGTCACCCTTAAATGTTTCAGGTCATCAAACAAATTTAAATATTAGACAAAGATAACACAAGTAAACACAAAACTTAGTTTTTAAATGAAGGTGTTTATCATTAAGGGGAGAAAAATCCAAACCTACATGGCCCGGTGTGAAAAAGATTGACCCCTAAACCTAATAACTGGTTGGGCCACCCTTAGCAGCAACAACTGCAATCAAGCGTTTGCAATAACTGGCGATGAGTCTTATACAGTGCTGTGGAGGAATTTTGTCCCACTCATCTTTGCAGAATTGTTGTAGTTCAGCCACATCGGAGGGTTTTCGAGCATGAACCTCCTTTTTAAGGTCATGCCACTAGCATGTCAGTTGGATTCAGGTCAGGACTTTGACAAGACCACTCCAAAGTTTTCACTTAGTTTTTCTTTAGCCATTCAGAGGTGGACTTGTTGATATGTTTTGGATTATCATCCTGCTGCAGAACCCAAGTTTGCTTCAACTTAAGATAAGATAAGATAAGATAAGCCTTTATTAGTCCCACAACGGGGAAATTCCAGGATTGCAACAGCACAGGGATAGCAACACTCAGAGCAACAATCAGAAGGCAAGAAAAAACTTGAGGTCACAAACGGATGGCTGGACATTCTCCTTCGGGTTTTTTTGGTAGACAGCAGAATTCATGGTTCCATTTACCACAGCAAGTCTTCTAGGTCCTGAAGCAGCAAAACAGCCCCAGACCATCACACTACCACCACCATAATTTACTGTTGGTATGATGTTCCTTTTCTGAAATGCTGTTACTTTTACGCCTGGATGTAATGGGACACACACCTTCCAAAAAGTTCAGCTTTTGTCTCATCAGTCCACAGAGTATTTTCCCAAATGTCTTGAGGATCATCAAGATGTTTTCTGGCCAAACTGAGACAAGCCTTTGTTCTTTTTGCTCAGCAGTGGTTTTCATCTTGGAACTCTGCCATGCAGGCCACTTTTGCCCAGTCTCTTTCTTATGGTGGAGTCATGAACACTAACCTTAACTGAGCCAAGTGAGGCCTGCAGTTCTTTGGATGCTGTTGTGGGGTCTTTTGTGATCTCTTGGATGAGTTGTCTCTGCGCTCTTGAGATAATTTTGGTTGGCCGGTCACTCCTGGGAAGGTTCACCACTGTTCCATGTTTTCACCATTTGTGGATAATGGCTCTCACTGTGGTTCGCTGGAGTCCCAAAGCTTTAGTAATGGCTTTATGACCTTTTCCAGACTGATAGATCTCAATTACTTTGTTTCACATTTGTTCCTGAATTTCTTTGGATTGCAGCATGATGTCTAGCTTTTGAGGATATTTTGGTCTACTTCACTTTGTCAGGCAGGTCCTATTTAAGTGATTTCTTGATTGAGAACAGGTGTGGGAGTAATCAGGCCTGGACGTGGCGAGAGAAATTGAACTCAGCTTTCCAAAGATGTGATAAACCAGAGTTAATTTATGTTTTAACGGGGGGCAATCACTTTTTCACACAAGGCCATGTAAGTCTGGATTTTTTAAAACTCTTTAATAATAAACACCTTCATTTAAAAACTGCATTTTGTGTTTACTTGTTACTTTTTTCCCCACTGTATTAGACAAAGATATTTAGTCAGCCATCAATTGTGCAAGTTCTCCCACTTAAAAGATGAGAGAGGTCTCCAATTTTCATCATAGGTATACCTCAACTATGAGAGACAAAATGAGAAAAAAAAAAAAATCCAGAAAATCACATTGAATAATTTTTAATGAATGAATTGGTAAATTCCTCGGTAAAATAAGTATTTGGTCAATAACAAAAGTTTATCTCAATACTTTGTCATTGCCAGCGAAGGGTATATAACAGAGGTCAAACATTTTCTGTAAGTCTTCACAAGGTTTTCACACACTGTTGCTGGTATTTTGGCCCATTCCTCCATGCAGATCTCCTCTAAAGCAGTGATGTTTTGGGGCTGTCGCTGGGCAACACGGACTTTCAACTCCCTCCAAAGATTTTCTATGGGGTTGAGATCTGGAGACTGGCTAGGCCACTCCAGGACCTTGAAATGCTTCTTACGAGGCCACTCCTTCATTGCCCGGGTGGTGTATTTGGGATCATTGTCATGCTGAAAGATCCAGCCACATTTCATCTTCAATGCCCTTGCTGATGGAAGGAGGTTTTCACTCAAAATCTCACGATACATGGCCCCTTTCATTCTTTCCTTTACACAGATCAGTCGTCCTGGTCCCTTTGCAGAAAAACAGCTCCAAAGCATGATGTTTCCACCCCAATGCTTCACAGTAGGTATGGTGTTCTTTCTCCTCCAAACACGACAAGTTGAGTTTTCACCAAAAAGTTCTATTTTGGTTTCATCTGACCATATGACATTCTCCCAGTCTAGCAAACTTCAGACGGGCCTGGACATGTACTGGCTTAAGCAGGGGGAAACATCTGGCACTGCAGGATTTGAGTCCCTGGCGGCGTAGTGTGTTACTGATGTAGCCTTTGTTACTTTGGTCCCAGCTCTCTGCAGATCATTCACTAGGTCCCCCCCGTGTGGTTCTGGGATTTTTCTCGTGATCATTTTGACCCCACGGGGTGAGATCTTGCGTGGAGCCCCAGATCGAGGGAGATTATCAGTGGTCTTGTATGTCTTCCATTTTCTAATAATTGCTCCCACAGTTGATTTCTTCACACCAAGCTGCTTACCTATTGCGGATTCAGTCTTCCCAGCCTGGTGCAGGTCTACAATTTTGTTTCTGGTGTCCTTTGACAGCTCTTTGGTCTTGGCCATAGTGGAGTTTGGAGTCTGACTGAGGTTGTGGACAGGTGTCTTTTATACTGATAACGAGTTCAAACAGGTGCCATTAATACAGGTAACGAGTGGAGGACAGAGGAGCCTCTTAAAGAAGAAGTTACAGGTGTGTGAGAGCCAGAAATCTTGCTCGTTTGTAGGTGACCAAATACTTATTTTACCGAGGAATTTACCAATTAATTCATTAAAAATCATTCAATGTAATTTTCTGGATTTTTTTTTCTCATTTTGTCTCTCATAGTTGAGGTATACCTATGATGAAAATTGGAGACCTCTCTCATCTTTTAAGTGGGAGAACTTGCACAATTGGTGGCTGACTAAATACTTTTTTGCCCCACTGTATTTAAATTTGATGATCTGAAACATTCAAGTGTGACACATAAAAAAAAAAAGAGAAATCAGGAAGGGGCAAACACTTTTTCACACCACTGTACATTTTTTGTAGATTTTACAGTTTAGATAATCACATAAAAAGTACCATCTCTCTTTTTCCCCTTTTTTTTTTTACATTCAGCTTTTCCTTCATAATTTTGCAGCTGTTATAGTTTTTAATGTGCATTTGAGACTTCATTCTCATAAATTTGAGGTTTTTCTTCAAAATCATAGCATACAAATGAAAAGTAAACATCAATAAGTTAAATATTTCCTGAGCCAGATGAGAATAGCAAAATACACACATAACATAAAAAAGTGTGCTGCCATCTACAGATATAAATTAGCAGTTAGTTTAAATCAATAAAAATTTAAGTGTAGATCCACAGCCTGAAGATGCCATTCTGGCCTGATTGCTTCTTAGTAAAAATATTTCAGACTGGTCATGATATGAAAGTCAGACACAAAAGGTAATGTAATACAATACATCTGATGACTTTAACTTTGTTCATCATCACTACTTGACTAATTAAAATTATTAGAAATCAATTAATTTACATTAAGAGCCAACTTGCTCCTCTGACCCATTTTAATTTATTTATTTATTTTGCGTGTATGTGGCTCCATCACGCACTTTTGCAGCTTTAATAAAAAAAAATTTCAGACAAAACTAAGAAACTCAGCAGTAATTTAAACCAAAGAAATGATGGTCTGATACACTATAATGTTTCCAATTAGCACAACTTAGCTTCAGACTTTCATTAGAGTACAAAATTGTGACTGTATATGAAAGCGTTCCAAAATAAGGCTACGGTCACACTGCAGGTTTTAATGCTCAATTCTGATTTTTTTTTTTTTGCACAATTGTGACCCATATCTGTTTGTTTGTTTTTTGTTTTGTTTTGTTTTTTTCACACCAGACCCAGGCCACTTTCATATGGGGTCCTAATTCGGATACGTATCTGTTATTTTCCAAAGCGATCTCTGTCTGAACGGTCATGTCGCATTTCATCCGACTTTTTCCTCATTGAAGTGAGACAGACGCTACAGTTCTGAGGTGGAGGATGCAGCCAGCATGGGGGAGACAGCTGATTTGTGTTCTCTTTTTAATCAACCTCCTTTCCTTTATCACTGGATTGTAATTTTGTTGCCTCCGACTGCACAATAACTTCAAAATTTCGGGAAGTGGGGGGAGTTTGGGGCTGAAACCATCAGACATGACAGGCGCACAGTAACAGTACATTTAAGGGCTGTTTAATCGATCAGTTCTGTTAAAGCAGAGCTGATCACAGCGGTCATCTGGCTTGTAGAGGAATGAAGCTGGTCTCATATTTATGATTTTAACATTTTATTTTGCTGCGCTGCATCAGTGTTAAGAAGTTCTGCCCCCCCCCCTTTCCTCAATTGTTCTACAGCGCTGTCTGACGTTACATTTTCTTCTGTGTATGCAGGTCACTTCATAGCTGTAGACTGTTCACACTGGAGTCTGATGGGGGTCACATTTAAGTTGTAATGTGAATGCCCGCACAAAAAAATCAGATCTTGGCAAAAAATCGGAATTAAGCATCAAGACCTGCAGTGTGACCGTAGCCTAACTGACTTTTGTGGTATAAGACCATGGTTGCTTTGTGCCAAATGGCCTACTCTTTGTACATGCAAACGTCTGCCTAGACCCCAAATGTTGAAAACCCTCTGTAAAATACTAATTTTTTGTCCTTTTTTGTTGAAATTGAAATGTGATTATATAAGATTTCAAGCTGTTAACCCCATATTTAGTCTAGTCCATAGTTACATGGTAAGGTCAGGTACAGGTAAAAAATAGTTGAACATAAAATCCAACTTTTTCCTGTGTTTACAAAGTTCTGTTGCTCAATATTTGTACCACTTTCAATGATTTTGACAGTGTGGGGGGAAAAGTGTTTCAAAAGAAAGAAAAATACTCCCAGTGGAGCAAGTGAAGTTTTACTAATTTACTTTAGGTATGCCATTTTAGAATTAAATTCAACCCAGCCACAGGGGGTGCACAAGCCAGTGTACTCTTAATGCTGGTCCCAAGCCAGGGGAATTTTTTTTCTTTTTTTTGGGGGGGGGGGGGGGGAGTTGTGTCAGGAAGTTGTATCCAACGTAAAACCTTTGCCAAGTCAAGCATGCGGATCAAGACAAATGACACTTTCATACCGGATCCTGGAAGGACAGATGCTTGTGGATTTTGCTAAGAGGATGGAAATGTCTGGTGAACACATACTTCAAAATGAGAGAGGAACATATGGTGACTTACAAGAGTGGAGGAAGGTACACACAGGTGGACTACATGTTTTGCTGAAGGAGAAATCTGAAAAAGATGGGAGACTGCAAGGTGGTGGCAGGGGAGAATGTAGCTGGACAGCATCAGATGGTAGTCTGTAGGATGACTTTGGAAAGCAAGAAGAGGAAGAGTGAAGGCAGAGCCAAAAATTAAGTGGGGGAAGTTACAGAAGGAAGAAGGTTGTGTAGAGTTCAGGAGGGAGTTGATACAGACTCTGAGTGATAGGGAAGAATTACCAGATGACTGGGAAAGTGCATCAAAAGTATTGAGGGAAACGGGTAGAAAGGTATATGGTGTATCCACTGAACAGAGGAAGGAAGACGAGCCTTTGCGGTGGAATGAGGAAGCACAGGAAAGTATTCAAAGGAAGAGGTTGGTGAAGAAAAAGTGGGATAGTCAGGGAGATGAAGAAATTCATTCATTCATCTTCCGCTTAATCCTTTTCGGGTCACGGGGGGGCTGGAGCCTATCCCAGCATCTTTGGGCGAGAGGGAGGGTACACCCTGGACAGATCGCCAGTCCATCACAGGGCCAACACAGAGAGACAGACAACCATTCACTCTCACAGTCATACCTAAGGACAATTTAGAATCCCCAGTTTTGATGCCAATTAACCTAACTTGCATGTTTTTGACATGTGGGAGGAAACTGGAGAAATCCCGGAGTAAACCCACACAGACATGGGGAGAACATGCAAACTCCACACAGATCACTGTTGGTCGGGGGCTGGGATCGAACCCAGGATCCCCCGGCCAAGGGTGAGTTGCTGTGCTGCCGCAGTGCTAACCACTCTGCCACCGTGCCGCCCCATGATGAAGAAATTCAATTCAACTTTATTTATATAGCGCCATTTCACAACAACAGTCATCTCATAGCACTTTCAACTGTAGGGGGAACCCCCACAGTTGCAGAAAGACCCCAGCAATCAGGCGATCCCCTGTGAGCAAGCGCTTGGCGACGGTGGAGAGGAAAAACTCCCTTTTAACAGGAAGAAACCTCCAGCAGAACCAGGCTCAGGGAGGGGCAGTCATCTGCTGCGACTGGCTGGGGGGTGAGGGGATAGAGAAGAAGAAAAGAACAGACATGTAGAGAGCAAACAGCACGATGGGGACTCAAACAAACAGATGTTAATGACCAGCAAAAAAAAAAATATTTCATTGAGAGTGAAGAAAGGAGTGAGGCCCAGTGCATTACTGGAGGTCCCCCGGCTGACTAAACCTATTAGCAGCATAACTAAGGGAGGGTTTAGAAACACATGATCCCTCCCTAATTGTAGGCTATATCAAAAAGGAAGGTTTTAACCCTGTTCTTAAAAACAGAGATCGAGTCTGACTCCCGAATCCAGATTGGCAGCTGGTTCCACAGGAGAGGAGCTTGATAACTGAAGGCTCTGCCTCTCATTGTACTTTTGGAGATTCTAGGCATTACAAGTAATCCTGCATTTTTGGGAGTGTAGTGCTCTGTTAGGATAATACGGTAGTATCAGATCTTTTAAATAAAAAGGGGCCTGATTGTTTAGAGCTTTGTAAGTAAGAAGAAGGATTTTAAACTTAATTCTAAACTCTATGGGAAGCCAATGAAGGGAGGCCAGAGCTGGAGAGATATGATCTCTCTTTCTAGTACCTGTTAAAACTCTTGCTGCAGCAAATTAGACAGGTAGGATTAGACAGTAGGATTAGGCACATAGCAAAGAGATGGCAAAGGAAAAGGCATATAGTGAGTTGTATGAGAGCCTGGACACTAACCCTGGATTTACAGTGACTCCAGATGCAGTCTGTTAGGGCTGCGATCCGGTCTCTGCAGCAAATGGTTACAATTCTTGTCAGTTTTCTAATTCCAACCTGGTCCGGACCACCGCGGAACAAACCCAGCTCATCAGATTTGGTTTGCTAATGAAACGCAACAAGTCTATTTTTGACAGATACCGGATTCAGTCCGCAAGGAAATGACATGGTATCTTGTGGTATTTAATTGCCGTTTGTTTATTCAAAACTATTTAAGGATCGTCCATTATTTTCTGAGGTCTACTCCTCCACTGTGTCAGAGGAAGTAAAAACTTGACTTAACATACAAACACTTTATAGAATTAAAATTAACGGGCTACTTATGTTTTATTTAGAGCCCAAAAATCCAGGTGGAGAGCTACCACTTCCTTGTTACTATCACGTGATCACGATCGGTTCATCTCGGACACTCACGGGTCTTTCTTGAGATCTTGCATTATTTTGTATAATTCCAGCAAGATCTTGTATTTCAAATCAAATCACCCTTTATTGTCATTCAACTGTACAACCAATCATGTACAGTAGAACGAGATTGTGCTTTACCTATCTACTGTGTTAATCACACACACCCCAAGTGTAGAATCAGAGGGCCGCTGCCATGCAAGGCGCCGCCACAAATTTCCCTCCTCCATTCCATTTTTGCTGAGCACCAAGCTGGACGGCAGGAAGTTCCACTTTTTTTTTTATATGGTCTTCGGCATGACCCGGCCGGGATTTGAACCCCTGCCTCCCGGGTGTGGGGCGGATGCTCTACCAACTGAGCCACCACTCCGGTAACTGAGCCACCACTCCGGTGGTGGCTCAGTTACTTTCAAACCCTGTTCTAATCCATGCCGCTGCAAAACACAAATGGAGCTGGTAGGGATGAACACAAGGGGCCATCTGCACTGCATCTGCAATGGACTGCATCCAGAGTCGGTGTAAATTCTAGGTAATGAAGAAAAAAAGGACTTTTATTGAGTGGCTAGACAGAGAGATTGAGCTGGAAAGGATGTGCAGCAGGTTATAATGTACTAACAAGTGACAAGAGTGTGTTGAGAAGATGGAAGGAGTACTTTGAGGAGCAGATAAATGATGAAAATGAGAGAGAGAGAGGAGGATGGATGAAAGAAAGATGGTGAACAAGGAAGTCCCAAGGATTAGCAAGGTAGAAGTGAGGGCAGCTTTGAAGAGGATGAAGAATAGAAAGGCAGTTGGTCCAGATGACATACCTGCGGAGGTATGGAGATGTTTAGGAGAGATAGGAGTGGACTTTTTAACCAGATTGTTTAACACATTCTTGGAGAGTGAGGATGCCTGAGGAGTGGGGAAGAAGTATTTTGGTACCAATTTTCAAGAACAAAGGTGATGTTCAAGCTGTAGTAACTACAGAGGCATAAAGTTAATCAGCCACACTATGAAGATATGGGAAAGAGTTGTTGACGCCAGGTTAAGAGGAGAGGTGACAGTCAGTGAGCAGCAGTAAGGTTTCATGCCAAGAAAGGTACTACAGATTCAATGTTTGTTTTAAGAGTGTTGAAGTATGAAGGTCAGAAGGAGTTGCACTCTCTTTGTGGATCTAGAGAACACATATGATGGGGTGCCAAGAGAAGAAGTGTAGTACTGTATGAGAAAGTCAGGAGTGACAGAGAAGTATGTGAAGGTTGAGCAGGGCATGTATGAGGACAGCAACACAGTGAGGTGTGCTTTAGGTGTGACAGATGGATTCAAAGTGGGGGTGGGATTACATCAGGGATCAGCTGAGTCCCTTCTTGTTTGCCATGGTCATTGACAGGCTGACGAACGAGGTCAGGCTGGAGTCTCCTTGGACCATGATGTTTGCAGACTACATTGTGATCTGTAGTGAGAGTAGGGAGCAGGTGGAGGTATGCTCTGGAGAGAAGAGGAATGAAAGTCAGTAGAAGCAAGACAGAATACATGAGTGTGAATGAGAGGGAGGCAGGTGTAACGGTGAAGATGGAAGGAGTACAGGTAGTGAAAGTAGATGAGTTTAAATACCTGGGGTCAACCATCCAAAGCAATGGAAAATGCACAAGAGAGGTGAAGAAGAGTATAGGCAGGGTGGAGACGAGTGTCATCGGGGTGATTTGTGACAAAATGATGGCAATTAGAGTGAAACTGAAGATTTACAAGGTGGTAGTGAGACCTGCTATGTTGTATGGTTTGGAGACAGTGGCACTGACAAAAAGACAGGAGGTGGAGGTGGCAGAGTTGAAGATGCTAAGATTTTCATTGGGAGTGACTGGGGTTACAGGATTAGAACTGAGTATATCAGAGGAACAGCTCAGGTTGAGTGGTTTGGAGACAGAGAGTCAAGGCTGAGATGGTTTGGACATGTGCAGAGGAGGGATAGTGGATATATTGGACAAAGGATGTTGAAAATGGAGCTGCCGGGTAGGAGGAAAAGAGGAAGACCAGAGAAGAGAAATAACTGAAGTACTGAACAATTACAGACCAGTGTCCAACCTGCGATTTTTTAAAGTAAAATTTTAGAGAAAGTAGTTTTTAACTAGTTAAATGATTTTATGAAAACTCATTATTTGTATGAAACATTTTTAATCTGGTTTTCGGTCAAATCACAGTACTGAGATGGTCCTGACCAAGGTTTTAAGTTATCTTAGAATTAACATGGACAAAGCATGCTCTCGGTCCTGGTCTTACTGGATTTAAGCGCTGCATTTGACGCAGTAGACATGATATTCTTTTAAACAGATTGCGCAATATGATCGGCCTCTCAGGCACTGTTTTTATCTGGTTTAAATCCTACCTCAGTGGCAGAGAATTTCATGTCACCCTGGGTGAACACTCCTTATCAAAAAGATGCATGGATTGTGGTGTTCCCCAAGGTTCGATTTTTAGGTCCAATTTTTTTTTTAATTTGTACATGCTGCCACTAGGCAATGTTATCAGGAGACATGGAATTAGTTTCTACAGTTATGCTGATGATACCCAGCTTTACATTTCCGTGTCTCCTGGTGACCCAGCACAAATTGACGTCCTTTTTAACTACATTTTAGACATTAAGTCCTGGATGGCAGAGAATTTCCTTCAGCTCAACCAGGACAAAACTGAAGCTTTAGTTATCGGTCCTGAAGCTCAGTGAGAGAAACTTGAACCAAAATTACAAACATTGTCTCTTATTCCATCAAAACAAGTTAAAAACCTGGGTGTTAGTTTTGACTCTGAGCTTAGATTTTTTCTGTATGTTAATATTTTAAAAACTGGATTTTTGTCATCTGAAGAATATAGCCAGTGTCTGCCCATTTCTCTCAAGAAAACATAGACACTGCATGCTTTTATTTCCAGTCGTATCGATTATTGCAATGCGCTCCTTTCTGGTCTTCCTAAAAAGACAATCAGTAACTTACAACTATTACAGAATTCAGCAGCCTGTGTGCTGAAGACCAGAAAGAGAGAACATATTATGCCAGTTTTAGGATCGCTGCATTGGCTCCCTGCGAGTTACAGAATTGATTTTAAAGTTCTTTTATTAGTTTATAAAACTCTTAATGGTCTTGGTCCTTATTTATTTGATCTGCTTTTACCATGGTGCTGGCCTTTTAATGATCCCTAAAGTTAGGACAAAAACCCATGGTGAGGCATCGTTGGAGTTTTTCAGCCCACGTTTGTGGAACGGCCTGCCAGAGGACCTCAGGGCTGCGGAGAGCGTTGATATTCTTTAAAAGGAGGCTCAGGACCCGCCTTTTTAGTTTAGCTTTTAACTGATTTTATCATTCATGTTTATATACTTATTGAGCTATTTTACTTATATATTTTAATTTAGTTTTGCATTACAATTTATATATGGGTATATTTATTATTCCTTTAACTATTTTGTTCTTATTTTTATTCATGATCTTACTCTGCTTCTTATTGTATTCCATTTTATTTTATGTTATTTTTATCTTTAGTGTTTCCTCATTGGGGGGCTCTCGGCACTGGGAGCTGTAATTGGCACTGGCGGTGAGGATGCTGCTGTGGTGGTGGCCCTGGCTTGGTGGGATGGGGGAGTTCAGTCACAGCCTGTTGGTTGTGGACTCCTCTGTCTGCCTGGGCCGGAGTGGGCCCTGTGGCGGTGTCTCTGCAGCTGTGGGCTGAGACTGGCTCCTGGTGCTGACGGTCCCCCTATGATGGCGTTTCCTCACTCTGGTGCTCAGCCATGTTTTTAACCGTCTATGCCTGTTATTACTTGTGGGTGGGGTGGATCAGGGTGGGCTCTGGGGTCAGGTGGATGGATGTCTTGGATGAAAGTGGGAGCGGGGGGTGGGTGGGCTGTCTTTGTCTTTTTATTATTTTGTGTTTTAAACTGTAAAGCACTTTGTTGTTTGGAAGGTGCTATATAAATCAAGTTTAAGAAGATTCATGGATGTAGTGAAGGAGGACATGGAGGGGGTTGGTGGTCATCATACAAAAACTCATTTTGCTGTCTGTTTTCAAAAAATCAGAACAATAATATAAACCAAAACTTATGTTTATTAGAACTTTTCTCAATCATGTCATGACTGTCGGACTTCTTTAAACCCTTAATCGCTATTTTTTTTTTTTAGTTAGTTTTCACAATATTGAAAACGATTAAGGAGTTAAAAAGACTGCTTTTATATTTTTAATTGGGTTTTCACTTTAGCCATTTTGGCAACCATCTTTTGTTGTTGGAATTGTTACTTTTTACATCTGTGGAGGATTTGAGTCACTCTACCAAGGGTTTATGCATAAAGTCACAAACAGGTTGGGTCTCACCTGTACTTAGGATCTAGGTATTGGTATGAATGTGAGCATTAACGATTGTCTTTTGGCCTCTATGGAACGGTCACCCAAAGAAGCTGGGATAGGCCTCAGCTCCCCTGTTAGCCAAATGAAGTGGTTAAGATCAAGGCTAACCACCGTTTACATCCCAGCACTGTTGAACAGCATTCAGCCGCAAACCCACTCATGACTGTTCCCGTTTTCCCATCAGGATCCTCATCATGGTGTCTGGAAAGCGACTGGCAGACATCAGCTATCGGGCTTTCTCTGCCTCTATGATGCTGCTGACGATATACGGAGGTTACCTGTGTTCCGTACGAGCGTACCGCTATATGCAGCGGCAGAAAGCGCTGAAGATGGCAGCGGAGAACCAGGATCCTGAAGTCATCAAAGACTGATGCCTACTGGCCACTTTGACCCAGATGTGGACATTTCCCATTCCTCCGCCTTGTCTCAATCAGTAAATGTTGAGTGGATACTCGTGTGATCTCAGAGGTCACAGGCCCCATGTAAAGAGGTGGTTTTTGTTTATAAAGCTACTCCAGGCAAATTAACCAAGAACATGTTATTTGCATCAGGCCTGTGTTAAATCAATGGTGAGAAATGCTGTTTATATTGTATTAAATGTCTTTAACAGTTTTTTTTTTTTTTAATCAAAACAGAACAGCAGCAACTGGACATCATTCAACAACAGAATATATTTGGAAATATACTGTATATTTTACAAGGCACTCAAGTAAGAATGTGATACCAGGATTGGTATTGTCCGCATCATTGGATTCATCTACAGGCAGTAACATTCAACATTTCATACACATTTGGTCTCAGAATGAGTAGTAAAAATAAACAAAACAAACAGTAAAACATTTCCAAAAACAGCTAAACCGCATGATTAAAGGGGAAATCCACAGTAAACTGCAAAAGGATGAATGTTTGAGCACGTAGAACTTCTATCACTTAAAAAGGAGGTTTTGGGTGTTTTTAAAACATTGATAAAACCACAGCTTTCACAGCAGATGGTCATTCTTGTCTGCCTGCTGCAGTTCAGAGTGAATTAACCCTTTGGAAACAAAAGTGATCTCAAGGTCATCTGGCCAGAAACACATGGGAGAGAACTTTGGATCTCGCTGACATTTGCATCCCGCCTCTGTGCCAGATAAATCCCAACATTTGAAACTTGAGTCTAATGCAAATCACTTGCTTCAACTGACCTTAATTTCATCTCAACTTTTTTTTTTTTTTTTAACATGTCACATGTAGAGTTGCGTGGCATTACATGACTCTCCACAGTCAGTGTGAACATCACTTCGCCAACTCACACTCGGTGTAATGTGTGAATGTGGGTGTGAACTTCGCACGTCACAAGACAGACTAAGCTCTCGTAGACACTTGGAGGGAATGGGAACGGGGGGGGGGGGGGGGGGGGGGCTCAAGTCTTCAGGCTCCATGTCACCAGCTGCTGTGGTTCTGCACTCGAGCTTTGGCAGTGACACAGTGACCGTTAGTGCTGTTCTCCCCCTTGGAGGGATGAGAGGACATCTTGAGGCTTTCTGTGGGCGCATCAGCCTCTTCTTCTGAGCTGCTCTCGATGTCGCTGCGGACGTCATTGCACACCTAAGACGGAGGGGGAAAAAAATGTAACACTGAGGATAAATGAACAATGAATAATTATAAAAGGCTATATTATCTTGCAAAGTAGTAAAAATGTAACATGCAGCAGAGATCACCATTTCTATACAGTCCCTAACATTAAAGTTAGCCTCCAAGACACCTTTTAGCTGCAGAAGAGGAATAGGAAAAAGACTTTGAATGTTTGAACAGGTGGTTGAATAAAGTCCATCTGCTCCCATTTTTGAACGGGACCGAGGTCTAGACCTGACATGCGTCAGCTACATGTTTGGTGACCGTTGGTTTCTCCAGTCAAGAGCAATCACGCTAGCAATGAAAGTGTTAACTCTATACACACATTTGGGAACAACCTAAGATGTCACCCAAGGCAAGGCTTTGCTTATTTATCAAATTGTTTTGTGGTACCGGTATGGTTTTTTACACTGAGTCTGGGTGCTGAAGTTTGTCACATATTTACCACTTTAAAAAAAAAAAAAAAAAAAAATCTACAAAAAAATCCCCAAACTGTACAGCTAAAGCAGCTTTAAACACAATATCAAGAAGACAGAAGACCGATTCCTTTGGTCCCTTACTGCTTACAGAAGTTTTACAGTCACACCTTTGTCCAAACTTTTTAATCTCCACCAAAGACGATAAAGTTTTTGGCTCCGTTTGTGTGTTTTAAAAACAATACTCCAAAAGATACAAATGGATTTTGATAACATTTTCAAGAGATACTGGAAACAGACCAAGGACCAATTGATTAGATTTTCGGGGTGACCCAGATTTAGTTTACTGGATTTTACAGAACTGTTGCTGTGAAGAGAGTGTTCACTCTGTTATCATGATAAATAATTGGAAACTGAAATGAAATATATCACAGTCATCTTCCAGAAAAAAGGATCCAGTTTTTTTTGTTATAATTAACTTTTCACAACTCCGTATAAAGCATTGTTTGGAACAGCCTTTGTGGAGGTAATTATGATAAACGTCTCTGCTCAGACCACACAGCTGCAGCAGGACTGCCAAAAGTCTTCCAACCAATACTTATAAAGATGTTATGGACAGTCTTGGTGCGGAGATGAGCTGTCATTTATTTAAAAACAAATGAACGGATTCTGAGCTCTGCCCACAGCTGCGGTTACCTCGGCCAAGGAGGCCATCTTTTCACCAGGGTGTGCCAACAGCAGAACTAACACATGCTGTTGGCAGAAATTTAAACATGAAAGACAAATTTGGGGGAGGTTGCAGTCTGAATGCTTGGTAACGGTAACCTGTTATTTATTGCACAAACATTTTAAAGGCAAGCCAGATTTATAATTTAAATATTCAGATATGCTGTCTTGCATTTTCAGTGACCTTTTATACAGGCTATCAACCTTCTGGAAACTTGCTTCAAATGGAACGTTAGGATTTAATGTTGTAGACCAGTGGTCCCCAGTCAGCGGGCCGTGGGCCACTCGGTACCGGGCCGCACTGCAACAATACATGATTTTGTTCCACTTTATTTTTATTTATCTTCCTGTGCTCAATTTCAGGCCTTTTGTGTCTGTCTGCATGTCTCGACACATGTCTCAGTAATTAACGGTGATGCCTGAATGTTAAACCCATAAGTTAACTCACTAAAATGAGTAAAAAACATTTGTCATTAGAGGTTCTTTAGAAAAAGAGAAAAGGCCCAATGATGACACAGCAGATCGGACTATCTTATTATAGGGAAATGAGCTCAGGGCTCCCACTGAGTTTTTTTTTAATCATACACTGTTTTTATGCTGATGTATTCCGGAAGCACAAGTTAAACAAGCAGCTGTGCAACCAGTTTTCTCTCTGTGCAAGTTTTTTTTTTTAATGAATACACCCTATTCAAATCAAAAGCAACTAAATGTAACTAATAATACAAGTCTTGGTTGAAAAACTATTCAAGCTAACTTTAAGTTTAAAACTACTATTAAAGTAGTAGTAGTAGTCAATACTAGTGGTAATAGTAATCAAAACTACTTTTTAAGCACTTTTAGTTCCGGTAGGAAGAGGACTGTAACGTTCAGCCAGTCTGCAGGTTTTTTTTTGACTTGTAACTGGTCCCCGAGACAGAAAAGGTTGGAGACCACTGTAGACTGCGTTTTCACACTCCATTTGCCACAGGGTGGTGGTGTGGGACAATTTCTCCACACTCCTGACTAATGAGAAACAGCGGGACATACCTGACATTCATGTCAGTGTTGGCACATTACTCAACATTTACTCCTCCAACCGCTGCTGATGTTCTGTGCAGATTTGAATCTAAGAGGCAGTCTACCGTCACAGTGAATTGAACCTGGTTAACAACCTGCTGCAATTACCTCATACAAGAAATGACAGTAAGGATTGTAAAAATTAGAAGCAGAGGAAGTAAACGGAAACTTACAGGTAAACACAGAAAAATTGTCAAGCAGACAAACGGAGGGAAAGAGAGAGCAGCGGAGGAGGGCTCATTGGACAGAGATAGACAGAAAGACAGGATCTCCTTCCCTCATTCCAGAGGGGGAGGAAACAAACTGCGTCTGCAGAAAGAAGGAGAGACAGTGAGGAGCAGGGTGTTCGGGAAACTGAAAAGGCATCAAATCCATCACCCCCCCACCTAAAAAAAAAAAAAAAGAGTAAAAGTGTTATAGTGTACATTTTAACAACTAGTGCACACCTGTGCATGCCCGTAGAAACCAAGTATAAGCAAGTATTTCTGCATGCCTGTAGAAAGCAGGTGCAAGCAAACACGTCAGCACTCGTTCAACTGATGCCTGCATTTGATCTTTGATGTCCTATGATCGTGAGTGATGCCTGCCTTTGATCACACACAGATTTTCTTGAATCACTCTATACTATGGTGTCTATATGACGTCATACAGACATCAGTAGAGATCATAGGCAATCCTATGATCTTTTAGCGAGTCCTGTGGTCGTGACAGACACATTTCTTGAATTATAACAGTACTCACTATGACATCAAAAAATCAATGGCAGGCATCACTGAACGAGTGGTGACGTCAAAGATCAAAGGCAGGCATCACCATGGTTACTGTTGCCATGGTAACCATGTCAGAGATCAAAGGCAGGCATGCAGCAGCAATACTTGCTTATACTTGGGTTTCTACGGGCATGCACTAGCTAGAGTGAAGATGTTGAGATTATGGATTCACATGATTTTCTTTAGCACTTTACCAACACTAATCCAGTGGCAGTGAACAGAGGTGTACCGGCTTCATTCATTCAACTTGACTTGTGTAGCGCCAGTTCACATTAGTGGTTTTATGGCACATCACATTTTAAGACAAAGACCCAGCAACTCTAGAAAGAAAACCTCAACAGTCAGGTGTTCTCTCATTGGCAACAATGAGGAAAATTTATTTCAGTTAGAAGGAAACGGGTGGGGTGGGGGAGAAAACAGGCTCAGTGAGATGCTAAAAATGTAGCGTGATTGGTTGTGGGTGAGAGGAAAGAGGAAGAAGAAAAAGAGAAGGGAATATTAACTGTGCCCACACTGCCAGAGTATTTGTTTTGGAATCAATATATTAGAGCTGTCTATTTGGGTTAATTAAAGGTATGGCTAGCTAAAATTGTAAAATTACAACAAAGAGCAAGTAGATAACATGAATACTATAAAAGGTGTTTGTACAGCCCAGAGTGGGTTTTTTTTTTTTTTTTAAATATTCTAGAGAAGTGAAACTAACAGGTGCTTGAAATATGTCAAAGTGGAAACTGTGGCCGTGTGTATGGAAAACATTTTTCATATCCAAGTACCATAAACTGCTATCAACTCATTAATGAGCCTCACATGGGAAGAGGCTAAGATGAAGACCAAGGGACCGAGCTGGCTGGAGAAGTCTCTAGGTGACCTGCTGCTCTGCTAGGAGCTGATGAGCAATAAGTCATTTAAGATGCAACATTCAGACCAACTTGACAGCAGGTCTCCCAGTGACTCACCTTGCCTCGCAGTATGGCTTTCACGGCGATACGGGCTATGAGGTAGGACCAGATGATGTGCAGCACTTGGAGGACCAGCAATAAGACGTTGAAGATCCACCAGGACGGGAAGGGCCCGACTATCGCCCAGCTCTCAAACATAGTGGAGTTCAGAACCCTAGAGCAAAAGGACAGCAGCAGTTCTATGCATGAAAACGACTTAAACACTTTAAATAATTCATGCTGACAGAAGGAAAAACAGTCGATCCATCTTATATTTAACCAGTGGTCGGTCAATGAGTCTCATTATAGGAGTACAATTCCCAGTTGGGAACCAACGTCAAAGAAGCCGATGAGGTCACGTCTTGCTTTACATGCAGATGAGTGATGGGAGGTTGTCAACAGACCCACCTCCCACAGCTCAGGGATGGATTTCAATCCAGGTAGCTGTGGCGGCAACAGCAGCGTTATCACTCATCCACACCAAGACACTGAATATAGCTGCTCATGTTACTTCAGTCAATGATAGGTTCCCTATTGTCTGTCTCTGTAGAGGTTGAGCTGGAACATCCAGGGCTGTCGAGGAACCGTCTAAAGCAGGGATCTGCAACCTGTCGCTCTGGGGCCTCGTTTGCCCATAGCCAGCGACTCCTTGAGGCTTGACAAAAAAAATTCAGAACTTTCAGTAAAAAGAGGACAAAGACTTGTGAGGAAAAAAAAATGCAACCTTACTAGAAAAATAAATTTATAAGAGAAGCTGGAAATTTATGTCAACAATTCTCACAACAACAAATCTGGAAGAAACGGCACACAAAATATCTGACAAAATATTCACAAATTTACTGGAAAAGTTGTGATTTTTTTCTGAGAATGTTATAATTTATGTGAAAAGTGCTGCAAATTTACCTGAAAACGTAACAAATTTACAAAGGAAAATAAGACAATTTCATTAGAAAAGCAGAATATTTATGCCAGAAATGTGATGAATTTAGGGGAAAAGGTTGAATCTTATGGGAAAAACACTTGCAAATTTGCAATTAAAAAAACAATTCTGGAAAAATAATTTGCAAATTTACTGGAAGGATTGGATTTTTATGAGAAGAAATGTCACAATTTTTGTGGAAAGAGGTTGCAATTTTAAAATGAAAAAAAATAACATGACAAATATCAGAAAACCAGAAAATTTATGCTAAAAATCTCTCATTTTGGGGGGAAAAAGTTCCTCATAAAAAATTTTATGAGGAAAAACCTCTTAATATTGATGGTGTCGGGCCAGTTTGTATTGATAATAGTGCCAGTTTACCTTTGTTTTCAGCCTCAGATAGTTTGTGGCTCCATGTAGATTTTGCTGGTCAAAAATCTCTCAAAATAGCTATTTGTGTAGTAGAGGTTGCTGACCCCTGGTCTAAGCAGAAGCTCAAGTCTGAATGTCGGCACAGCTCTATATGCTCTTGACACGAAGTACAAGATGATGAATGACTATAAGGAATGCCTTTATCTGGTTTACCGACTGGTGGTAGTGGCGTCATATAACAGGCATTTCTGAACAGAGCGTGGTAGTTTTCTTTCTCACATCCCCCAAGGGGTCCATCACACAGACCGCACCTGTGAATACCTGCATCCTGTTGTGATGCAGGAGGGCAGATGTGGTGACGTGTAAATGCAAGTATATGGAAGTGTGGCAGACAGAGACCCAAGTGATATGCAGGTGTAAGAAGGTTGAAAAATTTTAAATGTTAGATTTTTCCTCCTGGCCAGACCTGCGTACAACTTGAGTGTGTGCGTGTCGTAGTTCCGTACGTATACTTGCATTTACACATCACCACCTCGACCCATCTGCATCCCACCTACATCCCAGGTGGGTGCAGGTACACACACAGGTGCAGTGGAGGAGCCTTGTAACAGAGGAGCAGTTTGGTCAAACTGTCAAAACTTAAAAGCTCAAATCTTAATTGATGTCAATCTTTTACTGGAAGGTAACCTATAAGAATTTCATTCATAATGCACAAGAAACTGTTAAATAGGATTTAATTCATTCATTTTGATGTCAGAAAGTACTCACCATATAGGATATATTACAAGTCGTGTGATAAAGAACACCACACTAAATACAATGAAGAGGAAGTCACACAAGCGCTGGTACTTAGCGTAGTTGGCCAGCTTTGCAGCCTGTTGGGGGGGGGGAAAATAACACAAAGGAAATACAAATTTTGTGAATTTCTGCTCCATAAATCAGCTGCACTGACATCTTGAACAGTCAGTGGGATCTGTGCTAAGTGGCTGAGCCTGAAACCAGTCAAACAACCAGAAATCAGCTTCACCGTTCAGGACAGAGTTGACAATAATGAGGCCGCTCAAGTAGGTTCCTTTTGTCTTCTTTTAATTATTTACCTTTTGTTCTTATCTTTAATAAGAACAAAAGGTAAAGAATGAGGCCGTCTTTTTAACTGGAAAGATCACAACAGCAGCTTGTGCAAGACAGGTAACCATTTACAGATCAAATTATGGTCAGAGTTGCTAAGTGCCATTATGTAATTACTTGTTTTCTGTTATTTTCTGGCTTTTGGCGATGTGAAAAAAAAAGAAGCAAAAACAAGACTTTATGCTTGGCCGTGATGTGCTGCTAGGCTGCAAGTATGGCTCCTGCTAGTGCTCTTTTACCTGGATTAGATGATTCAGTTTGTCTGTTTATATTTGTCACAAAGGATATTTAATCAATAAAACTCAATTCACTTGAGTTTCGAAAGAAAAAGAATGAATGGGTCACTGCTGCAAGCATCATGTTTAGGAGTGGCTGTCATGTGATCAAAACACGTGATAAAACATTCACTAACATTCTTCTGCCTTTGTCAGCCTCTGTCAGTCAATTTGTCAAATCACTGTAGTATGCAAACTATCAGGATGAAAGCCAAGTTTAATGAAGAGTTGACAACCACTGTGGTAGGTACTGATGAGTTACCACAAAGAAACTGGCTTTGCAGTACACTCCTCTGATCCGCTTTATTTGAGGTAATCATAGCTGTAAAAATTGGGTACGAGCATACAGTGCTGTGCAAAAGCCTTAAGCCACCCCTCATTTCTTTGTTTTCCTCAGAAAATGGGAAATAGGTGCAACAATTTATTAAAACGTGTAAACATACATGGAAATAATAAACAAGATTCCAACGAGCTTTGAAGTCAATATTTGGTCTGATCACGTTACCCTTTAAAAACCTGAACTTTCTAATGCAAGCTCTCGTGAGATTTCTTTAAGTCTCTCAGTTTGGTTTTCCTGGAGGTTTCTTCTTATTAAAAGGGAGTTTTTTCTCATCATTGCCAAGTGTTTCCTCACAGGGGATCACCTGATAGTTGGGGTCTCTGTCCGAGACTGTAGGCTCTTTATGCTACAATCCAAAATACTATGAGATGACTGTTGTTGCAACCTGGCACTATATAAACAAAATTTAACTGAACTCAAGTAGTTCTTATTGAAGGATATTCCAAAGCTCTTCTTTGATTGTTGGGTGTATTTTGTTCCATTCCATTCTCTGTCATGATCCCACCTGTTTCAACCCATTTTTCAGGGATGGCAACAGGAAATTCTGATTTCAGCTGAAATCTAATTTGGTCGATTGACTTACGGGGGGGCCGGGGGGGGGGGGGGCGCAGCCCCCCTGAAGCTGGGAGGTTTTCAGTAAAACAGAAGTAATTTAGACTGAAAAAAATGATTAAAAAAATGAAATACTAGACTTAGATAAATCATTAAATTTAATGAAAAGTTAACTTACTTTTTCTTCAATGTTGTCTCACTGTCTTTAGTCCAACATATTTAACAGTTCTATTAGAGGTTTTTACACTATTTACACTGGTCACCAAGTGACTTCTAATGTGAAACTTTCTTCCTTTTGGCAGCAAGCTGTGTCAGTCTCTGAACTTTGAACTTCATCTCCTTTTCTGGTTTCTTCAGAAACTGTCCGAGCGTTTCTGTTACCTCATTGAACTTTGAGCCAATTTTCACCTTTACTGTCACTTCGCTCCCCGAAGCTCCTGGGTTTTTACGATTTTTAAGTACCAGAACTGTGCTTACATGACATAAAACAAACAGCTGAATGCCACTTATTACTGTATAATATTGACTTATGTTCCAAGAATATAGCATTCCTAAACTAGAAAAGCACTCAGAGCGCATCCCTCCGCCAAGGTTCCTTCCGTTTGTCATGGATCAACTCCAAAATGTAAAGGGTTTGTGTGTAGGCCTATAGCCACTTGTGGTGAAAATTGCATCAAAGTCTGTCCATCAGTTTTGGAGTATTGTTGCTAACACACTGTGAGAAGATAAGAGCCTTGGCTGAGGTATGCATTCTCAGATCATCACCAAAATATAATGGGTTCCTCTCTAGCCCAAGAACCACCTCAGGTGAAAATTTTATCCAAATCCATCCAGTAGTTTTTGTGTAATCCTGCTGCACAAATACAAAAAAGCCCTTGGTGGAGGTATGCACTCTCAGATCATCACCAAAATCTAATCATCTGTTTCCCGTGCCATTGCACACCTTTCCTGAAAATTTCATGACAATCCGTCCATCACTTTTCCTTGCTAACAAACAGACAGACAGACAAACCAACGCCGATGAAAACATAACCTCCTTGGCGGAGGTAAATATTCCAACAAGCATTATCCATCACATGCTTTAACACTTGATCAAATCAAAATCAGTTAATTTTATCTATTCCATAATAGAAATAAAATTCCAACATACCATTACTTTTTATAATTTCAGCATTCATTTCAGATCACCAGTTTCAATCTCCATTGAGTCTTGAGCAGCTCATTTTCCTCCTCCGCGCAGCCCAGCTCATACAGCCTTGTACGCTGCACTCAAACGGAAATGGCGGACAGAGTCGACTGGACTCCTGAACGGGAGCAGGCGTTCTGAGGTTAAAACAGCGCTCATTATCGACGCCTCGGACATGGGCATAGCGGCCGTCGTGGAGCAATGCGTTGCCGGTTCTTGGCAGCCGCTCACCTTTTTTTTAAGCAGGTCTTTGCACGACAGTGAGCGTAAATACAGCGTGTTTGACAGAGAGTTAATGGCTCTCTACCTGGCATACGCCACTTCCGGTTCTGGCTGAAAGGGCACACTTTAACTGCGTTCGTGAACCACAAGCCGCTAACGTACTTAACGTACATATAATATAAAAATAAAGCGGAATTCGGTGAATTACCGGAAAAATCACATCCCTGAGAACAAGCCGAAATGAATTTTTTGACAAAGCATACGAGCCATTTGATTGGTCCAATCGTTTGCAACTATCCAATCGCAGGGCTGTTTACTATACAGCAGTAGCTTGAGTACATCCGGGTTATCGCGAGACTTCGGGGAAGCGCCAAGCGCGTATGTTTTTTTTTCCAAACTTTATTGAGAACAAGGTAAAGGTACAAAATTATGACATAGATGATAAAATCGGCGGAAATCCGCGGATCGGCGGAAAATTGCCATCCCTGATTTTTGGTCCAGTTCTTGAATAATTTGGCAAACCTCAGCCTTTTCTCCCCGTTTCCCTTCTTTAGGAATGGGTTCTTCACAGCCACGCTTCCCTTCAGACCATTTTTGACGAGGCTTTGGTGAACAGTAGATGACTACCTGATGGATCAGATTGATCTCTCTGATCTGGTGTCAGGTTGTTGTTGGATTTCTTTCAGTTTCTTAAGGACATGACTTTCAGTTTCTATTCATCTGCTGTAGAGTGTTTTTAGATCCACTCATTCTAGGTCCTCCACTTGTCCAGTTTCTTCAAATCTTTTTGAAATAACTGGACAATGGTCAGGTTAAAAAAAAAAAAACTAGACCAAAAATGAGTGGAAAAAGCAGCTAATGTCAAAAGAAAAACAGTGAAAGATCTTCAGGAATGATCTTTTTTTTTTAAATTATAATGAAGTCTGGTTCTTTGGAGGCAAAATACTGAGAAATGGGGGAGTGGCTCAAGACTTCTGTGCAGTACTGTAGTTGAGGGACAATAATAATACAGTGATCCCTCACTTATCGCGGTTAATGGGTTCCAGAACCGACCGCGAAAAGTGAAAAACCGCGAAGTAGCGTCACCCCAATGACGTCATCCATAAACAATACGTACGTTCATTCTCTCACTCTCATATGATACGTGTGTGTGTGTGTGTACGTGTACATACATACGTAGATGTAAACAAAGTGTACATAAATATGTTTTTAGAACTCTTTTATTCTTATAACAAGATACGTAACTCAAGATGAAAATGATTTACTGCACAGGTTAATGAGAGCTTTACTGCTCCTCAGGTGACGCCTCATCGTGAGGTGCTGGAGGCGCAGGATCATCGAGGGCAGCTTCCGATAGAGCTGAAGCTGCAGGAGGCGGTGTAGTGCCTCGACGGGAAGACTATTTCGCACAAAATGGCACAAGAGAACAGCAAAAAGTTCCACGCGGCGAGACTAAGTAACACGAGCGATAAAACGCAATGAATGCGGTCTTTCTTCCCTTCATGGGTGCTCGGCAGGAAGAGGAGGTGGGTGAGACGTCTCGGCCAATCAGCTTGCGGGGTGAAACGTCTCGGCCAATCAGCTTGCGAGATTTCCGAGCCCAGCCAACACGACAACAGCGAACAGAGAGTTGTGCTGCTCTCCGTGTTGACACGTGATGGTCTAATGTAGTCTCCCTGCCTTCTGCTAGCGCCCGCCCATTATTTCTCAATTTTGAATTTTTGATGAATATTTTTGAAAAATCCGCGATGCACTGAGGGCGCGAAAGGTGAAGCGCGAAGTAGCGAGGGATCACTGTACTTTCAAATAAAGTATTCCTATTTCCTTTTGAAGTACAGTGAGGTGCAAATGTAACATGCAAAATCAGTCTGCTTATTTCCAGACACTAAACCGTGCTGTGAGATCTCTGTCTAAACTCTGTCAAACTGACCTCAAGCAGGAAGTCGGAGGCATCGTGGACACACAGCACAAGGCTGCCCACTCGCACCATGTTGTTGACGTAGGAAAAGCTGATCAGGCCCACCGTAGCCAGGTGATGGATGAACATGATCAGAAAGTCCTAAACAAAACAGAAAGATGTGAGAATACAGAATAATCACTCTCTTTATTTGCCTCCATGGATGTTGTCCTTTCATCACTTCCACACAGACATGTTGGGCACCATGGTGTTACAGTGGTGAGCACTGTTGCCTCACAGCATGAAGGTTCCAGGTTCAAACCCCCATGCTGGCAGGGATGGGAACCTTTCTGTGTGGAGTTTGCATGTTCTCCCTGTGCTGTGTGGGTTTACTCCTCCCACAATCCAAAGACATGCATGTTAGGTCAATTGAATCAGAATCAGCTTTATTGGCCAAGTATGCAAAACACATACAAGGAATTTGACTTTGGCTAAAAACTTGCTCTCATTGTTCAGGTGGAGGATTTAAATAAGGATTCAATTGTTGACTCAAAATTATATCTAGGTATCTGTCTCTAATAGGACAGGACTTAGAACAGTGTTAGTGTAGCTACTAGTTAAGGGCTTCAAGTTGTCTTTGTTACTAGAAAAGTGCTCTACAAGTACAGGTCCTTAACCCTTATACTTGTCTTGACAATCACTGAATTAACATTTACAGATGGACTGATGACCCATCAAACAATGAGGTCATTCACCTGAGCTGTGACTGGTTTATTGTCAATTATTACCCAATAATAAATTCTAGGATGCCAAGTACAAGGTATCTGGAGCTGAAAGGAAGTTAAATTTAAGATTTTTAAAACCATTTCAAAGGCCATTTTTATCAAATTTAAGACTGCTTTAGTGAAATCGCAAAATGTTCGCAACATTACAATTATCCTTGTCCAGCTGTTTACTGGAACTAAAACTCCCGCAACCAACTAGGTCATCAATCACTATAAGATTAAATTTGACCTTCTTTGGGATAGATGTTGCTACTAGATAAGCCAGTTATTCAAGTAAAATACCTGTAAAGTAGCCCCTACCCCCACAACCAAAACTTAGAAGAGGGGGAAAAAAAATCACAAATTTACAAGATCAGTCAGATTTATGTAGAAAAAGTCTCACATTTGGGAGAAAAAGTTGTAAATTTATAAGAAAAAAATAAACAAATTTACAAGGGAAAAAAGTTACAAATTTTCCAGAAAAAATAATGCAAATATCCACCTTATTCCTGGGGGTGGCGCTGTAGGAACGATTAAGTGTGGAGCTTCTGGTTTCAGCTGACATGGTGTTAAATCAGTCAGTAAGAGTGGAGTAGCAGAGGCATTTCAAATAGTGTTTTTAAAAGTTTTTCAAATTCATTTTAATGTATAGTCCACATACGTGTTTTGCACTCAAGTGGCAGCTAATTTCAGCTCTTCTAGTTTTTGTATTTTTGAATGTTTCTGCGTAGTTCTGGTACATGCTGGTGTTCGTGGTGTGAGGCTCCTCACAGATCAGCACAGCTAAATCTGTGGCTTCAACAGCAATGAGTAGATCATGCACTGAAAACTAAAGGATTGTTTGTGTGATTGGTGGTACAGACACAGCAAAACCAGGTATGAATGTCACAGAGCTGACGTTATACCCCTAATTTAAAATGCCCAAGCACAGTGTTGTGATTCTCTGTGGCTCTGACTATACGTCTGCTCTGAGGTAAATTTGATTATGTCCAACATATTTTAATAAAATGCAGCCAACTTTGTTGTGGTGGAGACAGTGATATTATCTCAGAGCTTTTATTTGTTTACAGCGTTAGCATATTAGCAGCGGCACTAGCAAACAGAGCTACAGTCTGCTAGGCCACTTTTTAAGGTCCTCTTCCTATCCCTGGATAGTCATGGGAAGTGGTATGATTATATTACTGTTGTTGAGGCGCAAAAGGACGTGTTCCCGCATTTCTGATGCCAAAGTAATTGTTTTTTAAAAAGGCAAAGTGTCCTGTTTCAGTGACAACCATACGTTCTAAACTAGTACCGGAAGTTGCTACCATAATTCACGCAAGGCATCATGGGGCCAAGGAATAAGGTGGATACAAGAAATAAGTTGCAGATTTAGGCAGCTTGTGGAGCAGTGGCTAGCACTGTCGCCTCAGAACAATGGTTGTGGGTTTGAACCAACCCCTGGGCAGCGTCAACCTTTTTGTGTGGAGTTTGCATGTCCTCCTATTCTGCCTGAGTTTTCACCAGGTAATCTAGGCTCTCCCCACAGTCCAAAGCTATTATGTTTATCATACCATTTAAATTAATCATCTTAAACTGGATAACAATGAAACCAGGGTATCCTTTGACATCATATCTTTTTACCTGCATACCAACTACTTAAAACTAACCAAATTTATATGCTACTGGATTTTTGCCTTAACACCACACACTCCACCTACAGAGGACAGTTTTCTCGACAGAAACACAGCTGTGCCTTGGGTTCCCCAGTCTCTCCCATTGCAGCCAATTTGTACATGGAAGAAACTGAGCAGAGAGCCCTCAACTCTTTCCAGGGAGAAGCACAGACTCGTTGGTTCAGATATGTAGACGACACCTGGTGAAGATTAAATGTCATGAAACACAAGCCTTGATGGACCACATCAGCACAGACAGTAACACCCAATTCACATGAGAAGACACTAAAGATTAAAAAAAAATTACCTTCTTGGACTGTGGGGTTCACATTGATGTTGACAGAAAACTCAGTACTGAAATCTACAGAAAACCCACCCACACAGACTAATACATATTGTTTGAGTCGCATCATCCCTTGCAGCACAAACTAGGAGTGATCAGGACCCTACATCATGGGGCAAACACAATCCCTCCAGATACCACCTCCCCAACAAAAAAAAGAAAGAGCAGCATGTGAAAACCGCACTCACAACTTATCCTAGATGGGCTTTCACCAAAACCAGAGCACAGTCCACCAGGGACAGAAGAACCAAAAATGACAACCAGGACCGGAGAAAATGCCTCATCATTCTATATGTAGCCAATACATCAGAGAAGTTGAAAAAGGTTTTTTGGCCAACACAAGATACCAGTTTCCTTTAAACCAACCACCACCCTAAGACAAAGACCTGTTCACCACAAAGATCGGATTCCTAAACAAGACAGAAGTGGAGTAGTCTATGCTGTCCAGTGTAAGGAGGATCACTCGGATATTTACATCGGAGAAACAAAACAGCACTTTCATAAGAGGATGGCCCAACACAGGAGAAACATCATCAGTGGACCAGACTCAGCAGCTTATCAAAACCTGACAGACAAAGGACATTGTTTGGAGATGATGACGTACACATTTCAGACAGAGAGGATCGATGGTTTGAGAGTGGAGGAGCCCAGAATGATTTTTCTTGTCCATTTGCTCCCATTCTCTCACTGATGTACCACGTTGTCCTGTAGAAACTATCCTTGCAGCCTTTATGGGGATGGGGGGGGGTGGCAGGTTAACAGAAGGGAGGATTTTGGATCATTTTACAGGGGGAATGGCCTTTTTCATTTTTTGAAAAGATTTAAATTATTTGAATGGAGATTTAAAATTTTATTTAATGAAAGAAAAACCTTTTCTGATTTTTGCAAAGATTTATTTATTTTTAACAGATTTATTTTTTTTCCAATGGAAGTTGCCCATTTCTGACCTGTAAATAGATAATTAATGAAGACCATAGCCTCTGTGTGAGTTGATAATTTTGTAAAAATCTGTGGGGTATTACATATCTCTATGAGTGTACTGGTATTCAAATAAAATTGATATGCCAAGTAAGTACAGTAAAATCTGTGCTACTACTGTATATGTAACTTTACTTTTTCCTGTCTTTAGGAGTGGCCTTTTATGGTTGAGCACCTGCCCCCCAAAATGTCTGTGCACGTCACTGAGTGCTCATTTTGTTTACTTTTCAACATTTTTCTGCTTAGTGTCACCATAGTTGCTGTTATTATACTGTATGTCTTAATATCCTTCTGCACATTCATTCATGACTGACAAAGCCATTTGGATGAATGGTGAAAGGTTTCAGAGTAAAAAACCCTTGAATCCAGTTGACTTGACTGAGTTTTCATACAGTAGCCTATACTTACCCGCCTGAATGACTGAGAATCTTCATCAAAGTATTAAGTTTATCATATCTGCAGAATTTTTAAGACTCTTGAAATGCAGATTAACTAAACTAAGGCCTTAATTTTTGCAAAATGAATTTAAGGCTTTTTAAATGATCTGCAGAAGTCCTGTTAAGTAGCAACACTAAACAACAGTGTAAGCAGTGTGATTGTTGAGTTTCCAGGTATGTCGACATTAAGTAAGTAGTGTAAAGTGTCACTTTGTCTTAAACATAGTGACAAAATGCAGTTATAAAATCCGTCTTTTAGTATTTGCCAGAGTATATTCAACATGAAGGACCACAGAAAATTTCTACAGGTACATCTCAAAAAATTAGAATATCATGAAAAAGTTCAATATTTTTTGTCCCTCATTTCAGAAAGTGAAACCCATATATTAGATAGAGTCATTACACAGAGAGTGAAATATTTCAAGTGTTTATTTTAATTTTGATGATTATAGCTTACAGCCCATGAAAACCCCAAATTCAGTTTCTCAAAAAATTAGAATATTACATAAAATTAATTTAAAAAAAATAGTTTTTTAATACAAATGTGGACCAACTGAAAAGTATGTCCATGTACACACTTAATACTTGGTCGGGGCTCCTTTTGGATTAATTACTGTATCAATGTGGCGTGGCATGGAGATGATCAGCCTGTGGCACTGCTGAGGTGTTATGAAGGTCCAGGTTGCTTTGATAGTGACCTTCAGCTCGTCTGCATTGTTGGGTCTGGTGTCTCTCATCTTCCTCTTGACAATCCTCCATAGATTCTGTATGGGGTTTATTTAGGTCAGGAGAGTTTGCTGGCCAATCAAACACAGTGATGCCATGGTCATTAAACCAGGTTTTGATACTTTTGGCAGTGTGTGTGTGTGGGGGGGGGGGTGCCAAGTCCTGCTGGAAAATGAAATCAGCTTCTCCATAAAGCTTGTCAGCAGAGGGAAGCCCAAAGTGCTCTAAAATTTCCTGGTAGATGACTGCGCTGACTTTGGTCTTGATAAAACACAGTGGACCAACACCAGCAGATGACATGGTTCCTCAAGTCATCACTGACTGTGGAAACTTCACACTAAGCCTCAAGCAACTTAGATTCTGTGCCTCCCCACTCTTTCTCCAGACTCTGGGACTTTGATTTCCAAATGAAATGCAAAATCTACTTTTATCTGAACAGAGGTCATCTACTGGTGTTGGTCCACTGTGTTTTATCAAGACCAGAGTCAGCGCAGTCGTCTACCAGGGAATTTTAGAGCACTTCATGCTTCCCTCTGCTGACAAGCTTTATGGAGAAGCTGATTTCATTTTCCAGCAGGACTTGACACGCCCCACACACTGCCAAAAGTATCAAAACCTGGTTTAATGACCATGGCATCACTGTGTTTGATTGGCCAGCAAACTCTCCTGACCTAAACTCCACAGAGAATCTATGGAGTATTGTCAAGAGGAAGATGAGACACCAGACCCAACAATGCAGAGGAGCTGAAGGTCACTATCAAAGCAACCTGGACCTTCATAACACCTCAGCAGTTCCACAGGCTGATCATCTCCATGCCACACCACATTGATACAGTTAGTTAGTTAATTAATCCCTTCACACCTGAAGGTGTATATGGGCGGCGCCTATCTCCGTTTCTCTGACCCTAGGCCACACAGCTACTGTAAGTAGTGAAAGCTACAGCGGGGGGTCAGTCCTCTGGTAGCTCTGTGTGTAACTTTACTTTCCCCATTCCATTATGCGGAGCACCACGCTAGAAGGCAGAAAGCACCATTTTTATATGGTTTTTGGTATGACCCAGCCGGGATTTGAACCCCTGCCTCCCGGGTGTGGGGCGGATGCTCTACCAACTGAGCCACCACTCCGGTACATTGATACAGTAATTAATCCAAAAGGAGCCCCGACCAAGTATTAAGTGTGTACATGGACATACTTCTCAGTCAGTCAACATTTCTGTTAAAAAACTATTTTTTTATTAATTTTATGTAATATTCTAATTTTTTGAGAAACTGAATTTAGGATTTTCATGGGCTGTAAGCCATAATCATCAAAATTAAAATAAACAGTTGAAATATTTCACTCTCTGTGTAATGAATTTATATAATATATGGGTTTCACTTTCTGAAATGAGTGACAAAAAATATTGAACTTTTTTACGATATTGTAATTTTTTGAGATGTACCTGTAAGCAAGACAAAAGATCAACTAAAATTATAAAGGGAACTGATGATGCACAACAATACACACCACGGCAGTATAAATATACTAACACACGTGAAGAAACCTACATTTGTTCACTTCAACTGTCAGAAAACACAAAGGCATGGAAACTTGTGCCTCAACCAGCCATAAAGCAGTGAACACAGGAAAGAGACACAGGTGTGCTTTTATAGAGCTGTAAAAAAATACCTAACAAGCATGGCGAAAGTGACAGGGTAGCCTGCTTTGTAAATGCTTTGCAGCAGCACGAAGGAAACTGCGTCTGTTGCGTTTGACTCCATTATTTTGCAACAGGCCGTCTAATTTCTTCAATAAAAATTCCAAAATAAGTAAATGGCAACATTTTACACTTCAGTAACAACACTTCAACAATAACAGAAGATAGAGGTGAAAGATTAACAGAGCATCCGCGCTGAAAGACAAACAGGCAGACTTAAGAGCAAGACTGTAATAGCAAACGCGATCTGACAGTGAAGTCATCTGGGCTGACGGCAGAGGAGGATCAACACAGGTCTACAAGAGATTATGTTTTAAGTTTGTGTTCTTTTAAATCAGTTGTTCAGTTCCAATATCAGGCAATTGAAAATGCTTAAACACCATTGTTAAATGCTATACAAACACTATTAAGATCAGGCAGAATTTGGTTTTATAAGTGTGCTAGTTGACATGTCCTGCTTGTCGGACAATAAAAATATATCGTCCACGCAGCGTTGTGCAATGTTTTTATCGTTAACCTGAGTATTTCATTCATTCCTTAAAACCTTGAAATTTTTTTCTGCTGAGAAATGTGAGTATCGGCAGCTCTCTGGAACCTTTTGTATGTTTGGAAATGCCTGTCTGTGTATATTTACATTTTCTTTGTGATTTAGAGCAAACAGACCACAAAGGGTGAAAAGGGCCTTCTGGGAATTCTTGCATTAATAAATGGCATTTGACTTGATCAACACAAATTTACGAAAACAGTTCAGTGGAATTATTAGTCTGCTCAAATTTATCATCAAATAATAAACGATTAAACTAAACCAAGCCAATTACAACAAGCATAATATTCCAGCCATCTGCTGAGTTAAAACACCAAAAACAAACTCTGGTTCTGATTCTCTTGACCGTCTGTGGAATTTCTATAATTCTAATAGACTCAGGCCCACTTCATCCTGCAATCACATGACAGCGGGTGCCCTCATGCTGAAAATACACAGAGGCATTCTTAGACTGAGCAGCATCAGCCACACACACTTCCCTCTCCAATAAAATCTAAATCACGTGACACTCCCACTTACAAAGAAGCCTTGCACATGCAAATGTGTTTTATTACTGCTCCTTTTACACGAGAGCACTTTGTCTTTAGCCCAAACAACTATAAAATACAATTAAAAAAGGCTTTCATCATGCACACCCATCCTTTCATACTCCGCCACTGCCAAATGAGGAACTATAATAGGAGTATTGACCAATGTTCAACAGGGAGTGGTGAATGTGATGCGTCTAGTGTGGTCAGCGCCGGTATTCCCCTCACCTTCCTTTTAATGTCAGTAAACTGGGAGAACATGAGTGACCAGTAGAAGGACAGTTCTGTCACATAGTAGTGATAAAGCCCCGATGTCAGGACCTAAGGAGAAAGAAACCAAACAGGTTTGGTAAGTCGTTTGATAACGTTTTAAAAAAAGTAGAACCAAATCCATAGCAAGTCAACACAGTGTCACAATTTAGTTGAGCAACAGACATGAGAAGTGATTTCTGGCGAACTGTTATGCGCCTAAAAATTTAGTTTTAGTCAAGACAGTCACTCAAAAATAAGGCTGCACAATTTGACCAAATCAGAACCACGGTTATTTGAAACACTCAAGTCGGCTTCTATGTCCCGATGGTTGGTTTAGGTTTTAATTTGGTTAATCGCCCACCCCTACTCAAAAATACATAAACTTACTGTATTTTACATATGAACACTACACAACTGCACAACATCCATCCATCTTCTACCGCTTATCCGGGTCATGGGGGCATCAATCCAGGCAGAATAGCCCAGACTTCCACCCAGTTCACATAGCATCATGATCTCTCCTGTAGGTGGTGAGCCCACTGTAGGGTGGACTCACGTACCTCCTTTGGGTACACTGGGTCCCTGATGTAACATTTTTCATGCAGATCCACTGGACCGCTCCTAGTCTGGCCCTTCACCCAGGACCACGTTGTCTTGGAGACTACCAGGGGCAAGTTGCCCCCGACAACATAGCTCCTGGGATCATTTGGGCACTCAAACCCCTCCACCATGATAAGGTGGCGATCCATGGAGGGGACAACTATACAACAACACACTGTACTTCGTTTAAAATTATATAAAACTGGAAAATGTTTGTTTTTATTAATTAAAATTTATACAAGAAAATACTAACATAGATATTTATATACTATGATGTCACAATACTCCTGCACAGTGACATTTACGAAAATGGCATTGATGTGTCATCCATTCACATTGCACATGTATAATGGACAGCTGTGTTATTGCTATTTTTGAACATTTTAATATTTAGTTTTTTACCCATTTTGTTAACGTCATTTGCCATAAAAAGAAAAGCACTATCAAAACATGATTAATTCATGTAACAGACAGCATTATTACTACTACACACATATATTTGTTATGATAATGAATTCTTTTGATCACACCAGTTAGTTGACTGATTTATAACTCACCCAGCACCTACCTTCAATGCTCTGACAACCAGAGATAGCACAGTATATGGCATATGATAAAGTATGATAAAGCGCTATATAAACCTGATGCATTATTATTATTATTATCATTATTATATGACAAATAGCTACTAACATGTTGTCATACAGCTCAACCCTAATGGCACTGAATGAATGGAAGTCTGTTCCACTTTCCTTCAGGTTGCAGACATATCTATGTTTGTTTTGTTTATTACCATCCACTCTATTGGCCCTACTACGACAATCTGAAGCACAAATTGCAGGGCTGTATGTGAACGTTTTTGCTCATACCACTGGTGCTACTGAGGTTCACAGTCACGTAGCACAAGACAAAAATTTGTAGCACGATAAAAACACCTGTTACTTCTCTAAAAATGACTGCAAGTAGTGCAGTTGAATTATGAATTAGTTTTATTATTACAGTATTTCTTTTTATGATAAAACAACTTGTCAAGATCTAGAAATTATTTCAAATTTACATACATTTCCACATGAGTCAACAATCTTAATCAATCCTAACACCTGAACAGAATCACCACACCATACAAACTAACGGGCCAGTTTTGGCCTGCAGACTGTGTGTTTGACACCCCTGGACTAGACCATAAAAATAGCCTAAGTATTTAGGGTTTACTTAACCTCAGAAGAAGCTTCATTTGTTCTTCACAGATATAAACCTAATCAAAGTAAGGTCACTTTTTTCTCTGTCATAAGAAGATTCACAATGCAACTGTGTGCAGCTGAGAGCGGCAGTCCGAGTCTGCTGCCGGCTGCCTGTCTTTGTGATCGTTGCTGCATGGACCTTCCTTTTTCTCCCTCGCACTCCAACTCTAGAGACTGGCTGCAAAATGAATCCGTTGTTAATGGAGTTGGGGCTCCGCCGTGAGCGCAGTATCAGAGAAGCTGTGAATGGTCTCCACTGCCAGTTCACCTCACATTAACTTATCCTCTGCTCCTCTATTTTTCTGTGACAGCCCCCTCTGAAATAAAACATATCCCAATTTGTGTGGCGCTAAATGCAACACGCACACAAAAAAAATGAAGCCTGTGCACACAAACACACAGTGCAGTGCCAATGTGAAAAAAAAAAAAAATGTCGGTACATTTTGCAGTCCTCTCTGTTGTAACCAACGACAAAGAGCAGCAACCACTGAACTACATAGATCAGTGCATTCCACCATTGATCTGCGCGGAGTTTGACACGAGGCGACAAAATTAAAAGACCTGTAAAAATACTGATGACTCTCAGTAGCGGCCAGAATCACCAGCTTCTGTGCTGACCGGCACATTCGTGTGATATCAGCGACGTGAGGACATGAAACGTCATATCTCAGAGAAATGCGCTGTTATCTGCGGGAGATGAGACCTGCTTTAAATCTGAATAGGCTGTGGAGGGTTGTTGATGTGTGAATTTATGCTAATGGCCTCACGACTGCCTGTTATCACACCGGTGCTACTTCAGTTCATTCCTCGCAGAGACCAGTTTTCATGTCACACTGTACAGCCCTGAATTGGTAACTACTGCCAGTAGATTTGATCATTTCTGGCAGCACATTACCCATTTTCACACTTTGCGTCCTCATCATGCAAACAATAAACTGACTCTGCTTGCACATTGTGATCAAATTGTGTCTTTTAAAAGGGATGTGACTGGGCACAAACATCAGAATGCTGCTTATTTATGGAAGCTTACACTTACACTGTTCTTACACTGCACTTGTAACTAACAAAGACCACGTCTAAAGTCAGTGGTGCATTATCAATCGCTATTTAAGCGGCGTGTTTCACAAACATGCGGATGCCAGAAAAAGGGGACGCACATGCTACTTCAACCCATGTCTCCTTCACCTCGAAAGCCTTAGGTGGAAATGATGTTCTGATGCATTTTCATTTTGCACACGAGCAAGTCTTTTTCCACAGGGCAAAACCGATTTAGCCTCCCGGGTAAACGTGCCATTAGGGGTAAGGCTGTGCGATATGACCAAAATTTCATATCATGATATACAGTAAGTAATCTTGTACAAATTCATCTGCCATTAATGTCATTAAATAAGCTCAGTGGAACAGTGGTTAGCACTGTGGCAGCACGGCAAGAAGGTCACGGGATCGATCCCACCCCGACCATCGGTGACCCTTCTTTGTGGAGTGTGCATGTTCTCCCGGTGTCCACGTGGGTTTACCCCGGGTACTCCGGTTTACCTCCCACAGGCCAAAGACATGCAGGTTAGGTTAACTGGAGACGAAAGTGGCTCTAGGTGTGAATGTGTGTGTGAACGGTGAAGGGATTGGCACTGCACCATGGCGGCCTCATCCAGGTGGATGCCCTTGAATTTCCCTCTGGGATTAATAAAGTACGCAAAATATTCTAATACAAAAACAAAAAAATATTTTATGTACCCTCTTCCCCCCCCCTCTTAATTTGGCAGTTTTGTTATAAAATATTTTTTTATTGTGCATCTGAGATTACTTCAATTTTATTCATTCACTTGATTAATAAAAAAATGATTAAAAATCAAGTTACATTAAGAACCAGTTTGTCCCTTCGACACGTTTTAATTCATTACCTCTGCCAAGGAGGTAATGTGATCGGAGTGGTTTGTCTGTTTGTTTGTTAGCACAAATACGCAAAAACTACTGTATGGATTTTGATGAAATTTTCACCAGAGGTAGCCCTTGGGACAAGAATGAACCCATTAAATTTTGGAGGTGATCCATGAGGGACGGAAGGAGCCTTGGTGGAGGTATGTGCTCTCTCAGTGCTTTTCTAGCTTATTATTCATTTAGTGTGTTTGTGGCTGCTGTTACACACTTCTTCAGCTTTGGTAATATTTTTTCAGACATTAAGAAACTCTGCAGTAATTTAAACCAGAGAAACAATGGTCCGATACACTGTTTCCTATTAGCGACACAAGGAAAAGAAAAAAAGCTGCATGTTTATTAGACATGTTCTCTCTGTTGTGTTTTCTGTTCATTTCAGTTTCTGTTAAAATGCAAAAACAGTAACTAGCAAATTCATCAAAAAAAAATGTACACCAGGATTTCATCCCATGGTCCATCCATCCATCCATCTTCTACCGCTTTTCCGGAGGTCCGGGTCGCGGAGGCAGCAGTTCAAGCAGAGAAGCCCAGACTTCCCTCTCCCCAGCCACCTGCTCCAGCTCTTCAGAGGGGATACCAAGGCGTTCCCAGACTAGCTGGGAGACATAGTCTCTCCACCGAGTCCTGGGTCTGCCCCGGGGTCTCCTCCCAGTGGGACGTGCCTGAAACACCTCAAGTGGGAGGCGTCCAGGAGGCATCCTAATCAGATGCCCATACCACCTCAACTGACTCCTTTCAATGTGGAGGAGCAGCGGTTCTACTCTGAGCCTCTCCCGAATGACTGAGCTCCTCACCCTATCTCTGAGGGTGAGTCCAGCAATCCTACGGAGAAAGCTCATTTCAGCCGCTTGTATCCGCGATCTCGTTCTTTCGGTCATTACCCAAAGCTCGTGACCATAGGTGAGAGTAGGAACGTAGATTGACTGGTAAATCGACAGCTTTGCCTTAGAACTAAGCTCCCTCTTCACCACAACAGACCGGTACAACGTCCGCATCACTGCAGATGCTGCTCCAATCCGTCTGTCGACCTCTCGCTCCATTTTCCCCTCACTCGTGAACAAGACCCCAAGATACTTAAACTCCTCCACTTGGGGCAGGAGCCTGTCCCCAACCCGGAGAGGACAATCCACCTTTTTCCGGCTGAGGACCATGGACTCGGACTTGGAGGTGCTGATTCTCATCCCAGCCGCTTCACACTCAGCGGCAAACCGTCCCAGCAAGAGCTGTAGGTCATTGCTGGATGAAGCCAACAGGACAACATCATCTGCAAACAACAGAGATGAGATCCTGTGGTCACCAAGCATGACGCCCTCCATTCCCTGGCTGCGCCTAGAAATCCTGTCCATAAAAATTATGAACAGGACCGGTGACAAAGGGCAGCCCTGGCGGAGTCCAACTCTCACTGGGAATGACTCCGACCGAGTGTTGGCAATGCGAACTAAACTCTCACAACGGTCGTACAGAGACCGAATAGCTCGTAACAACAAGCCCGATACCCCATACTCCCGAAGCACCCCCCACAAAAATCCACGAGGGACGCGGTCAAATGCCTTCTCCAAGTCCACAAAACACATGTAAACTGGTTGGGCAAACTCCCACGAACCCTCAAGAATTCTCGAGAGGGTAAAGAGCTGGTCCGATGTGCCACGGCCAGGACGAAAACCACATTGCTCCTCCTGAATCCGAGGTTCGACCAACGGCCGGACTCTCCTCTCCAGTACCTTGGCATAGACCTTCCCAGGGAGGCTGAGGAGTGTGATCCCTCTAAAGTTGGAGCACACCCTCCGGTCCCCTTTTTTGAAGAGAGGAACCACCACCCCGGTTTGCCATGCCAAAGGCACTGCCCCCGACCTCCACGCAATGTTGCAGAGGCGTGTCAACCATGACAACCCAACAACATCCAGGGCCTTGAGGTACTCGGGGCGAATCTCGTCCACCCCCGGGGCCCGGCCACCAAGGAGATTTTTAACCACCTTGGCGACCTCAGCCCCTGTGATAGGCGAGTCATCCCCCTCGTCCCCAAACCCTGCTTCCTCTGTGGAAGGCGTATCAGTGGGATTGAGGAGATCCTCGAAGTATTCCTTCCACCGCCCGACGATATCCCCAGTTGAAGTCAACAGTGTCCCATCCGCACCATACACAGTGTGGACGGGGAGCTGCTTTCCCCTCCTGAGCCGCCGAACAGTTTGCCAGAATCTCTTTGAAGCCGACCGAAAGTCTTGTTCCATGGCCTCACCGAACTCCTCCCATACCCGGGTTTTTGCTTCAGCAACCACCCGAGCTGCACTCCGCTTGGCCTGCCGGTACACCTCAGCTGCTTCGGGAGTCCCACAAGCCAACCAAGCTTGATAGGACTCCTTCTTCAGCTTAATGGCCCCCCTCACCACTGGTGTCCACCACTTGGTTCGGGGGTTGCCACCACGAGATGCACCGACCACCTTGCGGCCGCAGCTCTGGGCTGCCGCTTCAACAACAGAGGTGGAGAACATGGCCCATTCAGACTCCATGTCTCCAGACTCCCTCGGAATGTGGTTGAAGTTCTTCCGGAGGTGGGAGTTGAAGACCTCCCGGACAGGGGCCTCAGCCAGACGCTCCCAGCACACCCTCACTATACGTTTGGGTCTACCAGGTCTGAATGGCTTCCTCCCCTGCCATCGGATCCAACTCACCACCAGGTGGTGATCAGTTGACAGCTCTGCACCTCTCTTTACTCGGGTGTCCAAGACATACGGTCGCAGGTCTGATGATACGATAACAAAATCGATCATCGACCTGCGGCCTAGGGTGTCCTGGTGCCAGGTGCACATATGGACACCCTTATGCTTGAACATGGTGTTCGTTATAGACAGACTGTGGTTAGCACAGAAGTCCAATAACTGAACACCACTCGGGTTCAGATCGGGCAGGCCGTTCCTCCCAATCACCCCCCTCCAGGTTTCACTGTCGTTGCCCACGTGCGCATTGAAGTCCCCCAGTAGGACAATGGAGTCTCCAGGAGGAGCACCCTCCAGCACCCCAGTCACAGACTCCAAAAAGGGTGGGTACTCTGAAACATCATTTGGTGCATAGGCACAAATGATGGTCAGGACCCGTTTCCCAACCCGAAGGCGCAGGGAAGCAACCCTTTCGTCCACCGGGGAAAACTCCAATATAGAGGCAGCAAGGTGGGGCGATACAAGAATACCTACCCCTGCTCGTCGCCTCTCGCCCGGGGCAACTCCAGAAAAGGCCAAGCTCCAGCCCCTCTCCAGGAGACTGGTTCCGGAACCGGAGCTGTGTGTTGAGGTGAGGCCGACTATATCTAGCCGGTATCGCTCAATCTCGTACACCAGCTCAGGCTCCTTCCCCACCAGAGAGGTGACATTCCACGTACCAAAAGCCAGTTTAGAAAGCTTGGGATCAGTCCGCCAAGGTCTCCGCCTTTGACTGCCACCTAATCCACATAGCACCGGACTTCCATGATCCCTCCTGCAGGTGGTGAACCTACTGGAGGGCGGACCCATGTAACTCCTTCGGGCTGAGCCCGGCCGGGTCCCATGGGTGGAAACCCGGCCACCAGACGCTAGCCTTCGAGCCCCTCCCCCAGGCCTGGCTCCAGGGTGGGGCCCCGGTAACCCCATACCGGGCGGGGTACACTGAATCCTTGATATACAATTTATCATGAGAGTCTGTTGGATCGTTCTTCGTCTGGCCCTTCACCCAGGACCAGTTTGTCTTGGGAGACCCTATCAGAGGCAAATTGCCCCGGACAACATAGCTCCTGGGATCACTGGGGCACGCAAACCCCCCCACCACGATAAGGTGACGATCCATGAGGGGGGTCATCCCATGGTAGTTGTCTTTTTTTTTTTTTTTTTTACTATACTTAAAAAAGACAACTACTATCATCCCATGGTAGTTGTCTTTTTTAAGTATAGTTAAGGCCATGATTTTGGATAAACAAATTTAAGGCTTTTCAAGGCTCTATGGACACCCAGCACACAGGTAGCAGCAGCTGATCACTTTTAAATATTTAAATGCTTTTTTGTTATAAAACAAAAATCAGACTTATTCAGATTTATTAACAAAGACACTGAATCCTAGTGGTTTCAATTTTAATATAATGCAGAGCAGTCAACTGGAATATCACCCCTGTATGCTACTTATACTGCACAGATGCTTTTTATGACATTTTATTATTCACTGAAGAACATATAGCAAAGTAAAAGCAAACAGATTTTGGTAATGTTTCTGGTGCTCACGCTGTGTGTTTATTTGAGCATATGGTTTCAGAAGGGGGAAAAAAGACAACATTAGGCACTTTTCATCACATGGTTAACTATGTACAAATTCATTTAGTGCACCTGTAAAGCGATAATGCAACCTAGTATAATGACCAGGCAATAAATTCTAGTTTTTGACATTGTTGTTTCAGCTTGGAAATTACTTTCTGTTGACATAAACTTGTCATTATTGTATTTAGGTGCACCAGACACGAATTGGACTAGTTTCATACCTGATAAGGGTAACCGTACCAGCACTGCCGTGTATCCCACAACCAAGGAGACTATAAGAAAAAAAAAAGCATAACGAAGCAAAAAAGTGCTAAAAATATATATCTAACAAGAAAGCTCAATAATTAATACAAACAGCCCACTTATTACTGTTTTAGGTAAATTTGTGGGTATGCTCACCTGCCACAGAAACTGGAAACCATACGAAAATATACTCAAGTAAAATGTAAATCTCCACCTAGAAGAAGACAAGAAATAATGGATTACTTCATTGAAATTAAACATGAATCTATTCAACCTCCAAAACAATACACTGACCAGACTGGCTACAGCATGACCTGATTCTGAATTTGTAAATGTAAATAAAAGTTATGAAAAAGAACATGTCCTAAAGAACTGGGCGGAAAAAAAAAAGATAAGATTCTCTATCCTGAAAAAAACTTAACTACTCAACATATAAAATGCCATAGTACCACTCCTGCACAAAAAGCAAATAAAACCACTGTGTGCTCAAGTCTGCAGATGGGTTAGAGGTGAAAACAATATTTGTTGACCTACATGCTCTCGCAGAATTTAGTGTGTATGCTGGGTTTATCTTGGTTCCTGCGGTGTCTGAACCAACGCTGGACCTTCCGCGCATCCCAGTCCAGCTGCTTGGACAGGCCATCAAGATGGCGAGAGTCCGGGTTCTGTCATCAGAGGGGAGAACCACCAAACAGTTTAAAACAAAGAGCTTCAACGGGACGGAAAATGGTCAGTTACATTCCAGTGTTTCCCCTAGGTTTACAGACTTTGGGGATGGGGGGGCGGGGGATGCAGCGTGAAGGTCGACAATGACAAACTCTTAAAGGAATCATGATGTTCTGGTGCTATACAGAAAATAATACAGAAAAATTACAAAATATCTAATTATTGAAAATGAATGAGACATCCAATATTAGCAACTGTTTCGGAACCCTTGTTTATTTGTTTGTCACATCACTTACTTGTGTGACCTTTTATGACTTATATCCGTAATAGTGTATCTTGCACTTTGGGGAATGGATCCTAGCATTTTATGAGGACCAGGCCAAATGTCCTCACAAGGAAAAATGTCCTCACAAAAAAGGTGGTTTGTCAAGGGGTGGTCCACACAAGAATACAGACAGGTGAGCGTATGCGCGCACACACACACACACACACACACACACACGCATACTGGTTTTCAAGTTTGATGGGGACCAATTTTCTGATCATCATTTGTGGGGACTACCCTTTCTACACAGAGATTCCTTGCATTTAGATAGAAGATTAACTTGACACTTTTGGAGGGCGGAGGGGTCTGGTGGTGGGGGGGGGCGCACCCCCAATATAATGGTAGGGGAAGCACTGTATTCATTATATGGGATTCAATCTGTGTCACTCAAATTATCAATAAATACATTAAACAAACTACAAACGGCTACAAAAATTTTATGTCAACATCACAAATGGGTGAAAATATGCAGTTTGTTGGTCCTCTAAAGTAGTTCCCCACTTAATAGAATACATAAAATTGCAACTAATCTTTGCAAAGGCATTATATGCATACATGGTCAGAGTGGGGGAAATGACCATTTTTTAGATGCATCCCATCACCATATCTGGAAGAATCTCAATTGATGCACAAACGACAAAGAATTGATTTTTCATGTCCAGAATCTAACAGCAACCCATGTCTGGTGTTGGGACTTTCTGTCGCTTTTTGATGTTATCTTTTATTCAGCTAGTGTTACTTACAGGGAGATTAACATTCTTGTTGCTATTTTGTGTGTTTTTTTCTTCATTTGTTTTTCTTTCTTTCTCTTCCCCCCACCTCTTCTGACCACTTCGTATCCCTTCAATTCCCTCCCCCATTCCTCCCTGTCAGGTCCAGCAAAAGTAAGACAATATAACTAAAGTGTTAAAGTTTTATAAAGCAAGAGAAGTCTGTAAATACTACTTATACACAGCATATATTAAATATGAGCAAAGCTCCTTTTGACAAAGCAAATCTGTTTGGCACAGTAAAGCACGCAGATATCTCTTCTGCTTACCAAGCTGCTAGATGGGGCAGGTAAAACAAACAAACAAAAAACATTCTTGTTGCTGACGGTTACAAACAAATGGAAAGTTACCAGTATGCTGCTAATATCAACTCTTCATGCAATAAGGTCAACACAACATATTTAGAGGCACACATTCAGCACAACCCTCATCCCTTGATGAGGGTTGTCTGTGTCATACTGCTGTTACGCTGTAATTTCCCAGTTTGGGATCAATAAAGTACATCTATCCATCTATACCACTTTTTCAAGTCTGATACTGTGACGTTGAGTATTGATCGATACCGATCCAAACCCGATACCGTCTCTCTTATTTAAAACAACAGAAGTACAGGACATACTTTGGTAATGACTGGTTGCATTTTGCACACATATAAATCCACAAATCTAAAAGTCAAAGAATATATTACAAATTTGACTCAGTTCAGCAACTCTGCTGCTTTTTCTTACTTTAAACTTTGCAACATTGGCAGCATTTCACTGGTCAGCACTATGTAAACATGCATTTTAAGTGCAAGTTTATGCAAAAGTTTGAAGCTGAGTATTTAAGTAAACATCCAGATGAAATTCCAAGTGCCACTTTATGCATGAGGTAAAAAATACCGTAGATCTGAAAATAAAGGAACTAACCCTTTAAGTTGTATTTTTGACATTTATTATTATTATCATAAGCATTCTCTTGGTCCTCGGTTTATTTAGTAGTGTTTCTGATATTATTCTCTGTCCATTCTTAAGATTTTAGGTTTGCTCTTATTTTGAAGTAATTTCTGTTCCATTTCATGTAGCCCTGTTGTTCTAGTCCTGTATCCAGTTCACTGTTATAATTTGCTATTTGTGTTTCTGTCACCTACCTCTCATCAACTGTAACTCTCTGTCAAACGATAAGTCCACGTTAAATCTTTGTTTCCATGCGCCAGTCTGGTTTGTACTTTCAGTTTCGTTCTTTTGCTTAGGTTTCACTTTTAGCGTCCAGCCTCCAAGCTGGAAAAGCACTTCCTTCTGCTTGGTTCTTGACAGAATTCAGCATACTCCTTTAAGCTGGATTCATGCTGCACCTCTGCTGTCAGCACATGTAACCGGAAACCTCGTGTGATGGAATTTAGGTCATCGTCTTCACTCCGCTAGTATCTGCAGTGCTTGACCGTGGACGACCGCGTGCAGCCCAAATTTTGTGACCGCACCGCCTGTCCACGACCTGAACGCATTGACAGCGCATGCGCAAGACTGAACATCCCATTCACGAGGTGACAATATCGACACAGCATACAAAGAAAGTAGACAAAGAAGACAACGAGGAAGCGGAAGATGAGAATAAAAACATAACATGAATCATACATACACATACTTTCTTACAGTGGCAGCAACAGCATCTTCGTGGAAAAGGAGTGAAAACCGAGAAGTCAAGCAGCAGAAAGCAAACAGCGTTTGTTTTGTTGGTGAAAATCCTCGCGCGTCAACGTCTTGGCACTACCTATAGAGTGGGAGTGAAACTACAAATGATGGTTGTGCGCATGTGTCAACCGTTTGGCCTGGGTAGATGAAAAAAGTAAGCATGTACAGTGCCGCATGCGTGCCAGACTCGTCCAAAGCGCACGCAGACCAAAGCGGACTAGAGGGGAAATGCAGCATGAATAAGGCTTTACAGAGATACTTTTGCAAGTGTTTTATCAAGTTGCTGGTGTTGACGTTTCGATGAAGAAAGAAAGAAGAAAATTGTAAACACTAGTACCACACAGCAACATACCGAGGCGAGTCCCACAGACAGGCTCTAGTGAGGTGACACTTGTTGGTGTAGAGAACAGAAGTCATGCACAGCACGGCCGAGTGAGAGCATGACCACGCCTTCATTTTATTTTAATACTATTAATGTATTGGATCGGTAAATCACTTTTATTCCTTACCAATACAGATCCAGCTATTTTGCCTGGATCGAATCCAATATGGCAGCTCGGATCATCCCTAGTAATTTCCGGTAACAAAAAGGTAATCTAACACTTTGTTTTGTAGTTGATAATATACAATGCCTTACAACAGTAAGGCATTACTTTTCTGTGCCAGTAATCCAGTAAAACAACGGATTACTTTTAAAAGTAATATTCTTCAACAGTGGTTAGCAGGCGGGGTAAAAACAACACCAGCTAAAGGCAGGCTACAGAAAATCAAGCAGTGAAGAAGGTGTTGAGTTGCTTTCTCTAGCCACCTCATGATTTGATTACGATTCAGAGGACTGTGATGTGATTATATAACAATCCGTGATGCATCTTTTTTTCTCCCCATTTCTGTTTTTCTCACTGTGTGACCATTTGGTACTTTCAAAGCAAAGCATGTGTAATGACCCATAATAAATTTACTTCCAATATTTTTTTGTTAAAACAAATGGAAGCGAGATATGACAAGTCAACTGGAATGTTACATTTACTCTGTGTATTGCCCACTACAGATACTACTGTACCCGGTTACTTCCTTTTCAGTTCTGGGTGAACTCTGGACATTTAAAAATTGATTCTTTGACATTTGTGCATCAATTCAGACTCTTCCACATATGGCAATTTGATGCTTCTAAAAAAGGATTATTTCACCCACCCCTAGTTGGCAATAGTGCTATGCGAGCATGTAGAATGACAAAACTGAATTGCTTGCCTTACTCAGTCACAACTTCATTTAGCTAGTTAGTTACAACTCAACTTTAAAAAAAATACAGCTGGAAAGACAATTGTCAAGTAACACTGTTATTCCCTCTACTGGATAAAAAGAATTAAATCACACAATACAGCAATATGTTACTATACTTAGGTGGCCCATCAAAGCATCACCCAACTGTGGGAAATACTGTACTGTTACAGAGAAAAAAACCAAAAGAAGTTGTGCAAACCTTAGTGATTGAAGTAAAAACTTTCTCCAGGACTGCATTGGGCTGAGCTCTTCTTCCGACACCTTGCTGAATGTGAAGCCTTCGGGCACAGGCGTTGGCAATAAATCTGTGACAGAAGTGACAGATGGAGGGTTACCCACTGTTGTAAGGCAAACACACATGGCTAGTTTGGATGGTAATTTCAATCTCATCCAATCAGTGATCAGACAACATGTCTATTACAACATTATAGTGGGACGGCAGTGGCTCAGGAGATAGAGCAGGTCATCCAATAACCGGGGGATTGGAGGTTCGAATCCCACTCTCCCCAGATATCCTGCCATTGTGTCCCTGGGCAAGACACTTTACCCACCTTGCCTCCAATGTCCATGACCCTGGGTATGAATGTGTATAAATGTTCAGTAGTGGTTGGAGAAGCCGTTGGTGCAGATTGGCAGCCACGTTTCCGTCAGTCTGCCTCAGGGCAGCTGTGGCTACAGTAGTAGCCTACCACTACCATTGTCTGGAGTGAATGAATAATGTATTCATTGTAAAGCGTCTGAGTGTCCATGAGAAGCGCTATATAAATCTGATGCATTATTATTATTATTACACCAGTAGTTACTACAGGTGGCACCATCTGGAGGAAAAAAAAAACAAACAAAAAAAAAACACCACCATCTTTGAATTTTGTGGAAAAACACAATCTTAATGCAATATAACCCCACAAAATATTATTAATTAAATACTAATTTTACTGTATCAATACTGTGAGTCACATATCTTCTACAAAAGGAAATTCCAAGCCCTAACAAAAACCATTTTATACAAAATATATATCAAAGAGTATCCCAGACTATCAGCTAGCTTCCATTTGCTGGGCGGTGCTTAGCTGATGCCAACATTGTGCAAAACGCCATTTGTGAAATAAACCTGGGCTACATCAAAAGCATGCTGGAGCTCAAGCAGATCAATAAAGCAAACTCAATAAAAGCTGAAAGTGGCTTCCTTGTATGAAAAGTGAAACCAATGTGCAAGTATGTTAAACACACATTAAATCTAGTGATCAGCAGTTTTTTGCAGATCTGAAGGAGTTTGTCCAATGTACTGACAAATCTGGCTCTGTTCTGCAGCTTCTTTGAGTTCCATATAGCAACATATGAACCGCATGTTTTCAAGCATCACATATAGCTGAATCAATATGATCGGTTAGCTTCAGGACAAGAAGCTGAAGAGGAAGCCGAACAACCTCAACTATCATTAAAGTGACCAGACCACCCAGACTGCAGAGAAATAAGAATCATTAAAACTAGCATCAACTGTTACTATAAGTACTAATGTATCTATTAAAAAATGGCTCATTATTTCACAATGTGAGTCATAATCATCAAAATTTAAACCAAAAAGGCTTGAAATAACTCCCTTTAATGAATGAATATTTATTTCGGATAGATTAAAAGTAAAGATTAAAAGAAAGGAACAGAATAATACAACAAAGGGGGGAAAAAAAACATCTTACAAGGTCAAATTAAACAATAACTCCTCTGATCATACAGTTCAACATAAGTTATCAGAAATGGGTGATGGCTGAAGCCGCAGCTTATATTGCCCACCCATATTCCATCCAAGAATTCAAAAGAAAAACAAAACAAGAGCGATTACAATTCAGAACAAAGCTAAGACAAAACGTGACAAAAAACTAAGCAACACAACACAGACTGGATATGACAATCCTTATGTGATTTTACGTCATCTTGTACTGAGACACAGTGTTGCTTGTGGTAGTTCTCACTGAAGGTTTTTGAAATATACATGTTCCTCTGAAATGATATTGTTTCTCCCTTATTTGGAACAACTTTTGGATATTTACGGGCAGTGATACAGTAGATTCTTCACTTTAAACATCATTACTGCAGTTTTAAAGTCAACCAGATCTTTCAACTTGAGAGCTTTTAATTTAAGAAAAAGTGGGTTTGTTGGTTCCCTGTAAGCAGCTTTGTTTATTATTCTAATAGCTCTCTTCTGGAGCATAAAGAGTGGATATATGTTTGTTTTATATGTATTTCCCCATACTTCAGTACAATATGTCATGTATGGGAGTATTAATGAATGATACAAAGTATATAATGTGGGTTGATTCAGCAAATATTTCACTCTGTGTAGTATTGCAATTGATTTAGATATTTTACCTTTAATATAATTAATATGTGACTTCCAACACAATTTATTATCAATTATTACTCCAAGAAATTTAGTTTTGGATACCCTTTCAATCTCTACACCATTTCCACTGAGTTTAGATACTAAGTTGTGATGATTGTTAAAAACTATAAATTTTGTCTTACTTAAATTTAGCGTTAATTTGTTTGAATTAAACCACAGTTTAAGCTTTCCTAATTCCTTTCCGAGTGTATCCAAAAGTTGTTCCAAATTGCTTCCACTGCATAATAAATTAGTGTCATTGGCAAACAATATTAAATCCATTCTTTCCAAAACTTTACATATATTATTTATATACATATTGAATAACAGTGGCCCCAAAACTGAACCCTGTGGGACTCCACAAGTAACCTTCAGTAACTGAGTTTTTGTTACCAACACATACATACTGATATCTATTCTTTAAGTAACTACATAACCAAGACAGTGCTACCCCCCAATACCACAATTTTGTAGTTTCTTTAATAATAAATTATGATCCACTGTATCAAATGCTTTTTTAAGATCCAGGAATACCCCAACTGAATACTCTATTTTCAACGGCAGTTGATATTTTTTCTATAAATTCCATTAGAGCAAATGCAGTTGTCCTCTTGTGTCTGAACCCATATTGCTGGTCACACAATAAATTATTATTCATTATGAAGTTGTCAATTCTCACACAGAATATTTGTTCAAGTATCTTGGAAAATTGCGGCAATAGTGAAATTGGTCTACAGTTTGAAAGTTCCCCTCTGTCACCCGTCTTGTATATCGGAATTACTTTAGCTATTTTCATTGCATTGGGAAATATACCTGTTTGGAGAGACAGGTTACAAATATATGTCAGTGACTTCACTAAACATTCAATGATAGTTTTGACTAAGAGCACGACAATACCATCACAATCCGTAGATGTTTTACTTTTAAACGATTTAACAATTTCAATGACCTCTCTCTCGTCTGTGTTCTTTATGAAAATGGAGTCTTTTATAGCAATGTTTTTGCTTATTGTATCACCTGTAGGTGCCATAATGGGCATTTTTCGAGCCAAATTAGGACCAATGTTAACAAAAAAGTTATCAAATTCATCTGCAGGTGAGACTGCATTCACACTCTGGGCCTTTTTTTTTTTTTTTTGAAAGATTGGTTGGGTAGCTTGTATTTCTGTTTTTATTTCCAAGAATACTGTTAAGTACTGTCCATGTATTTTTAATATTGTCTCTGTTTTTCTCCAGTTCTTTACTGTAATAGTCTCTTTTACTACATTTCATTATACGTATATGTTAACTTATTTTTGTATGTTTTATACTGCTGCTCTGCTTCTTTTATCCTTTTCTTTAGAAAAGCTTTATATAATGATTTTTTCTTTTTACATGCCTTTTGTAATCCTTTGGTTAACCATGGCTTGTCGACAAATTTCTGTTTAAGCTTTTTCTTTACTAATGGACATTTTTTTTTCATAAAGAGTGGTGTGGGACACATATGTGAGTTGCATAGGCTGCATATGTATATTACTCTTGCTTCACGTCTCAGAATGAACAATAGGTCTGGGTCTCCTGGGGATAACAGGAGCATGCGAAATGTGATCTTTAGAGATGGCCTTGAGGGATTTCCTGACCACCAGTGGTTTTAGGTGGAGGGGAGAAGACCTGGGGGATGATGTATTGTGTCTTGGGATTTAAAGACAATGTGACTCTGTACTTTGATGTCCTGGGTATAAAAAGGACAGATGTGGGAGGATGTGTCTCTTTTTCTGTTTGGAGAATGTTGGAGACAAGTGAATAAACCTGATTTGAGAAATAAACTCAGCCTCATCTTTTCACGCTCTCCACAGTGGTTACAATGTTCATGAATGTGTCATTTGCCTGATAAATATAGAAAATGAGAAAGTAACTTTTTGAATTGAATTATTAAAAAGAAACATTTTCACAACATTCTTGTTTTTGTTTTTAAATGCACTATACTACTAAATTCCAATCACCTCATCAGTCTAACAAGAGTTTAACTAGGAGCTTAACATTTCCCACAACATCCACTACAACAACACTGATGCCTAGACAAATGCTTTCTGTAAAAAACATCTATGTTTGTCCTGTCTATATGACCTATGTAGCCTAAAACTCAGCAATAGCCCACTATTTTGCACATAACAAACCCCTTCAACCAAGACATGTGGTAGTAAAATGTCAATTCTCTTCAGGATGGCAGACTTCTGTGTCGCTTGCTTTAACTTCTCATGAAGGTATACTGGAGGTTGGAGTTCTTTCCAGAGATGAATGGAGTGAATGGGGCTGCAGTTCCATCAGGCAACAAAAAAGTTTCCATTTGTTCTATATAATACATTTAAATGTTAACGCTAAAGTTTAAATGTTAGTGACAGTGCAATACATTTTTATTAACTATAACAGCCCACTAGTATTTATGCTGATGTGCACAACTTCCATAGATTTTATACTGTATATATATAAAGCAAGAAAATGCAAGGTACCTGAAGGAAAAACAAGTTGTACAATGCATGATGCATTCTAGTGCTGTGTGTGAATCATCTCAATTCCCTCAATGCCCCTCACTTTTCCTGGAATTCTGGAATTTCATGTTCTGCAGAAACATGTTGATACAGCTCAACGAGACGGCTACTACCCACCAACGTTAACAGAATTTTCTGAATGAAATAATCAACCAAACACTGGTATGGTTCAAAGATTTTCCTTAACCATGTCAATTCATAATTCTTAAAATTCTTATTATGAACAGAGAATTTGATTGTGATGATGTATTAAAGAGTGCCCGAAATTAAATTTTCAGAGTACTCAAGATTTGCTTGTGGATAAAAGCAAATTTTCAGTGTGCCTGGTTACAAAAATCCCACATAAAAAAAGCAGATCAAATCAACAGACAGCAAAGGTGCAGTTCTACCATTTTCATTAAAATTTATCATTACAAACAGAAAACAACCCAGCCACAGAGGGTGCACAAGCCAGTGTACTCCTAGTCCCGGTCCCAAGCCCAGGTAAAGGGAAAGGGTTATGTCAGGAAGAGCATCCGATCTAAAACCTTTGCCAAATCAAACATGCGGATCATGACGAATGAGACTTTCATACCAAATTGGTCGAGACCCGGGCTAACAACAACCGCCATAGGTGCTGTTAACTGACAGGGTGCCAGTGGAAATTGGGCTACTGTTGGTCGAAGATCAAGGAGGAGGAGAGGGGAAAGGCATGTTAGGAGGGAGAGAGAGAGAAAAGAAAAGGTAGAAGTGTGAAGGTGAGAGTAGGGACTTTGAATGTAGGGACTATGGTAAAGGCAGAGAGTTGGCTGATATGATAGAGAGAAGGAAGGTACATACTGTATACTATGTGTTCAAGAAACCAGATGGAAGGGAAGCAAGGCTAGGAGCATTAAAGGTGGATTTAAACTGTTCTACCATGGTGTAGATAGGAAGAGAAATGGAGTAGGAGTAATCTTGAAGGAACAGTATGTGAAGAATGTTCAGGAGGTAAAGAGGGAGTCAGACAGGATCAAGAGTTTGAAGCTAGAAGTCGAAGGTGTAATGTTGAATGCTGTCAGTGCATATGCCCCATAAGTTGGATGTCACGTAGAAGAGAAAGAGGAATTCTGGAGTATGCTGACAGAATTCAGTTTTTGAAGCTCCTAAAATCAGTGTGTGCATGTGTGGGAGTGAACAGTACCTGAGGATGGCAGAGTTCAGTTGTTGGGGGGGGGGCAGAGTCCGGGAGTTGTGTGTGTGTGGGGGGGGGGCAGAAGGGGGAGAGGGGACAGAGCAGGGAGAGAGTTGAGCTTTCTGACAGCCTGGTGGATGATGTTGTCATTGAGTCTGCTGGTCCTGGCCCGGAGACTCCGCAGTCTCCCTCCTGATGGTAGCAGACTGAAGAAGCTGTGTGATGGGTGGGTGGGATCATATGTAATGCAGAGGGCTTTGCAGGTGAGGGAGGTGCTGTAGATAGCCTCAAGGGAGGGAAGAGAGGCACCGACGAGCTTCTCAGCTGTTCTCACTATGCGCTGGAGGGTCTTGCGGCAGGATGTGGTGCAGGTGCCGTACCACACGGTGATGCAGCTGGTCAGGATGCTCTTGATGGTAACTCTGTAGAAGGTACACATGATGGGGGCCAGGGCTTTGGCTCTTCTCTGTTTGCAGGGGAATTAGAGATGCTACTGAGCTTTCTTGGCCAGTGATACAGTGTTGCTGGTCCAGGAGAGGTCCTTTATAATGTGCACACCCAGGAACTTGGTGCTGCTCACCCTCTCCACAGCAGCACCATTGATGGTCAGGGGAGCATGCTGGTTGTGCGCTCTTCTCAAGTCCACAACAATCTCCTTCGTCTTCTCCACGTTCAGGGAGAGACTGTTGTCTCTGCATCACATGACCAGGCGGTGCACCTTGCTCCTGTAGTTTGTTTCGTCTCCGTTGTTGATGAGACCCACCAGTTGTGTCGTCTGCAAACTTGATGAAAAGGTTGGAGCTGTGTATCGGTGTACAGTCATGGATCAGCTGAGTGAAGAGGAGGGGGCTCGGCACACATTCTTGGAGTGCCTCTGTGTTTAGAATGATGGTGTTGGATGTGTTACTGCCAACCCGTACTGCCTGTGGTCTCCCCGTCAGCAAGTCCAACAGCCAGTTGCACAGTGAAGTGTTGAGCCCCAGCTGGTCCAGTTTGTGGATGAGCTGTTGGGGGATGATTGTGTTGAATGCTGAACTAAAGTCTATGAACAACATTCTGACACAGGAGTCTTTTTTTGTTCAGGTGTGTGAGGGCTGAGTGGAGAGCAATAGAGATGGCCTCATCAGTCGAGTGATTGGACCAGTATGCAAACAGGAATGGGTCCAGGGAGGGGTGCAAGGCAGTGGCAGAGTGTTCCCAGGGGAGAGACAATGGTGATTGTTGTGGACTTTAATGGACATGCAGGTGAAGGGAACAGAAGTGATGAGGAGGTGCTGGGTAGGTAGGGTTTTAAGGAGAGAACTGTGGAAGGACAGATGTCGATGCAATTTTATTGTTGATGCGTCGTTTAACTTTAAAGTTTGTGGACATGTCACTGAAATGTTCAGTTGTAACTACAATGAACCGGAACTGCTGCAGGCAGTAGTGCTTCTGTTGTCCGGCATGCCTGAACAATTTCCAGCATGGAAAGATAAACACGGAGGAGAGGAGCTAAAAAGAACCGAGATCCAAACTTTCTAAAGTATGGGAACATTTTACTGAAAATGAAGAAACAAAACACGTAAAATGCAGATTCTGCAAAGGAAACTTATGTCAGCACTACAGTGATGCATCAGCATCTGAACCAGAGACACCGCGGAGCTGTGACGTTTACTGCTGCTTCTGCTTGGTAAGTTTTAGCGAGTAAAGAAAGTTAGTGCTGCTTATTTTTAATGGCCAACTGTTTCAAACTTTAGAAAAATGGCTATACTGTTAGTATGTGCTGTTTATGTTAGCTTACCTGTTTGACAATAAGCTCTCTTGGAGGATGGTTGCTGAGGGCTAGGCTGTTTAAGTCATGGCTAACGTGTTGAATGCAGTAAATGACTGAATTACAGGAGTAGCTATCTCTTTTTCATCTTTGTTAGTATTAGCCCTCACTCTGAATATTAGTGTATCTCACTTTTTTGTGTTATGTTAAACAGAGACTGTGTGTGCAGACTTAAGCAGAGGCTGCTATTTTTTACTTTTGCACTTTGCCTTTTTTTGTCCAAGACTGTTCTTTTAATTTGTATCAGTTGTTTGGCTAAAAATACATTTCAGTAATCTGTTGAGCTTCAGTTTCAAATTTGTGTTTCATGGGTCAGTTAGCTCTGGAAACCATTTTATAAAATGTTATATTAAAGCAGGAACTGACGAAAAGGTGATTTTCACAGGTGTGCAGGCTTAAACAGGTGAGGTAAAACATGCAAGAGAGCCGCAAACAAGAGCTGCGTCAACAGGAAACAGAGATGGTGGATGTGACCGAAATAATCGTGATTAGTCGACTAACCGAAAAAAGTCGTTAGTCAACTACCAAAATAATCATGCATTGCACCCCTAGTTTTGACTGCTCCTATGTATATGGGGAAAAAAAACGTTCTCTTATTTTACTCTTGTATTTTCAGTTTAACCATCTTATTATAGAATATATTTAACTGTATGTACTTTTGTTTTATATCACACTTGCTTTGGCAATGTAAACGTATGTTTCCCATGCCAATAAAGCCAAACTGAACTGAATTGAAGAAGAACAGAAAGAGAAAGTTTATTTTCATTTCTCAGATTTGCAGTAATGTTAGTGGTCTCTCCCTCTCTCCATTCATTTTTGACCTCACTCGCCCATCTCCATCTTCTTTCAATTTTATTTTGTGCTAAGCCTCTTTTAAAAAAATAAAGCTCATTACTTAGACGTGAAGTTGCCATTTTTAAATAACTTCAGTTTATTAACTTCAGCATTGTGATCACTACAGAAAGTTAAATGACATGCATGTTTCTCATTTACTTAAAAAAGGCAAATATAGCAAACGGCAAAACCGGAACATCCTGAATATTTGAATTTTTGGGAACTTGCCAAATATTTTCATGATACTTGTAATTTTTTAAACTGTTTTTCTTTTTCCACCAAATAAAAGGCTCACTATCAGTACGCAATATTAGTATTTATCAGTTACAGTATCATTGCATTATGGGTGAAGCAGAAATAAATAAACCTAAATCAATCATGAGATAGAGAATAATAAGCACAAAAAGAAAAAAAAAAATCTGTGCCATTTTTCTGATGCAGAACCACTCAACCCTTTGACTGTGTATGGCACACTTCTGCGCCTGTCAGCTGATCAGTCCAAACAAAGCCTGTACAGCTGAAGAGTGTGAAATGTACAAACCTTTTAACACCACTTGGTGGCCGAGAGGTGTGGCTTTTCATTTACCGTGAGAACTGAAAATGGTCCAATGCAATAAGTAGGTCAAATCAGCGTATGAAGCCCATCCCCTTTCATTCTGCTGTTTGACACGGAGGAAACAGGATGGCGAGGAAAACGCTCTCAGCTGAAGAGGTATTAGCACTGGTGTTCGCCGCTCCTGGGTCAGAGGAAGAGCTTAGGCCTAGTTTGTCATCTGCGTTAGAGTCCAGCTCTGATTACAGTATGTGCCTTTGGACAATGGTGCAAGCAGTTCTTGTGAAAGTAGAGACGGACATCTTGCGCGTGACACTGCAGCTGCGTTTTCTGTGTCCAGCCGTGCCCAAAATGGCACAGGAGCCTCGACTGCAGATTGTTCTGCTTTGCCAAACCGTGGTCGCGGAGCGAAAAGGTCCAGAGCAGCCCGTGGGCGACGTTTGGCTGAGCAAGAGCGCACTGCTGGTGCGCATCGATGTGTGCCACGTGTGCACGGTGGCAGGACAATCGGTAGTGGCGATGCGGCGGGAGGTTTGGACATTGACGGCTGGGAGCTTCTTAGAGATGAAGAAGTTTATCAGCCGTGGCTGAAAGCATTTGAACAGCCAGTTGGATATCATGGAGAGAAGGACCTGCCATCTGCGCCCGCCATTGATTCTGTGTCACTTTTTTGGACTCCAGAATTCTGGATGCTTGTGACCAACAAATTTGTTTCATTTTAGTTTAGTGTGAAACAAATGTGCCATGAGATCTGTGGTTTTTTTAATGATTTTTAGTAATTTTGTCAATGATGGGACAAAAGGCTATGTGATGGCAGTGTGTTAAACAAAAATTGTCCATCCATCCATCTTCTACCGCTTTTCCGGAGCGGTAGAAGATGAAGGAACAAATGAAGGGACAAAAGTGCCATGTGTTGACAAAGTGTGAAACAAAAATTGTCCATCCATCCATCTTCTACCGTTTTTCCGGAGCGGTAGAAGATGAAGCAGCAAATGAAGGGACAAAAGGCCATGTGGTGACAGTACACCAAAATTGTTTTTGTTTGAACGATTTTTAGTAATTTTGTCAATGATGGGACGAAAGGACCATGTGGTGATAGTGTGTGAAACAAAAATTGTCCATCCATCCATCTTCTACGCTTTTCCAGAGTGGTAATTAGGTCTAATTTTGCACAATGCATGGATGCAAGTTCACCTGGCAGACACTTGGGTACCTCTGCAACACTTTTATAATTGGGGCTTTGCATCTAACTGTAATTCTGAAGCTACAGTGTTATAATAAAATTTGGATTGTTGCAATATGCAAATTAGGTCCAATTATGCACTATGCATCGATGCAAGTTCACCTGGCAGACACTTGGGTTCCTCTGCAACATTTTTGTAATTGGGACTTTGCCTCTAACTATTACCATTCTGAAGCTATGGTGTTATAATAAAATCTGGATTGTTGCAATATGCAAATTAGGTCCAATTATGAACTGTGCATGGATGTCAGTTCACTTGGCAGACACTTGGGTTTCTCTGCAACATTTTTGTAATTGGGACTTTGCCTCTAACTATTACCGTTCTAAAGCTATTGTCATTTGAAAATTTGAGGTCAAACTCTGCGTTTTCCTGACAAAAATTCTACACGCTCAAAGGATTAAGCTTCTTATCTTCCTTGTTTATGTAATGTCTCCTTCCTTTCCCTGCAAGAACCAGATTTACCACTTAACCACTTGCACTCCGTTGTTCCACGGGCGGGCAAGTCTCTGCGTCCTAGGACGCACGAGGGCGCACAAGAGCGCACTAGTGCGCGCTCGGACGCATGACGCATGATATACTGATGATGGTGCAGATGGAGATGGTGCTGGCCTCCAAGCGCCACTGGGAAAAAAATCTGCAAACACAGCCGCGAACAGATTAGTTCATCTGATTGACCTCTCATTCGACTAATAAGAGCCTTGAATTGGGTTTCTGAAACCTTGAAGAACCAATGAATGAAAACCTAGGAAGGAGGACCCGCCTCCCAACGCTTTCAATGCAGTGAGCCAATTGAAGCAGAGAAGTTCGTGAGCTGTTTTTTTTTTAAGGCTGGGTGAAGACTGGCTGCTGCAGCGGATCAAAAAAGGACACAGGAAGAGCTCCACAGACCCAGCAGCATGGAGACCATCCACAAATGCAACCTGTGTGACAGGGAGTGCCATTCGTGGATCGGCATGTTCGGCCACAGGCGGTGCTTATTTTGTATTGGTTCCAGCAGAGTAGACGTTATGATTTCTTCCATGGTCATTATAGACCGACGGAGGCTGACGACGAAGGCTGAGTGACACACACGCCTTCGCCAGTCTTTTTTTAATTACTACTGTTATTTGTTTTGAAAAATCGTTCACCAAAAACCGCAATCATGGAAGCACAAAACCACAATAATGGAATTATGTTTTCATCGAGTCGCGAGACCAGAACCAGAGCTGACAACGAGGAAGACAAGTTCGCCAAGACTCCGCTGTGAAGAGGTAAGGTGTTATAAGCTAAATTATTCTCTATCCCTGAAAATTGTAATCCAAAATGACTTCTGACCGATCAGTAAATTACAGCTGTGCGGTTCACGAAGTCTGAAGTTCGTGCGCCGCGGTACAAGGGGTTGCTCGCAGTGTACCCCCCACCCCCGCTATTCTTCTGCAGCGAGGGGGGGGGGGCCGCGGTGACTGCACTGCTGTCCTACATCACCACATAAGGCTAATCCGTTGTGTAGCAATGGCTAAAGTCCATCCTCTGTAGCGAGCGGGGGGGAACAACCCCCCCCCCCCACACACACACACAGTAGCGAGGGGGGGGGAGCCGCTGTGACAGCGTTGCTGTGGAAACATGCAACGAGTGTAATCTGTCATGTAGCGAGGGCCGAACTCTGTCCTTGGTAGCGGGGGGGGGGGACAACCCCCCCCCCCCACACACACACCCACAGCCCTGAGTGTGACCTTTCCTTTGAGCCTAAAATGAAGCTTCTATATTGAATCATTCAAAAGTTACAGACGTTTTTCCAAACTGTGCCATTTGGCACAATTTGGCACAGTTCCAAAACGCCTGGGAACAGCCTGAGAACAAAGCTGTGTAAAATATTCATTTTTTGTGGTATTGTTACCAAATTTGGATCTCAGCTGGATAACACTTGGTTCTACATTTCTGTTGCATTTTCCAGCCAGATCGGACAGCTGTGTGTTATTTACAAGCATTTGTATCCAAAAAAACACTGTCCAAATTTTTTTTCTTCAAGTTCAGTATGTTTAGATGACTGTAACTCAGTGGCCGGAGCACGTAGAGAGATTATGGTTTTTTTGCCAAAAAATTCAAAGTGTTTTCTTTTAAATGAGACCAACCCCATGAAGATGCTGCAAAGGGTTGAAGAACAGCTTTCGATTTACTTTGGGCACGTTATTTTTTGGCATTTTTAGGAAAATTGCCCGGAGTGCAAGTGGTTAATATTTTGTTCTTTTTCTTGAACTAACTTTCAGTATTTAAAAGAACACTGCTTGGGTAAATCTACACTTGCTTCGATTTAAAAATGTTTTTTTAAATAAAAAAATGGCTCCATACTTGCTTTTCTTTTGAAAAGAAGAATTTATTCAAAGTAAAATGGACCAAAACCACGGTAGATTGATCGTTAATGACATGCATACTTTTATTGGAGCATTCTGCTGAGAAGCTGGACCGGTTAGACCAGTTCCATGTGGCATGATGTTGTTAAATATTCCTCAAGGCACTCTACACCTCACTGTTAAAGAGGAAAAAATTCTTGAATTCTTGACAAACCGTGATCAGTTATAGACCTAAAGGCAGCAGATCGCCGATGTGTTGCAGTGCTAACCTAAATTTAAGATGCATTCCGATTCATAGTGTACTTCAACAGTATTCCCTACTCCATGCTCAGGGAATCAGTGAAGGTGAAGGGACTTCCCTTGACTAACTTTCTCCATTTAAAATGTCCTACAACATCACCTCCCTTCTCTGTGCATTACCATGATAACCATGGATATGTGTTGCTGGTACTGTGGACATTTTATACAGCTAAAAAATGTTAAAACAAAGTTTATTAATATACATTAATATGAATGTCAACCAACATTAGTTTAGCACAGTGTTTTTCAACCAGGGTGCCCTGGTATGTTCAGGTTCTGTGGAAATGGGTTCTGTAGGCACCCATGTACAACAATGCAAATTATTTGCATTTTTTTGACCAATTAAGAAGTGAAATTAGATAATTTCCCACAGAAACCTGAACATAGCAGGGCACCTTGGTTGAAAAAAACAACACCGGTTTGGCTTAGTAGTAACATTAGTGATAATAGTTTGTTTCTCTAATATATGATGTGCAATGACTTTTGAGTAATCTTCTTGTCAACTTGTGGTAAAGTGATGAACAGTTCTTCCCTACTCAGTTCGTAGTTCCCTCTGAACCGAAGACCTTTTGCGCCTTATAGTTTGAGTTTGGAATCTCTTTGTAGGGCACTATTAGGCCATCAGAACGCACCTTTACTTGTTTTTACTTCAAGTGCTACATTAACTAACTTACAATCTGCTAAACCACTGCTCTCTCATTTAGTTAAGCTAAAAGATGAGCAGAAGTGCAACATACACAGAAAACCGTTTCTTGTGAGCACAGGCCTTTGCAAATTTATATAAAAAAGAATAGAAAATACTCTATACAAGCCTGAGCCTGCGGTGTTCATCGGCACACAGCAGCAACAAGCAGGAGGTGAAGGCTAGAGACGTAAGCTTATCTATTTATGGAAAATGTCAAAACATGTTCTTTGTCAGACACTGACCATACACCAACATACACAAAACTTGTTTTTAAGAAGCAGATTTGGTGAGGTCTCTTCACATGGGCACCATGCAGTTCTGTGACTAAGTGGAACAGAACTGAGACATCCAACCCTGACATGAGCAGACCTCGCAGTTTCAGTGCCAAGGCTAAGACTAGGCGCTATTCATGCTACAGTATTGGATGAAATTGTTGCCGTCATTCGAATGTGTTTTGAAACATACATACAGTAACTCTCTCTTTCATGGAAATGTGACTTTGCAGAAAGACAACAAAAATATGTGAAGAGAAGACTTGTACCCTGACATCAACATTTTATTTATATAGTTTAGCCTTGGCTTCAAACTGATAGGGTCACTTAGTTTAATAAGGGAAATAGTAGGGATGAGCCAATGCCACTTTTTCAAGACCAATACCAATACTGTGACTTTGAGTATCGGCCGATACCGATCCAAACCTGATATCGTCTCTCTTATTTAAAACAATAAAAGTACAGAACATTTATCTATAAATTCACAAAATCTCTGTGTGTTTGTGTGTCTGTCTGTTCCATGCATATCTCTTGAACCGTTCGTCACACTGGCCTAAGATTTTAAACATGTTTTGCTGAGGTTACAAGGGTGCGCAGCCCTGAATATGGAGTCATTCAGTCAAAATATGTAATTTTTATTAATGACAGTTTAGCCACCGCTCTGTACCTCTTCATGCCCTGGCTTCAAGAAATGTGGGCAGGGTTTCAGATCAACTCCGTGCTGACTGGATAACACAGCATCACAACCTGTCAGTCACCACAGCACTTCGCAGACAAAGATGTTATAAGTGCCTTGCTGAGGTTACATGGGTGTGCATCCCCGAGTATGGAGTTGCTCAGTCAAAATATATACCATAAAGTTGCTGTGATTGTGTAGGTCTAATAGATAATTCGGCATAGAGAACACAAGGTGCGGGGGGACTGGCGGGGGCCCGTGGTGCCGCAAAGGACATTACTGGCACACGGGTAAAACAGTAGCCGAGACTCCTGTTAACCGGGTTAATCTGGCCAGATCAATTGCATAGCATATGTGGACATTAAATGACAAGACGCAAAAATGCCCAAATAACGAAATAAATCATTTTTATGTATATATTTACAGACAAATGGGCAACACTGATGCAAAAGTGGCAGCCAAACGGGCCTGTGTGAGTGAGTGAGTGAGTGAGTGAGTGAGTGAGTGAGTGAGTGAGAGAGAGAGAGAGAGAATGGTGAAGGGATTGGCGCCATACGTGGATGCCCTGAATTTCCCTCTGGGGATCAATAAAGTATACAAGATACAAATACAAAAAAATAATAATAATAATGTTGGGTGTTTTGTACTTATTGCTAAAATATAAAAGGATGCACTACAGTGGGTCTCAAATATTTGTTAACGTGTCCTGTTATAGTACTGCATGAGTTTATTGATGATAGACTATAAACTACACATATAAACTAAATTATAATAGTGACTGAACAACTCCCATTCCCCAAAGTGCAAGATACAACATTTATGAATATGTCATAAAAGGTCACACAAATAAGTGATCTGACAAAAAAATAAACAAGTGGCTCTTAAACAGTAGCTAAAATTGGATGTCCCACTCATTTTCAATTATAAAGTCTGATTGGGCTACCTGTTTCAGACAGGAATGCTTGCTTTCTACGGGCATGCACTAGTACTTTGTTAATGACTGGTTGCATTTTGCACACATATAAAAACAGAAATCTAAAAACCAAAGAATACATTACAAATTTGACTCTGTTCAGCAACGCTGCTGCTTTTTTATTTTAAATTTTGCAGCATTTCACTGGTCAGCACCACGTAAACATGCATTCGGAAGTTTTAAGTGCAAGTTTATACAAAACTTTGAAGCTGAGTATTTAAGTAAACATTCGTACATCTGAAAATAAAGGAACTAATCCTTTAAGTTGTATTTTTGTCATCCATTATTATTATCATCGTAAGTATTCTCCTGGTCCTCAGTTTATTTAGTAATGTTTATGATATTATTCTCTGCTCATTCTTAGATTTTAAGTTTGCTCTTATTTTGAAGTCATTCCTGTTCCATTTCATGTTCATGTAGCCTTGCACCCTCTGGGGTTAATAATGTATATCTTAATCTAATGAATAATGAATAATCTATTCATGTTTCTGTCACTTACCTCTCATCAACTGTAAGACTCTCCCCCAAAAAGTACGTTCCAGTCTGGATTTTACTTTTGTTTTTTTAGGTTTCACTTTTAGAGTAAAGCCTCCTGAGCTGGAAAAGTAGTGACTGCTGCGTGACACACGTTCTTCTGATTGGTTCTTGACAGAATTCAGCTCCTTTGCCACGATACCTTTGCAAGTGTTTTATCAAGTTGGTGGTGTAAAATTGTAAATCCTGGTACCACACAGCAACATACTGAAGCGAGTCCCACAGACAGGCTCTAGTGATGTGACACTCGTTGCCTCTGTTTACAGAAGCCGTGCGGCTGAGAACATGATTGTGCTTTCATTTTATTATTATTAATGTATCGGATCGGTAAATTACTTTTATTCCTTACCAACACCGATCCAGCCATTTTGCCTGGATCGAACCCAATACCGATACAGCGGATCGGATCGGCTCATCCCTAGGAAATAGTCTAAGCCAAGTCAGGCTAGTTATCATCTTACTCATCATTGTAGTGTTCACACTATTCAACTCATGAAATGGCTTACATGAGATTACACAAACTAACCAACCAGGTAGCTCACATCTACACAGTCAGTTTCTGAATCGCAACAATGATTATGATCACACAAGAACAAACTAGTCCCAGGGGTGTGTGCAAGGGGCAGCACAACCAGAGTTAGTCAGAGAGGAACTGCCTGCAGTTAGCAGAGGAATCCTGAAAATCCAACTATGATTATATATAGCCAATCCGCAATTTTGTATATACAGAAAGAAGGTGAAATCCTATCTCAGCTTTTGGGCATGTTATCAGACATGCTACAGTTGTCTGATAAACAACAGATTACAAGTCCTGTGCAGGTTCCACAGAGTTAGAATTTTTTTTTTTTTTTTTTTTTTTAACATGAGCTGGCCGCTGATTCAAACCTGGTAAAACTTTTTAACAGCTGGAATGTTCAAAGTTGAATTTTAAAAAAATGACTGTGATATAGCAACAAAAAAGGACTTGCTGAACAAGTTTCACTTTTGACAAGTTTTGATGGTGATGGTGTCTACTAAACGTGGTGGAGCAGCCCGTTTCTCAATCTGGGTTCATGACACATTTCCAAGTAATGGCTGATGGTGGGGCATCCAGTACAATGAGGGTGCTCATTGGTGTAGGACCCACCCATCGCACCAATATTTGGAGCCAACAATGATGAAACTGAGGCTGTATTTGCTTTTAAATGAGCAACAAAGTCCTTATAAAAAGCCTGGAGTGGTGGTGAGTCACACAGTCAAAATCCATGTGTCGTTGAGATTGTTGTAGATTCCACTTTTACAGACGTGGACAAAATTGTTGGTACCCCTCTGTTAATGAAAGAAAAACCCACAATAGTCACAGAAATAACTTGAATCTGACAAAAGTGGTAATAAATAAAAATTCTATGAAAATTAACCATTGAAAATCAGACAATGCTTTAGAATTGTGGTTCAACAGAATTATTTAAAAAAAAAAACAACTCATGAAACAGACCTGGACAAAAATGACGGTACCCTTAACTTAATATTTTGTTGCACAACCTTTTGAGCCAATCACTGCAATCAAACGATTTCTGTAACTGTCAATAAGACTTCTGCACCTCTCAGCAGGTATTTTGGCCCACTCCTCATGAGCAAACTGCTCCAGTTGTCTCAGGTTTGAAGGGTGCCTTCTCCAGACGGCATGTTTCAGCTCCTTCCACAGATGTTCAATAGGATTTAGATCAGGGCTCATAGAAGGCCACTTTAGAACAGTCCAATGTTTCGCTCTTAGCCATTCTTAGGTGTTTTTAGCTGTGTTTTGGGTCATTATCCTGTTGCAAGACCCATGACCTGCGACTGAGACCAAGCTGTCTGACAATGGGCAGCACATTTCTCTCTAGAATACCTTGATAGTCTTGAGATTTCATTGTACCCTGCACAGATTCAAGACACCCTGAGCCAGATGCAGCAAAGCAGCCCCAGAACATAACAGAACCTCCTCCATGTTTCACAGTAGGGACGGTGTGTTTTTCTTGGTATGCTTCATTTTTGCGTCTGTAAACATAGAACTAATGTGCCTTGCCAAAAAGTCCCAGTTTTGCCTCGTCTGTCCATAGGACATTCTCCCAGAAGCTTTGTGGCTTGTCAACATGCAGTTTGGCAAATTCCAGTCTGGCTTTTTTATGATTTGTTTTCAACAATGGTGTCCTCCTTGGTCATCTCCCATGAAGTCCACTTTGGCTCAAACAACAGCGGATGGTGCGATCTGACACTGATGTACCTTGACCTTGGAGTTCACCATGAATGTGTTTAGAGGTTGTTCTGGGCTCTTTTACCATTCGCATTATCCGTCTCCTCCTGCGGCCACGTCCAGGGGGGTTGGCTACAGTCCCGTGGATCTTAAATTTCTGAATAATATGTGCAACTGTAGTCACAGGAACATCAAGCTGCTTGGAGATGGTCTTACAGCCTTTACCTTTAACATGCTTGTCTATAATTTTCTTTCTTATCTCCTGAGACAACTCTCTCCTTTGCTTCCTCTGGTCCATGTTTAGTGTGATACACACCATGTCAACAAACAGCAAAGTGACTACTTGTCACCTTTTAAATAGGCCGACTGACTGATTACAAGTTTGTAGACACCTGTGATGTTAATTAGAGGACACATCTTGGTTGAACATGTCCCTGTGGTCACATTATTTTCAATCTTTTCTAGGGGTACCATCATTTTTGTCCAGGCCTGTTTCATGAGTTTGTTTTTTAAAATAATTCTGTTGAACCACAATTCAAAAGCATTGTCTGATTTTCATTGGTTAATTTTCATAGAATTTTTATTTATTACCACTTTTGTCAGATTCAAGTTACTTCTGTGACCACTGTGGGTTTTTCTTTCATTAACAGAGGGGTACCAACAATTCTGTCCACGTCTTGTACTTCCACTTTCACTCACTAGCAATATTTTAAGTATTAAAGTGACACTCCAGCAAAAATCAAGTTTTTTTTGTTGTTAAGATGGCTGTAACATGTTTTTAGTGACTTATAAACAGGGCTGAAACGATTAGTCGGTCAATAACGTCGACAATAAAAATTTGACGACAAATATTTTTATTGTCGACAAATTGTTTAATTATAAAGTTTATATGCATGCCGTGGTAATGTTCAGCTGTAACTGCAATGCACAAATGGAACTGCTGAGGGCACTAGCGTCTCTGTTGTCCGGCATGCGTGAACAATTTCCAGCGAAGAAGAAGAGGAGCATATTATATGGCTCTGAGTGTGGCAAATGTCAAAGTAGATTTTAAAAAAAAGCAGACCCAAACTTTCTGTTGTTTGGGAACATTTTACAGAAGACAAAAAAACAAAACAAGTAAAATGCAGACTTTGCAAGGCAGACCTCTCTTACCATGGCAGCACTACAGTGATGCATGAGCATCTGAAACAACGGCACCCGGGAGCCACAACATTAACGTCTGCTGGGTAAGTTAGCGAGTAAAGAAAGTTAGCGCCGCTTATTTCCAATGGCCAACTGTTTCAAGCTTCAGAAAAATGACAGTACTGTTAGTATGTGCCGTTAAAGTTAGCTTACAGTGGGGTAAAAAAGTATTTAGTCAGCCACCAATTGTGCAAGTTCTCCCACTTAAAAGATGAGAGAGGTCTCCAATTTTCATCATAGGTATACCTCAACTATGAGAGACAAAATGAGAAAAAAAAATCCAGAAAATCACATTGAAGGATTTTTAAAGAATTTATTTGCAAATTATGGTGGAAATTAAGTATTTGGTCACCTACAAACAAGCAAGATTTCTGGCTCTCACAGACCTGTAACTTCTTCTTTAAGAGGCTTCTCTGTCCTCCACTCGTTACCTGTATTAATGGCACCTGTTTGAACTCGTTATCAGTATAAAAGACACCTGTCCACAACCTCAAACAGTCAGACTCCAAACTCCACTATGGTCAAGACCAAAGAGCTGTCAAAGGACACCAGAAACAAAATTGTAGACCTGCACCAGGCTGGGAAGACTGAATCTGCAATAGGTAAGCAGCTTGGTGTGAAGAAATCAACTGTGGGAGTAATTATTAGAAAATGGAAGACATACAAGACCACTGATAATCTCCCTCGATCTGGGGCTCTACGCAAGATCTCACCCCGTGGGGTCAAAATGATCACGAGAACGGTGAGCAAAAATCCCAGAACCACACGAGGGGACCTAGTGAATGACCTGCAGAGAGCTGGGACCAAAGTAACAAAGGCTACCATCAGTAACACACTACGCCGCCAGGGACTCAAATCCTGCAGTGCCAGACGTGTCCCCCTGCTTAAGCCAGTACATGTCCAGGCCCGTCTGAAGTTTGCTAGAGAGCATTTGGATGATCCAGAAGAGGATTGGGAGAATGTCATATGGTCAGATGAAACCAAAATAGAACTTTTTGGTAAAAACTCAAGTTGTCGTGTTTGGAGGAGAAAGAACACCATACCTACTGTGAAGCATGGGGGTGGAAACATCATGCTTTGGGGCTGTTTTTCTGCAAAGGGACCAGGACGACTGATCCGTGTAAAGGAAAGAATGAATGGGGCCATGTATCGTGAGATTTTGAGTGAAAACCTCCTTCCATCAGCAAGGGCATTGAAAATGAAACGTGGCTGGGTCTTTCAGCATGACAATGATCCCAAACACACCGCCTGGGCAACGAAGGAGTGGCTTCGTAAGAAGCATTTCAAGGTCCTGGAGTGGCCTAGCCAGTCTCAACCAATCTCAACCCCATAGAAAATCTTTGGAGGGAGTTGAAAGTCTGTGTTGCCCAGCGATAGCCCCAAAACATCACTGCTCTAGAGGAGATCTGCATGGAGGAATGGGCCAAAATACCAGCAACAGTGTGTGAAAACCTTGTGAAGACTTACAGAAAACGTTTGACCTCTGTCATTGCCAACAAAGGGTATATAACAAAGTATTGAGATGAACTTTTGTTATTGACCAAATACTTATTTTCCACCATAATTTGCAAATAAATTCTTTAAAAATCCTTCAATGTGATTTTCTGGATTTTTTTTTTTTTGTCATTTTGTCTCTCATAGTTGAGGTATACTTATGATGAAAATTGGAGACCTCTCTCATCTTTTAAGCGGGAGAACTTGCACAATTGGTGGCTGACTAAATACTTTTTTACCCCACTGTACCTGTTAGGACAATAAGCTCTCTGATTGCTGAGGGCTGAGCTGTCATGGCTAACGTGTTGAATGCAGTAAATGACTGAATTACAGGAGTCGCCCTCTCTTTTTCATCTTTAATATTAGCCCTCATTCTGAGTATTAGTTACACTGTGTTACACTGCGTCCAGCTGAGATAAAATGACATTTAAATGCCTCCCGCCCATGGGAGACGGAACGTTAAGAGGTATTAAACAGTGGCTGAGGTAAAATATGCGCTAGACTAGAGCCCCATCAAGAAGCAGAGATGGTGGACATGAGAAAAATAAATGCGATTAGTCGACTAGTTGAAAAAAAATAGATTAGTCGACTACTAAAATAATCTTTAGTTGCAGCCCTACTTATAAGACATATCAAGAGCTAAATCATTGAAATGTCTCATATCTGTTTTTTTTTTTTGTTTTGTTGTTGTAAAGTTTCACCCCCCCCGCGGAAGTTCTGGGTTCAAATCCCGGCCGGGTCATACCAAAGACCATATAAAAATGGTACATTCTGCCTTCTAGCTTGGTGCTCAGCATAACTGAATGGAGAAAGGAAAGTTAACGCACAGAGCTACCACAGGACTGACCCCCCACCACCACCACACTGTGGCTTTCACTACTCACAGTAGCTGTGTGGCCTAGGGTCAGTGAAACGGAGATAGGCGCTGTCCCATACACCACATGGTGTCCCACATGCTGTGGAAGGGATTAATTTAAGTTGTTCTTACTGGGTTGGACTCCTTTTGTCTTCAGAACTGCTTAATCCTTCTTGGCAGAGATTCAACAAGATGCTGGAAGGATTCTTCAGCTATTGCAGGGTTTCCTCTGGTAACATTTCTGTGTGGCAGCCCGCCTCCCTAAGGAAGTATGCCGCCATGCCTATAATATATTAATTTAAGAAAAATTAAATATGAAAGAAATGCTCCGCAAGCACACACACAAACAACATGTGTGTGTCATCCGTGCGGAAGCGCCCCGCCTGCCCAGCGCCCATCTCTGCAGGCAAAGCGTGTCTCTCTAGCGTTGTTGTCCGAGAGAAGCAGGAGCTTATTAAAGTACTTTGAATGTGGAAAAAAGTACAAGAGATAAGCAGTGGAGGCATTTATGGTGGTTTTAACCCACTGGCAACCGGAACAACAATGAGTCACTTAGCTAACAGGTCTGGTTAGGCTTCATTGCATGGAAAGGCAAGAGTGACTGATGAATCGCTGAGGATTTACTTTACCAGCTACTACAATATTAACTAATAATTTATATTCATTATGTCCCTGGCAAGTTAAGATGACCGAAATTCACGAAGTCAATGACTTTAAACCGTCAGCAGCCTTCAGACAAACTAAACGTGCCAACATCTGGATTTCAAAATAAGGGAGGCTTTTCCTGCTGTGGGCAGTGGCTTGACTTTGCTTGGAGCTTTGCTCGGAGCCGGTCTAGAATGGAACAGTGAGGCGCCTCCTTCCCTCCACTAGCCTTGGGTGCGTACCTTGGGCAAGTGCTAGTACACCCGCAGCCTCCCTTGCCAGGGTCACGGCACGGCAGTTATGTCATCAACTCGATGGCATCTCTGGCACTACATCATTGGCGCTTCTGAATGTCAACTTGGCTTCAGCTGCGGCAGGCGTCTCTGACTGTCTACTTGGCTTCAGTTACGGCAAAATGCAACGAGCCTCTCTGTGACCATCTCAGCTTTGCTGTGTTGTCGACCAACAGAGTACCTCGCCAAGGGACACTGCCTATGCACCAAGCAGTGTCGTCATCATCATACGTGCAGCCCCACAGTTTTCAATGGAAGCACAGTTAAGGAGAGCAGATATGGCTACCGCATACGGGGGAACCAATGCGCCACTCAATACGGCAGTGGCGACAAGTGGACGAACTCCATATACTGCTACCGTGTCCGGGGTAACCGACGAACAACACCATCGACCTTCTGTTTCGAACTCATGCAAACAATGCCTCAATCTCGGTGCTTGGAATGTCTGTACAACCAACAACAGTGAGTCTTCAATAAGACCTGAAAGAGCAACAGCCCTTATCTGTCGTGAGTTAGAGAAAGCGACCATTGACATCTGTGCCCCAAGCGAAGTTCGGCAACCTGGCACCGGAAACGTAGTTGAAAGGAGTCACACAATCTTTTGGAGTGGAGGAGAAGAGAGAACAGCTGGTGTTGGTTTTGCTATCTCCAACAAGCTAGCTGCTCAAGGTGTCACCCCTACACCAATCAGCGACAGGCTCATGTCAATGCGCATACAGCTAAAGGGAGGAAACAATCTAACTCTCATTAGTGTATATGGGCCGACCATGCAAAGATCTCATGAAGAAAAAGAACAGTTCTATGAAAAACTTGGCAGCTGTACATCTGCCGCCAAGATGGACATCATCATCATCCTGGGCGACTTTGACGCTGGAGTGGGTAAGGACTGGAAATCGTGGCCGAAAGCAATTGGAAAACATGGCGTTGGTAAAATGAACTCCAACGGGCTTATGCTCTTATAATTCTGCACCAGATTCCAGCTCAGTGGCATGGGTACTATGTTCCAACAGAAAAACACCTTAAAGAACACATGGCAACACCTACGTTCAAAGCACTGGCACCAAATCGACCATGTACTATCCAATAAGGCCGCAAAACCATATGTCACAGTGACACGAGTCAATCGAGTAGCAAATTGCTTCACCGATCATAAGCTCCTGGTTTCTAAGTGCCTGTTCTTTATTAATAACAAGAAGAGTGGTACAAGGCCTCCCAAGAAGCTAGACATACATTTGGATGTTTGGGGACGAGGGGGATGACTCGCCTATCACAGGGGCTGAGGTCGCCAAGGTGGTTAAAAATCTCCTTGGTGGCCGGGCCCCGGGGGTGGACGAGATTCGCCCCGAGTACCTCAAGGCCCTGGATGTTGTTGGGTTGTCATGGTTGACACGCCTCTGCAACATTGCGTGGAGGTCGGGGGCAGTGCCTTTGGCATGGCAAACCGGGGTGGTGGTTCCTCTCTTCAAAAAAGGGGACCGGAGGGTGTGCTCCAACTTTAGAGGGATCACACTCCTCAGTCTCCCTGGGAAGGTCTATGCCAAGGTACTGGAGAGGAGAGTCCGGCCGTTGGTCGAACCTCGGATTCAGGAGGAGCAATGTGGTTTTCGTCCTGGCCGTGGCACATCGGACCAGCTCTTTACCCTCTCGAGAATTCTTGAGGGTTCGTGGGAGTTTGCCCAACCAGTTTACATGTGTTTTGTGGACTTGGAGAAGGCATTTGACCGCGTCCCTCGTGGATTTTTGTGGGGGGTGCTTCGGGAGTATGGGGTATCGGGCTTGTTGTTACGAGCTATTCGGTCTCTGTACGACCGTTGTGAGAGTTTAGTTCGCATTGCCAACACTCGGTCGGAGTCATTCCCAGTGAGAGTTGGACTCCGCCAGGGCTGCCCTTTGTCACCGGTCCTGTTCATAATTTTTATGGACAGGATTTCTAGGCGCAGCCAGGGAATGGAGGGTGTCATGCTTGGTGACCACAGGATCTCATCTCTGTTGTTTGCAGATGATGTTGTCCTGTTGGCTTCATCCAGCAATGACCTACAGCTCTTGCTGGGACGGTTTGCCGCTGAGTGTGAAGCGGCTGGGATGAGAATCAGCACCTCCAAGTCCGAGTCCATGGTCCTCAGCCGGAAAAAGGTGGAGTGTCCTCTCCGGGTTGGGGACAGGCTCCTGCCCCAAGTGGAGGAGTTTAAGTATCTTGGGGTCTTGTTCACGAGTGAGGGGAAAATGGAGCGAGAGATCGACAGACGGATTGGAGCAGCATCTGCAGTGATGCGGACGTTGTACCGGTCTGTTGTGGTGAAGAGGGAGCTTAGTTCTAAGGCAAAGCTGTCGATTTACCAGTCAATCTACGTTCCTACTCTCACCTATGGTCACGAGCTTTGGGTAATGACCGAAAGAACGAGATCGCGGATACAAGCGGCTGAAATGAGCTTTCTCCGTAGGATTGCTGGACTCACCCTCAGAGATAGGGTGAGGAGCTCAGTCATCCGGGAGAGGCTCAGAGTAGAACCGCTGCTCCTCCACATTGAAAGGAGTCAGTTGAGGTGGTATGGGCATCTGATTAGGATGCCTCCTGGACGCCTCCCACTTGAGGTGTTTCAGGCACGTCCCACTGGGAGGAGACCCCGGGGCAGACCCAGGACTCGGTGGAGAGACTATGTCTCCCAGCTAGTCTGGGAACGCCTTGGTATCCCCTCTGAAGAGCTGGAGCAGGTGGCTGGGGAGAGGGAAGTCTGGGCTTCTCTGCTTGAACTGCTGCCTCCGCGACCCGGACCTCCGGAAAAGCGGTAGAAGATGGATGGATGGATGGATGGACAAACAAGCATTACTGGAGCTCTTCTTAGACGAAAAGTTGTCTGCCTGTAAGACGGACTTTGATGAACTCAGAGTTATTCTCCAGAATGCTGCCACCCATGTCTTCGGCAAAAAGAAATGAGTGCAGAATGACTGGTTTGATGATAAGGACCAAGAAATTCAAAAGCTGCTTCAAGACAAGAACTTGGACAGGCATGTTCTAAGAAGGCGGATCAGAGAGCTAAAGAATGACTGGTTTCGGCGCAGAGCTGAGGAGGTAGAGCGGCACTCTCAGGAGAAGAACCACAGAGAGTTCTATGCTACCCTCAATGCCGTCTATGGCCCTAGATCCAGAAGCACCCATCCTGTGAAGTCGCTCCTGACTGCTCCTGACAAGATAAAGGACAGATGGGTTGAACACTTCAGCGACTTATTAAACCAACCAACGGATGTTGACTTGAGCATCGTCGATGACATAGACCAGCTTCCAGTTATCGAATCAATGAGCCTCCCAATTGAAGACCAAGAACTTGACCAAGCCCTTAGAAACACCTGATTAGGAAAGAGCCCAAGTCCAGACGGTAATCTACCTGAAGTACTTGTGCATGGAGGATGCCGCTTAAGTGCTTTCCTACTTGTCCTATTCAACATCTGCTGGACTACAGACATTATCCCAACCGACTGGATAGATGCCATCATCGCAATTCTGTTCAAAAAAGGTGACAGAAGCCTCTGTGGTAATTACAGAGGAATTTCACTGCTCAGTGCTGTCGGTAAAGTCTTTGCAGGCATTATCTTGCAGAGGCTTCACCTGTTAGCAGAATATATTTACCCCCAGTTGCAGTCAGGGTATCGAAACGGTAGAAGTACAATAGATGGGATTTTCACCCTTCGCCAGCTGATGGAAAAAACAAGAGAGCAGCGCAGTTGTTTGTACATAGCCTTCGTGGATTTTGTGAAGGCGTTTAACACGGTCAATCGCGAGCTCCTCTTCATCATCCTTGGCAAACTTGGCTGTCCTCCAAAGTTTATAAGAATCATCAAGAGACTATACACGGACGTGCACGCCCGACTTGCTATCAATGGTGAACTCACCCAATCCCTTGAATACAACAGCAGGGTCAAGCAGGGGTGTAAACTAGCTCCAACACTCTTTGGCATGTACGCAGCAGTCCTACTTTGGCTTGCTTTCAAAGAAATCAAGTACACCTGCAGCGTACAGATCAGACTGTGTTACGATGGCGATCTTTTTGACCTCCGCAGATTAAAAGCAAAATCCAGAGTCCTCACAGAATATATTAGAGAAGCTCAGTATGCTGACGATATCGCGATTTTCAGTGATACACCAGAGGGCCTGCAGACGTTATTATCCTCCTACAATGACGTCGCTAAGAGAATGGGTCTCTGCATCAACACAGTCAAAACAGAAACCATGTGTATTGGCAATACAGCTGAGTTCTTTATTGACGACATCAAATTGGCCAACGTTACTCGCTTCAAGTATCTCGGCAGTTATGTCAGCAGTGACTGCTCTATGAAGGGGGAACTTGCATCTCACATCCAAGCAGCATCGTGTGCTTTTGGCCATCTGCGCAAGAGGGTGTTTGATTCACATGACCTCACAGTCTGTACCAAAGTCGCAGTTTACAATCAGTGCCTTATGCCCCTCCTGATGTATGGCAGCGAAACCTGGACCCTTTACCAGCACGAAGTCAGGCAGGCAGCTTCGCATAATCCAACAGCATCACCTTCGCCTTATACTAAACATGAAGTGGGACGATTTCATCAGCAATGAGGAGGTGCTGCGGCGGGCACACATCAAAGACATCGAGATCAAGCTTGTAATGAGTCGCCTGCGCTGGTTAGGTCATGTCTGTCGAATGAATGATGATAGGCCGGTGAAGGAACTCCTGTATTGTGAGCTGGCTCATGGTTCTCGCAAAGTAGGTTGACCCAAACTCCGTTTTAAGGACACATGCAAAAATGCATTGAAGTGTGCCGAAGTTTTAGATCAATGGCAATTGGTAGTACATGATAGAGCGGAATGGAAGAACCTCACGAGGAAAGTTTGCAGGGCGCATAATTCAAAGAGAGTGATGGCTTACGAGAAAAGACGGGCTCGACGTAGAGCGGAGAGGAGTAAGGAAGGAACTGTGGATATACCCGTTTTGGGTGAAAGGCGATGATTCCTGCTGTCGGGTTAGTGAGGAGATTTCTAAAAAACTATAAATACATAGAAATATTATAACAGAAATAACTGCATATTTGGTCATTTAAGTTAATTTATTTCTTTAAATATAATTTTAATAATTATATTTCTTTGAATTCAGAGTTATTGTTCTGTTCTGGCTCTACAAAATTATGGTCATAAGTTTAAATTGTATGTGGAAAAAGTAAAAAATCTGCCACATTCTTTCAAACATTAAAAAAAAATACAGTAATTTTATAATAATCTGCCTTTGTCCATCAGACAGGCCACAAATTTATAATGGTCTCAAATGTACAAGAAACGTCATAATTTTACAAGAGAAAATTACAAATTTGAGGAAAATGGTTGCAAATTTAGATAAATTTACAGAGAAAAGTAGAAAACTATAAGAAAATTATTATAAATTTTGGAGAAAAACCTCAAACCTTCAACACTGAAGTCATTACTCAAGTTTTTAAGTAGGTGCTTTTTGTACCCTTACCCCAACTAGAAATTTTTGGTTGTGTACTTTTAATTATGAATTTCAAAGCACTGCTTTTACATGAGTAGAATTTCTGGCTACTATACCCACCTCTGATCATATAATTTAAGTATGAATGAGTAAATTACTATTATGAATGTTTTTTTTTCCCTTCCCTTTCCTACTCTCTCTCAATGGAAAAAAAAAAGAAACACTAGAATAAAAATACACATTTTGGTTATTTATGTAAACCATGAAAAAAAATCCTGCAGGACAAAACATGACACTTGGTATTTTCTAGCCTGTTTGTATACCACTATAGACAGAGAAAGAACCTGAATTAGAAAGGGCTCAAAGAGGGTTGGAGTGTTACTGATGGTAGCCTTTGTTACTTTGGTCCCAGCTCTCTGCAGGTCATTCACTAGGTCCCCTCGTGTGGTTCTGGGATTTTTGCTCACCGTTCTCGTGATCATTTTGACCCCACGGGGTGAGATCTTGCATGGAGCCCCAGATCGAGGGAGATTATCAGTGGTCTTGTATGTCTTCCATTTTCTAATAATTACTCCCACAGTTGATTTCTTCACACCAAGCTGCTTACCTATTGCAGATTCAGTCTTCCCAGCCTGGTGCAGGTCTACAATTTTGTTTCTGGTGTCCTTTGACAGCTCTTTGGTCTTGGCCATAGTGGAGTTTGGAGTCTGTTTGAGGTTGTGGACAGGTGTCTTTTATACTGATAACGAGTTCAAACAGGTCCCATTAATACAGGTAGCGAGTGGAGGACAGAGGAGCCTCTTAAAGAAGAAGTTACAGGTCTGTGAGAGTCAGAAATCTTGCTTGTTTGTAGGTGACCAAATACTTAATTTCCACCATAATTTGCAAATAAATTCTTTAAAAATCAGACAATACGATTTTCTGGATTTTTTTTCTCATTTTGTCTCTCATAGTTGAGATATACCTATGATAAAAATTGGAGACCTCTCTCATCTTTTAAGTGGGAGAACTTGCACAATTGGTGGCTGACTAAATACTTTTTTGCCCCACTGTACGTATTTTTGTCATTTATGTAAACCATGGCAAAAAAAATCTTGCAGGACAAAACGTGACACTTGATATTTTCTAACCTGTTAGTATACCACCATAGACAGAGAGAGAACCTGAAGCAGACAGGGCTCAGAGAGGGAAAGATGAGACACAAGAGAGGAGCCAAGGAGAGGAAAGTGTTCAGGCAGAGGGTCCAGGAGAGGTGAAAGCAGAGGAAGGAGAGAACGATGACACCAGTAAAAAGTCCAAACACAGGACGTCTGGGTGGGACCTCAGCTGGCCCAATATGCCAACATTCAAGCCTTGGTAGTACAATACTTCAAATGGTAAGTTCCATTATGCAATATTACTGTGCAAAATTTTAAAAAATAAAAAGAAAGAGTGTAAAATTAACATTTCCGGTTACAATCGTGCCATGTGCTTTCTGTCCCCCCCCCCCCACCCCCTGGGAAAATATGTTGCCACCGTGCCAAGGTCTTTAAGCCAGAGGAAACACTGTACTGGTCTACATTGATATGCTAGCTTCACAAAGTTTCTCCAGATTAGATGTATGCATCCATTCTTTCATGTTGTTAACACCCTGCCATCTGAATGTTGCAGCAAAAATTGAGATGTTTTTTCAGTCTTCTCTATTGTCCAATTTTGGTTTCCCCTTCTTAGCTCACACAAGAGTGGCAACTGTTGAAGTCTTCTGCTGCTGCAGCCCATCTACTTCAAGGGTCATTGTTTTGTGCCTTCAGAGATGCTCTTCTGTGTATCTTGGTTGTAATGAGTGATTGTTTGATTTACTGTTGCCTGTAAGCTTGAGCCAGTCTGGCTATTCTCCCCTGACCTCTGGCATCAAAAAGGCATTTGGGCCCAGAGAACTGCTGCCTACTGGATATTTTCTCTTTTTCCAGGCCATTCTCTGTGAACCCTAGACATGGTTATGTGTGAAATTCCTGGTAGATCAGCACTTTCTGAAATACTCCAACCAGGCTGTTTGCTATCAACAAAGTAGGGAAGGGTTCAAAATACAGATCAATACTGAATTGATTTTATTTGAATAATCCAAATTGATTCAAAAAATCCTAAGACTGATCATTTTAATATAATGCTTTTTCATGTATGAAACTTATAAGAGGTTGTAGATGTATACTGTACATCTACAGCCAAATCTGGATACCGCTAATGGTAAAGCATCTGACAAACTGCCTTTAAGAAAATTAATACACTATTTGAAGAGGTGGGTCTAATTGATATCTGGAGAGATCTGCATCCAATCAGAAGAGATTACACTTATTATTCCTCACCTCACTCACTATACACAAGAATAGACTATTTTATAACATTTGGAAAAGACAAAGAAAAAATAAATACCTGTGAAATTGGGACAATAGACTTAAGTGATCATGCTCCCATATACCTATCTTCAGATCTTCAACTACAACCAAAAATTATAAATTGGAAGCTAAATTCAAGCCTGCTTAATGATTCGCACTTTATAGGGCAAGTAAAAAAAGAGATACTTTTTTATCTACTATACTTTTCTACGATACTTTTCTACGATACTTTTTGCTGCACGGTGGCGCAGTGGTTAGCACTGCGGCAGCACAGTTTACCCTTGGCCGGGGGATTGTGGGGATCGTGGGATCGTGGGTTCGATCCCAGCCCCCGACCAACAGTGATCTGTGTGGAGTTTGCATGTTCTCCCCGTGTTGCGTGGGTTTACTCCGGGATTTCTCCGGTTTCCTCCCACATGCCAAAAACATGCATGTTAGGTTAATTGGCTGTTCTAAATTGTCCCTAGATATTTGTTTCCTATAGGCCCTTAGAATAGAGGGTTAGTATTAATGAAAGCGCTTTGAGTGGTCTTTGTGACTAGAAAAGCGCTATATAAGTGCAGGTTAGTAGTTAGTTAGTTAGTATCTAGAGCAGGGGTGTCCAACCATGTGCCATGGAGAGCCAAGACCCTGCAGGTTTTACCTCCAACCAGTGTCTTCAACAGCAGATTTCTGTGAACTTCTTCCCACTGATTGCTGATAAGTGAAAACACCTGCTGAAGAGACTGGGTAGAAGAGAAAACCTGCAGGGTCTTGGCTCTCCATGGCACATGGTTGGACACCCCTGATCTAGAGAATAATGATAATGGTACTGTGTCCCCTCCAATTCTATGGAATGCATTAAAGGCTGTTATAAGAGGGAAAATTATAGCAATATCCTTCTATAAGAAGAAAATGAGAAATAAACTTGAGGAACTCCAAAATAAATTAAAAGAATTAGAGAAAAAAAACATAAAATAACAATGGATCATGATAAATTGGAGGAAATCAAAAAAATCAGAAATTAAATTAATGATTTGACTACTAATGAAGTTAAGAAAAAATTAATGTTCCTTAAACAGAGACATTATGAAAGTGGATCAAAATCAGTGAAAGTTTTAGCTTGGAAACTTAAAAAGAAAATAGCACTGAATACAGTTCATAAAATTAAAGATCCAAATACTAAAAAGATAAAAAGTAAATTAAATGAAATTCAGGGGGCCTTTGAAGTATTTTATAAGACTTTGTATTCTAAAACCACAACATGTAATACTACTGACATAAACTCTTTTTTGGACTGTTTGGATTTACCAGTATTAAATGAGGAACAAAGAAAAATAATGATCGAGGATATCACAGAAAAGGAATTACAATTAGCAATAAGTAAACTTAAACTAAACAAATCACCAGGATCAGATGGGTACACTGCAGAGTGGTATAAGGAGCTTAAAGAAGAACTGATTCCGGTGATACTATCCACATTCAACTGGGCTTTAAAGAAGGCACAAATACCACCTAGTTGGAATGAAGCAATAATTTCTGCTATACCAAAAGAAAACATGGATAAATTAGAATGTGGATCCTATAGGCCAATATCGGTTCTTAATACTGATTATAGGCTGTTCACTGCCATCATGGCTAGAAGATTAGAAAAGTCCATATCACATTTGATACACAACGATCAGACAGGCTTTATCTGAGAGCGTCAAACACAAGATAATATACGCCGAACTCTCCATATTATCAATCATATACAAAGAATAATATTGCAGCAATGGTAATCCGTGTTGATGCAGAAAAGGCCTTTGATTCTGTGGACTGGAGTTTTCTTAATCAAGTTTTATACAGATTTGGCTTACATGAAAAAATGATCAAAACAATACAGGCATTATATAATAAACCCACTGCAAGAATTAAAGTTAACGGCTGTTTGTCAAATAGTTTTAACCTAGAAAGAGGGTCTAGACAGGGTTGTGCATGCTCACTGTTATTATTCGCATTATATCTGGAACCATTTACCCAGTATATTAGACAGAACAAAGGAATACAAGGCATCAATATAAATGGGAAGGAGCATAAATTGGCCTGCTATGCAGATGATATTTTGATCTACCTGGGGCAACCAACAGATTCCCTACCTAAACTTGGGGAATCATTCAATTAGCACCGTACCGTGGCTACTTCATCCATCCAGGTGGATGCCCTCAATTTCCCCTCTGGGGATCAATAAAGTATACAAAATCAAAAAAAAAAATTTCATCAATTATCAGGATACAAAATTAACATAAGTAAAACACAATTGCTTAAATATAAATATAATTGGAATCATTCAATTATTTTGGTCAATTATCAGGATACAAAATTATCATAAGTAAAACATAATTGCTTAAATATAATTATAATCCACCAGAAGAAATTAAAAATAATTTTCAATTTGCTTGGCAAACAGAATTCTTAAAGTACTTGGGAGTCATAATACCAAAAGACCTCTCTGAACTACTAGAATGCAATTATTCACCAACCCAAAGAAAAATCAAAGAGGACATTGCAAGATGGAATCCAATTCCATATTTAAACCTAAATTCAAGAATTGATTCAATTAAAATGAATATACTCCCCAAATTATTATATTTATTTCAAATCTTGCCAATAGAGATAAGTGGAAAACAATTTAATGAATGGGACAAAATGCTGTCCAGGTACATATGGCAAGGTAAGAAACCTAGAATTCGATTTAAACTCTACAATTGTCAAAACAAAAAGGGGGGTGGGGCCTTCCTTCCCTAAGAAACTATTAGTGGGCAGCACAACTTAGACCCATAATTTGCTGGCGTAATCCTTCATATACTGCCCAGTGGAAGAATATTTAAGAGGGAATGACCCCCACTCCTATACAAGCGACAATAGCTGATGGTAACCTACAAGACATTATCAAAAACACAGAAAATCCATGGGTTAAGTGGACTCTTAAAATCTGGAAAAGAGTAGTATCAAAATATAATTTAGAAGAGAACATAGTAATTTTAAAGTGGTGCGCATATGACTCACATTTCACTCCAAATAAGTCAGACACAAGATTTAAAGTTTGGGCAAATTGAGGGATAACAGCCATATGTAAGATAATGAAAGACGACACACTACTTAGTTTTGAAACACTTAAATGGAAGTATCAGTTGGAATCACAAGACTTCTATTGCTACTTGCAGATGAGACACTTTGTCAATAACAGGTTAAAATGTATAGCAGAATCATGTAAACCATTGCTAAATTTATTTAAAAGGGGCATATACTCAAATAAAGATAAAAGCTTAATTTCAGGTTTATATAAAGGTCTTATAAACCTGAAAAGACACTCAACCCTATATGTTAAAACAAAATGGGAAAAAGAAGGAGGAATAGAAATATCGGACGAGGAATGGCCATTTAATATGGTCAAATCAATGGAAATGCAGTAGTTCACAGAGCTGGAGGGAGGTTTGGCTGGAAAAGCCTAATTAGATACTTTATCACACCTTCCCAGAAGGCTCAGTACAAAGGGAACTCCCCAACTTGTTGGAGAAAATGTGGTAGTGCAAATGCAAATCATTACCATATATTTTGGCTCTGTCATGTTAATCAAAATTATTGGAAGGAAATTCATAAAGCTATACAAGATATTTTTGGATGTCCGTTACCTCTGGAAAGCAAAACTCTATTCTCTGGGCTTGTGCCCACAGAGTGGTCATAGAGGGACAAATACTTATTATGTATTCTACTGACTGCAAGCAGAAAGGCAATTACAAAAAAATGGCTTTCCCAGGAGAGCCCATCTCTTGATATGTGGATGGACATTACAATGGACATTTATAAGATGGGAAAAAATAACAGCTTGTGTCAATTACAAAAAGGATTTGTTTATGTCACAATGGGAAAAATGGACTAAATATGTAACACCGCTCAGGCTGGACTTTCAATTTGCAGAATTGATATAACAGACTTTAATATATATACAAGAGTGTGTACATTAACAGTTACTCCCTATATGCAGATGTTTATGCTGACCCCCCCCCTTTTTTTGTTTTTTTCTTATTTCTTTTTCATCTCTTAAAAAAAGGGACATTCAAATGTAATTATCAAATGAAATGACGGCTTAAACTTACTTTCTAAACAATGTCAATAAAGAGAAAATTACAAAAAAAAAAAAGAGAAACTTTTAAGAGGTTTACAGGTCTCTTGTGTAGCTGAATGTCTCACATTCATATTATATTTCACTAAGTTAGAAGGTTCCTGGTTAAATTAAATCTCTGAGATATTCTTTCATGTACAAAGAAAATGCATTATAATGGCAATATCCTTGCAGGACTATACAGTGTGACATACAGTATATGTCACACATGCGACGTGAAAATTGGTCTATGCAAGGAATGAACGAACTGAAGTAGCACGGGTGCAACGGAGGGTTCATCTTGCGGCTGGTCTCTCCAGGAGAAGTGCAATGGAGAAAAAGGAAGCTCCATGGGGCGATGAACAGATGCAGTTGGCAGCAGACTCCGGCTCCCACTCTCAGCTACATGCAATTGCACTAATATGAGTTTTCTTATGACAGAGAAAAAAGTGACATCACTTTGATTAGTTACTGTATACTGTATATTGCTGTGAAGAACAAATGAAGCTTCTTCTGAAGTTAACAGCAATTTTTACGGTCTAGTCCAGGGGTGTCAAACATACGGCCCTCCAGCCAAAACTGGGCTGTTAGTTTGTGTGGTGAGTACTGGTGGTTAGGTTGATTAAAGCCCAATTCATGGTGGCAAAAACACAGTGGTACACGAGTGAGAGCAGTGGATGCATTTGTGTGAAAACCCTACACAGAGGGTGAGCGCTGACCAAGTACATGCAGTCCCCCAAAAAGCGAATGCCCATACAAGTACGTGGCGGCAGTGGCTCAGGAGGTAGAGCGTGTTGTCCAATAACTGGAGGGTTAGCAGTTCAAATCCTGCTCTCCCCAGCAATCCTGCCGTTGTGTCCTTGGGTAAGACACTTTATCCACCTTGCCTCCAGTGTCCATGACACTGGGTATGAATGTGTATAAATGTTCAGTAGTAGTCAGACAGGCTGTTGGTGCAGACTGGCACCCACGTTTCTGTCAGTCTGCCCCAGGGCAGCTGTGGTTACAGTAGTAGCTTACCACTATCAGTGTCTGTGGAGTAAATGAATAATGTATCCATTGTAAAGCGTCCGAGTGTCTATGAAAAAGCGCTATATAAATCCGATGCATTATTAAGTACGCAAGTGGCCATCACTTTGCCATCAGGACCCTGAACTCTGCCTACTCCCCACCTCCCCACCCCTGGACCATAACACATTCACCCACACAATAACTACCTCAGCTGTTTGCACAGAAAGACTTGGCACACCAACTGTAATACATCTGCTGCTGTATGTCTCTGCACCTCACTGCAACCACTTGCACAACTGTCATACCTGCTGCTGTCTGTCTGTTATTGAAATATTGATCATGTTCAGTCCAGTCTGTCACTGTCTGCACCTACACTATCGCATTGAACTTGCAATTATGGGTATTATGGCTCCACTGTACATAGGATTGCTGGGTGTTATCATTGATCTTTATTTGCACTACAGGATTGCTGGGTTTTTATCTTTTCCAGGGTTTTATCTTTATTTGCACTATGGGTAGCATTACTGCACATAGATTTCTGTTGTTTTTAATCCTTATTCCTTTTTTTCTTATACATTGTGCACACCACTAAAAGACAGAGAAACAGCATTTCAATTCTCCGGTATGTCCTGTACGTATAGACGTATTGACAAATAAAAATCTTTGAATCTTTTTGAAGTGGACACTGTGAACAGCGAATGCACCGGGAAACTCCCGCCAGGGGGAAGTAATTAGCAATCTGCCAAAACTGGGAGAACATACAGTGGGAAAAATAAGTTACTGAACATGTCAACATTTTTCTCATTAAACATATTTCTGATGGAGTCATTGACCTGAGATTTTCATCAGATATCATTTACAACCCAAGTACAGCGGTGTGAAAAAGTGCTTGCTCCTTCCTGATTTCTCATTTTTTTGTGTGTCACACTTAAATATTTCAGACCATCAAACAAATTTAAATATTAGACAAAGGTAATACAAGTAAACACAAAATACAGTTTTTAAATGAAGGTGTTTATTATTCAGGGGGGAAAAAAATCCAAACCTACATGGCCCTGTGTGAAAAAGTGATTGCCCCCTAAACCTAATAACTGGTTGGGCCACCCTTAGCAGCAACAACTGCAATCAAGCATTTGCAATAACTGGCAATGAGTCTTTTACAGCGCTGTGGAGGAATTTTGGCCCACTCATCTTTGCAGAATTGTTGTAATTTAGCCACATTGGAGGGTTTTCTAGCATGAACCGCCTTTTTAAGGTCATGCCACAGCATCTCAATCGGATTCAGGTCAGGACTTTGACTAGGCCACTACAAACTCTTCATTTTGTTTTTCTTAAGTCATTCGGAGGTGGACTTGCAGAACCCAAGTGTGCTTCAGCTTGAGGTCACAAACAGATGGCCGGACATTCTCCTTCTTTGGTAGACAGCAGAATTCATGGTTCCATTTACCACAGCAAGTCTTCTAGGTCCTGAAGCAGCAAACAGCCCCAGACCAATCATACTACCACCACAATATTTTACTGTTGGTATGATGTTCCTTTTCTGAAATGCTGTGTTACTTTTATCCCAGATGTAACGGGATACACACCTTCCAAAAAGTTCAACTTTTGTCTCGTCAGTCCACAAAGTATTTTCCCAAAAGTCTTGGGGATCATCAAGATGTTTTCTGGCAAAACTGAGACGAGTCTTTATGTTCTTTTTGCTCAGCAGTAGTTTTTGTCTTGGAACTCTGCCATGCAGGCCATTTTTGCCCATTCTCTTTCTTATGGTGGAGTCATGAACACTAACAACTGAGACAAGCGAGGCCTGCAGTTCTTTGGATGTTGCTGTCGGGTCTTTTGTGACCTCTTGGAACAGTCGTCGCTGCGCTCTTGGGGTAATTTTGGTCGACCACCTACTCCTGGGAAGGTTCACCACTGTTCCATGTTTTCGCCATTTGTGGATAATGACTCTCACTGTGGTTCGCTGGAGTCCCAAAGATTTAGTAATAGCTTTATAACTTTTTCCAAACTGATAGATCTCAATTACTTTGTTTCTCATTTGTTCCTGAATTTCTTTGGATCACAGCATGATGTCTAGCTTTTGAGGATCTTTTGGTCTACTTCACTTTGTCAGGCAGACCCTATTTAAGTGATTTCTTGGTTGAGAACAGGTGTGGCAGTAATCAGGCCTGGGTGTAGCTAGAGAAATTGAACTCACCTTTCCAAAGATGTGATAAACCAGTTAATTTATGTTTTAATCGGGGGGGGGGGGGGATCAGTTTTTCACACAGGGCCATGTAGGTTTAGATATTTTTTTACCCTTAATAATAAACACCTTCATTTAAAAACTCCATTTTGTGTTTACTTGTGCTATCTTTGTCTAATATTTAAGTTTGTTTGATGATCTGAAACGTTTTCACACCACTGTAATCCACACATACAAAGAAATCAATGCAATTGCGTTCACAAAAAAGGTTATATTTAATAAAGTGGAATGACATGGGGAATAAGTATTGAACACACTTAGTGCAATTTATTTAATATTTAGTAGAAAAGCCTTTGTTGGTAATAACAGCTTCCAGATGCCTCCTGTATGGAGAAACTAGGCGCAGGCATTGCTCAGGAGTGATTTTAGCCCATTCTTCCACACAAACAGTCTTCAAATCTTGAAGGTTCCATGAGTGTCTTCTATGAACTCTGATCTTTAGTTCGTTCCATAGATATTCATTTGGATTCAGGTCAGGTGACTGACTGGGGCATTCTAGCAGCTTTATTTTCCTTGTCTGGAGCCAGTTGAGAGTTTCCTTGGCTGTGTGTTTGGGATCATTGTCTTGCTGAAATGTCCACCTTCATTTCATCTTCAGCATCTTGGCAGATGGCATCAGGTTCTTATCAATGATGTCTCCACATTTGTCTATTCATCTCATCTTCAATTATATGAAGTCTGCCTGTACCATGTGCTGAAAAACACCCTCATACCATGATCGAATGTGCAGTGCAATTCCTCCTCCAAACATGCTGTGTGTTGTGGCATCCAAAAAGTTCAATTTTGGTCTTATCTGACGAGACTATATTCTCCCAGAATTCTCAGTATTCTCCCAATCCCACTTCCTGCTGCGGAGGAAGTGGGACTGGATTGGACACACCCTCAGGAAACCAGCATCCAGCATCACACGTCGAGTCCTGACCTGGAACCCGCAGGGGAAGAGAAAGAGAGGCCGGTCTTGAAACAGCTGGAGACGAGACACTGAGGTGGAGCTGAAACAGCAGGGAACCAACTGAAGGGGAGTAGAGAGAGCAGCCAAGAACCAAGTGCGATGGCAAGGGGCAGTTGATGGACTATGTTCCATGGCGAGCTATGGGCTTAATTAAGTATTAAGTATTTTACTGGCTTGCCCAAACGCTGTGCAGCAAACTTTAAACGAGCTTCCACATGCTTTTTCTTCAGCAATGAGAAGCAAGAGCCCATGTTAGTTGAGTGCATTACTTAGTAGTACCTGCTACAGTGTTTCCTCTGGCTAAAAGACCTTGGCACGGTGCAACATATTTTTCCGGGGAGGGGGGGTACATATGACACTATTGTAACCGAAATAGGTTAATTTAATACTTTTTTTTTTTTTTTTTTAAATTTTGCACAGTAACTTTGCATATGGAACTTACCATTCAAGGTACTGTACAACCAAGGCTTGAATGTTGGAATATTGGGCCAGTTGGGGTCCCACCCAGACGTCCTGTGTTTGGACTTTTGACTGGTGTCATCCTTCTCTCCACCCTCTGCTCTCACCTCTCCTGGACCCTCTGCCTGAACAGTTTCCTTCCTTGGCTCCTCTCGTCTGTCTCATCTTTCTCTCTCTGAGCCCTGTCTAATTCAGGTTCTCTCTCTGTCTATGGTGGTATACTAACAGGTTAGAAAATTCCAAGTGTCACATTTTGACCTGCAGGATTTTTTTGTCATGGTTTACATAAATGACAAAAACATGTGTATTTTTTGTATTTTTATTCTAGTGTTTTCCCCCCATTGAGAAAGAGCAGGAAAGAGAAGGGAAAAAACATTCATAATAGTAATTTACTCATGCATACTTAAATTATATGATCAGAGGTGGGTATAGTAGCCAGAAATTCTACTCATGTAAAAGCAGTGCTATGAAATTAATAATTAAAAGTAGACAACCAAAAATTTCTGGTTGAGTTCAAGGTACAAAGAGCACCCACATAAAACTTGAGTAATGACTTCAGTCTTAAATGTTTGAGGTTTTTCTCCAAAATTTATAACAATTTTCTTATAGTTTTCTACTTTTCTCTGTATCCATCCATCCATCTTCTACCGCTTTTCCGGAGGTCCGGGTCGCAGAGGCAGCAGTTCAGGCAGAGAAGCCCAGACTTCCCTCTCCGGTGCTATGTGGATTAGGTGGCAGTCAAAGGCGGAGACCTTGGCGGACTGATCCCAAGCTTTTCTCTGTAAATCTATCTAAATTTGCAACCATATTCCTCATTTGTAATTGCCTCTTGTAAAATTATGACTTTTGTTGTATATTTGAGACTTTATTATAAACTTGTGGATTATTTTATAGCTAATTTTTGTTTTTTTTTTGCCAATATATATATATATATTTTTTTTATTTAAGTTTTTGTAAAGGGTATACAGGTCATTACAGCATTGCATTGTTTACATTTTCATCACATGTTCCCTTATTTTTTGCTATTTGACAACATTGGTAGGATAGTTATTACAACAACCCCCCCCCCTTTTTTTTTTAAAGTGAAAGAAAAAGTGAAGTTAAGGAGAATTAAATAAAAAACAAACAAACAAACGAATAAACAAACAAACAGAACAGCAAAAAGCAAACAAACAGAAAATTAAGTAATTAAAAGTAAAAGAGCAACTGAGTAGCGTTGGAACAAAGAGCGGGACCATTATTGAAATGGTATTTGTCAAAGATTAGTTCTAATGGAAGACACATATGCGATCCAGGGTTGCCAAAAGTTTATGAACCCATCCATGTCCTGTCTCAGTGCGAATGTCAACTTTTCCATCGAGTAAATGTCTTGAATCACGTTAATCCAATCTTCAGGTGTAGGACAGTCCTTCAGCATCCATTTTTTTAGTTAGGGCTTTTTTACTTGCCAATATTAAAACATTGAATGAGTATTTATCTCCTCGTCTTTCCAGTGAGTCCGGTAATAAACCCAAATACAAAGTTACAAAAGAAAAGGGAACTGTTACTTTGAATATTTTCCCCAATATTGTCTGTACGTTGGACCAATATTGGTGGATAACTGGGCATGACCAAAACACATGAAAATGATTTGCAGTCTTTTCACCACACAAGCGCCAACAGTTCAACCCCTTATGGGTTAATTTGTTTTGTGCAGGTGTTCTGAAAAATCTCACCAAGTTTTTCCATCCAAATTCTCTCCACTGCAGGGATGAGGTACTTTTCCATTGCTGTTTATTTAGCTTTTCCCATATTTCCAATTGTAAAGTGAAATTCCCCTCTTTTTCCCATCTCTCTTTTATATACGATGTGTTGTCTCCTTTTAAGTCTTGAAGACCTTGGTATATTTTAGAAATGTATCTGATCCCTGGGATCCCTTTATATGCCATTAAGAAGACCTTCAGAACACCTGACTGGGCCCTTTCCAAATCCTCCTTTTTAAGTATATTGTTTATGTGGTGTCTAAGCTGAAAGAACCTGTAAAGATCTTGATTTATTAGACCTTGTTTTTTCAAATCTTCAAAACTTCTTAAAGTTTGCCCCTTAAAAAAATCGTAATATTTTATCAGCCCTTTCTCTTTCCACTCTTTAAATCTAGTGTCTGTTTTATTGGGGGTAAAGTCTTGATCATAGGCAATCCATTGCAGAAGTCGATAGGGCTCTTTAGCTTGACTCTCTCTGACTATCTTAAACCAAATTTTTAGCGGGGTCTCTATCCACGGGTTAGTGTTATTCAGGAGTTTAGTTAAGGCATTGTTCCCTATTATCGCCTGTAGGGGGATGTCACTTGTTATTTGGCATTCCATCTCCTTCCATTGTGCAGTGTAGACTGGGTTACATATCTCTACTAAAGTTTTAATTTGTGCAGCTATAAAATAGTCCCTGATATTTGGCAGTGCGAGCCCACCTTTGTCTTTGTTTAGCTGTAGGGTTCTATATCTGATTCTAGGTCTCTTACCCTGCCATATGAATCTTGAGATCCTTCTGTCCAGTTCCTGCCATGTTTTTTTGGGAGGTTCTACCGGTATTGTTTGGAAAAGGTATAGAAGACGTGGAAGTATATTCATTTTGACTGCTTCAATTCTTTGTGCGGTACCTAAGAATGGTATCATATTCCATCTTGCTAGGTCAGATTTTATTTTTGTCACCAGTGGATCATAGTTTAGTGTTATAATTTTGTCGAGTTGTTTCGGGATATTGACCCCCAGATATTTCATAGATTCCAACTCCCAGTTAGTTTTGAGTTCATTTAGTGAAAAATGATTTGGGTCATAGTTGAATGTTAAAACTTGGGTTTTATGCATGTTTAATTTGTACCCTGATAAATCTCCATAGTCTGAAAAAACTGAGATTAGTTCTGGTAGAAAAGTGTCTGGCTGCCCTAGGTATATTAAAATGTCATCAGCAAAGAGTGCTATTTTATGTTCTTTCTGACCAAGTGTAATACCTTGAATTTCTTGATTTTGTCTTATCCATTGGCTCAGAGGTTCTATGAAGATTGCAAAGAGCAGTGGAGACAGGGGGCAGCCTTGACGACATCCTCTTTCCAGCTCAAAAGATGATGATAAATTACCGTTAATCCTTATTTTAGCTGTTGGTTTTTTATATAATGCCTGTATAGTTCTAATGAAGTTGTTATGAAAATTGAAACTGGATAAGATTTTATAGAGGAAAGACCAGTCAACCGAATCGAATGCTTTTTCAGCATCTAATCCCAATATGACTGCATTTAAGTTGTATTTTTTTATATGATGAATTATGTGTAAAGTGCGTCAAATGTGAACTTCCGGTTCCGGGTGAGGACGAGTGAGGACGCACAGGTAAGAGCTCCCTGTTCGTGACTCTTTAAAAGGCAGTTAAACGCAGTTAGAACGCAGTTTGGAGCTGGCGTTTTGAGCTTTTTTTTGCTGCTGCCGCTGGGGAGTGAACCTGCTCGTGAAGAGTAACGAGGAATTTGCCAGTAGTAACTGGTGAAACTTGTGAAGCGGCCCCGCGCCCCCCGCCCCCCCGCACCTCGCGCTCAAACAAAGAGATTACTCCCACGTGCGTTTTTTTTTTTTTTTCCCCGAGCTATCGAAATAAGAGATCATCGGCCGGAATAATGGGTCCCAAAAGAGCTCTGCCAAATGAAGATGAGATTAAAAAAGCGCTGGATTTCTTGGCAGAAGAAATGGCTGCCCTAAAATCACAACAAAGAGGTATACTGGACCTCGTGGAAGAAATTAAAGCGCTGCGCAGCCAGAACGCTGAAAAAGACAAGAGGCTGGCGTATCTGGAAAGCAGATTGGCTGAGATGGACCAGAGAACTCGGGCAAACGACGTGATCATCACGGGGCTCCACATCAAACCCCGATCATACGCGAGAGCAGTGGCCGCAGACAGCAGTGAAGTCAGCTGGATGAGGAATCCGCTGAGCAACAGGTGACGGCCTTCATGCAGTCAAAAGGAATCCAGCTGGACTGCACCAACATCGAGTCCTGCCACCCTCTGCCCAGGAAAAACGGCGACAAACCTGCTGTGATCATGAGGTTTGTAAACAGAAAACACAAGACGGCGCTAATGAAACAAGGTAAGAAGCTGCAAGGAACCAACGTCTTCATAAACGAGCACCTCACGAAAGAGAACGCAGAAATAGCCAGGAAAGCAAGATACATGAAAAAGCAGAAAAAAATTCAAAACACCTGGACATCAAACTGTAAAATATTCATCAAATTAAACGGATCGCCTGAAGAAGCCAAGGTCATTAACATCCGTAATATTATGGAACTGGACAAATACGATCTGGAGGCACAGCAACAATTCAGACAAATATAGGACACTGAAGGATTTTACTCATCTGCAACAAAACATTCTACAGTATGAATCAAAAAATCATCAAACAGGAACAACAGGAACTGAAAGTTTTTGAATACACAGAGCACAACCCACAGGACGTAGAATATGACATAGACCCTGATAATAATCTTTTTAACTCAATCAATAATGACTGTAATTATTACACAGATGAACAGTTTAACACAATGGTCACATCTGATTTCAATATTTCTATGTGGATGATTTATTTGAATGTATTACAATAGAAATCTGTCTGAATAATGTGAAGAATGTAGTAGTGAGCTGTGTATATAGAACACCTGGATCAAACATTGACTTATTTAAGGACTGGATGGAAAAAATGTACGCAAAACTAACTCATAAAGTTATGTTCATCTGTGGTGATTTAAATATAGATCTGATGAACTCAAAACAACATAGTTTGACAGAAGAATTTATCAACACAATGTACAGTATGGGCTTACATCCAACAATTACAGGACCTAGCAGAATCACGTCGCACAGTGCCACACTAATAGATAATATAGTCACAAACATTATGGAAAATAATATCAGGAGTGGGCTTTTATTGAATGATATCAGCGACCACCTGCCGATTTTTGTTGTCTATCAATGTGATTATAGGAAGAAAAAGTATACCAAAAATATTAAATATAAAAGAATAAGAACCGAAGAATCAATGTATTTACTGACAAAGGAATTATTAATACAAGATTGGAAGATAGTTTATGATGAAAATGACATAAATGAAGCATATGATAAATTTTTACAAATATTTCAATCATTGTACAATAAATACTGTCCTATAAAACAATACAGTGACAGACAACAACAAAAAAATATTCCTTGGATCACCAAGGGGTTAATAAATGCATGTAAAAAGAAGAATACATTATATAAACAATTCATTAAATGCAGAATGGTGGAAGCTGAGATCAAATATAAAAGATATAAAAATAAGCTTACCACTATGAGGACCTGTAAGAAAGAATATTACAACAGAATACTAGAGGATAACAAAAATAACATAAGAGGAATATGGCAAGTACTCAAGGGGATTATTAGTAATCGTCCTAAGTATGCAAATTATCCAGAGTATTTTATCGAAAACGACAGTTTGATTAATAATATGGAAGATGTGGTCAGTGGTTTCAATAAATTTTTTGTAAACGTTGGTCCTGAATTAGCAAAATCAATAGTGACTCCAGAAACAAACCACAGTGGGTCTGTGAATGAAATAGAGGATAGAAACCCAAACACAATCTTTTTGGGTGCAGTTACTGAAAAGGAAATTATCGAGACTGTGAGTAAATTTAAGAACAAAAAATCAACGGACTGGAATGAAATTGACATGACAATAGTGAAAAAAGTAATTGAGGGAATTGTTAAGCCACTCACCCACATCTGTAACCTGTCATTTCAAACTGGTACATTTCCAGACAAAATGAAAATAGCAAAAGTAACACCTCTTTACAAAACAGGAGACAGTCATTGTTTCACAAATTACAGGCCAGTCTCTTTACTCTCACAATTCTCCAAAATACTTGAAAAAATATTCACTAAGAGACTGGATGATTTCATTGAAAAACACAACCTCCTTACAGATAGCCAGTATGGTTTTAGAGCAGATAAATCTACATCTTTGGCACTGATCGAACTTATAGAAGAAATTACTAGTTGTATAGACAAAAAAAAGGTTGCTGTAGGAGTATTTATAGACTTGAAAGCTTTTGACACCATTGACCACAGAATACTTCTAAGGAAACTGGAAAGGTATGGGATAAGAGGGGTAGGACTGAGTTAGGTGGAAAGTTATTTAAGTAACAGACAACAATTTGTACAAATTGGAGAGCACAAATCACCCTGCATGGACATCACTTGTGGTGTGCCCCAGGGGTCAGTTTTGGGACCCAAACTCTTTATCTTGTATATAAATGACATATGCCAAGTATCAAAAATTCTGAAATTTATTTTGTTTGCGGATGACACAAATATCCTTTGCACTGGTGAGAATTTGCAGCAGGTTTTAGAGGTGGTCACAACTGAAATGGAAAAATTAACGCAGTGGTTCAACAAAAATAAATTATCTCTAAATCTAAAAAAAACAAAGATTATGTTGTTTGGAAATTATAAAATAAATCATGAAATAATGATAACGATAGATGATACCAGAATACAAACAGTACAGGAAAATAAGTTTCTGGGGGTGACGCTAGACAGTAAAATCTGCTGGAAACCTCACATCAGTCACATTCGGGCTAAATTAGCAAAATGTATAGGCATACTGGGGAAGACAAGACACATCGTGGACTATAAATCATTGGTCTTATTGTACAATTCACTGTTTTTACCTTATCTTAACTACTGTGTAGAAGTCTGGGGAAACACCTACAAGACCAACCTACAAACAATATGCACATTACAAAAAAGAGCTATAAGGATAATAAACAATGCAGGATATAGAGACCATACCAATTCGTTGTTCTTGAAGTCACATGTCATAAAGTTCATCGATTTAGTTAAATTTAAGACAGCACAAGTAATGTACAGGGCAATTAACAATCAACTCCCAACTAATATACAAAAAATATTTAAAAAAAGAGACAATGATCATAATTTGAGAGGAGACTTAAACTTCACAAAACCCAAGATACGTACAACCAAGAAAAGTATGTGCATATCTGTCTGTGGGGTGGATTTGTGGAACAGTCTGGAGCCGGAACTGAAACTATGTACAAACAGAAATCAATTTAAAAAGAGGTATAAGCACCATTTGTTGAAAGGATATATGTTAGAAGGGTAGAATTTATATGTACGATTCATTATGTTCACTCTGGGACATTATGGGACACTATGGAATGGTGGGTGTGACAGCACTGTGTGTGTCTGTGTCGTTTGAGACTGGTTTTGAAATATAGACTTCATTGTATGTTAGAATGGACAGGTGTTAATGTTGATCTGAAAAAAATACAGTAAATTGTTTACTTGGGGTATTAAAGGTAGGTAATTTGTATAAAATTCACATGGGTGTATCGATGGAAAAGAGGAGTTGGAATTAATAAGTGTTCACTTCTTCCTTCTCCCTTTTGAACAGTGTATACTGTAACTTTATTGCATTTGCTATTTGCTTGTTTTTTGTTATATTTTTTGTGTTCGAAATAAACTATCTATCTATCTATCTAATGTTGTCTTGTGTCTGTCTTTGTCTTATAAAACCTGTTTGGTCTAAGTGAATTAAGTCTGTCAGTATGTTTTCTAACCTTTTGGCAAGGATAGTGGTAAAAAGCTTATAGTCCTGATTTAATACACTGATTGGTCTGTAGTTGGAGCATTCTAGTTTATCCTTTTCAGGTTTAGGTATGACTGCAATGACCCCTTCTCTCCAGGAGGGGGGGATTTCCCCTGTGTGGAGGACGTAGTTAAATGTTTTCAGGAGGAGAGGAGATATTTGCTGTTTAAAGGTTTTGTACCATTCTGCTGTATAGCCATCTGCTCCTGGGGATTTGTTAGCTTTAAGTTTCATAATTGCTTTTTCCAATTCTTTAGGTTGTATTTCTGACAGTAGGGTTTTATTTTGTGATTCCGTAAGTTGGGGAAGGTTTAATGTGTTTAGGAATGTCTCGGATGTGTTTTTATGTTTTTTGTGGGAGTACAAGTTCTTGTAGTAATTCTCGAAGCTTTTAAGAATATCCTGAATTCTGAATTTTATTTCCTTTGATACTGGGTCTCTGATTTTGTAGATTGCTCTTTCCGTTTGTTGTTTCCTCAATTTATAGGCTAGTAATTTTGCCGATTTACTGCCTGCTTCATAGTGTTTTTGTTTCAGAAATGTAAGTTTCTTCTGGATTTCTATTGTGTAGATCTCATTTATTTGATTTTTAATTTCTTTGATCTTGAGCGAGCCATTAGAATGAGTGTTATCTTTGTGTTCTTTTTCTAGGTTCTTGAGCTCTGACTCTAGTGTGATTAGTTTTTCTTGTCTCAGTTTCTTTTGGGTTGCCAGTTTTGCAATAATTTTTCCCCTTATTACAGCTTTGCACGCATCCCACAGTATTAAAGGGGATACTTCTCCATTATCGTTTTCTTCCAAATATCTGAGAATATCTGATTCCAATTCATCTTTCAGTGGCCCTTTCAGGACACTTGAATTCAACCTCCAGGAAAATGTATTATTTGTGTATTTTTGGATGTTTAAATCCATATAGATCGGACTGTGGTCGGAGAGATCCATCAGTCCTATTTTACATGTTTTTACTCTTCCAATGTCTCTATTAAACATAAAAAAGTAATCAATCCTTGAGTAAGATGAATGTGGCGTTGAATAAAAAGTATAATCTTTTACATTGGGGTTGAATTCCCTCCATACGTCACAGATTCCCATTTCTTTTAGTAGCATCCGAGTATTCCTATTTTGGGTGTCATTTTGATGTGAAGAATTACCTGTTGCATCCCAGTATGGATTCAGTCTTAGATTGAAGTCTCCACCACATATCACTAAACCTTGGGCTTTAGTTATCATTAGGTCGAATACATTTTTATAAAATTTCCATTTAGCCCCTGGTGGTGCATATACATTCAGCAGGGTGATATCTTCTCCCTCTAGCCGCCCAGTTACCAAACTGTACCTCCCTTCTTTATCTTTGTGTTCTGATTTTTTTCAAATGTAATTTTGGTTGATATCAATGTCGCTACTCCCCTCCTCCTCCCTGATTTATATGAAGATGAAGAGATCATTTTAAACCCTTGTCTACTGAGTTTAGTGTGTTCCACGTCTGTTAGGTGGGTTTCTTGTAAAAATACTATTTCTGCTTTGTCTTTTTTCATTTTGCGTAGAATCTTGGATCTTTTAACTGGATTCAGGATCCCTTTTACATTATATGAGGCTATTTTGGTTACACCCGGTTTCTCCATTGTATTTTCTTATTTAGTATAACAGTGTGGTGGCCCTCTTTTTTGCTACTCAGAAACTGAAAGAACATTAAGAACATAAAAAACATTAAGTACATAATGTACGAAACTTTAAAACAAAAAACTGTCAAAAAAACTTCCTGAGCTGGGGTCTCTTTAAAGACCCTGTAAGAGCCCTGATGGAGTGTGGGCTCTGAGGGAAATTCCTCAAACTCTGTTACGTGTTGTGGGCCCTCTCTTACCCCTGTAAGTTGTCCCATGTTTTTAACGTGAATTTCAGATCCCAATCCGAATTTGTAATGATTTTTTTTTTTTTTTATGCCTATACCCTATGAGCTTGTGTGCACCCTCCCACCCCCATCACAGCAAACATTCACTCTAATACAGTATTTGTTAGTGTGGGGAGAACATGTGGGTCATTGTTACATTTCTATTTTAACATGATTTTTTTTTTTCCCCCTTTAAATTAAGAAGACATTTGTTTCTAATGCTAAAACTGCTCCATGAAAGGTTTTACCACATGCTGATTCTGCATCTTCTTTAATGTTTGTTACCTTGTAGGAGGGGGGATGGAAGTGTAGAGTGACTGAAGAGAGAAAGAAAAAAAAAAAAAAACCCAAAAAGGTCGCTATTCCTTTCTGGAACTGGAAGGCTTATCTTTGTAGCTCTGGGGCTGGGTGTTCCCGCTGCTGGCCCGTGGATTTTGAAGGTCTCTGAGTGGACCACGTTTGAGCTCTGATTTTCTTGTTCAGATCCGCTGCGGGTTTAAACACCGTTACCGGGAGTCCTCTTCTTGCCATGTCAGTTGTTGCTTCTTCCGCTGAATTGTAGAGACATGACTCTTCCCCGTAAAAGACCCTTAGCTTCGCCGGAAATGGCGTCTGAAAGCGTAGATTCTTTTCCCGTAAAACCTTTTTGGCGTCGTTATATTCCTGTCGCTTTTTAAGAACTTCAGGGGCGTAATCGTGTTCCACGAAGACTTTTCTTTCTTGATGCATAAATCCTTTCTTCTGCCAAGCCCGTCTTACAACTTCTTGTTTTATTTTGAAGTCGGAGAATCTTACCAACACTGAACGTGGGGGCGCTTCCGGGGCTGGCTTTGCGGCTAATGTGCGATGTGCCTTTTCTATCTTCAAATCGGTGGATTGTGGAATATCCAACTTCTCTCTCAATAAGGATTCCACGCATTCTGCCACTGTGTTGAAACCATCTTCAGCTCCTTCTTTCAGACCATGAATTCTGATGTTGTCTCGTCTCTGTCTTCCTTCTTGGTCGGCTAGCTTAGCCTCCAGCCTTGACTGTTTTCTGTGTAAATCCAGTACAGAATCTTCAAGCACTTTTATTCTGTCTTCAGCTTCCAAGATTCGGTTTTCGGCCTGGTCCATTCTGCTGTTCGCCTTTTTTAGATCCTCTCTGAATTCAAGAAATTCAGCCCGAAATCGTCGTAACTCGTCAAATAGCGATTTCAAGCTAATCCTTTTGTTAGCTAGGCCCAGGCACTCGTCTTCTGAACGGAGGTCTTCTGGTTCCGATTCCGCGGCCGCTGTGCGTCCTGATCTGGGGAATGTCAGTTTCCTCTGCTTTTGGTTAGGCATGGTGTTATTGTCTTTTGAATTTTAATCTTCCAAAAATCCGTTAGGTCTGATTTTGAGGAGGTTTTCCTTGGATTGAGTCTGGGAGTTTCACCGTTAGGTTGCTATCACCATGGCGTCCAGACCGGAAGTCATTTTTGTCTTTTTTTAATAAAATTACTGTTTTGGCCGACTTCCGGTTATGGCGGCCACGTAGAAGGACACGTATCACTCTGCTCTGCTCCTAGAGAAAAAAAATCGGCAAATAACTCTCAATTGGAACAGAACCTATCCCAGCGTTTGGGCGAGGATATGCCGGTGAAGCCTAAGGCTGGAAAATCAGGTGGAGGAAAAATTGAACCGCCGAAACAGTCCAAATTAACGGACTTTCACGTCCGTGACACAGCAGATAAAGCTCCAGATATGGCGGAGGAAGCTAGCAGCGGTGCGGTGACTGCGGGCGACGGCACAGGTGCAGTGCTCGCTGCCATTAGTTCAATGAGAGCAGACTTTTCCGCTAAATTTGATGGGATTATGGCAGCGTTGGAAGGAATGAGAAAAGAATTGGGTGACTGTATGGAACGAGTGGCACAGGTGGAGCTTCGAGTTTCCAGTGCTGAAGATGATGTCGCCAGCCTTCAATTAAAGGTGCGCACTTTGGAAAAAAAAAAATAAATGTCTGGAGGATAATGTCCTGGACTTGGAGTCCCGGTCGAGACGGAACAACCTGAGGCTGGTGGGTCTACCGGAGGGAACCGAGGGTCGGGACCCATGTTCCTTTTTGGAAAAGTGGATTCCAGAAGCGCTGAACAACGCGGAGCTGCAATCATCAGTTGTTTTAGAAAGCGCCCACCGAATTGGACCACAGAGAGATAATAAGGCAGCACCGAGGACGTTAATTATGAAGTTCCTCAGCTTCAGAGACAGGATGAAGATCTTCGACGCGACGCGAGCCAAAGGAGAAATTAAATACCAGGATCAACAGGTGCGGTTCTACCCAGATTTGGCCACAGGAATTCAACGGTTAGGAAGCAGTCTGACCCCATCCGTAAAGAGCTGCGCAACCTTGGGATTCGTCATGGAGTAATTCACCCTGCAAGACTGTTGGTCACGTATGGGGGCGGAACACACATCTTCAAGACCCCTGAGGAGGCGCAGGAGTTCATCGGGAAGATCCAAGAAGAGACTGGTGGGAGCTAAGCATGAACAAAATATAAGGTAGAATATTTAAGCATTTGCACAGGCATCTAACTGATTTGAAGCATATAGCAAGTTTACAAAATATAGATTGTATTACATATTAAAAAAAAAAAACCCTATGATGTACAAAGTTGCTATAAAATTTTGGAGTTAAGTTGGAAAACTACAGAAGAGAGTTAATGTCACGTCATTTAATGCAGTAGAGTTGGGATGATTGGGAGGATGAAGAGGGAGTGGCTTTGGCTGATCCTCGTGGGTGTGGAGCGGTCGATGGCTATATCGGGAGACTGAGTTTTTTTTTTTTGATTTTGGGGGGGATCACCACAAATGTGGGAAGGGGGAATTTGTTTGTAGGATGAATGTTCAACCACTCATGTTTTTGCTTCTCTGTACAAGCATGTTTATATTGCGAGGTAATCCCAAACTCCCTATTGATCATAGACCAAAGCGTTAATCTTAATTTAACTTCATGGAATTGCAGAGGTCTACAAAATTTAAAAAAACTTAAACAAGTTATGAATAAAATAAAAGACATAGGTTCAAAAATTGTGTTTTTACAAGAAACTCATCTAATAGAGAAAGATGTAAAAAGAATTAGGAGTAGATGGCAAGGAAGTGTACAGTGATCCCTCACTTATCGCGGTTAATGGGTTCCAGAACCGACCGCGAAAAGTGAAAAACCGCGAAGTAGCGTCATCCCTAATGACGTCATCCATAAATAATACGTACGTTCATTCTCTCACTCTCTCTCTCATACACGTACACACACACACGTGTGTGTGTGTGTACGTGTACATACATACGTAGATGTAAACAAAGTGTACATAAATATGTTTTTAGAACTCTTTTATTCTTATAACAAGATACGTAACTCAAGATGAAAATGATTTACTGCACAGGTTAATGAGAGCTTTACTGCTCCTCAGGTGACGCCTCATCGTGAGGTGCTAGAGGCGCAGGATCATCGAGGGCAGCTTCCGGTAGAGCTGGAGGAGGCGGCGTAGTGGCTCGACGGGAAGACTATTTCGCACAAAATGGCACAAGAGAACAGCAAAAAGTTCCACGCGGCAAGACTAAGTAACACGAGCGATAAAAAGCAATGAATGCGGTCTTCCTTCCCTTCATGGGTGCTCGGCAGGGAGAGGAGGTGGGTGAAACGTCTCGGCCAATCAGCTTGCGAGATTTCCGAGCCGAGCCAACACGAGAACAGCGAACAGAGAGTTGTGCGGCTCTCCGTGTTGACACGTGATGGTCTAATGTAGTCTCCCTGCCTTCTGCTAGCGCCCGCCCATTATTTCTCAATTTTGAATTTTTGATGAATATTTTTGAAAAATCCGCGATGCACTGAGGGCGCGAAAGGTGAAGCGCGAAGTAGCGAGGGATCACTGTATTCGCCTCATCATTTTCATCCCGAGCCAGGGGAGTTATGACTCTCATACATAAATCAGTCCCATTTCAAGTGAAAAATGTAATTGGAGACAAATTTGGAAGATATCTAATTATTCAAGTATCTTTGCTATTAGAAAATATAAATCTGGTGAACTTATACGGCCCCAATATAGATGATCAAAAGTTCTTTGCTAATTTATCTCTTATCTTATCATCACTTACAGGGCAACATATAATAGCAGGGGAGTTTAATTGTACATTGAATCTCGATATAGATAGATCAACAGGACTGGACTGTACGCACAATGGATGCAGGATGATCATTAAGCATTTTATGAAAGAATTGAGATTGCTAGATATATGGAGAGAAATGAAACCACAAGTTAAAGCCTATTCTTGTTATTCTAATACCAATAAGACATTCTCACGTATTGACTATTTTTTGATCTCCACAGAATTAAGGTCCAAGATTCAAAACTGCTTTTATGATAATATTGTGATCTCTGATCATGCACCCTGTTGTCTCATATATGTAGATAAGAAATTGACAAAGGAACCAGGAAGGTGGCAATTTCAGCATAAATGGTTTCAGGATGAGGAATTTGTTAAGTACATAGAAAAACAGATAGATGAGTTCTTTGATATCAATACTACAAAAACATCAGCATGTATAAAGTGGGAGGCTTTCAAAGCTTTTATTAGGGGACATATTATTAGTTATACAGGTTCAAAATCTAAGAAGACTCGAGAGGAGAGAGTCCAATTGGAACATAAACTAAAAATTCTTCCAAGAAAAAGTGTATGCAGGAAATGACCCAAAGTTAGAGAATGAATTACTGATTCTGAGAGCTGAATATGACAAAAAAAAATCAGCGAATAGAGCTGCCTCGAGTCTTCTAAGATTGAAGCAATCTTTTTATGAACAAGGTGAAAAATCAGGAAAATTATTGGCATGGCAGATTAAACAATTAGAATTTAAAACACCAATCACCAGTATTATAAGTAACGGACAGGTAGTTGTAGATCCTTTAGAAATTAATAGAGCCTTTAGAGATTACTATGAAAAATTATATGATTCAAAAAATGAAACTGACTTAACAAAACTAAAAGGGTTTTTGGATGGACTATCTATACCGTGTATTCCAAATGAAAACAGGGAGATACTGGAGTCTAAAATTAGTCAAGAAGAAGTTGGGCTAGCCATTGATAATATGAAATCAGGAAAAAGTGCAGGACCAGATGGTCTTCCAGTTGACCTTTATAAAAAATTTAAGAATAAATTAATAAAACCTTTTTTGGAAACGGTTTTAGAAGCATTTCAAAATAGTAATTTACCACCATACATGAATCATGCCTTAATTATACTGTTGCCAAAACCAGGTAAACCTTCTAATAAATGTGAAAATATGAGACCAATAAGTCTATTAAATGCTGACCTTAAGATAATCTGCAAAATTTTAGCAAGACGAATACAAGAAATATTACCAAATATTATTAACCGAGATCAGAATGGCTTTATAAAGGGAAGACAAGGCTTCCATAATGTAAGAAGACTATTTAATATTATTTATTCTAATAAAGAAGCACCGGATACAGCTCTCCTATCATTGGACGCCGAAAAGGCCTTTGGTAGGGTCGAATGGCCCTATCTTTTTGAAGTCTTACAAAGGTTTGGACTTGGAAATAATTTCATAAAATGGGTTCAGATAATATACAATAATGCTACAGCAGAAATCCTAACAAACAGCAATATCTCAGAATCAATAAAGATCAATAGAGGATGTCGACAAGGCTGTCCACTTTCACCTTTATTGTTTACTATGGCAATTGAACCTTTAGCGATGGCAGTACGTTTATATCCACAAATATATGGAATTAAAGTTGGACCAACAGAACATAAAATCTCCCTGTATGCCGATGACATAATTTTGTTTATGTCGAATCTTAAAAAATCAATCCCGACCTTGTTGAATTTAATAAAGAATTTTGGGGAAATATCAGGATATAAAATAAATAAAACTAAATCTTCAATATTAATGCTAAATGAGACCCAGAGAAATCACCCAGCTTCTGAGGTAAATCAATTCAATGTTGTAAATCAGTTTAAATATTTAGGAATTCAAATTGTGCCTAAGCTAGAATTAGTCGCCAGTGCCAACTATGAAGCCTTAATGACAGACATTAATGAGTTAATTCAGAGATGGATGTCACTACCAATGTCGATGATAGGGAGAATCAATATACTTAAAAGTAATATCTTACCAAAAATACTTTATTTATTTCAATACATTCCTTTGCCACCACCTTCAGATCTATTCTCAAGAATTAAAAAAAAAGTTAGTGGAATTTATATGGAACAACAGGAAGGCTAGATTACGTCTGTCCTTACTATATTTACCATTTGATCGTGGAGGTCTGAAATGTCCAAACTTTATGTTGTATTACTGGTCAGCACAACTGAGGTCTATGACATATTATTTTTCATCAAATGATCTCCCTCACTGGACTGAAATGGAATCATACAATTTACCTTTACCTCTTCCCATATTCATATACTCAGACTCGGCAAAAAAATTACAGAAACAAGTTAAAAATCCATTTGTAAAGCATATGATCAAAATATGGTGTGAAATTAAAAAATATTTAAAAGAACCACATTTACTGTCACAATTTAGCCCAATATGGGGTAATCAATATTTTAAACCAGGGAGAGCGGATGCTGTATTTAAAGTATGGAATTTAAAAGGGATTCAAAAGATTCAAGATTTATATCTGTCATGTTCAGATAACATAATGTCTTTTGAAGAGCTGAGGATCAAATTTAATCTTAATAGAACACATTTTTTTAAATATCTTCAGCTTAGGAACTTTATTCGATCAAATCAAAACAATGCTCTCACTCAAACTATTTATTCATCCTTGGAAAAAATTTTGACGAAAGATAGTAAGAGAAAGGGTATTATTTCAGAGTTTTATAATTCTTTGACACTATCTTCAAGTGAAAACTCACAGAAAAGGTTAAACTATTGGAAAGAAGACCTGCAAATTGAAATTTCAGAGGAACAATGGGAATTGGCTTGTACAGAAGCTCAAACCAAATCAATAAATGTACGTCTTAAATTGATACATTTTAAATGGTTAATGTGGATGTATGTTACACCCGTGGAATTAAATGGATATAACAAAAACATACCAGATACGTGCACAAAATGTATGGAAAGTAAAGGAACCTTATTTCATTGTGTATGGGAATGTAGGAAAATTAGAGTGTTTTGGGAAGAGGTGAGGGTGACAATTGAAAAAATAATATCAATACAAATCATATTGAATCCTAAATTGTTTTTGTTGGGTCTGTATCCAGAAAAGCATAATTTTAATAAAAGTGAAAGAGCATTCATAGACCTCAGTTTGCTTAACACCAAAAAATGTATTGCACTATTGTGGAAAAAGACTCATAGACCAGTTGTGACTCAGTGGTTAAGACAGATATTAACAAACCTTCCATTAGAAAGAATAACATACATACTGAAATCAAAGGAAAATGTGTTTGAGAATATATGGAGACCTTTCATTGATTATGTAAAGAATTTAAACATAACTTTTGAAGAAGAAAATGAATGATGTGTGTGGACCTTGCAAATTCCAAACTGGTGAATGTATAATATGTATACTTATGTAATGGATTGCCTAGACTAAACAGAGGAGCATTGTTGAAGACCTGTTCTTGTTAGTGGTTGTTGGTGTTTTTTTTTTAGTATTTTTTTTTATTATTACTTTAGTGTTAGTGTCTGATTGTTTGTGTTATGTTTGTAAAAAGGTTCAATAAAAATATTGTGGAAAAAAAATTTACTGTTTTGTTTTTTTTTTATAAATTTGAAACAGTGTGGTAAAATTGACTTTTTTTTTCCTTATACAATTTACACTTTTGACCCTAATTTTGCAGCGCCAGAACAGAACAACAATTTAACCCTGATTTAAAAGAAAAAAATATTCATAAAATTATATTTAATGAAATAAATCAACTTAAATTACAAAGATGCAGTTATTTTTGTTATAATATTTCTATGTATTTACAGTTTTTTGGAAATCTCCTCACCACTCAGACAGCAGGAAAAACCTCCCTTATTTTGAAATCCAAATATTGGCATGTTTAGTTAGTTTGTCTGAAGGCTGTTGATGGATTAAAGTCACTGATTTTGTGAATTTCGGTCATCTCAACTTGCCAGGTACATAATAATGAATATAAATCAGTAAATTAATATTGTAGTGGCTGGTGAAGTAAATCCTTAGCAATTCATCAGCCACTGTTGCCTTTCCCTCCATATGAAGCCTAACCACACGTTTGCTAACCGACTCTTCATTATTGTTCCCGTTACCAGCAGCTTAAAACCACAATAAATGCCTCCACTGTTTACATACCCAGGGTTTCCTCTGATAACATTTCTCGGTGGTGGGCCGCCTTGCCAGAAAATTTATCACCACACCATGAAGGACATATGAATTTAAGAAAAATATATGAAGCAATGACTTTCCGCAAGTGCACACACAAACAACGCGTGTGGCCGTCATTCGCGCGGAGTTTAGAAACTCCCCGCCCACGCGATCCAGTCAGTCAGCAGGCAATGTCTCACTACCGGCAGCAGCATCTTCATGGAAAAGGAGTGAAAACCGGGAAGTGAAACAGCAGAAATGGACTCTATTTGAAGAGAAACTTTGTGAAGAAGTCAGCTGTTTCTTCGTTGGTGAAAATCCTGGCACGTCAGCGCCTTGGCACTACCGATCGGGCGGGACTGAAACTATAAATGATGGTTGTGTGCATGCGTCAGCTGCTTGGTCTGGGTAGATGAAAAAAGTGAGCATGTACAGCGCCGCGTGCGTGCCAGACTCATCCAAAGCGTACACGGATCAAGGCGGACTAGAGGGGAAATGCAGCATAATAAGGCTTGACTGTCTGACAGAAACATGAGCTTATTAAAGTACTTTAACCCCTTGACACCTGAATTTATTTCCAACTGTGAACAATTTTTTTTTTTTCATAATTGAAAATCGTTTTTTTGTTTTTTGTTTCTTTTTTTTTTGATTGATGCGAATTCGCGACAATAGGCGTCTAGGGGTGGAGAAAAAAAAAATCAGAAGAGGTATGTAAGCACTGGAGGCATTTATCATGGTTTTAACCCACTGGAAACAGGAGCAATAACGGAAGAGTCGCTTAGCTAAGAAATGTGGTTAGAATTCATATGCAGACGGCTTTATATGAAGGGAAAAGCAAGGGGGACTACTGAATTGCTGAGGATATATTTCACCAGCCACTACAATATTAACCCTTTGAGCATGTAGAATTTTTGTCAGGAAAACGCAGTTTGACCTCAAATTTTCAAATGACAATAGCTTCATAACGGTAATAGAGGCAAAGTCCCAATTACAAAAATGTTGCAGAGGAACCCAAGTGTCTGCCAAGTGAACTTGCATCCATGCATAGTGCATAATTGGACCTAATTTGCATACTGCAACAATCCAAATTTTATTATAACACTATAGCTTCAGAACAGTAATAGTTAGAGGCAAAGTTCCAATTACAAAAATATTGCAGAGGAACCCAAGTGTCTGCCAGGTGAACTTGCATCCATGCATAGTGCATAATTGGACCTAATTTGCATATTGTGACAATCCAAATTTTACAACACTACAGCTTCAGAACAGTAATAGTTAGAGGCAAAGTCCCAATTACAAAAATGTTGCAGAGGAACCCAATTGTCTGCCAAGTGAACTTGCATCCATGCACTGTGCATAATTGGACCTAATTTGCATATTGCAACAATCCAAATTTTATTATAACACTCGTCGGCCTCCGTCGGTCTATGATGACCATGGAAGAGAATCCTAAACGTCTACTCTGCTGGAACAGCACCGCCTGTGGCTGAACAGGCCGATGCGCGAATGGCAGTCCCTGTCACACAGGTCGCACTTGTGGGTGGTCTCCGTGCTGCTGGGTCTGTGGTGGTTCTTCCTGCGGGTCCTTTTTTCATCTGCTGCAGCAGTCAGTCTCTCTTCACCCGCCTTGAGCTGTCTGGTCAGGGTGCCTCTCCATTTGGAGCGGTCCGTTGCAAGGTCCTCCCAGCGCTCTGTGTTGATCTCCAGGGCCTTCATGTCTCTCTTGCAGACGTCTCTAAAGCGCAGCTGTGGGCGGCCAATGTCTCTCCTGCCAGTTGCCAGTTCTCCGTAGAGGACGTCTTTGGGGATTCTGCCATCCTCCATACGGTGAACGTGGCCTAGCCAGCGGAGCCTGCGCTGCCTGAGTAGAGTGAACATGGAGGGAAGGCCGGCACGGGACAGAAGTTCTGTGTTGGGCACTTTGTCCTGCCAGGATATGTCCAGGATGTGGCGAATGCAGCGCAAGTGGAAGGAGTTCAGTCTCTTTTCCTGCCGGGCGTATGTTGTCCACGTCTCACTCCCATAGAGCAGTGTGCTGATGACGCAGGCGTTGTACACTGCCATCTTCGTCTTGACAGAGAGTTTGGGATTCTCCCACACTCGTGTGGTGAGGCGAGCGAGTGTGAAGGCTGATTTTCCAATCCTCTTGTTGATCTCTGTATCAAGGGAGAGGTTGTTGCTGATCGTGGACCCCAGGTACGTGAACTGATTCACGACCTCCAGCTCGTAGTCATCGATGGTGATGGTTGGTGGTGCTTCCGTGCCTTGCGCCAAGACGTTAGTCTTCTTCAGGCTGATGGTAAGCCCGAAGTCCTTGCATGCCTGGGAGAAGCGGTCCATCAGGGTCTGAAGCTCCTGCTGTGTGTGGGTTGCGACTGCAGCGTCGTCTGCGAACAGCATGTCTCTGATTAGAGCCTCGCGTACTTTGGTTCTGGCTTTCAGGCGGGCGAGGTTGAAAAGCCTGCCGTCAGATCTTGTGTGCAGGTAGATTCCCTCTGTTGCTGTGCTGAAGGCATGCCTCAGGAGCATAGCAAAGAAAATCCCAAAGAGGGCTGGCGCAAGTACACAGCCCTGTTTCACTCCGCTGCATATGTTGAATGGCTCTGAGACGTTGCCATCGTGCTGCACTATCCCCTGCATGTTGGTGTGAAACGATTCAATGAGGCTTTGCAACTTTGGTGGGCATCCTATCTTTGGCAGGATCTTGAAAAGGCCCTCTCTGCTGACCAGATCGAACGCTTTGGTGAGGTCGATGAAGGCGACGTACAGAGGCATGTTCTGTTCTCTGCATTTCTCCTGGAGTTGGCGGATGGAGAATATCATGTCTACCGTCGATCGCTCAGCACGGAAGCCACACTGAGACTCGGGGTAGACACGTTCGGCAAGCTTCTGTAGACGAACAAGAACAACTCGTGCGTAGACTTTGCCAACAACGCTGAGGAGGGAGATGCCCCTGTAGTTGTTGCAGTCGCTTCTCTCCCCTTTGTTTTTGTAGAGGGTGATCTTGGCGTCCCTCATGTCCTGTGGTACGACACCTTCCTTCCAACACTGGCAGAGGACGTCATGCAATGGCAGCAGTAGGGCGGTCTTGCAGTGCTTGATCAGGTCAGGGGGTATGCCGTCGTTGCCGGGTGCCTTGCCAGCGGCCAAGCTATCAATGGCCTTGCTGAGTTCGTCGATGGTTGGCTCGGCGTCAAGTTCGTCCATGGATGGCAGGCAGTCGATGGCATCAAGGGCTGACGGTGTCACGGTGTTCTGTCTGGAGTAGAGATCGGAGTAGTGTTCCACCCATCTCTCCATCTGCTTGTTCTTTTCTCTATAATCTGCTATAATCTGAAGGACAAGCAGATTATAACACTATAGCTTCAGAATTACAGTTAGATGCAAAGTCCCTATTATAAAAGTGTTGCAGAGGTACCCAAATGTCTGCCAGATGAACTTGCATCCATGCATTGTGCATAATTGGACCTAATTACCGCTCCGGAAAAGCGGTAAAAGATGGATGGATGGACAATTTTTGTTTAACACACTGCCACCACACAGCCTTTTGTCCCATCATTGACAAAATTACTAAAAATCATTAAAAAAAAAACCCACAAATCTCATGGCACATTTGTTTCACACTAAACTAAAATGAAGCAAATGAAACACAGTTTATGCAACAAATATGTACCTGTTTGTTTCGACGGTCACAAGCATCCAGAATTCCGGAGTCCAAAACAGTGACACAAAATCAATGGCGGGCGCAGATGGCAGGTCCTTCTCTCCACAATATCCAACTGGCTGTTCAAATGCTTTCAGCCATGGCTGATAAACTTCTTTATCTCTAAGAAGCTCCCAGCCGTCAATGTCCAAACCTCCCGCTGCATCACCACTACCAATTGTCCTGCCACCGTGCACACATGGCACACGTCGATGCGCACCGGCAGTGCGCTCTTGCCCAGCCAAACATTGCCCACGGGCTGCTCTGGACCTTTTCGCTCCACGACCACAGTTTGGCAAAGTAGACCAATCTGCAGACGAGTCTCCTGTGCCATTTTGGGCACGGCTGGACACAGAAAACGCAGCTGCAGTGTTGTGCGCAAGATGTCCGTCTCTACTTTCACAAGAACTGCTTGCACCATTGTCCGAAGGCACATAATCAGAGCTGGACTCTAACGCAGATGACAAACGAGGGCTAAGCTCTTCCTCTGACCCAGGAGCAGTGAATACCAGTGCTAATACCTCTTCAGCTGAGAGCGTTTTCCTCGCCATCCTGTTTCCTCCGTGTCAAACAGCAGAATGAAAGGGGATGGGCTTCAAACACTGATTTGACCTACTTACTGCATTGGACCATTTCCAGTTCTCACGGTAAATGAAAAGCCACACCTCTCGGCCACCAAGTGGTGTTAAAAGGTTTGTACATTTCACACTCTATTCAGCTGTACAGGCTTTGTTTGGACTGATCAGCTGACAGGCGCAGAAGTGTGCCATACACAGTCAAAGGGTTAAGTTATGTTCCCAGTTATGTACCTGGCAAGTTAAGATGACCGAAATTCACCAAGTCAGTGACTTTAATCCCTCAGCAGCCTTCAGACAAACTGAACGTGCCAGCATCTGGATTTCAAAATAAGGGAGGTTTTTCTTGGCGGTGAAGAGATTTCTAAAAAAAACTATAAATGTATAGAAATTTTATAACAGAAATAATGGCATCCTTGGTCATTTAAGTTAATTTAAATCATTAAATACAATTTTATTAATATTTTTTTCTTTGTAATGAGAGTTAAATTATTGTTCTGTTCTGACTGCAAAGTTATGGTCAAAAATATAAATTGTTATAAGGAAAAAGTTAAAAAAAAATTACCACAGTCTGTTTCAAATTTATTTAAAAAACAGTAATTTTATTTTAAAAAACAGATAAAAATAAGCCATAAAATATTCCACAAATTTACAATAAAGTTTCAAATGTACAAGAAAAGTCAATTTTACAAGAGGAAATTACAAATTTATCTTGTTTCAAATTTAGATAAATTTACAGAGAAAAGTATAAAACTATAAGAAAATTGTTATAAATTTTTGAGAAAAACCTCAAACCTGAGGGGCGGTGCAGTGGCGCAGTGGTTAGTACTGTGCCAGCACAGTAACTCACCCTTGGCCCTGGGATCCCAGGTTCTGATCCCAGCCCCTGACCAACAGTGATCTGTGTGGAGTTTGCATGTTCTTCCCATGTCTTCGTGGGTTTACTCTGGGATTTCTCCAGTTTCCTCTCATCCATCCATCCATCTTCTTCCGCTTAATCCTTTTCAGGTCGCGGGGGGGCTGGAGCCTATACCAGCATCTTTGGGCGAGAGGCAGGGTACACCCTGGACAGATCGCCAGTCCATCGCAGGGCCAACACAGAGAGACAGACAACCATTCACTCTCACAGTCATACCTAAGGACAATTTAGAATCCCCAGTTTGATGCCAATTAACCTAACTTCCTCCCACAGGCCAAAAACATGCAGGTTAGTTTAATTGGAGACTCTAAAGTAGCCCTAGGTGTGAATGTGTGTGTGAATGGTGAAGGGATAGGCGCTGTACCATGGCTGCTTCATCCATCCAAGTGGATGCCCTGAATTTCCCCTTTGGGGATCAATAAAGTACACAAAATCAAAAAAAACCTTCAAGACTGAAGTCATTACTCAAATTTTTAAGTGGGTGCTCTTTGTACCCTTAACTCAACTAGAAATTTTTGGTTGTCTGCTTTTAATTATTAATTTCATAGCACTGCTTTTACATGAGTAGAATTTCTGGCTACTATACCCACCTCTGAACATATAATTAAAGTATGCATGAGTAAAGTACTATTATGAATGTTTGTTCCTTTTCTTTCCTACTTTTTCTCAATGGAAAAAACACCAGACGAAAAATAAAAAAAAACACAGTACATATTTTTGTCATTTATGTAAACCATGGCAAAAAAAATCTTGCAGGACAAAACGTGACACTTAATATTTTCTAACCTGTTAGTATACCACCATAGACAGAGAGAGAACCTGAAGCAGACAGGGCTCAGAGAGGGAAAGATGAGAAAGAAGGGAGGAGTCAAGGAGAGGAAAGTGTTCAGGCAGAGGGTCCAGGAGAGGTGAGAGCAGAGGAAGGAGAGAAGGATACACCACTAAAAAGTCTAAACACAGGACGTCTGGGTGGGACCCCAACTGGCCCAATATTCCAATATTCAAGCCTTGGTTGTACAATACTTCAAATGGCAAGTTCCATTATGCAATATTACAGTGCAAAATTTAAAAAAAAATATGTAAAATTAACATATTCTGATTACAAGCGTGTCATGTGTTTTCTCTACCCCCCCCCCCCCCGGAAAAATGTGTTGCCACCGCGCCAAGGTCTTTAAGCCAGAAGAAACACTGTACAGGTGTTTCAGTACTGGAGCTAGCTGGTTGACACAGGTCCTCAGGATCCTGGTGGAGATGCCATCAGGGCCTGCAGCATTCCGCTGACGGAATCTCTCCAGCTGGTCTGTAGTCACAGTGATGTGGGGGGACTGGTGCTAGTGTCCCCAGAGGAGGGGGAGGAGGGAGATAGGAAGAGGTGCAGCACAGGAGGGTAAGGGGGGAGGGGTGTGGGGGGGTCTGACTATGTTGTAGGGGTGACAGACAGTGAGTTGAACCTATTAAAAAAATAGATTCAGTTTATCTGCTCTTTCAAGGCTCCCCAATGTCTGTAGTTGAAATACTGGAGTTACCGCCACTGCTTTATGAAAATGATCGTTTTTCTTTTTTGTTACAGAATCAGCAGCTCATGCCTGTAGGAAGACCAGAGCTCTGCAATTGTCACACACGCACAAGTTGAGAGCGGAGCTGCAGCGAGTTTCTCACAACTTCCATCGTTTGCCACATAAGTTATGAACCCCATTTAAATTACAAAACCACAGGGTCCTAAAAACATTTGCAATAATACCGCATATCGCAGTGTTGAGCTATCCACCGTCACCATAGGGGAAATTCCTCCACCGTGACAACCCTACGTACCTCAAACGCTTCCACCATTTAAAACGTCCACCACCATGCTCTTCTTTTGTGTTTGGATTGCAGCTTTGGTGGCTCTTGGCTGCCACTGACAGTACAGGCATGGGAACTGCAGATTATATTCATTGTGCATGCTTGAAACATGGCTGCTGAGCGGCAGCTGTAGTGCCTCAAAAACCACTCTGAATACTGTTGTGTACGCAAATGCAGTCTGCAGAACGCATACATTTTCCCCTTGCAGGGTCACTGATCGGGCCTTAAGATTGATGACTGATGTGGAAATAGGGCTGTCGTGATAACTGCAATTACGAAATACTGTGCTATGAACAAGCTTTCCGCAGAGCAAAACAAGCAACCGCAACAACCGCGGTGTTCATTTTTTTGTGTGCGTGGCTAAATCTTATTGTTCACTTATGAACAACGAGATGTAAATTGTATTTTGCATCTCGTTAAAATACATGTAAAGTGTATTTTTATTGCCAACAGCATGTTTGCACCCAGTACCGACAGCAGCAGCAACCGATACTGTGTAAACTTCCATAGCACCGGGTGCTGGCGGAGTCAGCACCGTGTGACGCACTCTCTCTCCAGATGGACTCCAGCAGGCAGTTAGTGGTGGAATGGTTTGGACTCCTTACTAAATACAACAGTGACAGTGAGCACTGAAACGGCACAAAGCATGTTATTTCCTTCTGAGCGGAGTGTGTATGATCCTGACAATTGAGCTCCAAGAGCCAAACAACTACTGCATAGTGCATTGCTTGTTTGAACGTGATTTTTCGTACAGCGGCAAAAATCCAAAAATCATGCAGACAACTGGCCCTTCAGGCTTGCTTGTACACCTGAGGCCCGCAGCTTGTTCACTGGATTTTATGGTCTTAGCCACGGCACACAAGGGGAATTCAGCCGTCAGCTGTTCCCGGGGGGCTTTGGGGTTGCTCCTGCACCTAAAGCCAACACGCCAGTCCCTCTGCTTTTGTTTCTTTTTTTTTTTTTTTTTTTTTCTTACAGTCGCCCCTGCTTTTTCTTCATGGCCACGGGAGGAGTCAGAGACAAATTTTTTTCTTCTTCTGATCTCTGCATGTTCAGACGGGACATCGCGGAGCAGCAAACACTTTTGGCGCGACTCGAACGATTTTCCCGCGCCCGGTCAGCATGTACTACCCCCTCCCCCTCCTCCTGCACAGAGCTTTTCCCTGCTCGCTGCCCAAACTGCAACATCGAGGTCACGGTCCCCTACCGTTCCCTCTGGGGGGGGAGCAGTGTAGCGGTTTGAATTCAACCCCCACAACACAGAGACAGAACAGAGACAGTCAGCTCGCACTCCTGGGTTTTTTCCTCTGCATGCTGCGTTGACAGCTATGAGGTTAAAGTGTCATCCATGCATTGTGTTCATGCATCCTGTCTGTACCTCTGATATGCAAATGCCCAGATTGACTGCTGTGAATGTCTTTGATCTATTGTTTGAGTTGAGTATATAAGCTGCACTGTGCTGTAAATCTGCCTCTCATTCTCTCACTCTGATTCTGCATCTGCTGCGAGACACACACACTGTCTCTTCTTTGAGAGCTGGAGGAACGAAGCGGCAGCCTGCTCAAACCATGGGCTGTAGCCGAGTTCTGATGAAGGCGGGTGATAATAAAGCTATTTAAAAATCCAACTCTGCCTTTATTTTATCATCCTCTTCAATTCCCATCTTAATCAGTTAAGCTGCAGAACGGTCGATGGAATCCCATGAAATCCTTTTTCTACTGTTGTAGCAATAATTTTATAATATTGTGTTCTGAGTTTTAGACACCAACATTATGGAAAGGTGAAGTAAAAAATGAAGCTGGGAAATGTGGCATTTATAAATTATAGTACAAGAAGAAGAAGAAGAAGAAGAAGAAGCCAGCTTTATAGTCATTTAATCCATACAGCCAATCATGTACAGTATAACAAAATTACGTTTCTCTTATCTACAATGTTAACCACATCTAGAATCAGAAGGGTCACTGCCATGCAAGGTGCCGCCACAGACAACTTCTCCTTCTCCCATTCTATTATGGTGAGCACCAAGCTAGAAGGTGGGAAGTACAATTTTTATATGGTCTTTGGTATGACCCAGCCGGGGCTTGAACCCACGACCTCCTGGTTGTGGGGCGGATGCTCCATCAACTAGGCCACCACTCCGGTACAACCCATAATAATAATAATAATAATAATAATAATAAGCCATCTCTATTGTCAGTCAGTCCATACAGCCAATCATGTACAGTATAATAAAATTACGCTTCTCCTACCTACAATGTGAATCACATGTAGAATCAGAGGGGTCGCTGCTATGCAAGGTGCCGCCACAAACAACTTCTTCCTCCATTCTATTACACTGAGTACCAAGCTAGAAGGCGGGAAGTACCATTTTTATATGGCTTTTGGTATGACCCGGCCAGTATTTGCCTTTTACCTCCCGGTTTTGGGGCAGATGCTCTATCAACTAGGCCCCCACTACCTAACAGGAGGTCAAAAAGAGAAAATTATGTAAAACAGCAATAAAATACTAATAGTGTGTAAGAACATGAATGATGACCATGTCACTGTTCTTAGTTAGAATGAAGCCTGTAAGCTTTGAAAGCCTCAGAGCTTCACTGAGGTTTCAGCTGGCCATCACTACTGAAGAGCTGTAGCATTTATTGTTGTTTAAAAGCAGACTACCATGTATATTTACTGCTGTGTACAGCCTGTTAATGTTGACTTTAAATCAAGGTTAAAAGCTTTCCTATTTGCTGCTGCCTTTCAGTAGAACAATTGTTAATCTCCTACAATGCGATGCACTGTAACCTTTATTTCTTGCACCTTTTCTCTTATTTTAGCTCGTTTTTGTTTCTCTTTAATTTATCTTTCAATTTGCATTTAAATTCTTATGTATTCCTTTTGCAACTTGCTGTAATGCTTTAATGTTTTATGTAAAGTACTTTGAATTGTCTTGTACATGAAATGTGCTATACAAATAAACTTTCCTTGCCTTACTTTACTCCTGCTCTGATCAACACAGACTCTGGTGCACAGTGCTCCCTCACTCGCTCTCTTGCTGGACCACTCACACAGAGCATCACCTAGTACTGTTGTTTAAAAGCAGCCTACCATGTACATTTACTGCCGTTTACAGTCTGTTAATGCTTACTTTACTCCTGGTCTGATCAACACGAACTCCGGTGTACAGTCCTCCCTCACTCGCTGTCTTGCTCGACCACTCGCACAGCGCATCACCTAGGTTTTGATTAGTGCTCCCTTTGCTGGCCGACATTATAACTGCATTTAAGAATGCAGCTTCAAAAACGATCAAAATTATAAATTTCCGGTGAAGCGGTCAGTGAAACTTGTCAGGTGCACTCTTCAGGTATTGTAGCATCACCATGCAAGAAATGAGAGTCTGTGGTGAAGTGGCTTCTGAATTAGTAGGGGGACAAAATTTGCTGCATACATACATACCCACACCATAGAATCCCTTTAATATATATATAGAGATATAATATACATGGTGTCACAATACTTGAGGAATCGAAGTATTATGATAGTATTGCATAGTGACCTAAGTATCACTATACATATTGTATAGTGAGCTCAATCATGATTCCCACCCCTAGAGTCTACCTATTTTATCTAATTTTCTGTGCAGATTTTTATACAACAAAAAAATGCCAATGTCTGTACTCAGGATGTTAATGATTAATTGACTTTTGATTAATTGTCGATAAGAATTTAGTTGACTAAATTAGTTGTCAGTTAATTGATAACTCAGCAGTCCTTTTCAATGGGAGCTTGTTCTATGAAATGTAGTAGTGTCACTGTCCAGGCGGGGGCACATGTGGTCACCCACTGCCGCCTTTCAACCAAAACTAAAGAAAAAGTAGAAGATGCCAAGCCACTAGAGCGCATGCATTGTACAGAGCGAAAAAACTCGCCCTTCTGGGTTACGTCAGAGAGCCACAATAAGTTCCAATGGTACGCAAGCCTGAAGATCCACCCGCCTGCTTCAAATCAGCAGGGTGAAGAAATGAACCTGGGCAAGTAGAAACTACACGAGCGCAAAACCCCATCCCTGCTGCCTTCAACCCATCGCTAGATGGGAAAGCAGACTAGACTCTAGTTACCACTGAAGTAACAGATAAGAAGAGTGAGCCCAGATCGTACTTGGTTTGACTGGATTTCCGGGGTAATGTTTAACATGCAACAGATGAAGCAGCTGACAATTTATTTTCCTGTTAAAACAGTCTACTAGTGCATCCTAGTAAATTAGAACATGAAAGGGTTTTTTTGTAATATAACTAATAGTTTTTAAAATAAATTAAAAATCATGACATTTGTAATTTACTGAGATGTACCAGCACTTAGTACACACTATACAGTAAAAAAAAATTGTTATACTACAAAAAATGCCATTGTCTGTAGTAAAAAAAAATGCAAACGGTACAATAAATAATCGAGGAATGTGACGTTCATGTTTTATTCAGTCTATCAAAAACAGTAATTAACTTTTTATATGTTAAAGATAGAAAGACCGAATTGTACCAAGGGAAATACAAATTCTCAGGAAAATTACCACTTGTCAATTAATCATTAATCGATCAATAAGGCGAATCAACTAATGATTAATGAATCAATTGATAACTTGCATCCCTAGTTACTACACTACGGTTTATTTACGGTCTGAGCTTTTTATTTAATATTTACTATATTCATGTGTTCCCATGATAACATACAAAATGGGCTGCACGGTGGCGCAGTGGTTTAGCACTGTGGCAGCACAGTTTACCCTCGGCCGGGGGACCGCGGGGATCATGAGATCGTGGGTTCGATCCCAGCCCCCGACCAACAGTGAGCTGTGTGGAGTTTGCATCTTCTCCCCGTGTTGCGTGGGTTTACTCCGGGATTTCTCCGGTTTCCTCCCGCATACCAAAAACATGTAGGTTTAGGGCGCTCGCGCACGCAGCGACCGGCAGCCGGTGGCTTGTCACCAGACTGCAAACCAAATCTACCTACGGGTACAAATAAGTAACAAAAAAAAACAAAAAAACAAAAAAAAAACAGCGCCTTTTTTAACTATCAAAGCAAGAATCCAAGCACAGCCACTAATGTAAAAAAAAAAACAAAAACAAACTCAAGCATTATGTTAGCGCACTGTCACATCTTGGGTACAGTGATGCCGTGGGAAAGGCTCAGTGTTACTGTAACATGAGCCATGTTACATATCCCATGTCTAAAAAGTGCTTTAGTGTCAATTTCAATAAAAAAAAAGCCCAGTTTGTTTGAATGCTGCTGTTCCAAGGGTGAATTCCTAAGAATATAACTGGTTTTGCAATTTCCCCTCTGAAATGTTTCTTTAAAAGACTATTGTGCATTTATGCCTATACAATGAAGCTTGTAGTGTTTTCCAAACCATTTTTGCCTGTGTATAATGTTAAAAATCAGCATTCAGATGGGATGGGTATAAACTCAACTTTCACTTCATAATTTTCTCCGACTGCAGCTTGGCACACAAGAAAACCTGTAGTAAGCTGAGCAGAACTATTTGTTCTCTGAAAATGAAGGAAGCAAGAGTTGCTCTATTATATTAGTGAAAGGAAGACAAAAAAAATGCTAGTCATGCCTGAAGGTCTGTACATACACTGCAAGAACAGTGAAATTTTGTTCTTTTTCTTGGGGTGGCAAGAACAAGAACAAAGTTCTTTCTGAAAAGGACATTTCATACTTCACAAGAAACTCTAAGTGTAAGAACTCCTGGGAAATTCAAATTTCTGACCAATCACACAATAGTTGTTGTACACCACCCAAGAAAAAAGTTCTGCCCAGATGATGTGTCAAGAATAAGCTGCAAGAACTCCCAAACCAGGCTTGCAAGAAAAAAAATTGCATCATTTTGTTCTTGCAGCCCTGAAAGCGAGAACAAATTTCTCTGTTCTTGCGGGGTATGTAAAGGCCTTTATTTCTGCAGTCCTTGGAAGTGCGTAACCCTTCTGATTTAACTGTTGCTAAGCAATGAGGAAAAAACTAATGCACATACTTCAGTACCACATAAAACCCAAAGGATGCTGTGTAGTCAAATCTCCCCCTGAGGACCTTCAAAAATTAACTGATAAATAGTAGTGTAAAAAATTGTTTGCCCCCTTCCTGATTTCTCACTTTTTTGTATGTTCGCCACACTTAAATGTTTTAGATCATCAAACAAATTTAAATATTAGACAAAGATAACAAAAGTAAACACAAAATGCAGTTTTTAAATTAAGTTTTTTATTATTAAGGGGAAAAAAATCCAAACCTACATGGCCCTGTGTGAAAAAGTGATTGCTCCCTAAACCTAATAACTGGTTGGGTCACCCTTAGCAGCAACAACTGCAATCAAGCATTTGCGATAACATGCAATGAGTCTTTTACAGCACTGTGGAGGAATTTTGGCCCACTCATCTTTGCAGAATTGTTGTAATTCAGCCACACTGGAGGGTTATCATCTTCTTCTACTTTTAGATTTGATTGGCGGTTGGCAACCAGCTTAGAGGTGCATTACCGCCACTGACTTGATTATCATCACTCTATATCTTTGTATAATGAGTTCTTATAAGGAGTTCTGAACAACTCCTTATGTGTGAAAAAAATTATCCGTCCGTCATCTCTGCGAGAATGAACCACCTTTTAAAGGTCATGCCACAGTAGGGGTGGGTTCAAAAGATTGATACAACAATCTGGATCGATCCACAAAATCCGCGGATCGATCTTTTAATATAATGCTTTTACGTCTGTGAACGTCTGTTGAGTCTGATCGGATCAAAACCAGATCGGTGAGCCAGGAACAGTGGTGAAGAACCAGAAACACCCGGAGCGCTAACAGAGCTAACAGCTAATAAGCTAACGGATATGCTAGTTCTTCTTCTGTGGTGTTAAAATGGTTCTCATCCAGCAAGAGTTCCCTGCAGCACACTTCCGTGTTTACACAAGCAGAGTTCATGTGCCTGTCTCTTAATTTATCGACAAAAGTCACTGTAAAGACTGTCCTCAACAGTTTCCTAGTATTTTTCATAAAGCGAGGATAAACTGTTTTGTACTGTTTTGCAGCGCTGAGTTGGAACACAAAGTCGACGACTGATAAACACTTGAAACTGAAAGTGCAGAGAGACTGGCTGAAACTCATGAACACAGAGGGAGACTTGGAGCTGCTGAAATTGTAAGTAAAATATCATTTGTTTGTTTTAACATTTGTGTCGTAAATTAATAAAAAAATACCATCATACTGTAAATATCTTTACAGTATGATGGTATTTTCTTTTATGGATACAGTAGTTAACTGTTGGTTAAGCGCTGTGAATAAATGCAGAATAAAGGTATATTTTTGAGATTATGGACTTCTAACCCTTTTAACCCTTCTAAAAGTTAATTTGTAGTTAAAATATAAACAACAAAAATGAAAGAAACTAAATTATTAAACCCTACTGTGGTGTGGGGATTTAAAAATACAATAGATTTTACTTTGAAATCTATTCTCCTTTTCATCTCCTCTTCAGATCTGTGAAGACTGGGTTTCCATTCAAGGTCCATCCTGCATTGAGACCTTCTGAAGGGAAGAGGTTGTCAGTGGAGGAGCCATCCCTGCTTCTGCAGGGATGCAATTTTTGCAATTGCAATTTTTTCAAGGGTCTTAGTTTTCAAATTCAAGGTTCAAGAAGGTGCTGCCATAATTTTCTCCATACTCTAACGTGCATTCAATGCAATTTAGTTGCTGTAAAAATTCCCGAAAAATTAGTACTGGTGCCCCCCAAGGATGTGTCCTTTCCCCACTGCTCTTCTCCCTCTACTCCAACGACTGCACCTCAGAGGACCCTTCGGTGAAGCTCCTGAAGTTTGCGGACGACACCACAGTCATCGGTTTGATCCGGGATGATGATGAGTCTGCATACAGGCGGGAGGTGGAGCAGCTGATCCTCTGGTGCAGCCAGAACCATCTTGAACTTAACCCAGCCAAAACGGTGGAGATGACTGTGGATTTCAGGCGACACCCCCCTTCATTCCCCCCACTCACCATCCTCAACAGCACAGTGTCCACGGTGGACTCCTTCAAGTTTCTGGGTACCACAATCTCCCGGAACCTGAAGTGGTCCTCCCATATTGACACTGTCCGGAAAAAGGCCCAGCAGAGGTTGTTTTTTCTGCGTCAGCTCAAGAAGTTTGATTTGCCTCAGGAGCTGCTGGTTGTCTTCTACACCGCCATCATCCAATCTGTCCTCTGCTTTTCCATCACTGTCTGGTTTGGATCTGCCACTAAACAGGACAAGACCAGACTGCAGCGGATCATTAAGTCTGCGGAGAGGATCATTGGTACCGACCTACCCTCCATTGAGAACTTATATCGGTCCATAACCAGGAAACGGGCGGGAAACATCTGTGCTGACCCATCACACCCCGGCCACAAACTGTTTGAACTTCTATCTTCTGGTCGTCGTTACAGATCACTGAAGGTCAAAACCACCCGTCACAGGAACAGTTTCTTTCCTCAAGCCATCACTCTGATGAACTCCTAACATTCACCTAGTCCTACCTGTTGCTGTACTCATGACTTTTCATCCATTATTACATTGCACATAACTCTCACACTGCTTTTTACTTCATTCACATTATATCACTGAATCTGAGTCCACATTGAAATACTGTGTGATTGTATATTTTTTCATATATTTCTGCAAAGTGTGGTTAGTCCGAGTAAATAACTGCATATATTCCTGTATATATTTGCATCCTTTTATAGAAACGTGGACAGACTGTAATTTACTGTACATACTGTGGTTGTCATTGAATCCTTATTTAAATCCTTCACCTGAACAACGAGAGCAAGTTTTTAGCCAAAGTCAAATTCCTTGTATGTGTTGTGCATACTTGGCCAATAAAGCTGATTCTGATTCTGATTCTGATTCTGATTCGGTAATGACCAATTCCTTGATTTCTTTTTTCAGTTTAAGTTCTCAGCAAGAATATAATGTTGGTCATTTTTTGACAACTTTACTGAGCATTTAATTCGACATAAATCACTGTTTAACAGGAATTTTCTCAGTAAACTATGGAGAAAGCAGTTACTCTAAAATGTGTACTTCCTCACACGACTTTCAGTGCAAAAAAAAAAAAAAATTCTAAAAATGTCACGTTCTGGAAAAGTTCCCACAAATTCAGGCTTTTTGGGCCACAACAATCACAAAAACAGCCGACAAAATCCTTGAGGGACTGAAATACAATGAGATTATGTATGCTTCAATGCTTTATGCATTGAATTTGTTTACTTACTCTGGGTTGTTAACTTGACACTACACACCCTTTGCACTAAAGAAAGCACTTGTGAGCACTTTGTGAAATCGTAAGTTAAATAATAAGTGCATTATTGTAACTGATTTTGGGTCATTTCTTTATGTGATAATTTATGTATTAACAAAGTTAGAGTATTCTTGGTACAATTTGCAGTATTAGGTCCCAGAAGATTTTTTTCCTGGTAAGTAAAATGGCTATTAAAATGGCAATTTCCCAGATCGAAATGGGATTGGATGAGATCGAATCGGAACTGAATCGATTCAGAATCTCAAGAATTGGAACTGAATCGATTCTGGAAATTAGGGATCGTTCCCAGCCCTATGCCACCGCATCTCAATCGGATTCAGGTCAGGACTTTGACTAGGCCACTACAAAGTCTTCATTTTATTTTTCTTAAGCCATTCAGAGGTGGACTTGCTGGTGTGTTTTGGATCATCGTCCTGCTGCAGAACCCAAGTGCGCTTCAGCTTGAGGTCACAAACAGATGACCGGACATTCTCCTTCAGGATTTTTTGGTAGACAGCAGAATTCATGGTTCCATTTACCACAGTAACTCTTCCAGGTCCTGAAGCAGCAAAACAGCCCCAGACCATCATACTACCGCCACCATATTTTACTATTGGTATGATGTTCCTTTTCTGAAATGCAGGGATGAGAATGGGGTTTGGGAAAAAAAGAGGAAACTAGAAAAGCACTCTGAGAGCACAGACCTCCGCCAAGCGCCACAGTTCCCCCCCATACAGTGTTTGTGTGTACGTTTTCAGATTCCTTGACCATGAAAACATATGACTAGCAATTGGATTGACAATGATAGGATTAGTGGTTCAGTAGTTATTCAGGAAAATGGCATTTTCCGAAATTGCGGCCACAGTTCCCCCCATACAGTGTTTGTGTGTACGTTTTCAGATTCCTTGACCATGAAAAGATATGACTAGCAATTGGATTGACAATGATAGGATTAGTGGTTCAGTAGTTATTCACGAAAATGGCATTTTCCGTAATGGCGGCCACAGTTCCCCCCATAAAGTGTTTGTGTGTACATTTTCAGATTCCTTGACCATGAAAACATACAACTAGCAATTGGATTGACAATGATAGGATTAGTGTTTCAGTAGTTATTCACGAAAATGGCATTTTCCGCAATGGCGGCCACAGTTCCCCCCATACAGTGTTTGTGTGTATGTTTTCAGATTCTTTGACCATGAAAACATATGACTAGCAATTGGATAAACAATGATAGGATTAGTGTTTCAGTAGTTCTTCAGGAAAATGGCATTTTCCGTAATGGCGGCCACAGTTCCCCCCATACAGTGTTTGTGTTTACATTTTCAGATTCCTTGACCATGAAAACATGTGACTAGCAATTGGATTGACAATGATAGGATTAGTGGTTCAGTAGTTATTCACGAAAATGGCATTTTCCATAATGGTGGTTTTCTTCTGGACGGTGATCCGGATCACCACCAAAATTTAATCAGTTCTTCCTTGTACCATTTCCAACAAAGCCTGAAAGTTTCATCAAAATCCGTCCAAAACTTTTTGAGTTATCTTGCTAACCAACAGACAAACAGACAAACAGACAGACAAACAGACAAACTCCGGCAAAAATATTACCTCCTTGGCGGAGGTAGCTAAGCCGGGGGTGTTGGGAGACGCAGGCCCCCAAGCCGGATCCAAGGCGGAGCCTTGGTGGGGGGTCTGGCTAACGATCGTGATCGTGGACTTCAGATTTGATCGTGGACTTCAGAAAAGTCACAGCCCCTCTGCCCCCCCCTTACCCTCACAGACTCTCCCATCACCAATGGATTCCTTCCGCTTCCTGGGCACCACCATCACCCGGGACCTCAAGTGGGAGCCGACCATCAGCTCCCTCATCAAAAAGGCCCAGCAGAGGATGTTCTTCCTGCAGCAGCTGAGGAAGCTCAAGCTACCCACCAAGATGTTGGTGCAGTTCTACCCGGCCATCATCGAGTCCATCCTCACCACCTCCATCACCGTGTGGTACGCAGGAGCCACCGCCAGGGACAGACTAAGACTGCAGCGCGTTGTGCGCGCTGCTGAGAAGGTGAACGGCTGCAAGCTCCCATCTCTCCAGGACCTGTACATCTCCAGGACCCGGAGGCGTGCAGGTCGGATCATAGCCGACCCTTCACACCCTGGACACGCACTGTTTGTCCCCCTCCCTTCAGGCAGAAGACTTCGGTCCATTCAGACTAAAACTTCCCGCTACATGAACAGCTTCTTCCCCTCTGCCATCAGACTGCTGAACACCAAGTGACTTATTAGACTCTCGTGCATTACGTACAGCAGCTCAACCGGACTCATGACAATTATCACTGTTTTCTTTTTGCACTACCGACTGCACTATGTGGAACTCCACAATATCTGCTGCTTGTTAATATATTTAAAAATTGCATAGATTAGTATTACTTATTCATATTCTACTTTTTATTGCATGCATAGTTTTTTTATTTTTATCTTTAGTGCTACTCCATGTTTAATGTTGCAGCACTGCACCGAGACAAATTCCTAGTTTGTGTACTACATGAACAATGGCAATAAATCTCATTCTGATTCTGACTATCTAACGAAATCTGGTGTTTTAGAATGCTCAAATGTGGTCTTATATTTAAAGTTAGAAGTAAGTACAAATGCATTTATAGTTTACCTTTTTAATCTGTTGCTGCATCACATGTGTAAATTTATGATATCTGAATGGTATGTTGATGTAATAATACTAAATTATATTTTACTATTATTTAATATGTTTAGAACTGACACAGAATTACATTTACATAGTTCTAGAACAGACAAAATAATTTAACCAAGTAAAATAGATTATAAATATTAACAAAATTCCATCACCAAGTCCATCACCCATTTATTAAAATATACTGACATTCTGCAAACATTTTGATTTATTAATGTGTGCATTTGTTAGTGTTACTAGGAATATAAAAAAGTTGCATATTAGTATATTTTAATATTTGAAAGATAATCTAAGAAAGTAAGTAAAACCTAAAAGATGTTTAATATTTTTATCTAATGACCATAAAGAAATTATGTTTACTAATAAAAGCAAAGATAAAGATAAAGATATCTTTGGCAGATAAAGATATCAAAGATATCTTTATCTTTATCCACCACATGACAAAAAAAACTTACACATGCATTATGTAACTCCTCCTAGTGAAACAAAAAATGATAAATTATATTCAAAATTCTTAGATTGCATTTCAAATTGTGAGAAAATATGTAATAACATTTATCTATTAACAATCGATAATCAGCATTCAAATGCAATTAGTGTTTCAAAACAGGCATGACGTCACAACTTACACATGCCATTTCATAACAAATTCATTACGCGAAAATTCTCAAGTACATTACTTATAACGAGAAAAAAAAATCTTACCTCGGGATGTGTCTTCCGATCACTAATTGCTGTAATTGGGGCCGATTGTGATGAACTTTGATTGACTGGCATCTGAATTTGACCGTGTCCATCGATCGTTTTGAACGCAGCACGAGCGAGTAGTTCGATCTCCTTGTTGCCACAATGTTGAGATGTTTCTGTTTTGAACAGTGTTCAACTAAGGCAACACAACCACGAGATCCATAACTCAAGAAATCGTTGCAATAAGCACACTGGGCTTTCCCTGGTACTTCGCATTTCGCTATGAAGTCAGCCATTTTTTCAACCACAACTTCGGTATTTTTACCGATCTTTACAGTCATTGACAGTTTTTTCGAGCCATTCCCAACGAAACTTGTTCCTTATCCCTTTGTCGATTTCTAAAATTCTTGCTTTGTTGTCTTTCGTGAGTTTTAGGATCACCATTTTCACGAAATCGGGAAAACTCGATTGATTGAACTGTCCGCCATTTACATTTCGCTCTGCGTGTTGGATATGACAAAGGAATAACAAAATCGCCGATTGGTTGCTTCAATAAGTATCAGCCAATCAGTGGCCTTGTTACATTACATTACTGATCTCGCTGGGTAGCGCGTTCTGCGTGGTGGATTTTAGCAGCCGATCGAAAATACGACTCGCCGCTCATAACAGACCTCACCCCCCCCTAAAATTTTCTCCTCGAATTTAGACAATTCACGAGAATGACCCTAGACATGATCAAATCCAAGGAATTCCGCGGATCCGCGGAGGATTCTCATCCCTGGAAATGCTGTTACTTTTACACCTGATGTAATGGGACACACACCTTCCAAAAAGTTCAACTTTTGTCTCATCAGTCTACAGAGTATTTTCCCAAAAGTCTTGGGGATCATCAAGATGTTTTCTGGCAAAACTGAGATGAGCCATTTATGTTCTTTTTGCTCAGCAGTGGTTTTTGTCTTGGAACTCTGCTATGCAGGCCATTTTTGCCCAGTCTCTTTCTTATGGTGGAGTCATGAACACTGACCTTAACTGAGGCAAGCGAGGCCTGCAGTTCTTTGGATGTTGTTGCAGGGTCTTTTGTGACTTCTTGGATGAGTAGTCACTGCGCTCTTGAGGTAATTTTGGTTCACCACTGTTCCATGTTTTTGCCATTTGTGGATAATGGCTCTCACTGTGGTTTGCACGCTTTAGAAATGGCGTTATAACTTTTTCCAGACTGATAGATCTCAATTACTTTGTTTCTCGTTTGTTCCCGAATTTCTTTGGATCGTAGCATGATGTCTAACTTTTGAGGATCTTTTGGTCTACCTCACTGTCAGGCAGGTCCTATTTAACTGATTTCTTGATTGAGAACAGTTGTGCCAGCAATCAGGCCTGGGTGTGGCTAGAGAAATTGAATTCACCCTTCCAAAGATGTGATAAACCACAGTTAATTTATGTTTTAACGGGGGTGGGGGGGTGGGGGGACCACTTTTTCCACACAGGGCCATGTAGGTTTTTTTTTTTACCCTTAATAATAAACACCTTCATTTAAAAACTGCATTTTGTGTTTACTTGTGTTATCTTTGTCTACTATTTAAATTTGATTGATGATCTGAAACATTTAAGTGTGACAAACATACAAAAAAAATGAGAAATCAGGAAGGGGCAAACACTTTTTCACGCCACTGTAACTGAATGATGACAACTGTAAATAGTTTTTTTTTAATTTTATTTATTTATTTTTGCTCAACAGATATCAAGGCACTGTAGTTTCAGGGGAAGTTTCAAAGTGTATTCAAATGAACAACTAGAAAAGCACTCAGAGAGCGCATACCTCCACCAAGGCTCCTTCCGTCCCTCATGGATCACCTCCAAAATATACTGGGTTTGTGTGTAGGCCTAGAGCCATCTTCTGGTGAAAATGGCATCAAAATCCGTCCATTAGTTTTAGAGTATTGTTGCTTACACTCTGTGAGAAGATAAGAGCCTTGGTGGAGGTATGCATTCTCAGATCATCACCAAATTGTAATGGGTTTGTCTCTAGCCCACCACCTCTGGTGAAAATTTCATCCCAATCCATCCAGTAGTTTTTGTGTAATCCTGTTGCACAAATAAAAACAAAGCCTTTGGTGAAGGCATGCACTTTCAAATCATCACCAAAATCTTATCATCTGTTCCCTGTGCCATTACACATCTTTCCTGAAAATTTAATCAAAATCTGTTCATCACTTTTTGAGTAATGTTGCTAACAGACAAACCAACCAACGCTGGCAAAAACATTACCTCCTCCCTTGGCAGAGGTAATAATCAAGCATCACAGCGTGGCAGCTAATTCTCCATTCATCTAGACACAGAGGAGCCAATACTTTGAACTCCCTCCCCCCAACACACACACACACAAAAAAAAACAGGTCTTAACTGCTTTTGATAATTGATAGAAAGCCAAAACAAATTAAATCTAATTTTGCAGCTGAACTTGACTTCAGTGGTACTCTCTTGAACTTTTGGAATCTTTGGTTCACCACCTTGTGGTCATACATAGAACCACATTGGAAAAAAACAGTGAATAGGGCTGTGGTTTTCATTGTGGTGACAAGCTGTCAAAATAAATGTTTAGAATGAGGAAACACTTTAAGACACCATTTCAATGATTTAAAACCTTTATGCATCCAAGACTATCACAGCCAGTATGCCATAAATGACAAGTTTAAACTTGCTGCAGTTTGTGAGTACCATTTCTGTGTATGTGATCCGAGGTACTAGGGGTGGGGAAAAAAAGATCAGTTCAGTGATGAATTGCGATATTTGGCACTTGCGACAATGCATCAATCCATAAATGCACAGCTCGATCTTTTATTTTAAAAAAAAGTGCACACTCCAACATACAGTTATGCTCATAAGTGTACATACTCTGGTGGAATTTGTGATTTTTTTTTGCCATTTTTCAGAGAATATGAATGATAATACAAAAACTTTTCTTTCACTCATAGTTAGTGGTTGGGTCAAGCCATTTATTATCAACCAATTGTGTTTGCTCTTTTTAAATCATAATAACAGAAACTACCCAAATGACCCTGATCAAAAGTTTACATACCCTAGTTCTTAATACCGTGTATTGCCGCCTTTAACATCAATGACAGCTTAAAGTCATATGTGGTAGTTGTGGATGAGGCACTTTATTTTCTCAGATGGTAAAGCTGCCCATTCTTCTTGGCAAAAAGCCTCCAGTTCCGTAAATTCTTAGGCTGTCTTTCATGAACTGCATGTTTAATATCTCCCCAAAGTGGTTCAATGATATTGAGGTCAGGAGACTGCGATGGCCAGTCCAGAACCTTCACTTTTTTCTCCCGTAGCCAATGGCACGTTGACTTGGCCTTGTGTTTTGAATCATTGTCATGTTTGAATGTCCAAGTGTGTCCAATGCACAGCTTCCGGGCTGATGAGTGTAAATTTTCTTCCAGTGCTTTCTGATAATAGGGCTGTGCGATATGACGATATACAGTATATCGGAGGATGATATAAAAACATCTATCGTTTCATAGAACACTATCGTTTATATCATTATTTAAAATGCACATACTCCCGTTTATTCAGTAAAGCTCCTCACCACTACTTGTCAGCGCCCCGTCTCTCCTCTGCAGTGCACAGCAGAACGGGTGTGTAGGTGGCTAGGCTTCAGACCGGTAGTTGCTAATGCTAACTCCAAACTACCAGTTCCAATAGCTGCTACTGCTGTTTGCCAGGGATATGGGACTGTTTTTCATCGTACTGCGTCAGAGAGGATAGTTCGCTAACCTCGTTTTAATAGGAGGTAAGTAATGTTAACACCATGTCTTACTATGAAATGCTAAATAATGATGCTAAGTTGTGCTAAGTGGAAACATGTAGCAGACCATTGTTTATTTGGTTTAAATTACTGCTGAGTTTCTTAGTTTTGTCTGAAAATTTTTTATTAAAGCTGCAAAAGTGTATGATGGTGGCACATACATGCAAAATAAAAAATAAATACATTAAAACGGGTCGGAGGAGCAAGTTGGCTCTTAATGTAATTTATGTGAATTCTAATCATTTTAATTAGTCAAGTAGTGATAATGAAAGTTAAAGTCATCACATGTATTACATGTGTAATACATGTATTACACATGTAATGTTATTACATTACCTTTTGTGTCTGACTTTTATATCATGACCAATCTGAAATATTTTCACTAAGAAGCAAACAGGTTAAATCAGGCCAGAATGGCATCTTCAGGCTGTGGATCTACACTTAAATTTTCACTGATTTAAACTAACAGCTAATTTATGGCAGGTGGCAGGTGAGGTGGCAGCGATGGATAATTTTCTCATTTTCAGACATTTTTTGTTATCTGTTTTTTGGTTGTTGTTGGGTTTTTTTTTTTGTTTTTTTTTTGCTATTCTCATCTGGCTCAGGAAATATTTAACTTATTTATGTTTACTTTTTATTCATGTATGTATACAAAAAACCCCTGAAATTTATGAGAATCAAGTCTCAAATGCACATCAAAAAATATTTTCTAACAACACTGCAAAATTATGAGGGAAAATGGTACATGTAAAAAAAGTAAAAAAGAAAGAGTTGGTCCTTTTTATGTGATTAAACTGTAGAATTTACAGAAAGTGTATATTGTGATATATATTGTTATCATGATATAAGATGACTTATATCGTGATATGAATTTTTTGTCATATTGCACAGCCTTATCAGATAACATGCTGCATTCATCTTGCCATCAATTTTGACCAAGTTCCCTGTGCCTTTGTAACTCACACATCCCCAAAACATCAGCGATCCACCTCCATGTTTCACAGTAGGGATAGTGTACTTTCCATCATAGGCCTTGTTGACTCTTCGCCAAATGTAGCGTTTATGGGTGTGGCCAAAAAGTCCAATTTTGGTCTCATCTCTCCAAATAACCGTTTCAGAAGTTTTGAGGCTTGTCTCTGTGCTGTTTGGTGCATTGTAAGCAGGCTACTTTGTGGCACTGGTGTAGTAATGGCTTTTTTCTGGCAACTCGACTACGCAGCCCATTTTTCTTGAAGTGCATCCTTATTGTGCATCCTGAAACAGCCAAACCACTTTTTCTTCCAGAGAGTCCTCAGCTGAAGTTATTCGAGAGTTTTTCTTTGCATGCCGAACAATGTTCCTGGCAGTTGTGGCTGAAATTTTTGTTGGTCTACCTGACAGTGGGTTGGTTTCAACAGAATCCCTCATTTTCCACTTCTTAATTAAAGTTTGAACACTGCTGATTAGCATTCGGAGGTTTCTTCCTGTTAAAAGGGAGTTTTTCCTCTCCACCGTCGCCAAGTGCTTGCTCACAGGGGATCGCCTGATTGCTGGGGTCTTTCTGCAACTGTGGGGGTTCCCCCTACAGTTGATAGTGCTATGAGATGACTGTTGTTGTGAAATGGCGCTATATAAATAAAGTTGAATTGAATTGAATTCTCAATTTCTTGGATCTCTTTTTATATCCTTTTAATGTTTTATATAGTTCAACTATCTTCTCCCACAGGTCCTTTGATAATTCTTCTGCTTTCCCCATGGCTCGGAATCCAGCAATGTCAGTACAGCACTGGATGAAACATTCAAGGGTCTGTCAGGAGCTCAGAAACTCACTGACTTTTTACACACACACACACACACACACACACACACACACACACACACACACACACACACACACACTAATTACAAGTAAACAGATCACAGGTAAGGATGGTTACCTTTAGTAGCCATTTAAACCCGTGCGTGTAAACTTGTGTGTATGTTATCGGGCCAAAACTTCCAGGGTATGTAACTTTTGATCAGGATCATTTGGGTAGTTTCTGTCGTCATTATGATTTAAAAAGAGCAAACAACTGTTTGATAATAAATGGCTTCACCCAACCACCAAATATGAGTGAAAGAAAAGTTTTTGTATTATCATTCATAGTCTCTGAAAAATGTCCCTAAAAAAATCACAAATTCTGCCAGGTTATGTAAATTTACGGGCACAACTGTATACTTTTGGGTTATCAATGAATCAATGGAGTTTTCAGTCCACTAAATGGTGCAAAGTCATCGCAGCAATGGTGTCTCACGAGATTTAACCTCAGTCCAGGTGTACAATAAGATGGTGGAGGAAGCAGAAACACCGGAAAAAAACAGAAATGCACTGTCAAAGTTTAAATCCAATGTCTGAACTTTTTTTGGATTTTATAACAAAGATGGAACAGACAACCTGGATATGACACATTCAGTTTGCAAGGAGTGTCTCATGAAAGTAAAATACTGTAGGAATACTACAAACATAAGGAACCACCTCTCTCAGAACCATCCCAGGGCAGCAGTGTTAGCGGATGACAGCAAAACTAAAACTGCCGGGTAAAAATCAACCAACTCTGGAAACATATAGCTTGTTAAAGCTACCTCCAAGTTCTGAGCAAGCTCAGAAGATAACACAGTCAATTGCCTACGTATGCAACTAGGCGTATGCAAAGACCTGCGTCCATACAGTGTTGTGGAAAATGAGGGTTTTTGTCACATGATTAAAACACTGCAGCCCAGATATGTGATTTCACTTCGCCGTTACTTCCCTCATTATTATTTATTTTAAGACTATATTTTATTATCAGTTGAACATTTACTTTAAGAGCATTTGTTTTTTCATCCGCTGCCATCAGCATGTGAATGTGTGCGTGAATGGGTGAATAGCTGGATCTGTAAAGCGCTTTGGTCATCCAGAGATGAGTAAAAAGGCACTATATAAGTGAACACCATTTACCATCTAATTTAAAAATAATTCACTGTGAAATTATCCGGTTGCTGCCCGTTTGAACTGAGTACTTTATTATATGAAAGAGATGTCAACAATTTTACTACTGAACATGATTTAAAGTTGAAAAAGGTGAAAAAAATTGAACTATATGGGATCGTGATACTCTATTATCACGATATCGCAATTATCATTGAATTGTGATAGGCCTGAATCATGACCCAAGTATCACGATCCGAACCCTACTAGGTACTGTATGTGTGTGCCAAACAGCCCGTCTTCTGTTTAATAGGGCTGCAACGATTAGTCGATGTTGACTATAAAAATTTGTCGACGCTATAAAAATTTGTCGACGCAGATTTTTATTGTCAACAAATCATTTAATTTTCAAGTTTATATGCATGCCACGGAAATGTTCAGTTTAACTGTTCCAGCAAAAAGAAGAGGAGCGCATCATGGCAACATGGAGAGAAAAATCACAGAGAAGGCCAAAGTATGGGAGGATTTTACCGAAAATAAATAATTATTTTTTTTTGTACAGACAAAATGAAGGATTTGAAATGGGAGACCCACTATCAGCCATTATGAGCAGCTTTTTCATGGAGGATTTGGAAAATAAAGCCATCAACACAGCACTCATACAATGCAAACCCACCCTCTGGAAGAGATACATGGATGACATATTGGAGAAAATAAAAAAAGGACACACAAGAACTCACAGACCATCGGAACAATACGGACAGCACTGGGAACATAAAATTCACACACGAAGAGGAAGAAAACGGGACCATAGCTTTTCTGGACATGAAAATCCATCACAATGATGACGGCAGTATAAAAATCTCAGTTTACAGGAAACCAACCCACACAGATCAGTACCTACTATGGACAATACCATACATCCCAGGGATAGCAGAACCAATTCAAAGGATCATGAAAAAACACAACATAAACACAGTGGTAAAACCACACAAAAAATTAAGATAGCTATTAGTACACCCCAAGGACAAAATAGAACAAGGCAAAAAAAAAATGCAACATAATATATGAAATATCATGCAGATCATGTAACAAGATTTATATCTGAGAAACGGGAAGATCATTCAACACAAGGAAAAAAGAACACCAGAAGGAATGTGAGAAGGAAAGACAAGGACGACTCACAAGATCGCAAAAAGGAAAGGCAAAACAAGCGACACTAAAATCAGCAATATCAGATCACTGCAAAAGAAACAATCACATCATGGACTGGGACAATGCAAAAATCATTGGATCGGAGAACAACAGCCACAAACGCTGGATCAAGGAGGCCACAGAAATCAGCAACCGGGGCAAAGACAGCATGAATCAGGATGAGGGGGCATTTATGCTTTCCCACACCTGGGACAATGTTCTCCAGAGACCACTGGACGGCGGGAGGCGTGGCCAGAACAGTGGATCTGACAGGTCTGCTGGGCTGGCCACGCCTAGGAAAAACGGCTGATAAATGACAATTCACAGCGATCAGCTGACACTTCTGAGGAAGATTGCAGATGCTAGTTGAAACATGTCAAGGTAAAAACATCTCCTTCTTATCCCTGTCTGAAATAATAATTGAAAAAGAAGACAGAATGAACCTACTCAAACTATTATTTTCAAATCTCTCACTTAAGTGCTAGAAGTCCAAAATTAAATGTGTCATTCAATAGAAACGTTAAATGAAGGCAGCTGCCTCCGTCATGAAGTCCTGACTAAAAATATACCTTTATTCTGCAATTATTTGCAGTTCTTAACCAACAGGTAACTACCGTATCCATAGTTTGTAAAAGAAAACACTATCATACTGGATAAATTATTAATTTATGACACAAATGTTAAAAAAAACAATATTTTGCTTACCCCCAGCAGCTGCAACAGTCTTCCTTTCTGGTCTGTTGTCCATTCTCCGTCCATTTGAAAATTGTTTATCAATCGTCAACTTATGTTCCAACACAGCACTGCATGTAGTACAAAACCGTTCACCCCGCTTTATGAAAAATATTTGGGAACTGTTGAGCACAGTCTTTAGCCATGACTTTTGTTGATAAATTAATGTTGGCAACTCCACTCTGTGGCTGCCTGCCAAATGTAAACATGGAACTAATGTGAGCGTGCAGTGAAGGGAACTATCACACGATTGTTCATCATGCGAGACTTCCAGCCAGCTGCTTGCGTTTTGTCTTTCACACACTGTAAAAAAAAAATTAAAAGATTGATCCGTGGATTTTGTGGATTGATTCGAATCGTTGAATTGATCTTTTGAACCCACCCCTAGTGTTTAATCTTTCAAAAAGAGCAATAGGAACTCAAGCTGTGGTGTGTCGCTTTCTTCTGATAAATATATGAATGAGCCAGTCAGGCGGCTGGAGTGCCAAGAAGTGACAAACAGTAGATGCTCTCCGATAACATCACTCAGTATAGGGCCAGGTTTCCTGGAGGATGGCTTCAAATTAGAGAGGGGATGACAAGCAGCTTGGGCACCTGAGACAGCTGGCTAGGCGCCATGTGCATCTTATCAAACACCTCCACCACAACCCATCGACACCCCTCCAATATCTGATCGCTCTTCATTTACAGCCACTTAACCATGGCTGAATTAAAACACTACAGCAGGGGTCAAGTCAAGACCCACTGACAAAAGCCAAGACACATTAATATCAACCAAGACTTGCATGAGCATCTAACAGTAAATAAACTTTGTCCACCAACAGCATTAATAAACTTGCCTTGTTGGCTGTGCTTTTGAATGTCATGTGTAACAGTAGAGGTTTCTGTTTGTTGTCATACCACAGGAGTTTCTGATAAGAACTCCCTACCCTCAGCTGTGTCAGAAGAAACGGAATCTAAATTTAGTTCTGGGAAAGTCATTTTATTTCTGAACAGAATTGTAGCCAAGGGGTAGTGTATCCTCCCCAGCAACCGGGAAGTCGTGGATTCAAGCTCCAGCTGGGTCACACCAAAGACCATATACAGTGCATCCGGAAAAGTATTCACAGTGCTTCACTTTTTCCACATTTTGTTATGTTACTGTAAGTTGGTGTTCAGCATAATAGAATAGGGAAAGGACAGTTGGCTACCCAGCCACAGGGGAAGAACATGCCAGTGCCAGTCCCAAGCCTAGATAAATAGGTAGGGTTGGGTCAGGAAGGGCATCTGGTGTAAAAATTAGGGGTGGGAAAAATGATAATTTTCCCAATTTATCTCAATGCTGATGTGAACGATTCTGGATCGATGCACAAATGACAAGATTCCGATTGTTAAATATTATTAATTCTTCTTCTTGCTCCCTTTAGGGGTCGCCACAGCGGATCATCTGCCTCCATCTCACCCTATCCCTTGCATATCATTAATAATGTAATTAATTTGGCCGTAACGAAAAAGTTGGCGCCCGGACCTGCTCGGACTCTTTATGGTGTGACACAAAAAACAAAATGGCAGAGTGACACATACAATTGCCCTCTTCATTAAACGCAAACATATGGCAGTACTTTGGTTTTATGAAGTCGAAGGGGAAAAAAAGACTTGGACAAGACCCACAAAGTATATAAGCGCTGTCAGACTAAACGAAAATGTTTTGGAAACACGACAAACACGAGAAACCATATCACACGTTTCCACTCGACGGACAGAGGGGAAAAAACTAATGGTTGCCGCTACCAACCAGAGGTGAGTGCTGGGGGTGGGGGTCTGCTTCTGTGGCTGCGGCTGCCCTGGGGTGGGTTGTCGGGAGGGGTGGCCACTGGCTTGCGCCGGCAGGTCTCCCCGGCCACTGCCGGGCGCTGGTGTGCGTTCAGGTTCGCTGCATCTGCATCGCAGTCACACTAAGAAAAAAGAGTGAATGAGGGTGGGTGAGTGTAAGGGGGAGAGCACGAATGGATGTGAGTAGGTTGGAGTGTGAGTGAGAGTGCGTGCGTGGTTGAACATGAGTGGGTGTGGGTGACCCTGAGGGCGAGTGGGAGTGAGATTGAATGGGTACAGGAGTGAGAGAGAATGGGTGGGTCCGGGAGTATGAGAGTGAGAGTGAAGCAGTGCATGTGGGTGCATATGAGAACATGAGGGTGTGAAGGTGTGGGGATGGGTGTGTCTGTGAGTTGGGAGGTGCTGGATTGAGGGGGGTAGTGCCTCTTGGCTATGTCGGCTCCCCTGGGTGGGGAGACTTCTTTGGACATGGGGGTCCCCAGGGCGTGCGGTGGTGGCGCTGGGGAAGGGGGGGGGGCGGTCTCTGGCCCATGGGTTGGTGGCACTGGCCTCCTGGTGCCTGGGGCCCGGGGACTGGTGTTGGACCCGCTGGGAGGTGGGGGGTTGGCAGGCCCGAGGGTGTGGGCCTACTGCCTGGTCTCCCTCGATTGTCCCCACGGGGGCAGATGCCTGGCTTTCCTGGGGCTTGCTGACCTGCCCTGTGGGGGTTGGTGGCACTGCCTTGCCTGCTCGGGGTTCCCGGGAATTTGGGGGGGGGGTGCGACTGGCCCCCCCCTCTTCGTATGTTTCCTGACAAACCACTCACATGCACACACTTGTTTTGCGCGCACTCTCATATATACCCACATGCACAAATGTCTCTCCTTTAACAGGTGCGAATGCCAGACTCGTGTTGAGACATCTTCGGTGGAAGAAGCAGTATGTCTTCTGTTTGTTTTAGTTGTTGGTTTGTCTTTTTGTCTGTTCCCCTCCCTTTTCTTTCCCCCTCCACACACTTCCTTTCCCCATTCCCCATCCTGTCAGGTCCTCCATGGGTAAAATAATTTGAATAAAGTATTAAAAATTATTACAGGAGAAGTTTACAACAATATACAGTACATACTGTAGGTACTGTATAAAGCTCCTTTTGGCAAAGTAAATCTGTTTTGGCACAATAAGGATAACAGATGTCTGTTCTGCTTACCTAGCTGCCTGACAGGACAAGGGGAAAAAAAAGTAAGAAGTTGTTACACCGAGGGAAGAAAAAAATCCTGAATATATATAAAACTAGAAAAGCACTCAGAAAGTGCATACCTCCGCCAAGGCTCCTTCCATTTGTCATGGATCACCTCCAAAATGCAATGGATTTGTGTGTAGGCCTATAGCCACTTGTGGTGAAAATAGCATCAAAGTCTGTCCATCAGTTTTGGAGTATTGTTGCTAACACACTGTGAGAAGATAAGAGCCTTGGCTGAGGTATGCATTCTCAGATCATCACCAAAATATAATGGGTTCCTCTCGAGCCCAAGAACCACCTCTGGTGAAAATTTCATCCAAATCCATCCAGTAGTTTTTGTGTAGTCCTGCTGCACAAATACAAACAAAGCCCTTGGTGGAGGTATGCACTCTCAGATCCTCACCAAAATCTAATCATCTGTTCCCTGTGCCATTACACACCTTTCCTGAAAATTTCATCAAAATCCGTTCATAACTTTTTGAGTTATGTTGGTAACAGACAGACAGACAGACAAACCCCGGTAAAAACATTACCTCCTTGGCGGAGGTAAAAAAGACGCCTCGAGAATCATAATCCTCTTGAATCAGAGCCCCCTGAATTGTAATTGTCTCGAATCATTGGTTGCCTAAAGTTCCCACCCCTAGCAAAAATCCTTGTCAAATCGACATCAGGATCATCTCAATATCATGGCAACTCTGAAAGGGAACAATAGAAGAAGAAAAAGACCATGTAATTTTGTTTCTAATGTAGTCTTCCCACAAGCAACAAAAGGAAACAAATAGAAGTTATTTTGATGGATTTCAGTCAATCAAAGCTTTATTTATATAGCACTTTTCATACAAAAAGTTGTAACACAAAGTGCTTCACACATTGGAACACAATTAAACACCCCCACACACACACACATGCAAACGCACGTGTGTGTGTGTGTGTGTGTGTGCGCGCGCGTGCGCGACACCCCCCCCCCCACACACACACACAGAAACTTTAGTCTGTGTAAGACTTATGGCTTATGAATTTAAGAAAAATATATGAAGCAATGACTTTCCGCAAGCGCACACACGAACAACGTGTGTGGCCGTCATTCGCACAGAGTTTAGAAGCGCCCCGCCCACGCAAGCTTTCCAGTCAGTCAGCAGGCAATGTCTCACTAGCAGCAGCAGCATCTTCGTGGAAAAGGAGTGAAAACCGGAAGTCAAACAGCAGAAATGGACTCTATTTGAAGAGAAACTTCGTGAAGAAGTCCGCCATTTCTTTGTTGGTGAAAATCCTGGCGCGTTAGCGCCTTGGCACTACCTATCAGGCGGGACTGAAACTACAAATGATGGTTGTGTGCATGCGTCAACCGCTTGGCCTGGGTAGATGAAAAAAGTGAGCATGTACACCGCCGCGTGTGTGCCGGGCTCGTCCAAAGCGTACGCAGACCAAGGCAGACTAGAGGGGAAATGCAGCATAATAAGGCTTCACTGTCCAACAGAAACATGAGTTTATTAAAGTACTTTAAATGTGAAAAAAAAAAAATCAAGAAGATGTACACTACCGTTCAAAAGTTTGGGGTCACCCAGACAATTATTTTGTGTTTTCCATGAAAAGTCACACTTATTTACCACCATGAGTTGTAAAATGAATAGAAAATATAGTCAAGACATTGACAAGGTTAGAAATAATGATTTGTATTTGAAATAATAATTTTTTCCTTCAAACTTTGCTTTCGTCAAAGAATCCTCCATTTGCAGCAATTACAGCATTGCAGACCTAACATGATTGCACAAGGGTTTTCTAATCATCCATTAGCCTTCTGACGCAATGAGCAAACACATTGTACCATTAGAACACCGGAGTGATAGGTGCGGAAATGGGCCTCTATACACCTATGTAGATATTGCACCAAAAACCAGACATTTGCAGCTATAATAGTCATTTACGACATTAGCAATGTATAGAGTGTATTTCTGATTAGTTTAAAGTTATCTTCATTGAAAAAAAGTGCTTTTATTTCAAAACTAAGGAAATTTCTAAGTGACCCCAAACTTTTGAACGGTAGTGTATGTAAGCACTGGAGGCATTTACAGACGTGGACAAAATTGTTGGTACCCCTCTGTTAATGAAAGAAAAACCCACAATGGTCACAGAAATAACTTGAATCTGACAAAAGTGATAATAAATAAAAATTCTATGAAAATTAACCAATGAAAATCAGACAGTGCTTTTGAATTGTGGTTCAACAGAATTATTTTAAAAAACAAACTCACGAAACAGGCCTGGACAAAAATGATGGTACCCCTAGAAAAGATTGAAAATAATGTGACCACAGGGACATGTTCAACCAAGATGTGTCCTCTAATTAACATCACAGGTGTCTACAAACTTGTAATCAGTCAGTCGGCCTATTTAAAGGGTGACAAGTAGTCACTGTGCTGTTTGGTGACATGGTGTGTACCACACTAATCATGGACCAGAGGAAGCAAAGGAGAGAGTTGTCTCAGGAGATTAGAAAGAAAATTATAGACAAGCATGTTAAAGGTAAAGGCTATAAGACCATCTCCAAGCAGCTTGATGTTCCTGTGACTACAGTTGCACATATTATTCTGAAATTTAAGATCCACGGGACTGTAGCCAACCTCCCTGGACGTGGCCGCAGGAGGAGACGGATAATACGAATGGTAACAAAAGAGCCCAGAACAACCTCTAAACGCATTCATGGTGAACTCCAAGGTCAAGGTACATCAGTGTCAGATCGCACCATCCGTCGTCGTTTGAGCCAAAGTGGATTTCATGGGAGACGACCAAGGAGGACACCACTGTTGAAAACAAATGATAAAAAAGCCAGACTGGAATTTGCCAAACTGCATGTTGACAAGCCACAAAGCTTCTGGGAGAATGTCCTATGGACAGATGAGACAAAACTGCAACTTTTTGGCAAGGCACATCAGCTCTATGTTCACAGATGCAAAAATGGTCCAAGAAAAGAACACTGTCCCTACGGTGAAACATGGAGGAGGTTCTGTTATGTTCTGGGGCTGCTTTGCTGCATCTGGCACAGGGTGCCTTGAATCTGTGCAGGGTACAATGAAATGTCAAGACTATCAAGGTATTCTAGAGAGAAATGTGCTGCCCAGTGTCAGACAGCTTGGTCTCAGTCGCAGGTCATGGGTCTTGCAACAGGATAATGACCCAAAATACACAGCTAAAAACACCCAAGAATGGCTAAGAGCGAAACATTGGACTATTCTAAAGTGGCCTTCTATGAGCCCTGATCTAAATCCTATTGAACATCTGTGGAAGGAGCTGAAACATGCCGTCTGGAGAAGGCACCCTTCAAACCTGAGACAACTGGAGCAGATTGCTCATGAGGAGTGGGCCAAAATACCTGCTGAGAGGTGCAGAAGTCTCATTGACAGTTACAGAAATCGTTTGATTGCAGTGATTGCCTCAAAAGGTTGTGCAACAAAATATTAAGTTAAGGGTACCATCATTTCTGTCCAGGCCTGTTTCATGAGTTGGTTTTTTAAAATAATTCTGTTGAACCACAATTCAAAAGCATTGTCTGATTTTCATTGGTTAATTTTCATAGAATTTTTATTTATTACCACTTTTGTCAGATTCAAGTTATTTCTGTGACCATTGTGGGTTTTTCTTTCATTAACAGATGGGTACCAACAATTTTGTCCACGTCTGTATCATGGTTTTAACTGCTGGAAACAGGAGCAATAACGAAGAGTCGCTTAGCTAAGAGATGTGGTTAGAATTCAAATGCAGCCGGCTTCCCATGAAGGGCAAGGCAAGGGGGACTACTGAATTGCTGAGGATATATTTCACCAGCCACTACAATATTAAGTTATGTTCCCAATTACATACCTGGCAAGTTAAGATGACCGAAATTCACCAAGTCAATGACTTTAATCCGTCAGCAGCCTTCAGACAAACTGAACGTGCCAGCATTTGGATTTCAAAATAAGGGAGGTTTTTCTTGGTGGTGAGGAAATTTCTAAAAAAAAAAAACCACAACTATAAATATAAAGGAATATTATAACAGAAATAACGGCATCCTTGGTCATTTAAGTTAATTTAAATCATTAAATACAATCTTATTAATATTTTTTCTTTGTAATGAGAGTTAAATTATTGTTCTGTTATGACTGCAAAGTTATGGTCAAAAATATAAATTGTTATAAGGAAAAAGTAAAAAAAAAAATAAATACCACAGTCTGTCTCAAATTTATTTAAAAAACAGTAATTTTATTTAAAAAAACAGACAAAAATAAGCCATAAAATAATCCACAAATTTATAATAAAGTTTCAAATGTACAAGAAAAGTCCATTTTACAAGAGGAAATTACAAATTTGAGGAAAATAGTTACAAATTTAGATAAATTTACAGAGAAAGTAGAAAACTACAAGAAAATTGTTATAAATTTTGGAGAAAAACCTCAAACCTTCAAGACTGAAGTCATTACTCAAGTTTTAAGTGGGTGATTTTTGTACCCTTAACTAGAAATGTGTGGTTGTCTCCTTTAACTTACATGGCACTTGATATTTTCTAGCCTGTTTGTATACTACCATAGACAGAGAGAGACCCTGAATTAGACAGAGCTCAGAGAGGGCAAGATTAGACAGAAGAGAGGAGCCAAGGAGAGGAAAGTGTTCAGGCAGAGGGCCCAGGAGAGGTGTGAGCAGAGGAAGGAGAGAAGGATACACCAGTAAAAAGTCCAAATACAGGACACCTGGGTGGGACCCCATCATAGCAGTCTGTCGCAGGCGACAATGACTGTCTCACTTACGGTCCGATCAGATTCCTCCAAGCAGCTCCATCCCCTGCCCTCCGCCACCAGGAACTCCCAACCCTACAAACCCAGGCGACGTCCGAGCCGGTATGAGTTCCTTTCCGACTGACCATTTCATGAAAATGCTTGCAAAGTATTTGAGTACCACTAGCTTTTGCTGGACTAGCAGCACATTCTTGGCAGATAGAGGTATTATCAGTAGCAAGGACAGGCCAAGACAAACTGACTCCAGTATCTGTTGCAGTGACTGACCAGATGATAGGTTTGTTTATCTCTGCTCTTTGTGTAGTGCAGGTCACAATGCACCAACTGGCAAAAGTCCACCACAGACCTTGTGACAGATGTGCTTATCTGCCAGGATGTCCAGTCTCACACCGTGTAACTGGGAGTGGTCCATCACAGACCTGTGACAGATAGTTTTTAGTTCTGCCAGGATGCCCAGTTTCACTTTCATTTGGGACCCCAAAAGGCCCAATATTCCAACATTCAAGCCTTGGTTGTACAATACTTCAAACTGTAAGTTCCATATGCACGGCAGTGGCTCAGGAGGTAGAGCAGGTCGTCCAATAACCGGATGGTTGGCGGTTCGAATCCCGCTCTCCCCAGATATCCTGCCGTTGTGTCCCTGGGCAAGACACTTTACCCACCTTGCCTCCAGTGTCCATAACACTGGGTATGAATGTGTATAAATGTTCAGTGGTGACCAGAGAGGCCATTGGCCCAGATTGGCAGCCACGTTTCCGTCAGCCTACCCCAGGGCAGCTGTGGCTACAGTAGTAGCTTGTCACTACCATTGTCTGTCTGGAATGAATGAATAATGCATCTGTAAAAAGTGTCTTTAAGTGTCTATGATAAAGCACTATATAAATCTGATTATTTAGCGAATGCAAAGTCCTCAAGCCAAGCAGTTGCCTCCTGGTTTGCTGAATAGAGAGTGTGTAATCCTCCTTCCAGTCTTTGGAGCGGGCAAGCCTCTATGATGTGTTCCATTGTTTGCTCCTCTCCACATGCGCACAGTGGGCTAGGGCTACTGCCCCATCTGTGAAGGCTGGCCAAGCAGGGGCCATGTCCAGTCCTGAAGCGATTGAGTGTAGACCACTGTCTCCTTGGGAGGTTGGTGCCCGGGACCTGTTGGTTGGGGTTTGTCACCAGGTGTTTGTTTGGGACCTCCTTGGTCTCCCATTCCTCTTGCCAAGCTGTCTGGATGGTGAAGTCAGCTGGGGGAGGGTTTTTCCAAATCAGCCGTCTGGATGGAAGTCGGGCAGTGGGTGGGGTGTTGATATCTGCATAGACTGGTAAGTGAGGAGAATCTTTGGCTTTTTGAAGCATCCTTTGAGTTAGTGCTGCTCGCTGGATGTGTGGGGGGGCTACGTTTGACAGTACAGGGAGCCAGGGGAGTGGTGTTGAGTGGATTGTCCCAGTTATGGTTCTCATGGTTGTGTTGAGCTGGGTGTCTACGTGGTGTGTGTAGGATGACCTGGACCAGACTGGGGCACAATATTCTGCTACAGAGTATGAAAGGGCCAGTGCTGAGGTGCGCAGGGTGGAGGCTGCCGCCCCACATTTTGCACCAGCAAGCTTGCAGAGCAGGTTGTTTCGTGCCTTCACATTAGCAGCCATCCCCTTTAAATGTTCCTTGAAGGATAGGGTCCTGTCAAGGGTCACTCCAAGGTAGGTTGGATTCGAGGCATGCTTAAGCTTAAGTCCGCTCAGGTGGATGTTTTCTGGCAGCTTTCACATTGTGGAGATGGAATACACTGGAGACGGTTTTTGCTGGGCTTGGTTTTAGGTGCCAGGTTTTGCAGAACTGGTCCAGTTTGGCAAGATCTTCCGTGAGCACCCGTTCCAGTGGCTCAAAGTCTGGTGCTTGGACTGCCAAACAGATGTCGTCTGCATAGATGAATTTGCGGGGTTTTGTAGTGGGCAGGTCATTTATATAGAGGTTGAACAGGGTTGGAGCTAGAACTGAGCCTTGTGGGAGTCCGTTTTTCTGCGTTCTCCATGCGCTTGTGTTCTGACCGAGGTGGACTCTGAACCTTCGGTTGGTCAGCAGGGTTTTTATAATTGCTGATGCCCAGGCAGGGATCGCCTTTGTAAGTTTCAGGAGGAGGCCTTTGTGCCAGACCGTATTATAGGCGGCTGTAAGATCGAGAAACACAGCCCCTGTCTTCAGTCTGCTCTCGAAACCATTTTCGATGAAGGTAGTTAGGGCCAGTACTTGCTCTCCTGTGCTGCGGTCCTTGCGGAAACCTGCTTGATCCACACTTAGAATTTCTTCTATTCCTGGGGAAATACGTTGCAGTATTAGGCGCTCCATGATTTTATAAGGAACGCTGAGTAGGGAGATTGGGCAGTAGCGTGCTGGTAGTTTGTGGTCTTTGCCAGGTTTTGGTATAGCAATGACCTTTGCTGTCTGCCATTTCTTTGGGATCGAGTTTGTTTGTATGATCCTTGTGTAGAGTTGTGTCAACCAGGTTAGGGCTCTGGGGCCAAGATTTTTCATGAATTCTGGGAACATGTTGTCATATGTTGTACATATGTATATTAGCTGCTCTTGCTTGCTTGTTTTTTTTCTTGCCTTCTGATTGTTGCTCTGAGTGTTGCTATCCCTGTGCTGTTGCAATCCTGGAATTTCCCCGTTGTGGGACTAATAAAGGCTTATCTTATCTTATATCCTGCTGCCTTTCCACATTTCAGGCCCTGTAGGACTTTCTCCAGTTCAGCAGCCTCGAAGGGTTCAGGGTTCGTTTCCTCTACGGGCATTTTTTGGTGTTTTTTTTAGCTCAGTTGTAACTGCTCTTCTGGTGTCTTTGTCTTGGGGTATAAATCTGATGCATTAGTATTATTATGTGCAAAGTTACTGTGCAAAATTTAAAAAAAGAAATAATAGTATAAAACTAACATATTGATACATATGTGTTTTCTGCCCCCCCCCACCGGAAAAATATGTTGCCACCGCGCCAAGGTCTTTAAGCTAGAGGAAACACTGCATATTGTTGATAGTTAATGCTCTCTCGCTCTCTCAAACAATTATACACATTCATACCCAGTGTCATGGACACTGTAGGCAAGGTGAATAAAGTGTCTTGGCCAAGGACACAATGGCAGGATGGCTGGGGAGAGCGGGATTCGAACCACCAACCCTCTGGTTATTGGACGACCCCCTCTACCTCCTGAGCCACTTCCGCCACATTTTTTAATGGCCACTGCCGCCCAGAAAAGTCTCCCCCTCCCCTCCTTTCTCCATTCCCCCCTGTCAGGTCCTTCATGGGTAAAACAATTTGAATAAAGTATTAAAAGCTATTACAAGAGGAGTTTATAAATAATATACAGTACTATAACAATATACAGTACTATACTGTAGCAGTTGGAAAGCCAGGCTGAAGCTAGTACAGATCTAGGCTGTAGCAGATGGAAGGCCAGGCTGAAGCTGAAGCTTAGCACACGAGCTGAGGTGAAAGTTTGCTAGCTGGAGGCCCAGGAGCTGGTGGCTAGCTGGAGCCCAGCAGCTGGCGGCTAGCAGGTGAAGCATAATTGTCCATCACTGGGTCCAGCCATAATCTTCAATAGCTGATGCTGTCTAGCAAAGACCACTCGCAAATAGGTCTGTGCAGCACTGTTGGCTTGGCCATCAACTGAGCCACAAAAAAACAAACAAAAAAAAATTAAGTTCAAGTTAATTTTATTTCATAACCTCCGCCGGTGTTGGTTTGTCTGTCTGTTAGCAACATTACTCAAAAAGGTACACACAGATTTTGATGAAATTATCAGGAAAGGTGTACAATGGCACGTGGAACAGATGACTAGATTTTGGTGATGATCTTAGAGTGCATACCCCCACCAAGGGCTTTGTATTTGTGTAGCAGGATTACACAAAAACGACTGGATGGATTTGGAAGAAATTTTCACCAGAGGTGGTTCTTGGGCTACAGAGGAAGCCATTCCATTTTGGTGATGATCCAAGAATGCATATCTCCGCCAAGGCTCTTATCATCTCACAGAGTGTTAGCAACAATACTGCAAAACTACTGGATGGATTTGGATGCAATTTTCACCAGAAGTGGCTCTAGGCCTACACACAACCCCATTACATTTTGGAGTTGATCCATGAGGGACCGAAGGAGCCTTGATGGAGGTATGTGCTCTCTGAGTGCTTTTCTAGTTAAATACAATTTTATTACTACTTTTATATTCCGTTGAAATCAGAGTTGAAATTGTTCTATTCTGGCTCTGCAAAATTATGATCGAAAGTTTCAATTATGGGACTTCCGGTTATGGCAGCCACGTAGGAAGACGTGTTTCACACTGCTCTGCTCGTAAAAATAAAAATTTTACTAAAACTCTCTTAATTGGAACAAAAACTCATCCCAGCGTTTTGGCGCAGATATGGTAAAGACCAAGGTTGGAAAATTAGGCGGAGGAAAAGGTAACTCGACGAAACAACCCAAGCTAACAGACTTTCACGCTCGAGGCGAAAAAGAGAAAACTCCAGAGGCAATGGCGGAGGAGGGAGCCAGCGGTGGAGCGGGAACTGCTGAAGAGGGGACAAACGTAGTGCTCACTGCCATTAACTCCATGAGAACAGAGTTTTCATCTAAATTTGATGAGATTATAGCAGTGATAAGGTATGAGAAAGGAAATAAACGACTGCATGGAGCGAGTGTCGCAGGCGGAGCTCCGAATATCAAGCGCTGAAGATGACGTCACCAGCCTACAATCTAAACTGCAAACACTGGAATTAAAATGCAAAAATGTGGACGATAACGCCCTAGACTTGGAATCCCGCTCGCAACGAAATAATTTGAGGCTGGTGGGCCTCCCGGAGGGAACGGAGGGACAGGACCCATGTTCCTTTTTGGAAAAGTGGATTCCAGAAGCGCTGAATAACACGGATCTGCAGTTTTAGAGAGAGCTCACCGAACCGGCCCACCAAGAGATAATAAGACACCACCGAGGACGCTGATTATGAAGTTCCTCAACTACAGAGACAAGATGACAGTCACCAATGCGGCGCGAGCTAAAGGGGAAATTAAATACCAGGACCAACAGGTGCGGTTCTATCCAGACTTGGCCACAGGAATACAACAATTAAGGAAACGGTTCGACCTGGCCCGCAAAGAGCTGCGCAACCTAGGGATTCGTCACAGAGTAATTCATCCGGCAAGACTGCCTGTCACATATAAGGGGAGAACCCACACCTTCAAGACCCCTCAAGAGGCGCAGGAGCTCATCAAGCAGATCCAAAAGGAAACTGGCGGGAGCTAAGCATGAACATGACAAAGGTAGAACATTTAAGCATATGTACAGGCATCTGATTGATCTGAAACATATAACATGTCTACAAAATACAGAATCAGAATCAGAATCAGAATCAGAATCAGGTTTATTGCCATTGTTCATGTAGTACACAAACTAGGAATTTGTCTCGGTACAATGCTGCAACATTAAACATGATAAGATAAGAGAAATAAACTATACATGTAATAAAGTGTAGGATAAGATTAAGTGATACTGGTCAACAGTTAAAATATATATTAGCCAGCAGCAGATACTGTGGAGAACTATATAGTGCAGTCGGTAATGCAGGAAGAAAACAGTGATGATTGACATGAGTCTGGTTGAGCTGCTGTACATGGTGCACGAGAGTCACTTAGTGTTCAGCAGTCTAATGGCAGAGGGGAAGAAGCTGTTCATGTGACGGGAGGTTTTAGTCTGGATGGACCGAAGTCTTCTACCAGAGGGGAGGGGGGCAAACAGTACGTGACCAGGGTGTGAGGGATCGGCTATGATCCGGCCAGCACGCCTCCGGGTCCTGGAGATGTACAGATCCTGGAGAGATGGGAGCTTGCAGCCGATCACCTTCTCAGCAGTGCGCACGACGCGCTGCAGCCTTAGTCTGTCCCTGGCAGTGGCTCCTGCGTACCACACGGTTATGGAGGTGGTGAGGATGGACTCGATGATGGCTGTGTAGAACTGCACTAACATCTTGGTGGGTAGCTTGAGCTTCCTCAGCTGCCGCAGGAAGAACATCCTCTGCTGGGCTTTTTTGATGAGTGAGCTGATGGTCAGCTCCCATTTGAGGTCCCTGGTGATGGTAGTGCCTAGGAAGCGGAAGGAATCAGCAGTGGTGATGGGAGAGCCTGAGAGGGTGAGGGGGGGCAGAGGAGTAGTGACTTTCCTGAAGTCTACAATCATCTCCACTGTCTTCAGAGCGTTCAGCTGCAGGTTGTTATTGCTGCACCAGGACGCCAGCTGGGCCACCTCTCTCCTGTAGGCGGACTCGTCGCCGTTGGAGATGAGCCCGATGAGGGTGGTGTCGTCCGCAAACTTGATCAACTTGACAGACTGGTGGCTGGAGGTGCAGGAGTTGGTGTAAAGGGAGAAGAGTAGGGGGGAAAGTACACAGCCCTGGGGTGATCCGGTGCTGATGCTAGTATAGTCTGAGACAGTCTTTCCCAGCCGCACATGCTGCCTCCGGTCCGTCAGGAAGTCGATGATCCACCTGCAGAGGGAGTCAGGCACGTTGAGCAGGGACAGCTTGTCCCGGAGCAGAGCGGGGCGGATGGTGTTGAATGCGGAGCTGAAGTCCACGAACAGGATCCTGGCGTAGGTTCCCGGGGAGTCCAGGTGCTGCAGGATGGAGTGGAGGGCCAGGTTGACTGCATCGTCTACAGACCTGTTGGCTCGGTAGGCAAACTGCAGCGGGTCCAGGAGAGGGGTGGTGATGGACTTGAGGTGGGACAGGACCAGGCGCTCAAAGGACTTCATGACTACAGAGGTGAGCGCTACAGGTCTGTAGTCATTAAGTCCAGTGATCCGTGGCTTCTTGGGGACAGGGATGATGGTGGAGGATTTGAGGCAGGATGGCACGTGGCATAACTTAAGGGAGGTGTTAAAAATGTCTGTGAATACAGGAGCCAGCTGTTTTGCACAGAGTCTCAGGGTGGAGGGAGACACGCCGTCTGGGCCGGGGGCCTTGCGCGGGTTCAGTCTGGAGAACTGTTTGAGCACATCCTGCTCACTGATGATAAGGGGAGGGGGGGAGGAGGGGGGGGTGCCTTAAATGAAGTAGGGAATGTGGAGGCTGTGGAGCTGGAGGGAGGGGGGGAGTTGGACACAGATGACGAGGTGTCAAAACGGGCATAGTGTTGGGACAGTCTCTGACAAAGGGCTTTGTCATCCTGACCTTTAGGAGCCTTAGGTCGATAGTTGGTGATTTGCCTCAGTCCTCTCCACACGGAAGCCGAATCATTAGCAGTGAACTGCTGCTGGAGTCTCTCTGAGTACACAGATTTAGCCCTCTTCAGCTCTCTGTTAAACCGGTATTTAACCTCCCTGTAGCAGTCCCTGTCTCCACTTTTCAGCGCTGCTTCCTTCTCCTTCCTGATCTGTCTGAGCTTAGCTGTGAACCAGGGTTTGTCATTAGAGTAACTCACCCTGGTGCGTGATGGAAGAATGTTCTCTTCACAAAAGTGGATATATGAGTTCACAGTGTCCGTGTACTCATCCAGATCATGCGTGGCTCCTTTAAGCATGCCCCAGTCAGATATTTCCATGCACGTTTCCAGCTTCTCCTCAGCATCACTGGTCCGTATCTTCGTAGTGCTCACAACAGGTTTAGTGAGCTTCAATCTCTGTCTGTATGTGGGAATGAGGTGAACCATCACGTGATCAGATAATCCCAGCGCAGCTCGAGAGACAGCGCGATATGCGTCTTTCACTGTGGTGTAACAGTGATCCAGTGTGTTTAATCCTCTGGTGGGGCATTTAATAAACTGTTTGTAGCGGGGGAGATCGTGGCTCAGATTGCACTGATTAAAGTCACCAGCCACAATAATCAGCGAGTCTGGAAAACTCCGCTCTGTGGGTTGAATGTGATCCGCGAGCACGCGCTGAGCTTCGCGCGTGTCCGCGTCGGGAGGGGCGTACACAGCGATCATTATGAAAGAAGCAAACTCCCGCGGGGAATAGAAGGGCTTGCAATTGATAACAAGAAATTCCAAGGCAGGAGAACAGTGTTTGGAAATTACCGTTACATCAGAGCACCAGCTACAGTTGATGTAGAAGCAGACACCGCCTCCTGTGGTCTTGCCGGAAAGCTCTGTGTCACGATCAGCACGGAAGAGCTGAAAGCCGTCGAGGCGCAGCGCGCTGTCCGGTATATTTTCCCGGAGCCAGGTCTCAGTAAAGCAGAGGACAGCTGAGGAGGCGAGGTCCTTAAAACGCATCAGCAGTCTCAGTTCATCCACCTTGTTAGAGAGAGAGTTGGTATTGGACAGAAATATGCCAGGTAGCGCCGTTTGCGAGCCTCTCCTGCGAAGTCGTACGAGAGCGCCCGCTCGTCTTCCTCTCTTCCGCCGTCTCACTTTCCGAGCCAAACAATAAACCAGATCGGCGGCAGGGCTAGCTAGAAAAACTGGGAGGAGGTCCGTGGGGGTCAAAGTCCTGATATTTAAAAGTTCTTCACGGGTATAAGTGCAAGCAGACACACAATTGACAAACAAAAACAAACAAAGAGCGCAGCGAAGCACCATGTCGACCGCTGTGGGCGCCATCTTGGATCGATACAGACTGTATTTAAGAAAAAAAAAAGCTATGATGTACAAAGTTGCTATAAAACTTTGAAGTTATGTTGAAAAAACTACAGAAGAGAGTTAATGTCATAAGAATAGTAGTAGTGTCAGGGTGATTGAGAGGAGAAAGAGAGAGTGGTTTGACTGATCCTCGCAGGTGTGGAACAGTCGCTAGCTATAACGGGAGATGGAATATTTTGATTTTGGGGGGATTACCACGAATGTGGGGAAAGGGAATTTGTTTTTGTTTAGTTTGTAGGATGAATGTTCTATCATCCATGTTTTTGCTTCTCTGTAAGAGTATGTTCATATTGCAAGGTAATCTCAAACCCCTTATTGATCATAGATCAAAGCGTTAATCTTAATTTAACATCATGGAATTGCAGAGGTCTACAAAATCTTAAAAAACTTAAACAAGTTATGAATAAAAGACATAGATTCAAAAATTGTATTTTTACAAGAAACTCATCTATTAGAGGAGGATGTAAAAAGAATTAGGAGAAGATGGCAAGGTAGCGTGTTCACCTCATCATTTTCATCCCGAGCTAGGGGAGTTATGATTCTCATACATAAAACAGTCCCATTTCAAATGAAAAATGTAATTAGAGACAAATTTGGAAGATATCTAATTATCCAAGGATCTTTGTTATTAGAAAATATAAATCTGGTGAACTTATACGGCCCCAATATTGATGATCAAAACTTCTTTGTTAATTTATTCCTCACTTTATCATCACTTACAGGGCAACATATAATAGCAGGGGATTTTAATTGTACATTGAATCCCAGTATAGATAGATCAACAGGACTGGACTTTACGCACAATGGATGTAGGATGACCATTAATCATTTTATGAAAGAACAGATTGCTAGATATATAGAGAGAAATGAAACCACAAGTCAAAGCCTATTCTTGTTATTCTAATACCTATAAGACATTCTCACGTATTGACTATTTTTTGATCTCTACAGAATTAAGGTCCAAGATTCAAAACTGTTTTTATGATAATATTGTGATCTCTGATCATGCACCCTGCTGTTTAGTATATGTAGATAAGAAATTGACAAAGGACCCAGGTAGGTGGCATTTTCAACATAAATGGCTTCAGGATGAGGAATTTGTTAAGTACATAGAAAAAGATGAGTTCTTTGATATCAATGCTACAAAAACAATGGCATGTATAAAGTGGGAGGCTTTCAAAGCTTTTATTAGGGGGCATATTATTAGTTATACAGGTTCAAAATCTAAGAAGGCCCGAGAGGAGAGAGTCCAATTGGAACGTAAAATAAAAATTCTTCAAGAAAAGGTGTATGCAGGAAGTAACCCACAGTTAGAGAACGAATTACTGATTCTGAGAGCTGAATATGACAAAAAAAATCAGCGAATAGAGCTGCCTCAAGTCTTCTAAGACTGAAGCAAACCTTTTATGAACAAGGTGAAAAATCACGAAAATTATTGGCATGGCAGATTAAACAATTAGAATCTAAAACACCAATTACCAGTATTATAAGTAACAGACAGGTAGTTATAGATCCTTTAGAAGTTAATAGTGCCTTTAGAGATTATTATGAAAAACTATATGATACAAAAAATGAAACTGACTTAACAAAACTAAGTGGGTTTTTGGGTGGATTATCTATACTATGTATTCCAAATGAAAACAGGGAGATACTGCAGTCTAAAATTAGTCAAGAAGAAGTTGGACAAGCCATTGATAATATGAAATCAGGAAAAAGAGCAGGACCAGATGGTCTTCCAGCTGACCTCTATAAAAATTTAAGAATAAATTAATAAAACCACTTTTGGAAATGGTTTTAGAAGCATTTCAAAATGGTAATTTACCACCATACATGAATAATGCCTTAATTATACTGTTGCCAAAACCAGGTAAACCCCCTAATAAATGTAAAAACATGAGACCAATAAGCCTATTAAATGCTGATCTTAAAATAATCTGTAAAATGTTAGCAAAACGACTACAAGAAATATTACCAAATATTATTAACCGAGATCAGAATGGCTTTATAATGGGAAGACAAGGCTTCCATAATGTAAGAAGACTATTTAATATTATTTATTCCAATAAAGAGGCACCGGATACAGCTCTCCTATCATTGGACGCCAAAAAGGCCTTTGATAGGGTCGAATGGCCCTATCTTTTTGAAGTCCTACAAAGGTTTGGACTTGGAAATAATTTCATAAAATGGGTCCAGATAATATACAATAATGCTACAGCAGAAATCCTAACAAACAGCAATATCTCAAAATCAATAAAAATCAATAGAGGATGTCGACAAGCCTATCCACTTTCACCTTTAGCGATGGCAGTACGTTTACGTCCACAAATATATGGAATTAAAGTACGACCAACAGAACATAAAATCTCCCTGTATGCCGATGACATAATTTTGTTTATGTCGAATTTTAAAAAATCAATTCCGACCTTGTTAACCACTTGCACTCCGGGCAATTTTCCTAAAAATGCCAAAAAAAAACGTGCCCAAAGTAAATCGAAAGCTGTTATTCAACCCTTTGCAGCATCTTCATGGGGTTGGTCTCATTTAAAAGAAAACACTTTGAATTTTTTGGCAAAAAAAACATAATCTCTCTACGTGCTCCGGCCACTGAGTTACAGTCATCTAAACATACTGAACTTGAAGAAAAAAAAATTGGACACAGTGTTTTTTTGGATACAAATGCTTGTAAATAACACACAGCTGTCCGATCCGGCTGGAAAATGCAACAGAAATGTAGAACCAAGTGTTATCCAGCTGAGATCCAAATTTGGTAACAATATCACAAAAAATGAATATTTTACACAGCTTTGTTCTCAGGCTGTTCCCAGGCATTATGGAACTGTGCCAAATTGTGCCAAATGGCACAGTTTGGAAAAACGTCTGTAACTTTTGAATAATTCAATGTAGAATCTTCATTTTAGGCTCTAATGAAAGGTCACACTCAGGGCTGTGTCTGTGTGTGTGTGTGTGTGGGCGGGGGGTCGTTTCCCCCCCCCCCCCCCCGCTACCAAGGACCAAATTCGGCCCTCTACATGACGGATTACACTTTTCTTTTTTTTTTTCCTTGCATGTTTTCACAGCGGCCCCCCCCCCGCTACTGTGTGTGTGTGTGTGTGTGGGGGAACCGTGAACGGACCCTGAACGCCCCCCCCCCCCTCGCTACAGAAGAGGGCCATCGCTACATGATGGAATAGATTGATATGCTACCTCCCCGCGGACCGGGGAGCGTTTGGACCGTGGCCCCCGTGGGGGCCGTGGGGGGGGCGTTCACGGTCCGTTCACGGTTCCCCCCCACACACACACACACAGTAGCGAGGGGGGGGGGGGAAGCCGCTGTGAAAACATGCAAGGAAAAAAAAAAAAAAAAAAAAAAAAAAAAAAGAGTGTAATCCGTCATGTAGAGGGCCGAATTTGGTCCTTGGTAGCGGGGGGGGGGGGGGGACGACGACCCCCCGCCCACACACACAGACACAGCCCTGAGTGTGACCTTTCATTAGAGCCTAAAATGAAGATTCTACATTGAATTATTCAAAAGTTACAGACGTTTTTCCAAACTGTGCCATTTGGCCGTTTATCGCGGCGCACGCACTTCGTGCGCAGTACAGTTATAATTTACCGATCGGTCAAAAGTCATTTTTGGATTACAGTTTTCAGGGATAAATAATAATTTAGCTTATAACACCTTACCTCTTCAAAGCAGCAGAGTCGTGGCGAACAGCTCTTCCCACGCGTCAGACGAACGCGACGCTGCTCCGCTTGTGGATCCCGATCAACATAATTCCATTACATATTGCCGTTTTGGCGAATGATTTACAACTTTTGTCGTCGGCCTCCGTCTATTCTGCTGGAATGAGTGCAGGTCCCACTTGTGGGTGTTCTCCATGCTGCTGGGTGAGCCTGGGTCTGTAGGAGATTTGTCCAGCGTCCTTTGTTTTCATCTGTGGCAGCAGTAAATATCGCTTCACCCAGCCAGAATTTCTGTGCTTCAATTGGCTCCTGCGTTCACAGTAGGCGGGTCCTCCTTCCTAGATTTTCATTCATTGGTTCTTCAAGGTTTCAGAAACCCAATTCAAGGCTCTTATTAGTCGAATGAGAGGTCAATCAAATGAACTAATCTGTTAGCGGCTGTCTCTGCAGTTTTTTTTTGAGTGGCGCTTGGACGCTACTACATCACCATCACCACCATCATGCGTCATGCGCACGAGGGCGCACGAGCGCGCTCTCGCGCGCCCTCGTGCGTCATAGGACGCAGAGACTTGCCCGCCCGCGGAACAACGGAGCACAAGTGGTTATATTTAATAAAGAACTTTGGGGATATATCAGGATATAAAATAAACAAAACAAAATCTTCAATATTAATGCTAAATGAGACCCAGAGAAATCACCCAGCTCCTGAGGTAAACCAATTCAATGTTGTAAATCAGTTTAACCTCTTGCACTCCGGGATACCGCGGGCGGTCACGTCTCTGCGTCCTAGTGCGTCCTCGTGCGTCCTAGTGCTCACTGTGCATCTCAGTGCGCACTGAAAAAAAAAAAGCTGCATTTCCGTTCTTCCACTACAGACACAGCCGTGAACAGAAAGCCAAAGGAGTGCTTTGATTGGTTTAGATTTGATTGACCTCTCATTCGACTAATAAGAGCCTTGAATTGGGTTTCTGAAACCTTGAAGAACCAATAACTGAAAACCTAGCAAGAAGGACCCGCCTACCAACGGCTGCGAATACAGCGAGCCAATTGAAGCAGAGAAGTTCGATGATTGAAAGCGTGTATCCTGTGCATAAAATCTGTTTTGTGTAAGCCGCTGTGTGTAACGGTAGCGTTCGCCAGTCTTTTTTTATTACTACTGTTCTTATTTGTTTTGAAAAATCGTTCGCCAAAACCGAAATCATGGAAGCGCAAAGCCGCAATCATGGACTCATGGTTTGACCGGGTCGCATGACCAGAACCACGAGTCCGTATCAAGCGGACCAGCTTCGTCTGACAATGAGGAACAGATGTTCGCCAGCAACACTGCTGTTGTGGACAGGTAAGTGTTATAAGCTAAATTATTCTTTATCACTGAAAATAGTAATCAAAATGACTTTTGACCGATCGGTAATTACAACTGTGCGTCATCGCCACATGACGGACCGTTGACGGACCGTTTTTTTGTGCGCCGTGCTCCTCTGTAGCGCGGGGGGGGAGAATTGTTATCCTCTACATTGCAGATATTTTAGTATAATTTTTATTGCACTGTAGGTTATTTTTTCTTGTAAAAAAAGGCCACACATTTTTTACGTGGCATGCTTCTTTGTGTGGGGGGGGGGCTTGTTTGTTCATTCATTCATTCATTCATGAATAAACAACCCCCCCCACACACACACACAGCCCTGAGTGTCACCTTTCATTAGAGCCCAAGATCAAGTTTCTATGTTGAATCATTCAAAAGTTATCGACGTTTTTCCAAACTGTGCCATTTGGCACAATTTGGCACAGTTCAAAAACGCCTGGGAACAACCTGACAAAAAAGCTGTGTAATATATTCATTTTTTGTGGTATTGTTACAAAATTTTGACCTCAGCTGGATAACACTTGGTTCTACATTTCTGTTGCATTTTCCAGCCAGTATCTGAAGCTGTGCGTTATTTGCAAGCATTTGTATCTAAAAAAAAACACCCAGGCGAACTTTATTTTCTTCAAGTTCAGTATGTTTAGATGACCGTTACTCAGAGCACTTAGAGAGATTATGACTGTTTTGCCAAAAAATTCAAAGTGTTTTCTTTTAAATGAGATCAACCCCATGAAGATGCTGCAAAGGGTTGAAGAACAGCTTTTGATTTACTTTGGGTACGTTATTTTTAGGCGTTTTTAGGGAAATTGACCAGAGTTAGTTAGTTAATCCCTTCACACCTGAAGGTGTATATGGGTGGCGCCTATCTCCGTTTCTCTGACCCTAGGCCACACAGCTACTGTAAGTAGTGAAAGCTACAGCGGGGGGTCAGTCCTCTGGTAGCTCTGTGTGTAACTTTACTTTCCCCATTCCATTATGCGGAGCACCACGCTACAAGGCAGAAAGCACCATTTTTTTTATATAGTCTTTGGTATGACCCGGCCGGGATTTGAACCCCTGCCTCCCGGGTGTGGGGCGGATGCTCTACCAACTGAGCCACCACTCCGGTGGTGGCTCAGTTGGCCAGAGTGCAAGGGGCTAAATATTTAGGAATTCAAATTTTGCCTAAGCTAGAATCAGTCGCCAATGCCAACTATGAAGCCTTAATGACAGATATTAATGAGTTACTTCAGAGATGGATGTCACTACCAATGTCGATGATTGGGAGAATTAATATACTTAAAAGTAATATCTTACTAAAAATACTTTATTTATTTCAAAACATTCCTTTACCACCACCTTCAGATCTATTCTCAAGAATTAAAAAAAGTTAGTGGAATTTATATGGAACAAAAATGATCTTCCCCACTGGACTGAAATGGAATCATACAATTTACCTTTACCTCTTCCCTTATTCATATACTCAGACTCAGCTAAAAAAAAATTACAGAAACAAGTTAAAAATCCAACTGTAAAGCACATGATCAAAATATGGTGTGAAACCAAAAAATATTTAAAAGAACCACACTCACTGTCACAATTTAGCCCAATATGGGGTAATCAATATTTTACACCAGGGAGAGCGGATACTGTATTTAAAGTATACAAATTTAAAAGGGATTCAAAAGATTCAAGACTTATATTTGTCACACTCAGATAACATAATGTCTTTTGAAGAACTGAGGATTAAATTCAATCTTAATAGAACACACTTTTTTAAATATCTTCAGCTTAGAAATTTTATTCGATCAAATCAAAATAATGCTCTCATCCAACCTACTTATTCATCTTTGGAAAAAATTCTGATGAAAGATAGTAAGAGAAAGGGTATTATTTCAGAGTTTTATAACTCATTGACACTATTCTCAAGTGAAAACTCACAGAAAAGACTGAATTACTGGAAAGAAGACCTGCAAATTGAAATTTCAGAGGAACAATGGGAAATGGCTTGTGCAGGAGCTCAAACCAAATCAATAAATGTACGTCTTAAACTGATATATTTTAAATGGTTAATGCAGATGTATGTTACACCAGTGGAATTAACTAGATATAACAAAAACATACCAGATACATGCACAAAATGTATGGAAAGTAAAGGAACCCTATTTCACTGTATATGGGAATGTAGAAAAATCAGAATGTTTTGGGAAGAGGTGAGGGTAACAATTGAAAAAATGATTTCAAAACAATTCACATTGACCCCTAAACTGTTTTTGTTGGGTCTGTATCCAGAAAGACATAAATTTAATAAGAGTGAAAGAGCATTCATAGACCTCGGTTTGCTTAATGCCAAAAAATGTATTGCACTACTGTAGAAAAAGACTCATAGACCAGATGTGACTCAGTGGTTAAGACAGATGTTAACAAACCTTCCACTAGAAAGAATAACATATATACTGAAATCAAAGGAAAATGTGTTTGAGAATATATCAGAATCAGAATCAGCTCTATTGGCCAAGTATGCACAACACATACAAGGAATTTAACTTTGGCTAAAAACTTGCTCTTGTTGTTCAGGTGGAGGATTTAAATAAGGATTCAATGACAACAGAGTATGTACAGTAAATTACAGTCTGTCCACATTTCTATAAAAGGACGCAAATATATACAGGAATATATGCAGTTATTTACTCAGACTAACCACACTTTGCAGAAGTATATGAAAAAATATACAGTCACACAGTATTTCAATGTGAACTCAGATTCAGTGATATAATGTGAATGAAGTAAAAAGCAGTGTGAGAGTTAAGTGCAATGTAATAATGGATGAAAAGGATATGGAGACCTTTCATTGATTATGTAAAGAAATTAAACATAACTTCTGAAGAAGAAGGTCAATGATATGTGTGGACCTTGCAAATTCCAAGCTGGTGAATGTATATTATGTATTCTTATGTAATAGATTACCTAGACTAAACAGAGGAGCATTGTTGTTGACTTGTTTTTGTTAATGGCTGTTGTTGTTTTTACTACACTTTTTGTTGTTGTTGTTATTGTTCTTTTTAATTTTTAAATTACTTTTGTGTTAGTGTCTGATTGATTGTGCCATGTTTGTAAAAAAAAAAGAAAAAGGGTTCAATAAAAAATATTGTGGAAAAAAAGTTTCAATTATGAGAAGAAAAAAAAATTGCCACAGACTGTTTAAAATTTATTAGAAAAACAGTAATTAAATTATAAAACAGTCTAAAATTAGCCATAAAATAATCCACAAATTAGCCATAAAATAATCCACAAAAGTCTCAAATGTAAAAGAAGAGTCATAATTTTACAAGAGAAAAGTACAAATTTATGAGGAAAATGGTTGCAAATTTAGGTAAAAACAAATTTACAGACAAAAAAAAGCATAAAACTACAAGGGAATGGTTATAAGTTTAGGAGAAAAATCTCAAACTTTCAAGATGAAGTCGTCATTCAGGTATTTTTTTTTTTTTTAAAAGTGTGTGCTTTAGTACTCTTACAAAGCCCCCAGATATGAGGGCTAGCTGTGATATAAGTCAGGCTTGCCTGGTCGAATAAGCAGTCCCGGACCAACTGGCGACATTCCTATCAGGACGGGGAAGGGTAACAGGTGGCGCTGTTGCACTCATGAAATCCCCCATGTGTCCCATGACGGCATTGTCATACAAACAAGAGTTGCATTATAACCTCTCGCCCCGGGGAAAGAAAACCCCGGAGAAACAAACCAGGGTAGGGGATACTCATTAGCCTTGGTTGGCAAGTCGCCTACAAGAAGGAAACTCTGATAAGAAAACCAATGCCGAAGACGGATGTACTGGGCCCATGGTGCATAATGGCAGAATAACGCACGTATGTCATATGGATGGACAACCTCACTTTTTCTCATGATGGTGCTCTACCTGTGGAGTCCCGCTGGGCTGGTGGAGTGCTGGGCCCTGTGACTTCAAAGGGCCCATCCCATACAACCGGTGGTCACCCTGTCCCGATGCGAGGGGCCAGGCCTCGGAGGCGGAGGGAAAACACTACTGGCCGCAAAACATTTGATCCTGGAGAAAGCCCTAGACTACTCAACATCCTTCAGTGGAATGCAGAGGGCATCTACAATAAGAAGATCCCACTCACTGAGAGACTAAATGCACAAAACATTGATATGGCCTGCATCCAAGAGACACGCCTGAATCCCAACCTCAGGTTTAATATCAGAGGGTACGAACTCTACAAGATGGACAGAGAGGGAAGACGCAAAAGAGGAGGTGCTGATACTCGTCAAGAATAGCACTGCAGTTGCAGACTTCAAATTGGACACAAACGAGCAGGCTCAAATCAGTGGAGTCAAAATCACAGTCGACAAGTCTGTCATTACCATCTTTAACCTGTACTGCCCTCAAGACAGATCTCTCACTGCAGACTATGAACATTCCACAAGAGAACTGCTTGGTAGTTGGCGACTTCAACAGCCACTCCACCTGTTGGGCCTATGATGAAAATAACCGAAGAGAAGATGAAGTGGAGGACTGGCAGATAGAGAACAGCCTGCTTCTGTTGAATAATCCAGAAGATCCTCCAGCCTTCTTCTCTCATCGTTTGCTCACAACAGCTACCCCAGATCTTGCCTTTGCAACTGAAGAACTTTCCCAAAAGACCAGCAGAAAGGTACTCAGTCAGTTGGGGGGCAGTGACCATAAGCCAGTGCTACTGGCCATCAACATGCAGTACAACCACAGCAACTCCAAGTTCTTCCCCAGATGGAACTACAAGAAGGCAGTTTGGGAGATGTTCTCACGACTCTGACAAATACTGTAAATATCAAGGTGGATGACTACAACATCAATAGAGGCCCCAAAAGTTTCAATAAGGCAGTCCTGAAAGCAGCCTCAGAAACAATTCCATGGGGTGCTCATAAGAATTATAGATCATACTGGACAGAGGAGCTACAGGAGCTAGACGATGAAGTGACTAGAACCAGAGAGGATGTGGAAAACAACCCAACACTTGAGAATAACATCATCCTTCAATTCAGCTTTATTACCTCCGCCAGGAGGTTATGTTTTTGCCGCGGTTTGTCTGTGTGTCTGTTGGTTAGCAAGATAACTCAAAAAGTTTTGGACGGATTTCGATGAAACTTTCAGGCGTTGTTGGAAATGGTACAAGGAAGAACTGATTAAATTTTGGGGATGATCTGGTGGCCGCCATTACGGAAAATGCCATTTTCGTGAATAACTACTGAACCACTAATCCTATCATTGTCAATCCAATTGCTAGTCATATGTTTTCATGGTCAAGGAATCTGAAAACGTACACACAAACACTGTATGGGGGGAACTGTGGCCGCCATTACGGAAAATGCCATTTTCGTGAATAACTACTGAACCACTAATCATATCATTGTCAATCCAATTGCTAGTCATATGTTTTCGTGGTCAAGGAATCTGAAAACGTACACACAAACACTGTATGGGCGGAACTGTGGCCGCCATTACGGAAAATGTCATTTTCGTGAATAACTACTGAACCACTAATCCTATCATTGTCAATCCAATTGCTAGTCATATGTTTTCGTGGTCAAGGAATCTGAAAACGGACACACAAACACTGTATGGGGGAACTGTGGCGCTTGGCGGAGGTCTGCGCTCTCTGAGTGCTTTTCTAGTTTATAATGTGCCACATCACAACAAAAGCCGTCTCGTGACGCCACAGTGCAGAAAAAAATACACACAGTCACAGAAAGACCCAGCAATCAGACGATCCCCTATGAGCAAGCACTAAGTGACAGTGGAGAGGAAAAACTCCCATTTGGAAGGAAGAAACCTCTAGCAGAACCAGGCTCAGGGAGGGGCAGTCGTCTGCTGCGACTGGCTGGGGATGAGGGGATAGGGAGGATGGAGAGGACAGACATAAAGAACATAACAGTAAGATGCCAAGTACATTATTGGAGGTCAACCAGCAGTATGGATCAGATAACAATAGAACAAGAGTGGGGTTAAGAGACACAAAAACCCTCCTTAAACGTAAGCTATATTAAAAAGGAAGGATTTTACCCTGTTCTTAAAAACAGAGACCGAGTCTGACTCCCGGACCCAGAGTAGTAACTGGTTCCAGAGAGAAGGGGCTTGGTAGCAGAAGGCTTTGCTTCCCACTGTACTTTTGGAGATTCTGGGCACCACAAGTAAGCCAGCATTTTGGGAGCGTAATGCTCTATTAGGATGGTAAGGTAATATCAGATCATTTATATATTGGGGGGCCAGTTTGTTAAGAGCTTTGAAAGTAAGAAGGATTTTAAACTTGATTCTAAATTCTATGGGAAGCCAATGGAGGGAGGACAGAACCGGGGAAATATGATCTCTTTTTCTAGAACCAGTTAAAACTCTAGCAGCAGCATTTTGAATCAACTGAAGATTTTTTAAAGATACTTTAGGACAACCAGGTAATAGCGAATTACAATAATAATAATCGAGAGCTGACAAAGGCGTGAATCAGTTTCTCAGCATCATTCTGAGACAAGATGCTCCTGATCTTGGCAATATTGCGCAGATGATAGAAGGCAGTCCTTGAAACAGTTTTAATATGTGAATTAAAGGACAAATCCTGATCAAAAATAACTCCAAGGTTCCTCACACAACTGTTCAGAGTGAGAGTGGCAGCATCTAAATTAAAGTAGAACTGAACTGAACGGTGTTGAACTGCTGCTGCCTCCTCTTTCCGCCGTCCGATGGTCTCTGGAGAATGTAGTCCCAGGTGTGGGAAAGCATAAAGGCCCCCCTCATCCCGGTTCATGCCATCTTTTCCCCGCTTCCTGATTTCTATGGCCTCCTTGATCCAGCGTTTGTGTCTGTTGCTCTCCAATTCAATAATTAATCGGATGGCGGAAAGTGGGGCCAGCTCGGTGGATCTGACAGGTCTGCTGGGCTGGCCCTGCCTACGAAAGTCAGCTGATAAAATGACACCTCGCAGCAATCAGCTGACCCTTCTGACGAAGACTGCAGTGAACAGTCGAAACATGTAAAGAAGGTAAAAACATCTTTCTATTTTTGTTTTTAATAAGAACAAAAGGTAAATAATTAAAAGAAGACAAAATGAACCTGCTTGAGCTATTACGTGGAAGTCATGGACAAAATTGTATCAAAGATTTCCGCCGGCTGGAGAAATTGGAGAAAACATAAGCACGCTACAGAAACCACCTGAGATTTAACCTCCGTTGCAGAGGTGAGGATGTCACACCAGCAAGCCTCAACATAAAAAATCCGATCCCAACCAAAACGCAGAGAAAATTATCAATAAAGCACAGAAAGACCTGATCAAAGAACGGATAAGAATGACAGCAAACAAAGTGGACAGAATCAACAACCAGATCAAGGAGGAAATGGACATTTTCAAGAAACACTACCCGACCAACCAGGAAACGCAGGAGCAGATAAAAGCACAATTAAAGCATGCACACGAAGAGGAATTCACCATAACGAAAAACCACCATTTAAAGAAACTAAAAAAAACTCACAGAAAGGAAGAATGAGCGAAGACAAACACACACGGAAATGAACGTTAAGTGGGTCAAAAACTTATCAAAACGCACACTCACGGACACGGAGAAAAAAGTGCTGAGTAGAGGACTGAATTTCGCCATCACACCAACCAAAATACCCCATGAAGAATACACCCTCGCAACAGAACTTGCATGTGAAAAAATCCAGGACCAAAGAGAAAAAGCAACACTACGAAACGCAGTTGCAGGAATCCTCAAAATGGCCAAATTCCCACAAAGCACCATTACAAAAGAAGAAGAAAAAGCATTGAATTCACTCAAGAAAGATAAAACAATCACAATCCTCCCATCAGATAACGGCAGAACCACAGTAGTAACGGACACACAAACATATGAAAAACACATGGAAACCATGTTGGCGGACAGCAGCACATATGAAATCATAAAAACAATGCTAAAAGCCCTTCTTAATCCCCTATTAGAAAGCAAAAAAATCACAAAGGATGCATACGAACACCTGATACCCACAGCCAGCATCACCCCCGGGATCTATGAAACCCCAAAAATACATAAGAAGGATATCCCACTGTGACCAATAATAGTATCGGATCAGTCACATACCACTTATCAAAAGCCCTGGTTGAAATCATCAAACCCCTCCTTGGACTATCAGAATACCACTGCAAAAACTCAAAAGAGCTGGCACTAGAACTCAAAAATATGAAAATAGAATTAGACAAGATCCTCATTTCACATGATGTCATTTCATTATTCACAAAGACCCCAATTGATGTCACACTATACATAGTGCAAGAACGCCTCAGGAATGACAGAACCCTAAAAAGACAGACCAATCTGGCAGTTGACGACATATCGGAACTATTACAATTTGTTGCAAAATCCACCTATTTTCAATACAGAGAAAAAATCTACAAACAAAAAGAAGGATCTGCAATAGGAGATCCACTATCAGCCATCATGAGCAGTTTTTTCATGGAGGATCTGGAAAACAAAGGCATCAACACAGCACCCATACAACATAAACCCACCCTCTGGAAGAGATACATGGACGACATACTGGAGAAAATAAGGAAAGGACACACACAAGAACTCACTGACCATCTGAATAGCACAGACAGCACTGGGAATATAAAATTCACACATGAAGAGGAAGAAAATGGCACCATAGCCTTTCTGGACATGAAAATCCACCACAACGATGACAGCAGTATAAAAATCACAGTGTACAGGAAACCAACCCACACGGATCAATACCTACTATGGACATCAGAACACCCCACAACTCACAAACTATCAGTTGTTAGGACGTTTTACAAACGGGCCACCATCATCACAGACCAAGACAACAGACAAGAGGAGGAAAACCACATAAAACATGCACTCATACGGTACCAATATCCAGCATGGGCCATAAACAAAGGGAAACAGCAAGTCAAAAACAAAGAAAACAAACAGGAAACAAGACAGAACAAAAGCCGAAATCAAAAACAAAGACACCATAACTATATCATACTTCCGAGGGATAACAGAGCCAATTCAAAGGACAGAGCAGTAAAATTACACAAAAAATTAAGACAGTTACTAGTACACCCCAAGGACAAAATAGAACAAGACAAAAAATGCAATGTAATATATGAAATATCATGCAGATCACGCAACAAAACCTAGATTGGAGAAACCGGAAGATCATTCACCACAAGGAAAAAAAGAACACCAGGAGGAATGTGAGAAGGAAACACAAGGATGACTCACAAGATCACAAAAAGAAAAGGTAGAACAAGAAACATTAAAATCAGCTCTATCATATCACTGCAAAAGAAATAATCACATCATGGACTGGGACAACGCAAAAATTATTGGATTGGAGAGCAATAGACACAAATGCTGGATAAGGAGGCCACAGAAATCAGGAAGCGGGGAAAAGATAGTATGAACCAGGATGAACCAGCCTTTATGCTTTTCTCACACCTGGGACTACATTCTCCAGAGACCATCGGACAGTGGAAAGCGGGGTTGGCTTGGTGGATCTGACAGGTCTGCTGGGCTTGCCCCGCCTACAAAAGTCAGCTAATAAAATGACACCTCACAGCAATCAGCTGACACTTCTGACGAAGGTTGCAGTGAACAGTCAAAACATGTAATGAAGGTAAAAACATCTCCTTTCTATTTTTGTCTTTAATAAGAACAAAAGGTAAATAGTTATAATTACTACTGTATTATGAATGTTTTCTCCCTTTGAGTGTCATGTGTTTTCTCATGTTTATACATGTTTCACATACACCCCGCCCCCCCGCAATTTTTTTTTTTTTTTTTTTTTTTTTAGATATGTTGCCACCATGCCAAAGTCTTTAAGCCCAATATTGGAGATATAAGCAATTTAAGTTACTCTTACTGGTATTTTCATTTCTTGTTTCATATAAAATCATTCAATACTGCACTCAACTCACCAACAGAGAGATGAAGTCTGTGGCTAAAAACACTGCATCTGTCCACTGGCACTGCTTTCAAAACATTAGCCCTGTTGTCAGTAGTTTTAGCAACCAGGCCCATTACATTAAGCTTCCAGTTTGTCAGGAGTCAGATATCCTGCAGCACTGCACGCTTCCTGGAGTGGTCTTGGTAGAAATAGCTGGTCTAGAGACTGGAGACTTATGTTCCAGGGGTCATCTTGGGCAGCGACAGTGGCCTCCCCCGCCCATTCACCACTGCATGCGTCAGCGGGCTGGGGTAGATGGACGAACTTTAGTCTTTAACCCATAAATTTTTTTTTTTTTTTTTTAAACTTGCTACTGGTCCATGAAGCAAAAAAGGTTGGGGACCACTGCTTTAACTCAATTCAATTCAGTTCAACTTTATTCATATAGCGCCATATCACAACAACAGTCATCTCATAGCACTTTCCAAATGTAGGGGAAACCCCACAATTGCAGAAAAACCCCAGCAATCAGGCGATCCCCTGTGACCAAGCACTTGGCGACGGTGGAGAGGAAAAACTCCCTTTTAACAGGAAGAAACCTCTAGCAAAACCAGGCTCAGGGAGGGGCAGTCATCTGCTGCGACTGGCTGGGGGGTGAGGGGATAGAGAAGATGAAAAGAACAGACATAAAGAGAGCAAACATTAACGGAGAGAAGCCGAGTACATTATTGGAGATCACCCGGCAGTCTAAATCTATTAACAGCAACAGCATGCATACAACCCTACTTTATGAAGTAGGGCTGTACGCATGTTAACCTTTTTTTGCTCATAGCACTGGTGCTACAGAGGTTCATAGTCATGTAGCACAAGACAAAAACTTGTAGCATGATAAAAACATCTGTTACTTCTCTAAAACTGACTGCAAGGACAAGGACCTGTACTTATATAGTGCTTTTCTAGTCTCAAAGACCACTCAAAGTGCTTCACTAGTACAAGCCTTCTATTCTAACCCAGGATTTATACCGACTCCGGAAGCAGTATGTTACAGCTGCGAACCGACCTTCGCAGCAAATAGCATTTTAATCAATTTTCTAATCCCCACCTGGTCCAGACCACTGAGGAACAAATCCAGCTCATCAGATTCTGTTTGCTAAGGAAACGCAACAAGTCTATTTTTGATGGATGCTGGATACAACATGCAAGGAAATCCCGCAGTATCTCACAGTACTGAATAGCCGTTTGATCATTAAAAACGACTTAAGGATTGTTCGTTATTTTCTGAGGTCTACTCCTCCACCACTGTGTCAGAGAAGGTAAAAACTTGGCATAATATACAAATGCTTCATAGAATTAAAATTAATGGGCTACTTACGTTTTATTTACAGTACAAAAATCTAGGTGGGGAGCCGCCACTACATCACACATCCTTGTTGTTATCACATGATCACGATCGGTTCATCTCGGTCACTATCAGGTCTTTCTCGAGATCTCGCATTATTTTGTATAATTCTTGCGTGATCTTATATTTCAAACTCTGTTCTCATCCATGCCGCTGCAAAACACAAACAGATTTAGTAGGGACAAATGCAAGGCTCCATCTGCACTGCATTTGCAATGTACTGCATCTGGAGTCAGTGTAAATCCTGGGAAAGAGCCTATCAGAGACAGATACCTAGGGACCATTTAGAATCACCAATTAACCCAACATGCATGTCTTTGGATTGCGGGAGAAAACCAGAACATCTGGAATAAACCCACACAGCACAGGGAGAACATGCAAACTCCACACAACGATTCTCACCCCTGCCAGCCTTGGGATTCAAACCTGTAAACTTCTAGGTGTTAGGCAACAGTGCTAACCCCTGTACCACTGTGCAAGTAGTGCAGTTTAATAATTTAAAATATAGTATTTCACTTTATGATTAAAAACAACTTGTCAAGATCTAGAAATTATTTTAAATTTACATACATTTCCACATCAGTCATCAATCCTAACCATCTAAACACACTCACCATACTATACAAAGTAACGGGCCAGTTTTGGCCCATGGACTGTATATTTGACACCCCTAGGGGCAGATTTACTAACATGCTGTACCATCACAAGACCCTGTTTTGGAGTAAAAAAAAAAAAAAAATACTCGAGATTTACTAAGTGGCACAGGGCAAAGTTAGCGGTGGAAAGGCGTGGACTATGTTCATTTTGCGCCTGGCTTCATTGCATATGCATTTGTAGGAGTTGTCATGTCAAAGCACAAATTTGAGGGAGGAGAAGATTTAAATGACTGGCGCAAGGTGATTTACTAAGGTTTACAGTTGTCAATCTCCTGCTAAATGCGCCAGGATTTAACACCCCGAGCATGTCTTAATTCATCTGCATCTGACAATGACAGCGATCGTTGGTGCCAGGAGACACCGGCGAGAACCAAGGATGTGTGGCCGAACAGACAGAAGCTTCTCTCTGCACATTATTTTATTTGGCATGACAGAACAGAAATCATCTCACATAGATCAGTGTTGTGCTGAAATGGACATCAGCTGGCAGAGGATTTTTTAAAATTTCATTTGTTTATTTTATATATATATATATATATATATATATATATATAGATATACTGTATATACAGTGATCCCTCACTTATCGCGTTTAATGGGGACCAGAACCGACCGCGAAAAGTGAAAAACCGCAAAGTAGCGTCACCCCCCCCCCCCCAAGGGCGTCACAAGCACTATTTTGCACAAAAAGGCACAGGAGAACAGCGAAAAGTGCCACTAAGCAACACGAGCGATAAAGAACAATGAATGCGGTCTTCCTTTGCTGGGTATGGGCGCTCTGCAGGGAGAGAAGCTGGGTAAAACGTCTCGGCCAATCAGCTTGCGAGATTCCCGAGCGGTGAAGAGGTGGGCGGAGAGGAGTGGAGCGGTGGTCAGAGAGGTGGATTTTGAGTTGTGCGGGCTCTCCGTGTTGATACCTGATGTTCTAATGTAGTCTCCCTGCCTTCTGCTAGTGCCCGGGCAACTTTCGTGCCATTTTTTCTCAATTTTGAATTTTTGATGAATATTTTTGAAAAATCCGCGATGCACTGAGGGTGCAAAAGGTGAAACGCGAAGTAGCGAGGGATCACTGTATATATATATACATACATATACACACACACACACGCACATAAAATAGGATAGCCCTTCCTACCTGAAGTGGACATACAGATGTGTCAACAGACAGTGACTTTTTTTTCTTTTCTGCGGAGGTTCAGACTTTGAGTCCGGAATTTCCTCTCCCTCGAAATCAGACTCCCCCTGGTTCTTGAAACAAAAGCTCTTCCACATCATCAGTTTTCTTTGTTTTTTTTTTTCCCCCATCCATATTTCTATATTTGTTTCTTTTTCTATATTTCTTTCTATATTTGACTCATTCCCAGTGAGAGCTGGACTCCACCACGGCTGCCCTTTGTCACCAATCCTGTTCATAATTTTTATGGACAGGATTTCTAGGTGCAGCCAGAAAACAGAGGGTGTCATGCTTGGTGACCACAGGATCTTATCTCTGCTGTTTGCAGATGACGTTGTCCTGTTGGCTTCATCCAGCAATGACATACAGGTCTTGCTGGGATGGTTTGCTGCTGAGCGTGAAGCGGCTGGGATGAGAATCAGCACCTCCAAGTGCGAGTCCATAGTCCTCAGCCAGAAAAAGGTGGATTGTCCTCTCTGGGTTGGGACAAGTTCCTGCCCCAAGGGAGTTTAAGTATCTCAGGATCTTATTCACGAGTGAGCAGAGAATGAAGCAAGAGATTGACAGATGGATCAGAGCAGCATCTGCAGTGATATGGATGTTGTACCGGTCTGTCGCGGTGAAGAGGGAGCTGAGCTCTCAGGCAAAGCTGTCGATTTTCTGGTCTATCTACGTTCCTACCCTCACCTATGGTCATGAGCTTTGGATAATGACCGAAAGAATGAGATTGCAGATACAAGCGACTGAAATGAGCTTTCTCCATAGGATCGCTGGACTCACCCTTACCTACATCTGATCAGGATGCCTCCTGGACACCTCCCACTTGAGGCGTTTCGGGCACGTTTCTGCTTGAACTGCTGCCTCCGCAACCCAAACCTCCGGAAAAGCGGTAGAAGATGGATGGATGGATGGATGTTTCTTTTTGCTGTGCATAAAACGGTAATTCAGTTCTCTCTTCTCTCTATTACTCTCTCCCAGTTCAGAATACACAATACGAGGAAAACAACAATGAGATTATTAAAAAAAAAAAAAAAAGCAGCACAGACCCATGGAAACATCCCCCGAAACTGCAACACTGTAGTAACTCAATGACAGCAGTCTTTGCTGTGGCAGTCCAAGGAATAAGTGAAATAGTGTGTGCTTAACTGCATTACGTTCCAGACTTCAGAAAACATAAAATGCACATATTTATAAAAAGTCGTGAACTCGGAGGCCTGTAGATTTCGTTAAAACAAATTCACATAATAAAACCCCAGAGTGTCCATCAGACCATCTTGACGGTTCTTGTGTTAATGAAATAAAAACGTTGGTCAAATAATCACTTTCTTCATGAGTAGTCCTTTCTTAAATTATATACAAAGACTTAATTTATACATATTAAACAAAGGAGTCTGCCATGTGAAATGAAAATCAAAACTTTTAAATATGATAAAAACTATTTTACTGGGTTTTGCACTTAAACAAAAGCTTAAAAAAAGCTTTAAAAACAAAAAACAAAAAAAAAACCCCAACTATATTATGCTCCTCCGAATTGGCTGACCCGCTTCCTCATCATGTGTGCCTGTGCACAATTTTGCCGTGCTCTTTATGGATGGGTGGTCATTATTGAAATGAAGTGAATGCATCTGTATTCACAATTATGCATGTCGTTAGTAGATCACTGGCAAAAATTGGCCACTCCCTTAGGCGCTCTGTCTAATTTGCACACTCGCAAATTTGCGCTGCCTTAGTAAATCTGCTCCCTAGACTAGACCGTAAAGCCTCCGTCGCCCTATGGAGCTTCCTTTTTCTCCGTCGCACTTCTCCTCCAGAGACTCATGTAAAATGAACCCACCGTGGGCCCAGGAGAAGCTGCAAGAAACAGGGAAGAAATGTTTCTTTTATAAGAGCATTTTTTCAGTCTTAACCTCGGAGCCTGGAGAAGTGGAGAAGAGACCAGCCTGTCCTGTTAGTGAGGAGCAATCTGAACATCCCAGTTCATCTCGCATCAGCCCCCCCCCCCCCCCCGTGACAGTCCCCTCCGAAATAAAACATATCCTGCTTTGTGTGCCGCTAAATGCAACACTCAAAGGTGCAGTCCGCGCACACATACACAGCATCTGTTTTTGTAAATATGAAAGCTGTTCAGTGCCGATATGAAAAAGAAAGTAGGGTGCATTTTATAGTTCTGTCCGTTGTAATGGAGGACAAAGAGCGGCAACCATTGAACTGTATAGATCAGTGTATTCCACCACTGATCTGTGCTGAGTTTAACACGGGGCGTCAAAATTAAAAGACATAAAAATGCTGGTGACTCTCAACAGTTTCTCATCGCACCGGTGCTACATCAGTTCATTCATTCTTCACACATAATTTCCACATTGCATGTGCGACAAATATGTCGCACTGTATAGCCCTGTGAAGTGAATTTTTTGGCAACAATCCTCCAGCTGGACAGGAGTTAACGGATGGGGAAGGTGCGGTTATGTGTACAGAGCAGGGGTCACCAACTGGCGGACTCTGGTTTGGATCCGGATCTCAAGAGTCCTCCATCCGGCCTCCAAAGCTTTTTAATATAGTTTGGGGAAAACTTTTAATCTTTTGTTTTAACCCAGGGGTGTCCAATCATGTGCCATGGAGGGCCATGACCCTGCAGGTTTTCTATTCTACCCAGTCTCTTCAGCAGGTGTTTTCACTTATCAGCAATCAGTGCAAAGAAGTTCAGTGGAATCTCCTGTTGAAGACACTGGTTGGAGGTAAAGCCTGCAGGGTCTTGGCCCTCCATGGTATATGATTGGACACCCCTGTTTTAACCAAACAAAAAAGCGGAACTCAAGTGCTGTATTGGCGGCAGCTGCCCGGACATTTTATGGCATGAGACCTTGGACGTTCTCTGTGGGATACAGTGAGAGGTAAAATCATCATTTGCTGCGGTTGGACAGCCACACTTCATTCCTGGTGTAACCTGCAGAATGAAACCCTGCTGTGAAATTGTATCCACCGCCACTCTGGCTGCCTGCAATGGTACAGGTCCACCCGGGGATTTGTGGACAGAAGGTCCCCGTGGCTCCTCCACACCTTCCTGGGACATCATCCCTGTTGGGCCAGTACGACGTTGTTTATGGAGGTAATTTCCGCGGTCCTCTGATATCATGTAAAAACAATAATTTGCTGTGTGTTCCTGAACATGAAACGTTCCACACACATCCACCTCCTCTCTCCCTGTGACAGTGTTACCCAGACAGACCCAGGCCAGGTTAAAAAGATAAAAACATTGTTGACATAAAAAAACCTCCAAAGGAATTCTGCAGTATGGAATTAATTACTTTTGTCCCTTTATTAGGCTTACAGTTTGAAACGTTTTTTTAAATACTGAAAATACAGTATAGAGGCAGACCTTTGTGAGAATTACTTTTTTTTTAAAATATTAATCTTTTTAAATGTATGCAGTTTAGTTTGTGTTCTCCTGAAAAACCTTCCATTTTTAGGATTTAAGTTGTAGATTTTAGAATTTCAGAGCTACACACGTGGACAAAATTGTTGGTACCCCTCTGTTAATGAAAGAAAAACCCACAATGGTCACAGAAATAACATGAATCTGACAAAAGTGGTAATAAATAAAAATTCTATGAAAATTAACCAATGAAAATCAGACAACGCTTTTGAATTGTGGTTCAACAGAATTATTTTAAAAAACAAACTCATGAAGCAGGCCTGGACAAAAATGATGGTACCCCTGGAAAAGATTGAAAATAATATAACCATAGGGACATGTTCAACCAAGATGTGTCCTCTAATTAACATCACAGGTGTCTACAAACTTGCAATCAGTCAGTCGGCCTATTTAAAGGGTGACAAGTAGTCACTGTGCTGTTTGGTGACATGGTGTGTACCACACTAAACATGGACCAGAGGAAGCAAAGGAGAGAGTTGTCTCAGGAGATTAGAAAGAAAATTATAGACAAGCATGTTAAAGGTAAAGGCTATAAGACCATCTCCAAGCAGCTTGATGTTCCTGTAACTACAGTTGCACATATTATTCAGAAATTTAAGATCCACAGGGCTGTAGCCAACCTCCCTGGACGTGGCCACAGGAGGAGACGGAAAATGTGAATGGTAACAAAACAGCCCAGAACAACCTCTAAGCACATTCATGGTGAACTCCAAGGTCAAGGTACATCAGTGTCAGATCGCACCATCCGTCATTGTTTCAGCCAAAGTGGACTTCATGGGAGATGACCAAGGAGGACACCACTGTTGAAAACAAATGATAAAAAAGCCAGACTGGAATTTGCCAAACTGCATGTTGACAAGCCACAAAGCTTCTGGGAGAATGTCCTATGGACAGACAAGACAAAACTGCAACTTTTTGGCAAGGCACGTCAGCTCTATGTTAACAGACGCAAAAATGAAGCATACCAAGAAAAGAACATTGTCCCTACTGTGAAACATGGAGGAGGTTCTGTTATGTTCTGGGGCGGCTTTGCTGCATCTGGCACAGGGTGTCTTGAATCTGTGCAGGGTACAATGAAATCTCAAGACTATCAAGGTATTCTAGAGAGAAATGTGCTGCCCAGTGTCAGACAGCTTGGTCTCAGTCGCAGGTCATGGGTCTTGCAACAGGATAATGACCCAAAATACACAGCTAAAAACACCCAAGAATGGCTAAGAGCGAAACATTGGACTATTCTAAAGTGGCCTTCTATGAGCCCTGATCTAAATCCTATTGAACATCTGTGGAAGGAGCTGAAACTCCTGAAACCCTGAGATAAAAACACTTCTGAGAGAGAAGAAGAGGATCTTCAGGTCGGGGAACAGGGAGATGCTGAAATCCGTACAGAGGGAGCTGAGGAGGAAGATCAGAGAAGGCAAGGACAGCTTCAGGAAGAAGATGGAGGACAAGCTGCAACAGAGCGACATCGGTGGGGTCTGGAGAAACCTTAAAACCATCTCTGGGCTCCAGAATACCTCCTCCCAGGCCACGGGGGGCAGGGAGTGGGCGAACAATCTGAACCTGTTTTTTAATAGGTTTGACCAACCTCCCCCCCCCCCCGACTGCACACCAACCACTGCTGCCTCTAAAGTCATCGAGACCTGCTGTCCACACCCCACTCAACCAACACCCCCCCACTCCCAACACACAGCCTCCCAACATGACCCTCACTAAGACCCAGGTGAGGATGGAGCTGAGGAAGATCAAGGCGAGGAAGGCGTCGGGACCGGACGGCATCAGCGCGAAGCTCCTCAAGTCCTGTGCAGACCAGCTGTGTGGGATTGTGGAGCACATCTTCAACCTGAGCCTGAAGCTGGGGAGGGTACCACAGTTGTGGAAAACATCTTGTGTGGTACCTGTACCAAAGACTTCCCACCCCAAAGATCTGAACATCTGCAGACCAGTGGCCCTGACGTCCCACATGATGAAGACCCTGGAGAGACTGCTCCTTGCTCACCTCCGCCCCCTGGTGGGACCAGCGATGGATCCACTCCAGTTCGCCTACCACCATGGCATTGGGGTGGAGGACGCGGTGATCTTCCTCCTTCACCCTTCTCTGTCCCACCTGGAGAAGCCCGAGAATGCGGTGAGGATCATGTTCTTTGACTTCTCCAGTGCTTTCAACACCATCCAACCGATGATCCTGAAGGACAAGCTGCTGTGCGCAGGGGTGGACCAGCACCTGTCATCATGGATCCTGGACTACCTCACTAACCGGCCACAGTTTGTGAGAATCCGGGACTGTGTGTCCGACACGATCATCGGGAGCACGGGGGCCCCCCAGGGAACGGTTCTGGCTCCCTTCCTGTTCACCCTTTATATTGTGGACTTCTCACACAACACAACACACTGCCATCTACAGAAGTTCTCTGATGACTCTGCAATCGTTGGCCTCATCTCCAACGGAGATGAAGCTGAGTACAGAGGACTTATCCAGGACTTCGTGGACTGGTGCCATCAGAACTGCCTTCAGATTAACGCAAGGAAAACTAAGGAGCTGGTGGTGGACTGCCGCAGGCAAGGACAACCCCTCACAGCACCAGTAAACATACAGGGAACAGACATCGAGATGGTGACATCCTACAAGTACCTGGGTGTTCATGTGAACAATAAACTAGACTGGTCACACAATACTGACGCACTCTACAAGAAGGGACAGCGTAGGCTGTTCCTACTGAGGAGACTCAGGTCTTTTGGTGTACAAGGGACGCTGCTGAAGACATTCTACGACATGGTGGTGGCATCAGCCATCACTTTTGGAGTGGTCTGCTGGGGCAGTGGCGTTACAGCAGCCGATAGGAAGAGACTGAACAAACTGATCAAGAAAGCTAGCTCTGTCCTGGGGAAACGCCTTGACCCAGTGGAGGAGATGGGAGAGAGAAGGATGGTGGCTAAACTGCCATCTCTGCTGGAGTCCGAGTCCCACCCTATGCAGGACATACTGAACGCACTGAGGAGCTCATTTAGCAGACTACATCATCCTAGGTGTGCAACCGAGAGGTTTCGCAGGTCCTTCCTACCTACGGCTGTCAGACTGTATAACCTAAGCAGGGCTGCTCGCAGAGATAGCAAAAAAACGTGACAACCTAATAGTATTGAATGCAAAAGACGCAATAGACTTACACAATGGTTCCCTCCAGTATACAACTTGGACAATACCGGTCACTACGGAGGGTGACAATATGTATGTGTAACACCAACACCAACTTTAGGTGTAGTCTTGTACCCTTTTGGTAGTACTGGGTATGGCAGTGTAGTTACCTTTAACCTACTACCTGGACAGAAGGGACAACTGGGCCAGGTCAGATAGACTACACGGTTCGTAGGAGCCTGGAGGGCGTAACAACAGATGACACTACACCGATATATGGAACTTGCAACTATATATATTTCTTTTTACAAATGTGTATTATTTACAGATATGTACATTTAGTCAAAAAAAAAAAACAACACACACTTGTCACAATAATAGATAAAAAAATAAAATAGAATACCCAAAATATACTCCAAATATATTTATAATATATACAGTCCTTCTAGTATCTGTCCCAGGTGACCAATTTGATCACCTTTACCAGTCAGTCGGGTTCAGGCTTCGGCTCGCCATCCAGATCTGGAGAATCCACGCTTGTAATCCAGTCCAAACAAAAAAACCTGACCTACAAAATAGGCCAGAACACAGAAACTCAAGCTATTATCCACAGCTCCGAAAAAACAACCTCCTCCTGTGCAAAACCTAGCCAGAATTAGCATCGGAGGGTTAGCATGTTAAGCTAGCACAACAATTTATTACAAATTTACACTTTAAAACACATATAAACCACAGGTTCAACATTCACCATTAAATAACAATCAAGGGCCAGGGAATTGGGACCTTTGCTAACCATTACAGCTTTGAAAAATAGCTTTTTCTGATGAAAAAAACTAGCCGAATTTAGCATCGCGGTTAGCATTTCCAGCTAGCCATTAGCATTTCCCATAAACACTTAATGGCACTTACCAAGCTAAGCGAAACGTGCGTCATGGGGTTCCCGCGCTCAACGTGCATTTACAGCCTTTGGATTCCAATCTTAAAATTTAACAAACGGGGCATTAGAATTTGCTAATATAGCAATGTCTCATTGCAGGTGTTTGTTCAGGCTTACCAATCTCAAGTTTTATCCAAGACAAAGACTGCTATTAGCACGCTAGCTCACCGTCTCCGTAAGGGAATGCGCTCTCTCGGTCGATGTCTGCTGCGACTGACAGCGTGCTGCGGATTACACCAGGACTGAGCGAGAAAGCGCGTGACCCCATTGGCTGTTGCTGCCAAACAAAAGACGCAGCCATTGGTCGCTCGACACACCAGATAAAAACATTTGGAACTTTATCAAAACTCCCCAGAAAATGTTCCCTACTGTTTTATGAATATATATTTATTTAAATATTCATCTTTAAATTATTTACTCCCATTGTGAAATAGGTGGTTTTCTCTTCAAAAGCGGTATCAATGTTCATATTTTTATTTGCGGTTTTAACACTGGGTTACACTTGATCCCCCCTTAGAATCATGCAAGTCATCAGCCATCACTTTTGGAGTGGTCTGCTGGGGCAGTGGCATTACAGCAGCCGATAGGAAGAGACTGAACAAACTGATCAAGAAAGCTAGCTCTGTCCTGGGGCAGCGCCTTGACCCAGTGGAGGAGATGGGAGACAGAAGGATGGTGGCTAAACTGTCATCTCTGCTGGAGTCCGAGTTCCACCCTATGCAGGACATACTGAATGCACTGAGGAGCTCATTTAGCAGCAGACTACATCATCCTAGGTGCACAACCGAGAGGTTTCGCAGGTCCTGCCTACCTACGGCTGTCAGACTGCACAACCTAAGCAGGGCTGCTCGCAGAGATAGCAAAAAGACGTGACAACCTAATAGTATTGAATGCAAAAGATGCAATAGACTTGCACAGTGGTCCCCTCCGGTATACAACTAGGAAAATACCGGTCGCTATGGAGGGTGAGAATATGTATGGGTACATAATCATACCATGTAGGATAACTAAGTAGACGGTTGTGCTGTTTCATTCCATCTAGCTACAATGCTCCGCACTGTATGTGTTTATATATTTATATATTTATTCCATCTAGCAACAATGCTCCACGCTGTGTGTGTTTATATATTTACATATTTATTCCATCTAGCTACAATGCTCCGCACTGTTTATATATTCATATATTTATTCCATCTAGCTACAATGCCCGGCACTGTGTGTTTATATATTCACATATTCATTCCATCTAGCTACAATACTCCGCACTGTGTGTTTATATACTCATATTTATTCCATCCAGCTACAATGCTCCGCACTGTGTTTATATATCTATTTATCTATTCCATCTAGCTACAATGCTCCGCACTGTGTGTCTATATATATATATCCATCCATCCATCTTCTACCGCTTAATCCTTTACGGGTCGCGGGGGGGCTGGAGCCTATCCCAGCATCTTTGGGCGAAAGGCAGGGTACACCCTGGACAGATCGCCAGTCCGTCGCAGGGCCAACACAGAGAGACAGACAACCATTCACTGTCACAGTCATACCTAAGGACAATTTAGAATCCCCAGTTTGATGCCAATTAACCTCACCTGCATGTCTTTGGCCTGTGGGAGGAAACCGGAGTACCCGGAGTAAACCCACGCAGACACGGGGAGAACATGCAAACTCCACACAGAAGGGTCACCGATGGTCTGGGGGTGGGATCAAATCCACGATGGTCAAGGGTGGAATCGATCCCATGACCTTCTTGCTGTGCTGCCACTGTGCTAACCACTGCGCCACCGTGCTGCCCTCTATATATTTATATTTATATGTACATATGTATACTCGCTGCTCTTGTTTTTCTCTTGCCTTCTGATTGTTGCTCTGAGTGTTGCTATCCCTGTGCTGTTGCAATCTTGGAATTTCCCCATTGTGGGACTAATAAAGGCTTATCTTATCTTATCTTTTTTTTTTTTTTTTTTTTTTTTTTTTCTCTCGGCGCCACACGAGTCGGCTGCCTTTTGCAACAGCGGCTCGATTCCGAGTCTTTTTCCCTTCCTCTCTCTTTTGATCCGTCTTTTTTTTTCACCCCACTTATATCACGGACACACAGATCGTCCTAAATGTCTCCTGAGCCGGTGGACGGAGCCACTGTCTATAGCAGGATACGATACAGCAGAGAACAGCTGCTAGCATTCAACCGCCACCCGGTCCCATTGGAAAAACTCGACATACCGAGTGAACTGAGGCGAAAACGCCGCGGCTGCCGGGCTGGAGTAAGGCGGAGGACAAAAAATATAAGGTACAGACCCTCCCTTCCATCTGTTGTCATGGGAAATGTACGGTCGATACTGGGAAAGTTAGATGAGCTAGCGGCTATCTCCCGTTATGATAGCACATACCGGGAGTGCTCTCTCCTTTTGTTTACTGAGACGTGGCTAACTGAACTAGCAGCAGATGCTAACATTGAGCTGGAGGGTTTTCACATGATACGAGCTGACCGAACACCAGACAGTGGCAAGGCTAGGGGCGGTGGAGTGATCATGTATGTTAACAACAACTGGTGCAGACCGGGACATATCACTGTTAAACAACGACACTGCAGCAAAGACATTGAGTTGCTAGCTGTTAGCATGAGGCCTACATATCTCCCGAGAGAACACTCACACGTGATCTGCATTGTTGTTTATGCAAATCCGACGGCGAACGCTGGGACAGCACGTGACGTCATCCATTCAGTAACCAGCAGGCTGCAGACAGAACACCCAGATGCTCTTCTCCTCATCTCAGGCGATTTCAACCATGTTTCACTGTCTCCCATTCTACCCACGTTCACCCAGTATGTCACATGCCACACTAGAGACAATAAAACACTGGATTTATTCTACGCAAACACTAAGGAGGCGTACACCTCATCACAACTACCCCCACTCGGGAGATCGGATCACAACTTGGTTCATCTCCGGCCGGTGTACAAACCCCTAGTGCACAGACAACCTCCGGCCATGCACACTGTGGAGTTATGGTCTGAGGAGACAATGGACACCCTCACGGGCTGTTTTGAAGCCACCGCCTGGAAGCAGCTCTGCGATCCACATGGTGAGGACATCGATGGCCTCATTCACACCTTCACGGGCTACCTCAGCTTCTGTGTGGACAAATCCGTTCCCACCAAGACCATACGGCGTCACTCAAACAACAAACCCTGGATCAACCCTGAGATAAAAACACTTCTGAGAGAGAAGAAGAGGATCTTCAGGTCGGGGAACAGGGAGATGCTGAAGTCCGTACAGAGGGAGCTGAGGAGAAAGATCAGAGAAGGCAAGGACAGCTTCAGGAAGAAGATGGAGGACAAGCTGCAACAGAGCGACATCAGCGGGGTCTGGAGAAACCTCAAAACCATCTCGGGGCTCCAGAATACCTCCCCCCAGGCCACAGGGGGCAGGGAGTGGGCGAACAACCTGAATCTGTTTTTCAATAGATTTGACCAACCGCCCTCCCCCCTGACTGCACAACAATCACTGCTGCCTCTAAAGAAATCAAGTCCTGCTGCCCACTCCCCACTCTACCAACACCCCCCCACTCCCAACACACAACCCCCCATCCTGACCCTGACCAGGACCCAGGTGAGGACGGAGCTGAGGAAGATCAAGGCGAGGAAGGCGCCGGGACCGGACGGCATCAGCGCAAAGCTCCTCAAGTCCTGTGCAGACCAGCTGTGTGGGATTGTGACGTATATCTTCAACATGAGCCTGAAACTGGGGAGGGTACCACAGCTGTGGAAAACATCTTGTGTGGTACCTGTACCAAAAACTTCCCACCCCAAAGACCTGAACAGCTACAGACCGGTGGCCTTGACGTCCCACTTGATGAAGACCCTGGAGAGACTGCTCCTTGCTCACCTCCGCCCCCTGGTGGAACCAGCGATGGATCCACTCCAGTTCGCCTACCAGCATGGCATTGGGGTGGAGGATGCGGTGATCTTCCTCCTTCACCGTTCTCTGTCCCACCTGGAGAAGCCCGGGAATATGGTGAGGATCATGTTCTTTGACTTCTCCAGTGCTTTCAACACCATCCAACCGATGATCCTGAAGGACAAGCTGCTGCGCGCAGGGGTGGACCAGCACCTGTCATCATGGATCCTGGACTACCTCACGAACCGGCCTCAGTTTGTGAGAACCCGGGACTGTGTGTCCGACACGATCATCAGTAGCACGGGGGCCCCCCAGGGAACGGTGCTGGCTCCCTTCCTGTTCACTCTTTATACTGCGGACTTCTCACACAACACAACACACTGCCATCTACAGAAGTTCTCTGATGACTCTGCGATCGTTGGCCTCATCTCCAATGGAGATGAAGCTGAGTACAGAGGGCTTATCCAGGACTTCGTGGACTGGTGCCATCGGAACTGCCTCCAGATCAACGCGAGGAAAACTAAGGAGCTGGTGGTGGACTGCCGCAGACATGGGCAGCCCCTCACAGTACCAGTAAATATACAGGGAACAGACATCGAGATGGTGACATCCTATAAGTACCTGGGTATTCATCTGAACAATAAACTAGACTGGTCACACAATACTGATGCACTCTACAAGAAGGGACAGCGCAGGCTGTTCCTGCTGAGGAGACTCAGGTCTTTTGGTGTACAAGGGGCGCTGCTGAAGTCATTCTATGACACGGTGGTGGCATCAGCCATCACTTTTGGAGTGGTCTGCTGGGGCAGTGGCATTACTGCAGCCGATAGGAAGAGACTGAACAAACTGATTAAGAAAGCTAGCTCTGTCCTGGGGCAGCGCCTTGATCCGATGGAGGAGATAGGAGAGAGAAGGACGGTGGCTAAACTGTCATCTCTGCTGGAGTCCGAGTTCCACCCTATGCAGGACATACTGAATGCACTGAGGAGCTCATTTAGCAGCAGACTACATCATCCCAGGTGCACAACCGAGAGGTTTCGTAGGTCCTTCCTACCAACGGCTGTCAGACTGTACAACCTAAGCAGGGCTGCTCGCAGAGATAGCAAAAAGACGTAACAAACTAATAGTTTTTTGAATGCAAAAGATGCAATAGACTTACACAATGGTCCTCTCCGGCATACAACTAGGAACATACCGGTCGCTATGGAGGGTGAGAATATGTATGGGCACATAATCATACCATGTAGGATAACTAAGTAGACGGTTATGCTGTTTCATTCCATCTAGCAACAATGCTCTGCACTGTGTGTGTTTATATATTTGCATATTTATTCCATCTAGCTACAATGCTCCGTACTGTGGGTGTTTATATATTTATATATCTACATATTATTCCATCTAGCTACATTGCTCCGCACTGTGTGTGTTTATATACTTGCATATTTATTCCACCTAGCTGCAATGCTCCGTACTGTGGGTGTTTATATATTTACATATTTATTCCATCTAGCTACAATGCTCTGCACTGTGTGTTCATATATTCATATATTTATTCCATCCAGCTACAATGCTCTGCACTGTGTGTCTGTGTGTGTGTGTATATATATATATTTTATAGTAATACGTACATATGTTTATTAGCTGCTCTTGCTTGCTTGTTTTTTTTTTTTTTTCTTGCCTTCTGATTGTTGCTCTGAGTGTTGCTATCCCTGTGCTGTTGCAATCCTGGAATTTCCCCGTTGTGGGACTAATAAAGGCTTATCTTATCTTATCTTATCTTATCTTATCTTATCTTAAGTCCCTTTGCATGGGATTAGCTAGATAGTGATGACGAGAGAACCAGTGTTCATGGGAATAATCTTAGAATCTGTCTGTTAAGGCTCTGGTAAAAACCAGGTTTAGTCCTTGAAACAGGGACTGGGCAACAGTTAAGAGAGGATTTCCCAACTGACTATACTGTAGTCTTTCTGGCTGGGAGGTTGCCCTCTCGGAACGTCTCACAGTCTTTGGGATTTCTTTTTCAGGTTCTTTTTCTTCCACAGGTTCATCACAGGTACTTTTATCAGGTAAGTTGGTTTCACTTTCAGTTCCATTCTTATTGTTCGATGGTTCGACATTTGTTTCAGTTTCCTCCAGGTTTCCATCATTCGGTAAGTTGTCACATCCAGGTGAATTGTCATTTTCTATTTCGTTGTCATTCTCAGGTAAGTGAGTTTTAGCAGGAATGTCTTCTTTAAAGAATGTCTTTGGATGGGGAATTTCATAAACTCCGAGTGAGCTTTATGGGCGTTTGGATTGGTTCTTCTCTGTACCAATAGACATCTTCATTTTCCGGTTCTGAATTGTCACATTCCTCACTTTGTTCAGGTGATTGTCTTGTCTTAGGTTGGCGGACACGTTTTGGTTGGACAGGTTCTTCTTCAACAGGGGCAAGAAAACCACAGGGAAGCAAGAGGTTGCAGTGAACAGTGCGAACAGGACCATCTTTTGTCTCAGGTTTCATAATGTAAACAGGCAAGTCACCTGCTTGGCTCACCACAATGTGGATTTCAGCTTCCCACCTGTCTGCTAGTTTGTGCTTTCCTCTGCGGCGGACTGCACGTACCAAAACTCTGTCGCCTGGTTCTAGTTTTGAGGGTTTCACTCGCATATCTTGTTTTGTTTCTTTCAGCCATCTTGTTAGCATTTTCTGTTGCTAGTTTGTAGCTTTCTTGTAGAGTTGTCTTCAGTTTTTCAATGTACTGGGAATGTGACTTGAAACTTTTGTTGTGAAACGGGAGCCCAAATGCAAGATCGACTGGCAATCTCGGCTGACGACCAAACATTAACTCATATGGGGCAAAACCAGTAGTGTCATTCTTCGTACAATTGTACGCATGTACAAGTGGTTTCACATAGTTGTGCCACTGAGATTTGTTCTTTTCCTCCCGAGTACCCAGCATGCTCAATAACGTTCTATTGAAACGTTCTACCGGGTTACCTCTGGGGTGGTAGGATGTCGTCCGGATTTTACGAATGCCCATGATTTTGCAAAGTTCTTTTATAATATGGGACTCAAAATCGGGACCTTGATCACTATGTAACCGTTCGGGTATCCCGTAGTAGACTATAAAGTTGTCCCAAAGTGCCTTTGCAACGGTCTTAGCTTTCTGACTGCTGGTAGGGATGGCTATAGCGTATTTCGTGAAATGATCAGTTAACACGAGCACATCCTTCGTGTTACTTTGATCGGGCTCAATGGACAGGAAATCCATACAGACAAGTTCGAGCAGTCGGGTGGACTTGATGTTGACAAGCGGAGCAGCTCGTTCTGGAGCGGTTTTACATCTTACGCAGCGATTATATGTCTTGATCTTCTTTTCAATATCTGCCGCCATGCGAGGCCAATAGAACCTTGTTCTGGTGAGATCCAAAGTACGCTCTGTGCCTAAATGGCCTATGTCACAGTGGAGGCTTTGAAAGACTGAATCGCGGAGCTGTTCAGGTAAGACAAGCTGGTAAGTAACATTTCCTCCGTCTTGGCGAGTGCGGTAGAGGATGTTATTGCACATTTCAAGTCGACTGAGCTCTCGGAGTAACAAGTTGATGTCAGGAAGTTCAGTTCGTACAGTTGGTGGAACTTTTAGCCCAGTTTCAATTTGTGCAATCACTTCTCTTAAACAGGGGTCAGTTCTTTGTTCGTTTTTGATCTGTTCAGGAGTCATGTGGAGTACAACTGGAAGACCACCACAGCCATCTTCATCGGCATAGCCATCTGGAATGGTGGCTACAGAGAGGGCTAATGAGTGAACCAAAGGGAAGATGTTGTCTGGAGAGCTACAGGCAAGGTGTTTTTCACATATAGCAGACACTACCTCAGAACTTAAACTGCTTTCAGGAAGAGACAAGTGAGTTTGAGTGAACTGCTGTATGCGCTCAAGCTCCTTTTGGGACACTGCGTCATTAACTAACTCGCCATGTGGCCGTCTAGAGAGGCCGTCTGCATCTGAGTTAAGCTTGCCTGCTCTGTATTGGAGCTTAAAGTTAAACGTCGACAGAGCAGCTAGCCACCTACAACTCATGGCATCCATCTTAGCAGTAGTCAACATGTACGTCAAGGGGTTACTGTCTGTCACGACAGTAAAATGATTGCCATATAAATAGTCTGCGAACTTCTCCGTTACTGCCCACTTTAAAGCTAAAAATTCTAATTTATGGGCGGGGTAACGGGACTCACTTCTAGACAACCCCCGGCTTGCATAAGCTATGACCCTAGTCTGGCCCTCCTGCTCTTGATAGAGGGCGGCGCCAAGCCCTGTAGTGCTGGCATCAGTATGGAGTGTATATGGCAACTGAGGGTCAGCGAAACCCAGGACAGGGGCAGTACTGAGCTTTTCAATGATGGTTTTGAATGCAAGATCACAGGAAGAAGTCCATCGCTCGCCAAACGGTGTCTTTGGGTCGTGGTACTGGGCAGGCTTAGCTTTGGGCTTTGTGCTTTTGCGCAAAGGAAGGTAGCCTGCTGTTAAGTCAATGAGGGGCTTAACGATGCTGGAATAGTTCTTAATGAACCGCCTAGAGTACCCTGAAAAGCCTAAGAACGAGCGGAGCTGTTTGAGATCACGGGGCACAGGCCAGGTACTTAGGGCTTTCACTTTTTCGGGGTCGGTCTCAACTCCTTTACTGGACACAATGTGACCGAGGTATCTGACAGAAGTTTGAAAAAATCTGCATTTCTCAGGGGAGAGTTTAAGCCCCTACTCTTTTAGGCAATTAAGAACTTTCATTAAGCGAGCCTCATGTTCTTCGGGCATGTTGGAGAATACAATGATGTCATCGAGGAACACAATCACCTCATGCAGATTCATGTCGCCCATACATTTCTCCATGAGGCGCTGGAACATGCTGGGGGCGTTTGTAATGCCTTGGGGCATTCTATTGAATTCCCAGAAGCCCATGGGACATACGAACGCCGTCTATGGTTTGTCCAGCTCCTCTGCCTCAATTTGGTAGTACCCCGACTTTAAATCGAGAACGGAGAACCACTGCGAACCGGTCTAGGTGGAAAACGTTTCCTCCAAGTTGGGGAGGGCGTAAGCATCTTTTACAGTCTGCATGTTAAGCTTCCTGTAATCAATACAAAGGCGGACATCGTCATTTTTCTTTCGCACCACTACAATAGGCGAAGAAAATGGGGAAGTGGACTCTCTTATCATGCCTGCTTGTTGGAGTTCTTTGAGATGCTTACGGACCGCTTCCAGGTCATTTGGATGTATGGGACATGCTCTGTGTTTGAACGGTGTTTCATCTGATAATTTGATTGTGTGTTTCACTTGATCCGTTTTGCCAAAGTCAAGATCGTTTTGTGCAACTACTTCGGGCATTTGACTGAGTTTTTCAGTTAGGCGCTCTTTCCATTCAGCGCTAATGGGGGAAGAGTCAAAGTTGAACTTCAGAGTGGACTTTGGTTCAGTTTTGGACTTTGTAACTTTCACGGAGTGTTCTTGCGATAGGACTCGTTGATATGCACAAATTTCTCCAATGACACACTTCTGAGGGATTGTCACATCAATGTTCCGATTCATTGGTGAGTATAACTGGAACAAGGTAAGGTGCTCTTTCAGGTAAGTCTATGAGACATGGTTTTACTAGGATACCACCAGGTAAGGCTGACATTAACGGGTGTTCTAACAAGACAGATTTTTCACTGTAGCCGGCTGACACAGCTACAGCGCCATCTAGAACAACTGTTTGGCCTGCAGGAACTAACTGTGGCTCTTTGTTGTGCATGGTCACTAAACCAAGGCTAGTGTCTTTGGACTGTCTGTGCCGTAGCTCAAGGACTTTTAACACTGCCTTATAACCAAGTGACATGGTTGGCTGCAGTTCAGAACATGCATCAGAGTACAGCTCGTAAAGTACATCTAATGTGTTCGTCCCTATTAACACTAAGGACTGATCAGCTACACGTACATCAGGAACCACTAAGGCAAGTGTTGGCACTTTGGCTTCAATACCGAGAAAGTCTTTTGGGAAAGTGACATGCATTTCAATGTAGCCTAAATAAGGTACACTCTGACCGTTAGCTCCCTCCACTTCTAACAGCTCAAAAAGTGGCTTAATCTCATGGTTGGATAAGTACCGTCTGTAATAGGACTCAGGGACAGTAGTCACCTGGGAGCCTGTATCTAACAAACAGCTCACAGTACAGCCATTCACTTTCACTTGTGCTGTACTTTTTGTACCAATTACACCATTAGGAAAGTTAAAGGAGTCTGTTTTGTAGTGTGACTTCAGTTTAGCACGTGTCTTGAATGGAGCTTTTGGTTTGGGACAGGTCATCTCTGAACTAGCCCCTGTTAGTTTTAAAGAGGATGTGGGGTTCCGACTGTCCCAAATCTGTCTTTTTACTCTTAGTTCTTTGTGTTTTGCAGCTACAAGTGCAGGGTTTGGTTCTGACTCACAAGTGGCTACAATATGCCCATCTTCGCCACAGCGGAAGCAATACCATGGTTTGGGCCTAGTACTGGGACAGCTGGATGAAGGCAAGTTTTCAGGTTTGGCATGGTCAGGTTTTTTATTTCCAGACTTCTTAGTTGGGTCTTTTTTCAGTGGTGCTTGTTTCTTTTGTTTCACGACAGCAGCCAATTGGCTTTTTAGATCAGCGACTTGCTTTTTCAGTTCTTTCAGACTGTCCGACTCCACTTCATTATTTGTACTTGTTTCGGTGACTGCTTGTTCATAGGAGGCTGCTTTTGGGTTTGTGGCGTCCAAGTGTTTTTTCATGCGGATGTTTTTAACTTGTTGTCTATTTTCAACAGTGCGAAGGTGAAGCAATAACTCTGCATACGCAGGTGGATGTTTATCTTTTAGTTCCAGCTGTAGCTCCTTTAGCAGATTATCATCCCAACAGCCTCTGTTAAACTGCTTGAGAAGCTGTTTGTTCACTTCTTGTGGCTCTAGACCGCCTCTATGCACTGTGAGATTGAGCGCCACCTGCAAACGATCCAGATATGCACAGGATTTTTCTCCATAATCTTGGAAAATGTTCATGAATCGCACAAGCAGTTCCTCACCATCTTCAACAGTCCAGAAAGTTGAGTCCAAAAGCTTGAGATAGTCGGCAGAGGTGGCTTCAGGCCCAAGAGGGCGAATAATATCAGACGCAGGAGCAAGAAGACTTTCAAAGATCTTGCGAGATTTTTCCAAGTCAGACAAAGAAGTATCTTCCATCATCAAGTCAACATGTGAACGCCATGTTTCATAGTCAGTTTCAGTATACGGTCTTGGCGTTTTGCCAGAGAAAGCTCTGATTCTCAAGGAGGAATGGGCGTTTGACGGCTTCTCTGCATGTTTAATGACATGCTCGACTACGATTTTCTGAACCTCGGGTGGGTTAAAATCAGCTGGACTCAACATTTGAGGTGTCAAGTTTGGTCTAAGAGGGCTTTGGAAGGGTGCATGAGTGGTTTTAGGGGTGCGAGACACTTCAACTTGGAGTGGAGGAGAGACTCCCCTTTGTGTGGGTTCTACAGTAGGGGAAGCAGGATCGACATCAGCAGAGACCATTTCAGCTGTCTCAGCAGCTTCAACAGACTTCCCTATTGTGGACATAACCTCCCGCAACACCTCTTCAAAACCTTTTCCACTTAACTTAGCTAAACCCCTCAGGTTGCTAAGATAAGCCTCAGTAACACTGCCCCCTACAGTTTTAGTGTACACATCAGTTAAGGCTTGAATGCAGTACTTAACATCAGGATTGTCAGTGGATGCAAAAAAGTACTGCAAAGCAGGTGCTAATGTTTCAATAGCTAATCCAGACTCGAACTCTACAAGGTGACTTTTGTCAAATTCAGACGAGTTATCAATGCTAAGCACCCTACGAATAGTGCCATGTTGCTCTAGGAACTCAAAAACATCTTGGTCTTTTTCTTTATCAACAACACCACTGACAATGACTGCATGTGGAACTTTGACACCATATTTTGCAACAAAATCCATTTTGGCAGTATATGAACTGTTTGGTCAGGGGTCAAAACAGAATCCACTACTGTTGTTGCAATGCTCCAGGCTCCTGGCTGCGCTCGCCAGATTTTTTTAACACCACTAACACCTACTTACTTTAGGTGTAGTCTTGTACCCTTTTAGTAGTACTGGGTATGGCAGTGTAGTTACCTTTAACCTACTACCTGGACAGAAGGAACAATTGGGCCAGGTCAGATAGACTACACGGTTCGTAGGAGCCTGGAGGGCGTAACAACAGATGACACTACACCGATATATGGAACTTGCAACTATATATATTTCTTTTTACAAATGTGTATTATTTACAGATATGTACATTTAGTCAAAAAAAAAAAACCACATACTTGTCACAATAATAGATAAAAAAATAAAAATAAAATAGAATACCCAAAATATACTCCAAATATATTTATAATATATACAGTCCTTCTAGTATCTGTCCCAGGTGACCAATTTGATCACCTTTACCAGTCAATCGGGTTCAGGCTTCGGCTCGCCATCCAGATCTGGAGAATCCACACTTGTAATCCAGTCCAAACAAAAAACCCTGACCTACAAAATAGGCCAGAACACAGAAACTCAAGCTATTATCCACAGCTCTGAAAAAACAACCTCCTCCTGTGCAAAACCTAGCCAGAATTGGCATCGGAAGGTTAGCATGTTAAGCTAGCACAACAATTTATTACAAATTTACACTTTAAAACACATATAAACCACAGGTTCAACATTCACCATTAAATAACAATCAAGGGCCACGGAAATGGGACCTTTGCTAACTGTTACAGCTTTAAAAAATAGTTTTTTCTGATGAAAAAAACTAGCCGAATTTAGCATCGGCAGTTAGCATTTCCAGCTAGCCATTAGCATTTCCCATAAACACTAAATGGCACTTACCAAGCTAAGCGAAACGTGCGTCATGGGGTTCCCGCGCTCAACGTGCATTTACAGCCTTTGGATCCCAATCTTAAAATTTAACAAACAGGGCATTAGAATTTGCTAATATAGCAATGTCTCATTGCAGGTGTTTGTTCAGGCTTACCAATCTCAAGTTTTATCCAAGACAAAGACTGCTATTAGCACGCTAGCTCACCGTCTCCGTAAGGGAACGCGCTCTCTCGGTCGATGTCTGCTGTGACTGACAGCGTGCTGCGGATTACACCAAGACCGAGCGAGAAAGCGCGTGACCCCATTGGCTGGCGTGACCCCATTGGCTGTTGCTGCCAAACAAAAGACGCAGCCATTGGTCGCTCGACACACCAGATAAAAACATTCGGAACTTTATCAAAACTCCCCAGAAAATGTTCCCTACTGTTTTATGAATATATATTTAAATATTCATCTTTAAATTATTTACTCCCATTGTGAAATGGGTGGTTTTCTCTTCAAAAGCGGTATCAATATTCATATTTTTATTCACGGTTTTAACACTGGGTTACATATGGGTACATAATCATACCATGTAGGATAACTAAGTAGACGGTTATGCTGTTCATTCCATCTAGCTACAATGCTTCGCAATGTGTGTGTTTATATATTTGTATATTTATTCCATCTAGCTACAATGCTCCGCACTGTGTGTTTATATATTTATATATACATATGTATATTCGCCGCTCTTGTTTTTTCTTGTCTTCTTGATTGTTGCTCTGAGTGTTGCTATCCCTGTGCTGTTGCAATCCTGGTATTTCCCCATTGTGGGACTAATAAAGGCTTATCTTATCTTAAACACGCCGTCTGGAGAAGGCACCCTTCAAACCTGAGACAACTGGAGAAGTTTGCTCATGAGGAGTGGGCCAAAATACCTGCTGAGAGGTGCAGAAGTCTCATTGACAGTTACAGAAATCGTTTGATTGCAGTGATTGACTCAAAAGGTTGTGCAACAAAATATTAAGTTAAGGGTACCATCATTTTTGTCCAGGCCTGTTTCATGTGTTGGTTTTTTAAAATAATTCTGTTGAACCACAATTCAAAAGCATTGTCTGATTTTCATTGGTTAATTTTCATAGAATTTTTATTTATTACCACTTTTGTCAGATTCAAGTTATTTCTGTGACCACTGTGGGTTTTTCTTTCATTAACAGAGGGGTACCAACAATTTTGTCCACGGCTGTATTTATTTGGAGTCAAAAACATATTTAGTGTTCCCTGTATTATGATTAAATTATTACATATTTTATTTGAAATTGAGCCAAGAATTTATTTGATTTTTTGTTTGAAAAAAATAATACTGAACTAAAAGCAGCTAAAACACCTGCTTAATAAAATCATGGTAAAAGCAAATGATATTGGCCTGATGGAGACAGCTGTGGTCTTCTTAAAGAATGTCCATGAAAAGAGGACAGTTCTCAAAAGCTCATTTTCAGATAAATTTGTCCATGTGACTTGTCACATTTCTCTTCCTTTTCTTTAATTTAAAGATGTCTGAAGTAAATTCATGAGTCATTGCAAACACGGCTTTAAAAGTACCAAGCTGTCACATAGTGAGAGGAAAAAAATCCTGGAAAAAAAAATGCATTGAGAATCTTTTTACAATCAAATTGGAGACCCTGAATCATAATTGTATCACGAGGTGCCTAAAGATCCCCAGCCCTAATTCGGACCTCAGCTGGGGAGGAGGACTGACTTATCAGACCTCTTCCACTTTTAGTTGGTAACCCCTGGTATAGAGGGAGAAGAGGTGAAGTGGGGTGAATCTGACAAAAACGAGAAAGCAGATGGAGTATCGATACAAATGATACTCGATCATCCTGTGTTGCAGATGAAGATATATCGATACATTTCAGAGATAAAGCCCATCCCTATTTCAAAGGTTAAAAAAAAAAGATAGTAAAAGCTTAGGAATATTGCAAAATAATGCCCAGTAGGTTCTTCTGCACACTCAGGAATGAGGAAAATACTATCAGTAAAATGCTGTCAAAATACCCAGGATTTCTGGTCCAGACAACAAACTGAATTAATGTGAATTATGTCCCCTCGACTGAGACGATGCTGAAAAAATAGAAAATGTAGATGACCTGGGAAAGCTCAAGTTATTAGTCTTTAAGGTGGTAAGCCATTTCAAAGTTTGTTTTTAAAATACCTTGTTTTATTTTACCTGACTGATGTGCAAACTCGAGCACATAAACTGCATTGGCACTAGGGATCGCTCCACTCGATCTCAAGTATCAGATCGGGAGGCCGATCATGACTTTTGAGATTCAATCGGTACTGGGTCACTGGGTAAATCTCCATTCAATCAGCCGCAGTTGTTTTCTGCCAGCCTCGCCATAATAAGGAAGCTGTACAAAGTTGCAGCTGGAAAGGTGTTGCCAACATGTCTGCAGCTGTGTGGAATACTACCAAAGTAAAGGTGTCAAGTAAATACATGGCACTGATTTTTTAAATAACTTAAATATACTTAATGATGTGCAGTCTTCAAGAATGCGTTGTAGGAGAACGTCAGTATCGACTTGTGACTCCTCAATCTTAAATGACTCGAATAGGAGACAAAAAAAAATCTCGATCACATCCCTAATTGATACCCATTTTTTTAAAATATATTTTACTATTATATGTGCCTTGATTAAATTACCTTTTTACAACCTTACAGTCGATTAAAAAAAACAGCCATACATGTCACTAATAACCCCTATTTTAAGCGATATATAGCAATTATAAAGTAATAACTGATATTCTAGCTACAAAGAGGAGAGGTGTACCTTTGGAAAACAAAAGCATGCCACATTGCAACCATCCACTGTCACACATGCACTACTTCAAAGACATTTTCTAGACTTTACAAGACAGGGATGCATTTGAAAATGCAAGCATTCAACTGCAGTTGGATTGGTCTTTAACCTGCCACCTCCCAAGACAAAGAACTGTGATGTCCCCTGGCACCAATGTGCAATAACTGCAACTAGTTGCAAGGTGTATTCACTGCTAGTAGGTGGGTGTCAGGTGAACAGTCTGGCTGCCTTACTGAAATAATAAAGTAGTGCAAAGACAACCAATTCCAAGCAGTATCTTATTTGTGAGGGAAAAAATCCCTTGGACAATATCCCAACCAGATTATTTTGAGCTCATGTGAGGAAGCAGTTAGGTATTTCATCTTTCTTTAAATCCAGAAAATATGCTAAGTAACCTATGTACATGTATGTACAGTACGCCACCAGCGTAATATCAATTACAAAACTCTTCCTTTTTACACAATGTAGTGTAGTGTAAAGAGCATAACCCAAAAAGAGTGACGTTATATGTAGGGTAGATTGCTGATTGGTTGAAAAGGTGGCTCAAACAGGAAATTGAATCACAGTGTGGTACACCTCAAAGAGGAAGAAGTGCATACAAATGATCAAAAGTGCACATGAGAAGCAGAGACTGGCAGCAGAGAAGAGTTTTAACCCCTTGCACTCAATGGACTGGACTCAATTTTCCTAAAAACGCCAAAAAATAATGTGCCCAAAGTAAATCGAAAGCTGTTCTTCAACCCTCTGCAGCATCTTCATGGGGTTGGTCTCATTTAAAAGAAAACACTTTGAATTTTTTGGCAAAAAAAACATGATCTCTCTACCTGCTCCGGCCACTGAGTTACAGTCATCTAAACATAGTGAACTTGAAGAAAATAAAATTGGCCTGGGTGTTTTTTTGGATACAAATGCTTGCAAATAACACACAGCTTCAGATCCAGGCTGGAAAATGCAACAGAAATGTAGAACCAAGTGTTATCCAGCTGAGGTCCAAATTTTGTAACAATACCACAAAAAATGAATATATTACACAGCTTTGTTCTCAGGTAGTTCCCAGGCATTTTGGAACTGTGCCAAATTGTGCCAAATGGCACAGTTTGGAAAAACGTCTGTAACTTTTGAATGATTCAATGTAGAAGCTTCATTTTGGGCTCTAATGAAAGGTGACACTCAGGGCTGTGTCTGTGTGTGTGTGTGGGGGGGGGGGGTTGTCCCCCCCCCTCGCTACAGAGGACGGAGATCAGCCATCGCTACATGACAGATTACACTCGGATGTGGCGATGTGGCCACAGCAGCGCTGTCACCGCGCCCCCCCCCCCCCGCTACAGAATCGTAGCGGCGGGGGGGGGGGGCGTTCACGGTCCAGAGGCGACGAACAAACCGTGTAACGCGGCGCACGCACTTCGGACATGGTGCGCCGCACAGTTGTAATTTACCGATCGGTCAAAAGTTAGATAGATAGATAGTTTATTTCGAACACAAAATATAACAAATACAAGCAAATGGCAAATGCAATAAAGTAACATTATACACTGTTCGAAAGGGAGAAGGAAGAAGTGAACACTTATTAATTCCATCTCCTCTTTTCCATAGATACACCCATGTGAATTTTATACAAATTACCACCTTTAAGACCCCAAGTAAACAATTTACTGTATTTTTTACAAATCAACATTAACACCCATCCATTCTAACATACAATGATGTCCATACAACAAAACCAGCCTCAAACAACACAGATATACACAGTGCTGTCCTACCCACCATTCCATAGTGTCCCATAATATCCCAGAGTGAACATAATGAATCGTACATATAACTACTACCCTTCTAACATATACCCTTTCAGCAAATGATGCTTATACCTCTTTTTGAATTGATTTCTGTTTGTACATAGTTTCAGTTCCGGCTCTAGACTGTTCCACAAATCCACCCCACAGACAGATATGCACACACTTTTCTTGGTAGTATGTATCTTGGGTTTTGTAAAGTTTAAGTCTCCCCTCAAATTATGATCGTCTCTTTTTTTAAATATTTTTTGTATATTAGTTGGTAGTTGATTATTAATTGCCCTGTACATTACTTGTGCTGTCTTAAATTTAACTAAATCGATGAACTTTATGACATGTGACTTTAAGAACAACGAATTGGTATGGTCTCTATATCCTGCATTGTTTATTATTCTTATAGCTCTTTTTTGTAATGTGCATATTGACTGTAGGTTGGTTTTGTAGGTGTTTCCCCAGACTTCTACACAGTAGTTAAGATAAGGTAAAAACAGTGAATTGTACAATAAGACCAATGATTTATAGTCCAAGAAGTGTCTTGTCTTCCACAGTATGCCTATACATTTTGCTAATTTGGCCCGGATGTGACTGATGTGAGGTTTCTAGCAGATTTTATTGTCAAGCGTCACCCCCAGGAACTTATTTTCCTGTACTGTTTCTATTCTGGTATCATCTATCGTTACCATTATTTCATGATTTATTTTATAATTTCCAAACAACACAATCTTTGTTTTTTTTAGATTTAGAGATAATTTATTTTTGTTGAACCACTGCGTTAATTTTTTCATTTCAGTTGTGACCACCTCTAAAACCTGCTGCAAATTCTCACCAGTGCAGAGGATATTTGTGTCATCCGCAAACAAAATAAATTTCAGAATTTTTGATACTTGGCATATGTCATTTATATATAAAATAAAGAGTTTGGGTCCCAAAACTGACCCCTGGGGCACACCACAAGTGATGTCCATGAAGGGTGATTTGTGCTCTCCAATTTGTACAAATTGTTGTCTGTTACTTAAATAACTTTCCACCCAACTCAGTCCAACCCCTCTTATCCCATACCTTTCCAGTTTCCTTAGTAGTATTCTGTGGTCAATGGTGTCAAAAGCTTTCTTTAAATCTATAAATACTCCTACAGCAACATTTTTTTTATCTATACAACTAGTAATTTCTTCTACAAGTTCGATCAGTGCCAAAGATGTAGATTTATCTGCTCTAAAACCATACTGGCTATCTGTAAGGAGGTTGTGTTTTTCAGTGAAATCATCCAGTCTCTTAGTGAAGATTTTTTCAAGTATTTTGGAGAACTGTGAGAGTAAAGAGACTGGCCTGTAATTTGTGAAGCGATGACTGTCTCCTGTTTTGTATAGAGGTATTACTTTTGCTATTTTCATTTTGTCTGGAAATGTACCAGTTTGAAATGACAGGTTACAGATGTGGGTGAGTGGCTTAACAATTCCCTCAATTACTTTTTTCACTATTGTCATGTCAATTTCATTCCAGTCCGTTGATTTTTTGTTCTTAAATTTACTCACAGTCTCGATAATTTCCTTTTCAGTAACTGCACCCAAAAAGATTGTGTTTGGATTTCTATCTTCTATTTCATTCACAGAACCACTGTAGTTTGTTTCTGGTGTCACTATTGATTTTGCTAATTCAGGACCAACGTTTACAAAAAATTTATTGAAACCACTGACCACATCTTCCATATTATTTATCAAATTGCCATTTTCGATAAAATATTCTGGATAATTTGCATTCTTAGGACGATTACTAATAATCCCATTGAGTACTTGCCATATTCCTTTTATGTTATTTTTGTTATCCTCAAGTATTCTGTTGTAATATTCTTTCTTACAGGTCCTCATTATAGTAGTAAGCTTATTTTTGTATCTTTTATATTTGATCTCAGCTTCCACTGTTCTGCATTTAATGAATTGTTTATATAATGTATTCTTCTTTTTACATGCATTTATTAACCCCTTGGTGACCCAAGGAATATTTTTTTTTTGTTGTCTGTCACTGTATTGTTTTATAGCACAGTATTTATTGTACAATGATTGAAATATTTGTAAAAAATTATCATATGCTCTATTTATGTCATTTTCATCATAAACTATCTTCCAATCTTGTATTAATAATTCCTTTGTCAGTAAATGCATTGATTCTTCGGTTCTTATTCTTTTATATTTAATATTTTTGGTATACTTTTTCTTCCTATAATCACATTGATAGACAACAAAAATCGGCAGGTGGTCGCTGATATCATTCAATAAAAGCCCACTCCTGATATTATTTTCCATAATGTTTGTGAATATGTTATCTATTAGTGTGGCACTGTGTGACGTGATTCTGCTAGGTCCGGTAATTGTTGGATGTAAACCCATACTGTACATTGTGTTGATAAATTCTTCTGTCAAACTATGTTGTTTTGAGTTCATCAGATCTATATTGAAATCCCCACAGATGAACATAACTTTATGAGTTAGTTTTGCATACATTTTTTCCATCCAGTCCTTAAATAAGTCAATGTTTGATCCAGGTGTTCTATATACACAGCTCACTACTACATTCTTCACATTGTCCAGACAGATTTCTATTGTAATACATTCAAATAAATCATCCACAGTTACTGACAGTCCTTCTTGCCAAGTCATTTTTGATTACAATTTTCAGGGATAAAAAATAATTTGGCTCAGCGAACTTCTGTGCTTCAATTGGCTCGCTGCGTTGGTAGGCGGGTCCTTCTTGCCAAGTCATTTTTGATTACAATTTTCAGGGATAAAAAATAATTTGGCTTATAACACCTTACCTCTTCACAGCCACACTGTCCTGGCCAACTTCTCTTCCTCATTGTCAGACGAACGTGATGCTGGTCCGCTCGTGGTTCTGATCTTGCGACCCGGTCAAAACATAATTCCATGATTGTGGTTTTGGTGAATGATTTACGACCTTTGTCATCGGCCTCCGTTGGTCTATGATGACCATATAAGAGAATCCTAAACACTCGGCTGGAATTAAAAAAAAATAATAAAGCACTGCCTGTGGCTGCTGAAGCAGTCTCTCTTCACCCAGCCTTTGTAGACAAAACAGCTCAGCGAACTTCTGTGCTTCAATTGGCTCGCTGCGTTGGTAGGCGGGTCCTTCTTGCCAAGTTTTCAGTCATTGGTTCTTCAAGGTTTCAGAAACCCAATTCAAGGCTCTTATTAGTCAAATGAGAGGTCAATCAGATGAACTAATCTGTTCGCGGCTGTGTCTGCAGCTTCTATTTTCAGTGCGCGCTCCGTCTCCTCCTGCGGCCACGTCCAGGGAGGTTGGCTACAGTCCCGTGGATCTTAAATTTCTGAATAATATGTGCAACTGTAGTCACAGGAACATCAAGCTGCTTGGAGATGGTCTTATAGCCTTTACCTTTAACATACTTGTCTATAATTTTCTTTCTAATCTCCTGAGACAACTCTCTCTCCTTTGCTTCCTCTGGTCCATGTTTAGTGTGGTACACACCATGTCACCAAACAGCACAGTGACTACTTGTCACCCTTTAAATAGGCCGACTGACTGATTACAAGTCACATCTTGGTTGAACATGTCCCTATGGTCACATTATTTTCAATCTTTTCTAGGGGTACCATCATTTTTGTCCAGGCCTGTTTCATGAGTTCGCTTTTTTTAAAATAATTCTGTTGAACCACAATTCAAAAGTATTGTCTGATTTTCATTGGTTAATTTTCATAGAATTGTTATTTATTACCACTTTTGTCAGATTCAAGTTATTTCTGTGACCATTGTGGGTTTTTCTTTCATTTACAGAGGGGTACCAACAATTTTGTCCACGTCTGTACATGAATCCTTTTGCAGCAGCAGCAGCTAGAGCGGAGAACAGCACTGGAAAAGTGTAATTCCTTCTTTTCCTTGAAACAACGCCATTGTTGTTGCTACAATAAAATGTGCGTTGCTCTCGTGTTTATAGCTGGTGAACAAACTGATGTGTTGGCGCATTTTCGCTACCCATAGGGCTGGGGCAAAACTACAAATAACAGGTGTGCACATGCGTCGACCGCTTGGCCTGGTAGGCGAAAAAAAGTGAGCACGTACAGTGCTGCGTGGGCACGGGGCTCGTCCAAAGCGCACGCGGACCAGAGGGGAGGGGAAATGCAGCATGGATCCAGGTTAAGGATTAACCCATTAGATTTTGGTGATGATCTGAGAGTGCTTACCTCCACCAAGGCTCAATCTTCTAGCAGTGGTTTAGCAGGATTACGCAAAAACTAATGGAGGGATTTTGATTAAATTTTCACCAGAGGTGGCTCTTGAGCTACACAAAAACCCATTACATTTTGGTAATTACAGCCATTACATTTTGGCTGCTAGTAGCAGCCTAAGCAGCTCTTCTGCTCCAGGTCTAAATGTAGAAAAAAGCCCAAGTGCTGCACACCCTGCCCCCGACAAGCAGCAAAAGTCCAGTCATCACCAGATGACAAGTTTTGACCCAGAACATCTTGCAGACTGCATGTGAATCTTAATAAATGGGCCAGATGTGTCAGACTTCCCATATCAAGAGATTCTTGAAATGTTCTTCCAGAAGCCCAGAAAAACATGCTGCAGTGAGAAAAACTACACCCTTTGTGGATAATTGCCATATAAATAAATGTTCAGATATTTCATTCAATGTCATTCAAATATTCTGATATTTTGTTCAATAACTGTTTTTACAGTTTTTATTTATACTGGCTGCTGTTATTAAAAGAAACTATTGTTAGTAAAAGAAACTGCTGTTAATAAAAGAAATAGTTGTTATTAAAAGAAAATTATGAACACCATGATTCCTTTCAGAGGTTGTCATTATCGACCTTCACGCTGCCCCCCCTTCCCCCCCAAGGCTGGAAACCTAGGGGAAACACTGCTCCACCCACCTTTCGTAGTCAACGAGCTACAAAAATGCAGCAGAACTTCCCTACCAGAAACTGGTAGGACAAAGGCTTAAAAAAAAAAAAATCAGGACTCACTGGTGGGCAACTCACAGTGACACTGACTCAGAGCCATGCAGACAATGCTTTTATCCCAAACTTCTTTTACAGTTGGTTGTCCGTGCATATGACACCGGCATTTCAGAGGTGTGAAAGCATAAAGGTTTGATACCAGTCTCCAGAGGGGAATGGTTGTGCTGGTACATCCATTCCTGGTCTGGGTGCATGAGTAAAACAGTAATGGTGACATCAGTGTTGGAGTTCATGCGCGCGTGCTATGGTTTTACATGAATACACATGCGGGAAAATAAACATGAAACAAGAAACGACAACATTAATGATGAACAGCAGAACTACGGTTATAACTAGGGCTGGGTAATTTGACCTTAAATCAGTATCACAGTAAATAAACCCATTCAGGACAGTTTTCTTTATTTCAGTTATTTTTCCCCCTCCCTTCTTCTTACTGACAGGGCCCATAATTAAGCAATTAGAGGTGGGAGAAATAATCATTTTTCCAATGCATCTTGACGCAGACGTGAACGATTCTGAATTGATGCATAAATGACAAAATTCCAATTCTTAAATATGTTTTTATAACGTAATTTTATGTGGCCAGAACAAAAAAGCGGAACGTTAAACGCGGAAGAGTGGCAAGACAGAAGCCTTATCTTACTAAGAAAACATTCACGCTCGGCTACATTTAGCGAAAATGTATTTGAACTCTCCCAAACGCATGTGGGAAAATGTGTTATGGTCCAATGAAACCAAGATTGAACTTTTTGGCCATAATTCCAAAAAGTATATTTTGCACAAACACAACACTGCTCATCACCAAAAGAACACCATACCTACAGCGAAGCATGGTGGTGGCACCATCATGCTTTGGGGCTGTTTTTCTTTATCTGGAACTGGGGCCTTAGTCAAGATGTAAGGAACTATGAACAGTTCCAAATATCAGTCAGTGCTGGCACAAAACCTTCAGGCTACTGCTAGAAAGCTGAAGATGAAGAGGAACTTCATCTTTCAGCACGACAATGACCCAAAGCACACATCCAAATCAACAAAAGAATGGCTTCACCAGAAGAAGATTAAGATTTTGGAATGGCCCAGCCAGGGTCCAGACCTCAATCCTATCAAACATCTGTGGGGTGATCTAGAGGGCTGTGCAAAGGAGATGCCCTCGCAATCTGACAGATTTGGAGCATTTCTGCAAAGAAGAGTGTGCAAATATTGCTACCTCAAGATGTGTCACACTGATAGACTCCTACCCAAAAAGAATGAGTGCTGTAATAAAAGCCAAAGGTGCTGAAACCAAGTATTAGTTTAAGGGTGTGCTTATTTATGCAAACAGGATATTGTAAGTTGTTTTATTTTTTATTTTTCCCCTTAAAAGATTTCAGTTTGTTTTTCAGTTGGGTTGTACAGGTTATAGGTCACATTAATGGTGGAAAAAAGTTTTGAAATGATTTATCTTGATCTTATTTATTTACATCACAAAAACCTGGCATTTTAACAGGGGTGTGTAGACTTTTTATATCCACTGTAAGTGAACAACATGATTTAGCCACATACACAAAAAGGTGAACACCGCGGTTGTTGCAGTGGCTCATTATCCTCCGTGGTAAGCCTGTCCATGGTGCGGTACTACATAACTGCGGTTATCGCAACAGCTCTACAGCCAATCATACACAGTAGAACGAAATTACGTTTCTCCTATCAACAATGTTAATCACATCTAGAATCAGAGGGGTCGCTGCCATGCAAGGCACCGCCACAAACAACTTCTTCCCCCATTCTATTATGCTGAGCACCAACTAGCCCACCACTCTGGTGAAGAACAGGAAAATAACAGGGCCACTGTCATTTCATGCACAAAATAAATATTGTCCAGAGTTTACCACACATACCTCTTGAGGGTTTGTGGGTCACATCATGTGTGCGGTGGTTAATTAGTTTGTTAGAATGAAATTACGTTTCTCCTATCGACAATGTTAATCACATCTAGAATCAGAGAGGTCGCTGCCATACAAGGCACCACCACAAACAACTTCTCCTTTCCCCATTCTATTATGCTGAGCACCAAGCTAGAAGGCAGGAAGTACCATTTTTATATGGTCTTTGGTATGACCCGGCCGGGACTTGAACCCCCAACCTCCCAGTTGTGGGGCAGATGCTCTATCAACTAGGCCACCACTCCGGTGAAGAACAGGAAAAGAACAGGACCACTGTCATTTCACACACAAAATAAACATTGTCCTGAGTTTACCACGCATATCTCTTGAGGGTTTGTGGGTCACATCATGTGCGCGGTGGTTAATTAGTTTGTTAGCTGCATTGGGGGAGTCATTTACGCACCCATGGCTGCGTTACCGCCACATACTGATTATGAGTCTCTTATTGGGTTCCTAAATACTGCCTTAGCTTGTCCATTCCCTCTGTTAAGTAGTGGAGATTGCGTGGATAGCCGTCAGAAGCTGACAGTGACTTAGCTTTAGGGATGTACCATATCATATTGTTCACAATAATATCGGTATACATTTTGATACCAGTGTAAAAATGGATATTGCGATATTTGGGGTCTGCTGCGTGATGACATCACGCCACTGCGCTGCTGATGAAATTTACATGTTAGTATAGAATCTGCAAAACAAACATGGCGTGGGAAGCTGCAGCTCCAAAGTCAGACTGACTACATCCAGTTAAGTGGAAATATTTAAGTTTCACTTTCTGTTTCATGTTAAAAAAAAAAAAGTGCAGCAATGTGGATAATCTGACTGCATTTTTCCACACATCAAGAACACCGCTGGAGCAGTATTAACGTTGGACAATGTGCCGCTCGAAGTGGCTGTAGTTGTATTTTACTTCCGTTTTGCCTGCTTCATCTTGATTTTATTCAACCACCCGAAGGAAAAAAAAAAAAAAAAAAACAACAACAGAAAAACATCCATTCAGTGCATAAGTCCATGCAACAAGAGTAATGCAGGTAAAGAGATTCAGCATAAAACCCAACATCTGTGTGCAGTTACGATGTAACGGTTTATTTTCATGTAATATTTGATACAGAACTAAAAAATATTATAAACTAAATCTGAGCTGCTGTTTATAAACTGAAGAATTAAGAGTTCTTGTTTTGTTTTTCCTGAAGATGTTGAAGGTAAATAATGTTGGCCTGTGAAACTGTCCTTTTTGAATAAATTTAAAAGAAAAAAAGTACTCCACATTCTGCAATATCATGAAACTATCGTTATCATGAAAATTCACAGAAATATCGCGATATCATTTTAGGCCATATTGCCCACCCCTACTTAGCTTTCGCTCCTTTTAGTGTTAGCATCTGTGCACTTTGCTTGCTTTTCTTGGCATCTTCAAACGAAAAAGAGTTAAACCCTTAGATGCATGACCAACCAATTCCTACACTCTTCCATGAGTGGGGTCAAAAATGACCCCAATTAGAATGAGTGCGTTTTATGCTGTAAACTTAAGAAATTTCTTTCATTTTGTTTAAAGATTATTATTTTTATTATATTTTGGGTGATTATTATTATTATTATTATTTTATTTTGGTCAACAAAAGAATTATTTCATGTTTGACATGTTCATTTATCACTTTTTATTAACATTTTATCACAGAAAGGTAAAAAAGGTAAACAATGAGAAAGGTAAAAAAGGTAAACAATGTATTGTAAAAAGGTAAAACATCCAAAACATCCAAAAATACAACACTGTATAGGTGTGTCGTAATTCCGGTTCATGGGCAGGATCATGAAAATAGATCTGAGTAAAAAGCACTTTTTGAGCATCTCTGCTCGCGGCAACGTAGAATCGGCCATGGCTGCAGAAATCTGTTGTGCAGAAAACACAAACACGCTGTAAAGACTGGCGCTGTGACTTATCACCTTGCCAATTTTGAGCCATATGACATCATAAAGACACATTAGTCTAGGCATCATGAAGACACATTTGTCTATGTGCCGTCATACAGACATCATATCTTTATGACGGCATCGAGAGTCCTATGATGCCTGAGTTCATAGGCCGTCTTATGACTTATCGACAGTAAATGTACATCTGACAGTCACAATTGATAAAAATCAAAGGTTCCTAGGGTTAACCTTTGAACTTCCATAGAAAATGGAAAAGTGTGGTACTGATACAAAAAAATGCAATTACTTAAAAAATATAACAATTAGATACAAATCCAAATGGCCTCATGTCAAAGACAACCTATTTGAGGAATACATGGAAGATTAAATGATAAAAAATTAAAATTACAAAGATACTGCAAAAAACCAACCACTGGGGTCATTTTTGACCCCACTTATGCATCTAAGGTCATCACATACTATATAGATGGAGACCACGTTTGTTTTTGTTACAAGCCATCTTTAACTGTTCCGCTGCATCTGAACAGCACTAACTGCGCTGCTTCCGGAGTTGCAAGCCCGTGCCTGTAACTCCGCAGGCACGTGTTAAAGGGGCAGTACATGAAAAGTTCTCACATACACACATACAACAGGGAGAGGGGAAAAACCAACATGAGCAAGATTACGTTGGTTCTACACCCCGAACGTCTGTTCCAGCTTTATTTTGGTTAATTGCCTAGCCCTAAGTCTTATACAGCCATCACTGCTGAAACTAAAAGGTAGTTATATCACAGGGTTTCCTCTGATAACATTTCTGGGTGGTGGCCCACTGTGCCAGAAAAACTTCCGCCACGCTTATGAGGATAAATAAATTTAAGAAAAATATATGAAGCAATGACTTTCCGCAAGTGTGCACACGAACAATGCGCGTGACCGTCATCTGTGCGGAGTAGAGAAGCGCCCTGCCCACACGAGCTTTCCAGTCAGTCACCAGGCAGAGTGTCTCACTAGCGCGACTGTCCGACAGAAACATGAGTTTATTAAAGTACTTTAAAAACGGAAAAAAAATCAGAAGAGGTATGTAAGCACTGGTGTTTATCATGGTTTTAACCCGCTGGAAACGGGAGCAATAATGGAAGAGTCGCTTAGCTAAGAAATGTGGTTAGAATTCATATGCAGACGGCTTCATATGAAGGGAAAGGCAAGGGGGACTGATGAATTGCTGAGGATATATTTTACCAGCCACTACAATATTAAGTTATGTTCCCTATTACGTACCTGGCAAGTTAAGATGACCAAAATTCATGAAGTCAATGACTTTAATCCGTCAGCAGCCTTCAGACAAACTAAATGTGCCGCCAACATTTGGATTTCAAAATAAGGGAAGTTTTCCTGCTGTCTGGGTGGCGAGAAGATTTCTTAAAAAACAAAAAAAACCAAACTATAAATGTAAAGAAATATTGTAACAGAAATAACGGCATCCTTGGTCATTTAAGTTAATTTATTTCATTAAATACAATTTTATTATTTTTTTTCTTTGTAATGAGAATTACATTATTGTTCTGCTCTGACTGCAAAGTTATGGTCAAAAATGTGAATTGTTATAAGGAAAAAGTAAAAAAAATTACCACAGTCTGTTTCAAATTTATTTTAAAAAAAACTGTAATTTTATTTTTAAAAAAAAAGACAAAAATAAGCCATAAAATAATCCACACATTTATAATAAAGTTTCAAATGTACAAAAGTCAATTTTACAAGAGGAAATTACAAATTTGAGGAAAATGGTTTCAAATTTAGATAAATTTACAGAGAAAAGTAGAAAACTAAGAAAATTGATGTAAATTTTTGAGAAAAATCTCAAACCTTCAAGACTGAAGTGATTACTCAAGTTTTTAAGTGGGTGCTCTTTGTACCTTTAACTCAACTAGAAAACTTTGGTTGTCTACTTTTAATTATCAATTTCAAAGCACTGCTTTTACATGAGTAGAATTTCTGGTTATTATACCCACCTGATCAAATAATATAAGTATGCATGAGTACATTACTATTATGATTTTTTTTCCCTTCCCTACTCTCTCAATGGAAAAAAAGAAACTGTAGAGAGGAATGAGCAGGCGGGGCAGTAGCTGGAGCAGAGCAAACTTTATTAATCTCTCTCTATCATCAGTAAGCAAGAAGAAGAAGCAAGAAGAAGCATGAACCAGGTTGCGGGCATCTCTCTTTTTATACCATACAACTCGCCATGCGACCTGGGGTGTTTGCATTAAGATGCATACATTTACAATGACAATACCCTTTGTCACCCAGCCTGTCGGCGCATTATTATGCAGCCCAGAGGAGAATGCATATTATCATGCGGTCTTAAGGAGAAAGCCACAGACTGCCCCGCATATCCGTTTCTCAGCTTTTACACATCTCCTCCTGCCGTGCCATTCAATCTGAATAGAGAACGTACTGACTGGGTCCCCCACACTGCCCCCCCACCCCGAAACTCAGACTGGGCCTTCACCCTCATGTCCTGTGGGCTTCAGCCGCTGCCCATAGCGGCTGTAACGGAGGGTTGCCGGCTCCGCGGTGCTGCTGTGCCGGTGGGGCGCTCCTGGAGGCACGTCCGTCTGTGGGGGGACATTGGGGGGGGGGGGGGGGCATCTTCAGCATGCCATCGAGACTGAGCTGACGAGTCATTTACCTGGGGAGTTCTCAGTGGGGTCATCCACGCCGAGGAGCTTGGGCCAACACCACCTGCTCGTCTGCTAATACGAAGGCGGACTGAAGCCTGTCTATACAGATTGTTTCTCTGCGTCCCCCCAAGTCTAAAACAAAATGTTTCTCCCCAGGTTCCAGCACTCTGAATGGGCCGTTGTAAGGCGGGTGCAACAGGGTCCGGTGGGCATCGTGCCTGACAAACATGAATGATGCGTCCTTCAAGGTCCTTGGCACAAAAGTGCGGGGAAAACAGTGGTGGGCCGGGCCGGGTACCGTCCCTGCCTCTGTGCTATGTAGTGAAGGCGGGGATGGATCGGTGTTCGGCGCGGGGTTGTCCAGCAAAAATTCTCCGGGGAGCCACAGCGGCTGGGAAAAAAACAGCTCTGCTGGGGAGGCCGCCAAATCCTCCTTCGGTGCTGAACGCAACCCTAATAGAACTCACGGCAACCAGTCCACCCAATTTGCAACCGTAAGCGAAGCCCTGAGCGCTGCTTTAAGTGACCTATGGAAACGCTTGCATAATCCATTGGCCTGGGGGTTGTACGCGGTCGTGCGATGAATTGTGATGCCCAGGCTCCGGGCCATTGTGGACCAGAGGTCGGAAACGAACTGCAGGCCCCGGTCGGATGTGATATCCGAAGGGGCGCCGAAGCGTACCACCCATGTTGTCAAAAAAGCGCGTGCAACTTCTGCGGACGCGGTGGAAGCTAGCGGGACCACCTCGGGCCAGCACATGGTGCGGTCCACCACTGTCAGGAGGTGCATGAACCCCTGCGATGGCGGGAGAGGGCCCACGAGGTCCACGTGAACGTGGTCGAAGCTCTTAGCCGGGACATGGAACAGCTCAAGGGGGGCCTTTGTGTGCCTGTGTACCTTGGCTTGTTGGCACGCTACGCAGGCTGCAGCCCACTCTTTCACCTGTTTGCGCAGGGTCAGCCAGACGAACTTTGCTCCCACCATTTTGACTGACGCGCGCACTCCTGGGTGCACCAGGGAGTGAACGGACTCAAAAACGCGGCGGCGCCAAATGCGTGGAACCACCGAGCGCGGGCGGCCTGTGGAGAAGTCACAGATTGGGAGGGGGGGCGTCCTGCAGTACTCTGCTCTCCAGCCTTAGCCCTGTTGGTCCAGACTGGAGCGCGCAAACGTCCACATCGCCGATCTGCTCGGCAGCCATGGCCATGTAATCTATCCCTACGTAGACTGGGGCCACTAATGCGCGCGAGAGGCAGTCTGCCACCACGTTGAGTTTACCGGCCACATGCTGAATATCGGTCGTAAACTCCGAGATCGCAGCCAGCTGTCTCTGCTGCCAGGCCGACCATGGTTCCAAAACCTTGGCCATAGCATACGTTAGTGGCTTGTGGTCCACAAACGCAGTGAAGGTGCGCCCTTCCAGCCAGAACTGGAAGTGGCATATGGCCAGGTGGAGAGCCAGTAACTCCCTGTTGAACGCGCTGTATTTACGCTCACTGTCGTGCAAAGACCTGCTAAAAAAAGGCAAATGGCTGCCGAGAACCAGCGACGCACTGCTCCACGACGGCCCCTATGGCCACGTCCGATGCGTCGGTAGTGAGCACTATCCGAGCTGCCGGGTCCGGGTGCGCCAGTAGTGCGGCATTCGCTAGAGCTGTTTTGGCCTCAGAAAACGCCTGCTCTCGCTCAGGAGTCCAGTCGACTCTGTCCACTGGTTTCCATTTCTTAACGCGCCGTACAATGGCTGCATGAGCTGGGCTGCGCGAGGGAGCAAACAGTTGTAGAAGTTAACCATCCCCAAAAACTCCTGCAGCGCCCTGACCGTCTGAGGTCGGGGAAAATCTGCCACTGCGTGCACTTTGTCTGGTAAGGGTATCGTGCCCTCCGGTGAGATGTGGTGGCCCCCCAAAAAAATCGATTCCCATAACCCCGAACTGGTACTTCGGCGGGTTGATTATTAACACGTGCTCCTCCAACCTCTGGAAAACTGTCCTGAGGTGAGTTACGTGTTCGTCCTCGGACGTGCTGGCCACCAGAATGTCGTCCAGGTAGACGAACACAAACGGCAGACCGTGCAACACCGCATCCATCATGCATTGGAATGTCTGCGCCGCGCCTTTTAACCCGAAAGGCATGCATAAGAACTCAAAAAGACCAAACAGAGTTATTACTGCTGTTTTGGGTATGGTCTCTGCGCGCACCGGGACCTGGTGGTAACCGTGGACCAGGTATATCTTGGAAAAAATGCATGCCCCGGTGAGGTGGACGGAAAAATCCTGAATACGGGGGATTGGGTAGCGATTGTGTGCTGTGGCGTTGTCTAATCTGCGGAAATCTCCGCATGGTCGCCACAATACCTCGGCTTTAGGCACCATATGTAGCGGGGATGCCCATGGGCTGCTTGAGCGCCTCATGATGCCCAACCTTTCCAAGTTGGCAAACTCCTCGCGCGCACTGGCCAGTTTAGCTGCGTCCAGGCGCCGAGGTCGTGTGAAAACAGGCGGCCCCGTGGTGGTAATGAAGTGCTCCACTACGTGTTTAGTGACGGCCGCTGAAAATGTCAGAACCGTGAGTGCTGGGAACTGGGTGAGTAGTGTGTGGAACTTACCCCCTGGAGCTGTGACGCTGGCTAGTGTTGTGGACCCGGCTCTTCTAGCTGTATAGGGCAGAGAATCAAAAGACATTGAGTTAATCAGGCGTCTGTTAGCCACATCAAATAACAGTCCGTGTGCACACAAAAAATCAGCGCCCAAAATGGGGAAGTTACATGCCGCTATGACGAATGTCCATTGGTATGTACGGCTGTGCAAGGATATAGTCAGTGTCCTCTCACCAAAAGTCTTAAAAGGAACTCCGATTATATTGGCATGTTAGCTCTATATGCTTTATTTTTATGTTAGTAACATAACTATAATATAATTTTTTTGAAAATAATTCCCAGTTTTATATATTTTTAAAAAACTTTATTACGATGTAAATCGCCATTTTTGTTTACGTCGCAATGCATTCTGGGTAGTGATGTAGAATGGTTGCAGCCGTTTTTTCTGTCTTATACAAGCCAAGAAGCGAAGCTACGAACTACTGCCATTTGTCAGTGAAAATACCACATTGCGCGGCTTTTGGATGTAATTTCCAATCAAAGGGAAATAAAGAGAGCGGGGTAAGCCTCCATAGCTTTCCTAAAGAGGGAAAGTTGAGGAAAAAGTGGGGCGGCAGCGGCTCAGGAGGTAGAGCAGGTCATCTAATAACCCGATGGTTGGCGGTTCACATCACGCTCTCCCCAGATATCCTGCCGTTGTGTCCCTGGGCAAGACACTTCACCCGCATTGCCTCCAGTGCCCATAACACTGGGTATGAACGTGTAAAAATGTTTAAATGCTCGGTGGTGGCCGGAGAGGCCATTGGCGCGGAGTGGCAGCCACATTTCCGTCACTCTGAGTGTCTGTGATCACGCACTATAGTGCACGCTTGATAAAGCTGACATATATATTAATCACGCTATGATAAAGCACGATATCGCTCAAAGCGCGCGCATGAGACATGTCTGTGATCACGCGCTATAGCGCACGCCTGATAAAGCTGACATATGTATTAATCACGCTGTGATAAAGCACGATATCGCTCAAAGCACACGAGCGTGCGCAAATCACGGTTCGAATTTTGTCACGCATACCTGTCAAGTGATACGGTTTCGCCGTATTTTAATACGGGGAAAATGCAATTTTAGCAAATACGGGCGTATTGCCATTTCTGTACGCCAAAAAGAAAAATATACGGGAAAAAAATTATTGAGAGTGTGGAGGAACACCTCGTGTGTGACCCCCACAGCGTACGGGGCTGGCAGAGCGCTCAGCGTGAGCAATTATCAGAACAATGAGAGGTATGGACTGATCATTATGCAGATGCGCCTCGCATCTTGATCACTGGCATTGTTTGTTGCTGACTTTGAGACGCAGGGCTCGTGCTTTATCATAGCGTGATTAATACATATGTCAGCTTTATCAGGCGTGCGCTATAGCGCGTGATCATAGACATGTCTCTTGCGCGCGCTTTGAGTGATATCGTGCTAAATAAAAAAACAATATTTTTCAAGTTTACATTAGCACAAGGTAGATTGCTTAATTTCAAAGTACACAATAAGAATAATTCTGAATATAGTTCTTAATTGTCAGCTAGATATGTACACTTGGAATTAAAGAGTTTTTAATTGTCAGCTTTGTTACACTAACGCACTTGGATGAACTTGGTTAGGTGCGCTCAATTTCGCCAGGCATCGAATTACTGTTCAGTTGATTTTAGGTTCTCTTGTGGAGGAACAAAATAAGTGCAGGCGGACACGGTGAACTGAGGTTTAAAAGGGTGCTTTATTCATCCTCCACGAGGCTCGCTCGCTGTGGCAGCGTGCTGGAGCGAGCCCTGCGTCTCAAAGTCAGCAACAAACAATGTCAGTGATCAAAATGCGAGGCGCATCTGCATAATGATCAGTCCATACCTCTCACTGTTCTGATAATTGCTCACGCTGAGCGCTCTGCCAGCCCCGTACGCTGTGGGGGTCACACACGAGGTGTTCCTCCACACTCTCAATAATTTTTTTCCCGTAAATTTTTCTTTTTGGCGTACAGAAATGGCAATACGCCCGTATTTGCTAAAATTGCATTTTCCCCGTATTAAAATACGGCGAAACCGTATCACTTGACAGGCATGCCGTGACAAAATTCGAACCGTGATTCGCGCATGCTCGTGTGCTTTGAGCGATATCGTGCTTTATCACAGCATGATTAATACATATGTCAGCTTTATCAAGCGTGCGCTATAGCGCGTGATCACAGACATGTCTCATGCGCGCGCTTTGAGCGATATCGTGCTTTATCACAGCGTGTTTAATATATATGTCAGCTTTATCAAGCGTGCGATCACAGACACTCAGCGTGACGGAAATGTACCTGCCAAACCGCGCCAACGGCCTCTCCGGCCACCACCGAGCATTTAAACATTTTTCACATTCATACCCAGTGTTATGGGCACTGGAGGCAATGCGGGTGAAGTGTCTTGCCCAGAGACACAACGGCAGGATATCTGGGGACAGCGTGATGTGAACCGCCAACCATTGGGTTATTAGATGACCTGCTCTACCTCCTGAGCCGCTGCCGCCCCACTTTTTCCTCAACTTTCCCTCTTTAGGAAAGCTATGGAGGCTTACCCCGCTCTCTTTATTTCCCTTTGATTGGAAATTACATCCAAAAGCCACGCAATGTGGTATTTTCGCTGATAAATGGCAGTAGTTCGTAGCTTTGCTTCTTGGCTTGTATAAGACAGAAAAAACGGCTGCAACCATTCTACGTCACTACCCAGAATGCATTGCGACGTAAACAAAAATGGCGCTTTACATCGTAATAAAGTTTTTTAAAAATATATAAAACTGGGAATTATTTTCAAAAAAATTATATTATAGTTATGTTACTAACATAAAAATAAAGCATATAGAGCTAACATGCCAATATAATCGGAGTTCCTTTTAATGTCTGAGCTGTTTGTGGCCACCAGCTCGGGGCCGCTACTTCCCACCAGCCGGTCTGCGTAGGAAGGCAGGATGAGGCTCTTTTGGGAGCTGGAGTCCACGAGGAACTGTCTCCCCGAGCGTGAGTCTGTCACATAGAGCAGCTTGTTTGTGTCACCGGCGGTCACAGCTGCTACCAACTGCAGCCACCGTCGCTGGCTCCTCACCTCCGCTGGCCGTCTCGCTTGGTTCCGACGGTGCTGCGTTCACAGCGAAGGCTCTGGTGGTCAGGATAATCCGATCTGCCTCTTGTGCTAGCGCCCGGCAGTTGCACGTGGCCAGCAGCGGCAAACTGGCAAGGACCGCTCTGGCCGCTGTCGGGAGGTTCCGGAGGAAAAGGTGGGCAAAGAGGAAATGCCCGTCATCCGTGCCCATCAAAGCCAACATCTTCTCCATTAATTCGACCGCCGACCCGTCTCCCAACTCGGAGCGCGTCAGGAGCCTTTCCACTCTCTCAGTCCGAGAGCATGTAGCACCAGGTCAGCGTGGTTTTGAGAGCGTTGCATTTGTCATGGGCTGGGGGCTGTTGGAGCAGGTTCGCCACCTGCTGTGTTGTGCCTGCGTCCAGTGCTGCAACCACGTAGTAGTATTTGGTGTCATCTGCCGTCACTCCCCGGAGCGCGAACTGGGCCTCGGTGTGGAGGAACCAAGACTTCAGGTCATGTAGCCAAAAGTCTGGGAGTCTGACCAAAACGGCGCACGCGGTGCTGGCGCCTCCAGTCCGGACCGTCTCTGAGGTGTTTGCGTCGAGTTCCATTGTGCGTCAAGGGTCACCAGTGTAGAGAGAGGAATGAGCAGGTGAGGCAGTAGCTGGAGCAGAGTAGACTTTATTAATCTCTATCATCAGTAAGCAAGAAGAAGAAGCATGAACCAGGTTGCAGGCATCTCTCTTTTTATACCATACAACTCGCCATGCGATCTGGGGTGTTTGCATTAACATACGTACATTTACAATGACAATTCCCTTTGTCACCCAGCCTGTCAGCGCATTATTATGCAGACCGGAGGAGAATGCATATTATCATGCGGTCTTAAGGAGAAGGCCACAGACTGCCCGCATATCCGTTTCTCAGCTTTTACGCATCTCCTCCTGCCCTGCCATTCAGTCTGAGTAGAGAATGTACTGACTGGATCCCCCACAAAACACTAGAATAAAAATACAAAAAAATACATACATTTTTGTCATTTATGTAAACTAGGACAAAAAAAAAATCCACCATAGACAGAGAGAGAACCTGAATTAGACAGAGCTCAGACAGGGCAAGATGAGACAGAAGAGAGGAGCAAAGGAGAGGAAAATGTTCAGGCAATGGGTCCAGGAGAGGTGAGAGCAGAGGAAGGACAGAAGGATGACGCCACTAAAAAATCTAAACACAGGACGTCTGGGTGGGACCCCAACTGGCCCAGTATTCCAATATTCAAGCCTCGATTGTACAATACTTCAAATGGTAAGTTCCACATGCAAAGTTACTGTGCAGAATTTAAAAAAGAAATAAATAGTATAATTCAATTCAATTCAACTTTATTTATATAGCGCCATTTCACAACAACAGTCATCTCATAGCACTATCAACTGTAGGGGGGACCCCCACAGTTGCAGAAAGACCCCAGCAATAAAGCGATCCCCTGTGAGCAAGCACTTGGCGACGGTGGAGAGGAAAAACTCCCTTTTAACAGGAAGAAACCTCCAGCAGAACCAGGCTCAGGGAGGGGCAGTCATCTGCTGCGACTGGCTGGGGGGTGAGGGGATAGAGAAGAAGAAAAGAACAGACATGTAGAGAGCAAACAGCACGATGGGGACTCAATCTATGGGAGAGAACAAACAGATGTTAATGACCAGCAAAAAAAAAAAAAAAAAAAAAAAAAAAATTTCATAGAGAGTGAGGAAAGGAGTGAGGCCCAGTGCATTACTGGAGGTCCCCCGGCTGACTAAACCTATTAGCAGCATAACTAAGGGAGGGTTCAGAAACACATGATCCCTCCCTAATTGTAGGCTATATCAAAAAGGTAGGTTTTAGCCCTATTCTTAAAAACAGAGATCGAGTCTGACTCCCGAATCCAGATTGGCAGCTGATTCCACAGGAGAGGAGCTTGATAACTGAAGGCTCTGCCTCCCATTGTACTTTTGGAGATTCTAGGTATTACAAGTAATCCTGCATTTTGGGAGCGTAGTGCTCTGTTAGGATGATACGGTAGTATCAGATCTTTTAAATAAAAAGGAGCCTGATTGTTTAGAGCTTTGTAAGTAAGAAGAAGGATTTTAAACTTAATTCTAAACTCTATGGGAAGCCAATGAAGGGAGGCCAGAACCGGAGAGATATGATCTCTCTTTCTAGTACCTGTTAAAACTCTTGCTGCAGCATTTTGGATCAGCTGAAGACTTTTTAAAGATGTTTTAGGACAGCCTGATAATAAAGAATTACAATAATCTAATCTCGAGCTAACAAAAGCGTGGATCAGCTTCTCAGCATCACTCTGAGACAAGATGCTCCTAATCTTGGCAATATTACGCAAATGATAAAAGGCAGTCTTAGAAACAAATTTAATATGTGAATTGAAGGACAAATCCTGATCAAAAATAACTCCAAGGTTCCTCACAGAGCTATTAAGAGAAAGAGTAACTGCATCCAAACTGAAAGTTTGATTTGGAAAGGAATTTCTAAGGTTTTTTGGACCAACAAGAATGACTTCAGTCTTATCTGAATTTAATAGCAGGAAATTACAAGTCATCCAAGCTTTGATTTCCTTAAGACAGGCTTCTAACTTGGCTAATTGATTAGTATCATCTGGCTTCATTGACAGGTATAATTGTGTGTCATCTGCATAACAATGAAAATGTATACAGTGCTTTCTAATAATGTTGCCTAACGGAAGCATATATAAACTAAAAAGAGTAGGGCCTAGCACAGATCCCTGTGGAACTCCATGACTAAGCTTTGAGTTGAAAGAAAACTCATCATTTACATGAACAAACTGGAACCTATCAGATAAATAAGATCTAAACCACTGCAACGAAGTTCCATTAAGTCCAACATAGTGTTCTAATCTATCAAGTAGAATATTATGATCAATAGTATCAAAAGCTGCACTAAGATCTAAAAGGACAAGTACAGAAACTAGTCCATTATCAGATGCAATGAGGAGGTCGTTAGTGACCTTCGCTAAGGCTGTTTCAGTACTATGATGGATTCTAAACCCAGATTGAAACTCTTCAAGTAAACCATTTCCCTGCAGGTGGTCAAATAATTGCGTAGCAACAACTCTTTCTAAGATTTTTGAAATGAAAGGGAGATTAGAGATTGGTCTATAGTTAGCTAAAGCTCCTGGATCTAGCGTTGGCTTTTTGAGTAAGGGTTTAATTACAGCCGTTTTAAAAGCCTGCGGTACATGGCCTAAAGTCAATGAAGAATTGATTATATGAAGAATAAAGCTCCCAATAAGTGGGAAGACTTCTTTAAATAACCTGGTAGGAATAGGGTCTAAAAGACAAGTTGAAGGTTTGGATGAGGAAACTATTTTGTCTAACTCACAAAGGTCGATTGGAGTAAACTCATCAAGACAGACATCAATAGAAGGAGTTGTAGTAGTTACAGTATTTAAGTTAACTGTGGGAAGAATCTGATTGATTTTATCTCTGATGGATGAAATTTTATTATTGAAAAAGTTCGTAAAGTCCTGACTAGTAAGCTCTAAGGGGATGCTAGGATTGACAGAGTCCTGACTCTTTGTCAACCTGGCTACAGTACTGAAAAGAAACCTGGGATTATTCTTGTTCTCTTCTATTAATGCAGAGTAATAACTCGTTCTAGCTTTTCTAAGAGATTTTTTATAAATTAAAAGATGATTTCTCCAAGCTAAATAGATTTCATCTAAATTAGTAGAGCGCCATTTTCTTTCTAATTGACGAGTCTTCTGTTTTAAGCTACGAGTTTCTGTGTTGAACCAAGGAGTTAAAAATCTCTGATTAGACTTTTTCTTTTTTAAGGGGGCCACCAAGTCTAGAGCCTGATGCAGAGAAGCTGAAACACTATCCACCATGTTATCAATTACAGAAGGAGCAAGCTGTCTATAGCTTATTTCCGTTGTGTTGACACATGGCATAGAGGAAACAATCTGCATAAATTTGGAAACAGCATCATCTGAGAGGCATCTACTGTGATAATATTTTTCTTTAGGAGCCAAATAGTCAGAAATAGTAAAATCAAAGGTTAACAGACAATGGTCTGACAGTACAGGGTTATGAGGAGACACTACAAGATTTTCTATTTCTATGCCATATGTCAGAACAAGGTCCAATGTATGGTGGAGGTAATGAGTAGAATTTCCTACTTTCTGAGAAAACCCAATCGAGTCTAATATTGAATTAAAAGCCACATTAAGGGACTTCCGGTTATGGCTGCCACGTAGGACGGACGTGTCTCGCTCTGCTCTGCTCCTGGAGAAAAAAAATCGGCAAATAACTCTCTCATTTGGGACAGAACGTATCCCAGCATTTGGGCGAGGATATGTCGGCGAAGCCTAAGGCTGGAAAACCAGGAAAAGGAAAAAGCGAGCCGCCGAAACAGTCCAAATTAACGGACTTTCAGGTCTGTGACGCAGCAAACAAAACTCCATATATGGCGGAGGAGGCTGGCAATGGTGCGATGTCTGCGGGGGGAGGCGCAGATGCGCTGATGGCTGCCATGAGTTCAATGAGAGCGGACTTTTCCTCTAGATTTGATGGGATTATGACAGCGTTGGAAGGAATAAGAAAGGAATTGGGTGACTGTGTAGAACGAACGGCGCAGATGGAGCTCCGTCTCGCTAGTGCTGAAGATGACGTCACCCGTCTTCAATTAAAGGTGCGCACTTTGGAAAAAAAAATAAATCTCTGGAAGATAATATTTTGGATTTGGAATCTCGGTCGAGACAGAATAATTTGAGGCTGGTGGGTCTTCCAGAGGAATCAGAAGGTCGGGACGTATGTTCCTTTCTGGAAAAGTGGATTCCGGAGGTGCTGGGCAGCGAGGAGTTGCAATCAGCAGTGGTTCTGGAAAAAGCACATCGTATTGGCCCACGGAGAGATAAGGGACCGCCGAGGACCTTAATTATGAAGTTTCTTAGCAACAGAGACAGGATGAAGATCTTCAACGCTGCACGTGCTAAAGGAGAGATTAAACACCAGGACCAGCAGGTGCGGTTCTACCCAGATTTGGCCACAGGAATCCAGCAATTGAGGAAGCAGTTTGATCCCGTACGTAAGGAGCTGCGCAACCTTGGGATTCGTCATGGTGTAATCTATCCTGCGAGACTGCTGACCACGTATGAGGGCAGAACCCACATCTTCAAGACCCCAGAGGAGGCGCAGGAGTTCATCAAGAAGATCAAAGAAGAAGAAGAGACTGGTGGGAGCTAAGCATGAACAAAATATAAGGTAGAATAATTAAGCATTTGCACAGGCATCTGACTGACTTGAAGTAAATAGTAAGTTTACAAAATATAGATTGTATTATATATTAAAAAAACAAAACAAAAACAAAACAAAACAAAAAAAAACTATGATGTACAAAGTTGTTAAAAATTTTGGAGTTAAGTTGGAAAACTACAGAGGAGAGTTAATGTTACGTCATTAAAAGCAGTAGAGTTAGGGTGATTGGGAGGATGAAGAAGGAGTGGCTTAGGCTGTTCCCCGTGGGTGTGGAGCGGTCGATGGCTATATCGGGAGACAGAATTTTTCTTTTGATTTTGGGGGGTTTGCCACAAGTGTGGGAAGGGGAAATTTGTTTGTGTGTAGTTTGTAGGATGAATGTTCAACCACTCATGTTTTTGCTTCTCTGTATGAGCATGTTTACACTGCAAGGTAATCCCAAACTCTCTATTGATCATGGACCAAAGTGTTAATCTTAATTTAACTTCATGGAATTGCAGAGGTCTACAAAATTTAAAAAAACTTAAACAAGTTATGAATAAAATAAAGGACATGGGTTCAAGAATTGTGTTTTTACAAGAAACTCATCTGATAGAGGAGGATGTTAAAAGAATTAGGAGTAGATGGCAGGGAAGTGTATTCACCTCTTCATTTTCATCCCGAGCCAGGGGAGTTATGACTCTCATACATAAATCAGTTCCTTTTCAAGTGAAAAATGTAATTGGAGACAAATTTGGAAGATATGTAATCATTCAAGGTTCTTTGCTATTAGAAAATATAAATCTTGTGAACTTATATGGTCCCAATATAGATGATCAGAAGTTCTTTGCTAATTTATTTCTCATCTTATCATCACTTACAGGGCAACATATAATAGCAGGGGATTTTAATTGTACATTGAATCCAGGTGTGGATAGATCAACAGGACTGGATTGTACGCACATTGGATGTAGGATGACTATTAATCATTTTATGAAAGAATTGAGATTGTTAGATATATGGAGAGAAATGAAACCACAAGTTAAAGCCTATTCTTGTTATTCCAGTACCTACAAGACATTCTCACGTATTGATTATTTTTTGATTTCCACAGAATTAAGGTCCAAGATTCAAAACTGCTTTTATGATAACATCGTGATCTCTGATCATGCACCCTGTTGTCTAATATATGTAGATAAAAAATTGACAAAGGAATCAGGTAGATGGCAATTTCAGCATAAATGGCTTCAGGATGAGGAATTTGTCAAGTATATAGAAAAACAGATAGACGAGTTCTTTGACATCAATACTACACAAACATCAGCATGTGTAAAGTGGGAGGCTTTCAAAGCTTTTATTAGGGGACATATTATTAGTTATACAGGATCAAAATCTAAGAAGACTCGAGAGGAGAGAGCTAAATTGGAACATAAAATAAAAAGTCTTCAGGAAAAAGTGTATGCAGGAAGTGACCCAAGGTTGGAGAATGAATTACTGATTTTGAGAGCTGAATACGACAAAAAATCAGCGAATAGAGCTGCCTCGAGTCTTCTAAGATTGAAACAATCTTTTTATGAACAAGGTGAAAAATCAGGAAAATTATTAGCATGGCAGATTAAACAATTGGAAATTAAAACACCAATTACCAGTATTATAAGTAACGGACAGGTAGTTATAGATCCTTTAGAAATTAATAGAGCCTTTAGAGATTACTATGAAAAATTATATGATACCAAAAATGAACCTGATTTAACAAAACTAAATGGGTTTTTGAACGAACTATCTATACCGTGTATTCCAAATGAAAACAGGGAGATATTGGAGTCTAAAATTAGTCAAGAAGAAGTTGGGCTAGCCATTGATAATATGAAATCAGGAAAAAGTGCAGGACCAGATGGTCTTCCAGTTGACCTTTATAAAAAATTTAAGAATAAATTAATAAAACCTTTTTTGGAAATGGTTTTAGAAGCATTTCAAAATAATAATTTACCATCATACATAAATAATGCCTTAATTATACTGCTGCCAAAACCAGGTAAGCCCTCTAATAAATGTGAAAATATGAGACCAATAAGCCTATTAAACGCCGACCTTAAGATAATCTGTAAAATTTTAGCAAGACGAATACAAGAAATTTTACCAAATATTATTAATCGAGATCAGAATGGCTTTATAAAGGGTAGACAAGGCTTCCATAATGTAAGAAGACTATTTAATATTATTTATTTTAATAAAGAAGCACCGGATACAGCTCTCCTATCATTGGACGCCGAAAAGGCCTTTGATAGAGTTGAATGGCCCTTTCTTTTTGAAGTCATACAAAGGTTTGGACTTGGAAATAATTTCATAAAATGGGTTCAAATAATATACAATAATGCTACAGCAGAAATCCTAACAAATAACAATATTTCAAAACCAATAAAAATCAATAGAGGATGTCGACAAGGCTGTCCACTTTCACCTTTACTGTTTACTATGGCAATTGAACCTTTAGCGATAGCGATACGTTTACATTCACAAATATATGGAATTAAAGTTGGACCAACAGAACATAAAATCTCCCTGTACGCCGATGATATAATTTTGTTTATGTCGAATCTAAAAAAATCAATTCCAACCTTGTTGAATTTAATAATGAATTTTGGGGAAATATCAGGATATAAAATAAATAAAACTAAATCTTCAATATTAATGCTAAATGAGACCCAGAGAAATTACCCAGCCCCTGAGGTAAATCAATTCAATGTTGTAAATCAGTTTAAATATTTAGGAATCCAAATTATGCCTAAGCTAGAATCAGTCGCCAGTGTCAACTATGAAGCCTTAATGTCAGATATCAATGAGTTAACTCAGAGATGGATGTCACTACCAATGTCGATGATCGGGAGAATCAATATACTTAAAAGTAATATTTTACCTAAAATACTTTATTTATTTCAATACATTCCCTTATCACCACCTTTAGATCTATTCTCAAGAATAAAAAAAAAGTTAGTGGAATTTATATGGAACAACAGGAGGGCTAGATTACGTTTGTCTTTATTATATTTACCATTTGATCGTGGAGGTCTGAAATGTCCAAATTTTATGTTGTATTATTGGTCGGCACAACTGAGGTCTATGACATATTATTTTTCATCAAATGATCTCCCTCACTGGACTGAAATGGAATCATACAATTTACCTTTACCTCTTCCCATATTCATATACTCAGATTCGGCAAAAAAATTACAAAAACAAGTTAAAAATCCATTTGTAAAGCATATGATCAAAATATGGTGTGAAGCTAAAAACTATTTAAAAGAACCACAGTTATTGTCACAATTTAGTCCAATATGGGGTAATCAATATTTTAAACCAGGGAGAGCGGACGCTGTATTTAAAGTATGGAATTTAAAAGGGATACAAAGGATTCAGGATTTATATTTGCCATGTGCAGACAACATAATGTCTTTTGAAGAGCTGAGGATCAAATTTAATCTCAATAGAACACATTTTTTTAAATATCTTCAACTTAGAAACTTTATTCGATCAAATCAAAATAAAGCTCTCACTCGACCTATTTATTCATCCTTGGAAAAAATGATGATGAAAGATAGTAAAAGAAAGGGTATTATTTCAGAGTTTTATAACTCATTGACACTATCTTCAAGTGAAAATTCACTGAAAAGATTAAACTACTGGAAAGAAGATCTGCAAATTGAAATTTCAGAGGAACAATGGGAATTGGCTTGTACAGAAGCTCAAACCAAATCAATAAATGCACGCCTTAAATTGATACATTTCAAATGGTTAATGCGGATGTATGTTACACCGGAGGAGTTAAATAGATATAACAAAAATATACCAGATACATGCACAAAATGCATGGAAAGTAAAGGAACCCTATTTCATTGTTTATGGGAATGTAGATTAATAAGAATGTTTTGGGAAGAGGTGAGGGTAACAATTGAAAAAATAATCTCAAAACAAATCATATTGAATCCTAAACTGTTTTTGTTGGGTCTGTACCCAGAAAAGCATAATTTTAATAAAAGTGAAAGAACATTCATAGACCTCAGTTTGCTTAATGCCAAAAAATGTATTGCACTACTGTGGAAAAAGACTCATAGACCAGATGTGACTCAGTGGTTAAGACAGATGTTAACAAACCTTCCATTAGAAAGAATAACATATATACTGAAATCAAAGGAAATTGTGTTTGAGAATATATGGAGACCTTTTATTGATTATGTAAAAAATTTAAACATAACTCTTGAAGAAGAAGGTGAATGATGTGTGTGGACCTTGTAAATTCCAAACTGGTGAACATAATATGTATACTTATGTATTGGATTGTCTAGACTAAACAGAGGAGCATTGTTGAAGACTTGATTTTGTTGGTGGTTGTTGGTGTTTTTAGTGCATTTTTTTTTTTTTTTTTGTAGTACTTTAGTGTTAGTGTTTGATTGTTTGTATCATGTTTGTTAAAAAAAAAAAAAAGGTTCAATAAAGATATTGTGGAAAAAAAAAAACTGAGACAAGCTTTAATTGTCTTTTTGCACAGCAGTGGTTTTCGTCTTGGAACTCTGCCATGCAGGCCATTTTTGCCCAGTCTCTTTCTTATGGTGGAGTCATGAGCACTGACCTTAACTGAGGCAAGTGAGGCCTGCAGTTCTTTGGATGTTGTTGTGGGGTCTTTTGTGACCTCTTGGATGAGTCGTCACTGCGCTCTTGGGGTAATTTTGGTCAGCTGGCCACTCCTGGGAAGGTTCACCACTGTTCCATATTTTTGCCATTTGTTGATAATGGCTCTCACTGTGGTTCGCTGGAGTCCCAAAGCTTTAGAAATGGCTTTATAACCTTTTCCAGACTGATAGATCTCAATTACTTTGTTTCTCATTTGTTACTGAATTTCTTTGGATCACAGCATTGATGTCTAGCTTTTGAGGATCTTTTGGTCTACTTCACTTTGTCAGGCAGGTCCTATTTAAGTGATTTCTTGACTGAGAACAAGTGTGGCAAGCGAAATTGAACTCAGCTTTCCAAAGGTGTGATAAACCACAGTTAATTTATGTTTTAACAGAGGGGCAATCACTTTTTCACACAGGGCCATGCCAGTTTGGATTTTTTTAACCCCTTAATAATATACACCTTCATTTAAAAACTGCATTTTGTGTTTACTTGTGTTATCCTTGGTTAATATTTAAATTTGTTTGATGATCTGAAATGTCAACATAATGTCTTTTGAAGAGCTGAGGATCAAATTTAATCTCAATAGAACACATTTTTTTAAATATCTTCAACTTAGAAACTTTATTCGATCAAATCAAAATAAAGCTCTCACTCGACCTATTTATTCATCCTTGGAAAAAATGATGATGAAAGATAGTAAAATAAGGGGTATTATTTCAGAGTTTTATAACTCATTGACACTATCTTCAAGTGAAAATTCACTGAAAAGATTAAACTACTGGAAAGAAGATCTGCAAATTGAAATTTCAGAGGAACAATGGGAATTGGCTTGTACAGAAGCTCAAACCAAATCAATAAATGCACGCCTTAAATTGATGCATTTCAAATGGTTAATGCGGATGTATGTTACACCGGAGGAGTTAAATAGATATAACAAAAATATACCAGATACATGCACAAAATGCATGGAAAGTAAAGGAACCCTATTTCATTGTTTATGGAAATGTAGATTAATAAGAATGTTTTGGGAAGAGGTGAGGGTAACAATTGAAAAAATAATCTCAAAACAAATCATATTGAATCCTAAACTGTTTTTGTTGGGTCTGTACCCAGAAAAGCATAATTTTAATAAAAGTGAAAGAACATTCATAGACCTCAGTTTGCTTAATGCCAAAAAATGTATTGCACTATTATGGAAAAAGACTCATAGACCAGATGTGACTCAGTGGTTAAGACAGATGTTAACAAACCTTCCATTAGAAAGAATAACATATATACTGAAATCAAAGGAAATTGTGTTTGAGAATATATGGAGACCTTTTATTGATTATGTAAAAAATTTAAACATAACTCTTGAAGAAGAAGGTGAATGATGTGTGTGGACCTTGTAAATTCCAAACTGGTGAACATAATATGTATACTTATGTATTGGATTGTCTAGACTAAACAGAGGAGCATTGTTGAAGACTTGATTTTGTTGGTGGTTGTTGGTGTTTTTAGTGCATTTTTTTTTTTGTAGTACTTTAGTGTTACTTTAGTGTTAGTGTTTGATTGTTTGTATCATGTTTGTTAAAAAAAAAAAGGTTCAATAAAGATATTGTGGAAAAAAAAAGCCACATTAAGGCAGTCACTATCTACATCCACATGTATATTAAAGTCCCCTACTATAATTATTCTATCAGATTTCAGCACTAAATCAGCTAAGAAATCAGCAAATTCGGATAAAAATTCTGAATAGGTTGATGGGGGACGATAAACTATGGCAAATAAAATTGGGTTTAACCTGAAATTGCTAAAGTGCCCAACACTGAGGACCAGGCCCTCAAAGGAATTATAACATGTTTTTTGCTTTACATTAACTAGTAATTTGGAATGGTAAATTGTTGCTACTCCTCCTCCACGACCAGAACTTCTGGGATTTTGACAGTTTAAATAACCAGAGGGAGTTGATTCATTTAAACCAACATAATCCTCTTGTCCTAACCAAGTCTCTGTAAGGGAAATTAAATCAATCTGATGATCAATTAACAGATCATGGACTAACAGAGACTTGGGAGTTAGAGACCTAATATTTAATAAACCACATTTAATTTTTAAATTATGAGGAGGAACAGAGGCCAAATCATTCAATTTAGAGGCTTTATGTTTAATTTGAGTTTTACCAATATTTTGCTTTATCACTTTGGGATGCTTATACATTATATTTTTATTTACTTTGGAGGGAGCAGACAACGATTCTCTGATGGGGAAGACAGGGGCTAAGCTGAGGGGTGGCGGATGAAGAGGAGCTGCAGAGAGGCGTGTAAGACTGTGACTCTGCTTCCTGGTCCCAACTCTGAGTAGTCAGGGTTTTGGAAATTTGGATAAAAAAGATGCCAGATTGTTAGATAAATGAGAAGCACCATCCAAAGTGGGATGAATGCTGTCTCGTCTCATAAGACCAGGTTTTCCCCAAAAAGAGCTCCAATTGTCAATGTAGCCCACGTCATTTTTAGGACACCACACAGACAGCCAGTGGTTCAAGGATGACGAGCGACTAAACATGTCATCACTGGTCAGATTGGGGAGGGGCCCAGAGAATACTACAGTGGCAGACATCGTTTTTGCAAAGTCACACACCGATTCTATATTAAGTTTCGTGACTTCCGACTGCCGGAGACGGATGTCATTAATGCCGGCGTGAATAACAATTGTGGAATATTTAGAGTTACTTTTAGCCAGCATTTTCAAATTTGACTCGATGTCGCCTGCTCTGGCCCCAGGAATGCATGTGACTATGGCCGCTGGAGTCTCTAGGTTCACGTTTCTGACTACAGAGTCGCCAATGATCAGAGTTTTTTCCTCAGCGGGTGTGTCGCTGAGCGGAGAAAAACGATTAGAAACGTGAACAGGTTGGTGGTGAACCGGGGCTTTGCGACTAGGCTTCCTTCTCACCGTCACCCACCCAGTCTCCTCGCTGCTGAGGAGAGCCGGGGAACCGCTGACAGTGGGACCTAAGCTAGCTAGCTCCGCTGCAGCTAATGGGCGTCCGTCAAGATTAACTGGCGCAGACGGTGTTTCAATGCAGCGGAGCCGGGATTCCAAATCAGACAACCTCGCCTCGAGCGCCTCAAAAAGACAACATTTATTACATTTACCGTTATCACTAAAAGAGGCAGAGGTGTAGCTAAACATCTGACAGAGAGAGCACACCAGAGGAGGAGAGGAAAGAGAGGTAGTAGCCATAGCTAGTGGCTAGCTAGTGGCTGGAGAGCAAACCACACAGGCAGACAGCAAAACAGGAAGTGACGATACGTTACCACAAGGAAGTGACGATCTTCTTTGTGGTATTTTATACATAACGTACATATATACGATATGTATAAAATTAACATATTCCGGTAACAATCGTTTCGTATGCTTAAACCCTGCTCCCCCCCCACCAGAAAAATATGTTGCCACCGCGCCAAGGTCTTTAAGCCAGAGGAAACACTGTATCAGTTAATCGCCCAGCTCTATCACGGACACTTCCGACAAGTCTAATACTCGTCCAGCAAACACTAGATTTATTGCATCATCTATGTGATAAGCAAACAAGCTTCATTTTCCATTCTGATCATGCACGGTTGACAAGAAGTCGTTTATATACAAGCGCATGGTGCACTACAGTGGTGCTGTAAAAAAGTTGCACTGCCATATATTGGAATAGTTACAACAGCAGTTTTCACACCTTAGGGGGATCTGTGTGCACACGCCCTGTTTCTGTGATGTGGACATGTGCACACTAGGGATGCAAGTTATCGATTAATTCATTAATCATTAGTTGAATCACTTTATTGCTCGATTAACGATTAATTGAAAAGCTACAATTTTCCTGAGAATCTGAATTTCCCTCGGTACAACACGGTCTTTCTATCTTTAACATATAAAAAGTTAATTACTGTTTTTGATAGACTGAATAAAACAGGAACATCCTACTCCTCAATCATTTATTGTACCATTTGCATTTTTTCTACTGCAGACAATGGCATTTTTTGTAGTTTAATAAATTTTGTACTATATAGTGTGTACTATGGCTGGTACATCTCAAATTACAAATGTCATGATTATTTATTTATTTTAAAAAATATTACCAACATCATAAAATGTATCTTTTTTTAGTCATATTGCAAATAAAATAACGTTCACGCTTCAATTTACTGAGATGCACTAGTAGATGGTTTTAACAGGAAAATAAATTGTCAGCTGCTTCGTCTGTTGCATGTTAAACATTATCACAGTACCCCAGCAATCCAGGCAAACCCAGTACGATCTGGGCTCCTTCTGTTGTCTGTTACCTCAGTGGTAACTTCAGTCTGGTCTGCTTTCCTATCTAGTGGCGAGTTGAATGCAGCGGGGATGGGTTTTTGCAATTGTGTAGTCTTTTTCTTTGCTCCGGTCAGTTTCTCTGCCATGTTAATTTGAAGCAGGCCCACTCCCGACATTCGGTCGATTGAAATGTGGCAGTGGGTGACCGCGTGCGCCCCCGCCTGGACGGCGACATCACTACATTTCACAGAATAAGCTCCCATTGAAAAGGACTGCCGAGTTATCAATTAATTGACAACTACTTGGATTTCTCCGGTTTCCTCCAACATGCCAAAAAACATGCAAGTTGGGTTAACTGGCATCAAAACCGGGGATACTTAAATTGCCCTTAGGTATGACTGTGAGAGTGAATAGTTGTCTGTCTCTCTGTGTTGGCCCTGCGATGGACTGGCCATCTGTCCAGGGTGTACCCTGCCTCTCGCCCAAAGATGCTGGGATAGGCTCCACCCCCCCACACACACCCCGCGACCCAAAAAGGATTAAGCGGAAGAAGATAGATGGATGGATGGACTAAATTCTTATCGACAATTAATCAAAAGTCAATTAATCATTAACATCCCTAGTGCACACAGATCTTTTTTTCCAGTTTCAATGAAAATGTTGTGTCCACAACCACTGACAAACCATGAAATTGTTGCACACGGAATGCCATTGCTTTCATTTTGTATCAGCAGTCCTGGCTTACTTTATCTATATTTGAGGAAGAAAGCCAAGCTCCTAAAAAAATGGGGGTGGGGGATAGCAACTATGCAGGGGTAGTCAAACAGATTATTAAAAAATTCTTGCTGTGGTTTGACAAGCACAATACCTCCAGGACATCTCTGCTCTGTTGCGTAGTACGGCATGCAGTGGGCTGGCTAGCCTCCAAATGAGTACCAAAGCTGGGTGTGAGGCCTGTTCCAATAATACAGCACACACAAAAGAACTTAACCCTTGCAGAGCACTGGATGGATATCCCCAATCCCAACCCTGTATTATCAGAAAAGAAAATACAGCAGTTTCACAGGTAGGAGCTGACAGGGCAGGAGCAGCTGTAGATCGTTTAACACTGTAATTACTAAACTACAATGTCTTTGAGTTCTACTAAGACAACTGGTTTGCTTTGAGTGTGCAGGAAAAATTACCACACGTGGACTCTCTAATTTTAAAATGGAATTAATAGAATTGATTTAGAGCAAAAAATTTTCTTCACATTAGTTCATTCAACTTTGTTAATGCTAGTTTTTGAAGTGTATTCAATATTTTTAAGTTATGTAATTTAATATAGATGTCATTCAGTCAATAGTATTTACTTATTTTTTTTTTGTCCAAAAAAAAAGACACCAACATTTGGTTACTGTTGACTTGTGATATGGTTTTTCAGCATCATCTACTATTAATGTATTTATGCAGCATTTGAAGCACTAGAAAACAACATGATTTATCATTTTCCATCAAAAATTTCAGGGTGCGAGTCTGGTGATAGATTTGGCTTATCTATACAAGATTTATCTAAATAATTAAAGACATGAGGGCTGACTTAATTGGTGAATATGCTGGTGCTTGTCAAGCAGGTTTTTTTTTTTTTTAATATATTCAGATTAAGAGCTCCTACTACCTCCAGGGGGAATCTATTCCAGGTCTTTTCATCTTGACTCAAGAATGGATCCTTGATTTGAATAGTCTTAACTCGATGTAAGGGATAAGGACCTGTATTTGTATAGTGCTTTTCTAGTCACAAAGACCACTCAAAGCGCTTCACTAGTACTATCTATTCTAAGGGCCTCTAGGAGACAGATACCTAGGGACAATCTAGAATGACCAATTAACCTAACGTGCATGTTTTTGGATTGTGGGAGGAAACCGGAGCTCCCGGGGTAAACCCACACAGCACAGGGAGAACATGCAAACTCCACACAGAAAGGTTCCTACCCCTGCCAGCCCAGGGATTCAAACCTGGAACCTTCTAGCTGTTAGGCAACAATGCTAACCACTGTACCACCATGCTGCCCAAGTAGTTGTTGGCTGTACTATAGTAACTGGTAAATGTCTATATGAGAATCAGAATCATCTTTGTTAACCAGGTATGCATTACACACAAGGAACTTGACTAGCTGTCTTTGGTCTCTGCATACATTAATAAAAACAAGAATATATCCATCCATTTTCTTCCGCTTAATCCTTTTCAGGTCGCGGGGGGACTGGAGCCTATCCCAGCATCTTTGGGTGAGAGGCAGGGTACATACAGTATGTGTACTAAAAAAATTAAGAAAGAAATTTTTAACAAATACAAATTTCTCCCCGTTTATACAGAGGGAGAAAAACTAAAAAAACTGAATTCACAATTGAATCTACTATATACAACTTTGGCAACCACTGGATGGATATTTTCAGACTGGTACACACAGAGGTGCAAATATATGTTTGGTGGTGCAAATACACAATGAATATATAAAGTACAAAAAGCAGCCGGTGTTTCACCAAAAGGTAAGTGAAGTAAGGTAAGGTTGTCCGACGGTGCAAATGTGCAATGAACATACAGAGTATAAAGTTAAAAAAAAAAATCTGCACAATGTTTTACCGGAAGGAATTTCTGCGATCGTTAAGAATTCCAGTCAATAAATCAAATTTCTTTCTGCCATATCTCAATTACTTCTTCGTTTTACTTATAAACCACATATATACAGGGACAGTGGTGGCCTAACGGTTAGGGATATGGACTGGTGACAGGAGGGTCACCGGGTCAATCCCTGGGCCGACAGGATCAGATCTGAATGGAACAGATTACATAGCAGTGTTTGCTCCACCTTCTTTAACCCCACTGTGGTGCCCTGAATAAGGTCCTTAACCCCAACTGCTCCAGTGGAGCTGCTCAGTGGCCACAGGTCAGTTCAATTCAATTCAGCTTTATTTATATAGCGCCATATCACAACAAAAGTCATCTCATAGCACTACCAAATGCAGGGAAAACCCCACAATTGCAGAAAGACCCAGTAATAAGATGATTCCCTGTGAGCAAGCACTTAGCGACGGTGGAGAGGAAAAACTCCCATTTAACAGGAAGAAACCTCTAGCAGAGCCAGGCTCAGGGAGGGGCAGTCATCTGCTGCGACTGGCTGGGGGTGAGGGGATAGAGAGGATGAAGAGAACAGACATAAAGAACAGGAACAATGAGAAGCCAAGTACATTATTGGAGGTCACCCGGCAGTCTGAATCTATTAACAGCAAAACAAAAAGGGGGGTTAAGAGACACAAGATATCTCCCTAATCGTAGGCTATATTGAAAAGGAAGGATTTTACCCTGTTCTTAAAAACAGAGATCGAGTCTGACTCCCGGACTCAGAGTGGTAACTGGTTCCACAGAAAAGGAGCTTGATAGCAGAAGGCTCTGCCTCCCATTGTACTTTTGGAGATTCTGGGTATTACAAGTAATCCAGCATTTTGGGAGCGTAGTGCTCTGTTAGGATGATAGGGTAATATCAGATCTTTTATATATAAGGGGGCCTGATTATTAAGAGCTTTGTAAGTGAGAAGAAGGATTTTAAACTTAATTCTAAACTCTATGGGAAGCCAATGAAGGGAGGCCAGAACCGGAGAGATATGATCTCTCTTTCTAGAACCAGTTAAAACTCTTGCAGCAGCACTTTGGATCAACTGAAGACTTTTTAAAGATATTTTAGGACAACCTGACAATAACGAGTTACAATAATCTAATCTAGAGCTGACAAAGGCGTGGATCAGTTTCTCAGCATCATTCAGAGACGAGATGCTCCTAATCTTGGTAATATTGCGCAGATGATAGAAGGCAGTCTTAGAAACAAATTTAATATGTGAATTAAAGAACAGATCTTGGTCAAAAATAACTCCAAGGTTCCTCACAGAACTATTCAGAGTGAGAGTATCGGCATTCAAATTAAGAGTTTGATTTGGAAAGGAATTTCTAAGGTTTTTTGGACCAACAAAAATGACTTCAGTCTTATCTGGGTTTAATAGCAGAAAATTACAAGTCATCCAGGCTTTGATTTCCTTAAGACAGGCATCTAACTTGGCTAATTGATTACAATCATCAATTAGTCAGTCTGTGGTTGTACTGGGCAGCTGCTGGTGTGAATGTGTATCTGTGTGAATGTGAACAGGGCATCCGTGAAAAAGAGAGGTTCCCTCTCAGTGGACCTTCTCTGTATAAATAAAGGTTAAATTAAAAAAAATAAATGAATAAAAATAAATTCAACATAGTGATGGCCTTGGGGAAGCTATATCTTACAATGAGGTCCACTCGTGTACACTGGTAATAGACTTTACAACTAAAAGGGTTCAACTACTTCTTCATACTAAAGATTTTTTAGGTGGCATTAACCTGGTCCCTCATCTCTGCACTTTTTTAAGCAGTTCACAACCCTTGTGCAACACAGGAACCCAGGATGGGCACCCATAATCTAGCATGTTGGTGAACTACATTCTACGACACGGTGGTGGCATCAGCCATCACTTTTGGAGTGGTCTGCTGGGGCAGTGGCATTACAGCAGCCGATAGGAAGGGACTGAACAAACTGATCAAGAAAGCTAGCTCTGTCCTGGGGCAGCGCCTTGACCCAGTGGAGGAGATGGGAGAGAGAAGGATGGTGGCTAAACTGTCATCTCTGCTGGAGTCCGAGTTCCACCCTATGCAGGACATACTGAATGCACTAAGGAGCTCATTTAGCAGCAGACTACATCATCCTAGGTGCACAACCGAGAGGTTTCGCAGGTCCTTCCTACCAACGGCTGTCAGACTGTATAACCTAAGCAGGGCTGCTCGCAGAGATAGCAAAAAGACGTGACAACCTAATAGTATTGAATGCAAAAGATGCAATAGACTTACACAATGGTCCCCTCCGGTATACAACTAGGAAAATACCGGTAGCTACGGAGGGTGACAATATGTATGGGTACATAATCATACCATGTAGGATAACTAAGTAGACGGTTATGCTGTTTCATTCCATCTAGCTGCAATGCTCCGCACTGTGTGTGTTTGTATATTTATATATTTATTCCATCTAGCGACAATGCTCCACACTGTGTGTTTATATATTTACATATTTATTCCATCTAGCTACAGTGCTCCGCACTGTGTGTGTTTATATATTTACATATTTATTTCATCTAGCTACGGTGCTCCGCACTGTGTGTGTTTATGTGTTTGCATATTTGTTCCATCTAGCTACAATGCTCCGCACTGTGTGTTTATATATTCATATATTTATTCCATCTAGCTACAACGCTCCACACTGTGCGTGTGTTTATATACTCACATATTTATTCCATCTAGCTACAATGCTCCGCACTGTGTTTATATATCTATATATTTATTCCATCTAGCTGCAATGCTCCGCATCGTGTGTCTATATATTTATGTTTATATGTACATATGTATACTCGCTGCTCTTGTTTTTTTTTTTTTGTTTTTTTTTCTTGCCTTCTGATTGTTGCTCTGAGTGTTGCTATCCCTGTGCTGTTGCAATCCTGGAATTTCCCCGTTGTGGGACTAATAAAGGCCTATCTTATCTTATCTTATCTTAACTAGTGAAGTGTAGAGTTTCTTCATAGATACAGCATCAGGGTAAGCTCAGGATCTTCATTATCAGCCCTAACGTGCAGTAGGGGTGACAATCTTTAGCCACCTCATGATTTGATCGGTGGCTCCAATTCAAGTCTGAATCGATGTATCTTTTTTCCTAACATATAAATATTAGACTTCAAATGAAAAATAGAAGCATTCCTACCCGCTGTCACTGGTGGTGCCATGTTTTGGTCTAGCTGTGGCTGCACAGGTTGGGTTCTAAAGCTGTCTGCCACACAGCTGTGTTTCATGCGCGTGCAATGCATGTAATCTACAGTCCGTATGTCCACATGGTATGACAGCGATGCTCCAGCAAACTGATTTGAACACCCAGACTTAAATAAAATGATGAGTTTGTGCTAAACTTCACCTGTTTTGGTTGTGTGTAGTGCCAAAAAGACTGACCGGGCGGATGGTAACTTCTGCATTTCCAAGTTCAGGGTTTGTTTGTTTTTTCATTCCATCAAAATTAATTACGTTATTAATTAATATTTAAGAATTGGAATCTTGACATTTGTGCATAGATTCAGAATCATTTACATCTGCATTGCATGCATTGGAAAAAAACAACTATTATTTCCTTCACCCCTAGTGTGCAGTTGCTTTTTTTGAGCTTATATACAATGTACATACATATACATTAATGGTCAATGAAAGTGGCATTTTCTGATTTATTAAATTCTGACAAACTGAGGATGCATATGCATTTAACTTAATAATAAAAGGGGTCATTGACTGCACTTTTTACACATTTTAACAACTCACTCATGTTTTAATGAAGTGCTTGTGACATATTTTGTTCACATTTTCTTTAATTTTTTAATTACTGAAGCAAATTTGTTTTTTTATTTTTCTTGGCTTCCTTCAAACACTGATTTATAGACTGTCACTTTAAGAAACAGACTTCAGCTGTTCAACTCCGCCCTCCCTCTTACATCAGTTAGCAATTAGCTGAGTAGCTTCTAGCTGGCTCCTTCTAGCTTGGATGAGCAGCGCTGGTTCACCAATCTGCAGTCGTTTGTGCATCTTGCGTCATCCTGGCCCATCCCCCAACAACCCCGCCGAGATGCCACATTAAATTGCCAGCACCACGCGTGCCACCGATTGCCACAAACCGAGGCCGGTGGCTGAGCCGTCTCAAAGGGCAATATCTCACTCCATGGTACTCTGCTCCTCTCCCATGGCCAGCCGGGGGATGACCCATCACGAAGCAGCTCCCCCACGCTACCCGTGAGAATATGCCCCGAGGATGGTGGGGGGAGCTGAGCCAGCAGCTCCAGGCAGCACCCCCAGGTCACGGCAACTGCCTGCACCACGCCCTGGGTGCCGGCGTAGGCAGTTGCTGTGAGCCGGGGATGCTGCCTGGAGCTGCTGGCTCTCAGCTCCCCGTGATAGTCATGCCGGCACCGCAGCACAGAACCATGGCGAAACCCCCGGAAGATGGGCCAGACCGACGCAAGGCATGTTGTGGACCGCGGACTGGTGAACCAGGGAACAGGGATGGTTATTAGGGTGACTAAGATCTGAAGAAAATGACAATATAAGCCGCACTCGGTTCGAGCTGCCCGTTACTAGTGTTAGCTTGAGGGCTAACAGCTCAGGGGCTAATAGGCTACCTTTAGCACTACTTCCATATACATGACAGACAGCAGATGACCTCTGTTCAGATAAAAGTAGATTTTGCATTTCATTTGGAAATCAAAGTCCCAAAGTATGGAGAAAGAGTGGAGAGGCACAGAATCTAAGTTGTTTGCGGTTTAGTGTGAAGTTTCCACAGTCAGTGATGAATTGAGGAACCATGTCATCTGCTGATGTTGGTCCACTGTGTTTTATCAAGACCAAAGTCAGCACAGTCTACCAGGAAATTTTAAAGCACTTTATGCTTCCATCTGCTGACAAGCTTTATGGAGAAGCCGATTTCATTTTCCAGCAGGACTTGGCACCTCCCCCCCCCCCACACACACAGCCAAAAGTATCAAAACCTGGTTTAATGACCATGGCATCACTGTGTTTGACTGGCCAGCAAACTCTCCTGACCTAAACTCCACAGAGAATCTATGGCGTATTCTCAAGAGGAACCTAAGAGACACCAGACCCAACAATGCAGACGAGCTGAAGGTCACAATCAAAGCAACCTGGACCTCCATAACACCTCAGCAGTAACACAGGTTGATCACCTCCATGCCGCGCCACACCGATGCAGTGATTAATCCAAGAGGAGCCCTGACCAAGTATTGAGTGTGTACATGGACATACTTTTCAGTCGCCCAACGTTTCTGTTACAAAAAAACTTTTTAAAATTAATTTTATGTAATATTCTAATTTTTTGAGAAACTGAATTTGGGGTTTTCATGGGCTGTAAGCCATAATCATCAAAATTAAAAGAAATAAACACTTGAAATATATCACTCTCTGTATAATGACTCTATATAATATAGAAATTTAATTTTTTTTAATTGAATTACCTAAATAAATCAGCTTTTTGTTGACATTCTAATTTATTGAGGTGCACCCATACAGTACTTTTTAAGTACAGCTGGTATACTTCGTTTTATATACATGTTTTCCTCTTACACTACAGCCTCAAACTAAGGTTCCCTTTAGTTAGTAATACAGTATCTTCTTCCTAGTAAGTTCAATAGGCAATGAGTTTTACTTCTGAAGTAAAAACCTTTCAATTTTGCCTGCGATCTGGAGCTTTGTTGCCATATGCAGCTCTTGCCCATGACTTGTGGTTTCCTGAGGTTTTGGAGGTAATAATTATAATCATCTGTAAAAAATTTCCCACAAATATGCACAAAAAATTAAAAAAGAATGGAGGGGAATAAGTTACAAATTAATTCACCAATTTAGGGAAAATAATCCCAAATTTACGGGAAGAAAATGTCACAAAATTCACACGAAAAAGTTACAAATTCACAAGGAAAGGTGAAAAATTTACAGGTCAAGAGCTGCACATTTAGACCAATTTGGAAACATTTCTGGACTCTTGCTGATTTTTAGGACCAGACATTGCTCTGAATGGCTTCTTTCTTTTTTTTTTGTCGAAAGTTGAGCCCGTACACCCCTGATGTGGACAGTAGTTTCACAGCAAAACTCTTTTCTGACAAGAGCAAAGTTGGTGAATCTCTGCTTTCAGACACAGGTCAAATTGAAAGAAGCGGTGGTCCGCCCACTGCTAGCAAACATCACCGCTGAGGAACACACGGAAACTTAAGCAGTGAAGAAAAAAAAAAAAAAAATTCCCCCAGACTGGCAAAGAAAACAGCCAGAAACGGGCGGCAAATACGAACCTTTCGAAAGCTATCCTGACGACGAAAATGCCCAAAGCCAGCGGCAAGGCGGTAAACAAGTGTCCAGCTTTAGGATACTCCACCCCGGGAGCTGGGTCCGCTAGATCCGCCCAGGTTACGTTGTGTGGCAGCCAAAACCTCTCGTTCCAGAACCAGGCTGAGAGAGCAGCCATGTTTCCTCCGAGCGCCTGTCCCCGGACGGTTACAGAGGAAGTAGTGCCCGTTCTCAAGTGAAAGGATGTGAGGGCGAAACTTTTAGTGGATGCCACTCCTGTCCCCGCGTCCCCTGCGTGGTGATGATGGTGGTGATGGTGATGCCACACTCAACTTTGCCGCACGAGGGAAACGCCGAAGACAGAGAGTCACCTTTCCCGTTGGGCTTTTCAAAATAAGTTTTCTTTTTCCTCTCTTTTCTTAACTATTTATTTACATCCCCGGTTTAATAAATTAACAACCTTTCCCTAGTCTTGTAAATGTAGGACTTTTTCTAAGTCTCCGTCATGAATTTGTGGCTTTTTTTCTGTTTTGTAAATTACATTTTTTAAGTGACTTTTTTCTATCTTGTAAATTTGAAAAAGAAAAAAAAAATCCCCAGCTTGAACTCCCCTGCATCTCTAGCAAATTTGCAAAAATTATAGATCATTAATTTTTAAGTGGTCTTTTTTTGAGTGGTATTTCAACTGCTTTGTTAATGACACCTTTTGGAAATTAATTCAGCTCTGCACAATTTTGAATTTTCATTTATCTTATAGCCTATCAGTTTTGCTGATTTTTTTTTGCTTTTTGTTGTTGCTGGTTTATTCATCATTTAAAATAACATTGTATATATAAAAAAAACATATATTAAAAACAATGGAATAACACAAAAAAAGTGCACACTTCCATCGTGGTCCCTTGCAGATTTGCTGCTTTCTCCCCAACTGTCTTCTTTTAAATTTGCAGCATTCCTTTAAGACTTTTCTAAGGTTGCCTCTGTTTCCTCACAAATTTGTGACTTTTTTTTCTTGTAGATTTCCAAGTTATTGGAGTTTTTTGTCAAACATTTTATGAACAAAAGCAGCAGTGACACTCAACAACCAGCTCAATAATGGGTGCGATAATTTAACAGGGATCCGTCTGTGATTGATGTGATTCCACACCCAAGTGATCGGAAGCTGCAAAGCCATCGTTATATTTTATATTTTGAAGCCACCGCTGCCCAGCTTCCTCTTTTAGCTGCTGTCAGCAAATAACTTGACTAGACCTGGAATCGAGGAAGTGCCGGAGTCCCTCCTCTCTCGCTGAAGGGTTGGGTGCATGCTTGCATGCATGCATGGCATCTGTGCGGCCCGGCTTTACTGAACACCGAAATGCGTGAGAGACGTTATCATTTGTGTTTTGAACTTGGAGACACGCAACAGGTTCCGGCTCGGTGTCATAACTTAGCTCAACAGGGCTCCGTCTGTGATTGATGTGATTGCACACCCAAGTGGCCGGCAGCTGCATTACAACTACATTCCCTCAAATATTACGCAACAGCAAACTTGACCTCTAAGTTATTGTAAATCTGTCACCCTGGATGATAGAAGTATTTGGGACGCACAGCTTTAATTTTGATGGTATTAGAATGTTTTAATGTTGTTGTGTAGATGGAGGATGAAGCAGCTGCGGGGTTGTCTGCTGTCTAATTATAGATGAACATTTGCCCCTTTGGAAGGGTTATTAATAGATATCTCACAGGGCGGTTGACCCAATAGCTATGCAGGGGATTTCACTGAGGGAATTCATTTATAAAGAGGTGACCAATGATGCAGCATTACAGTCCACCTAAGTAACTTTCTCAGCAGAGCTGATGAATAATAAAACACTGTTTAACGGTCAAAGAAACCTTTTGTGCTCCAGTGGTTATTAAATGATAATACTCACTGAGCATGAAGGGGAAGCTTTTATTTCATGCCCAGAGGAAACAGGCCACCCCTGACTTAAACCAAGTGTGTGTCTGTGATTGCATCTCCAAAAGATACCAGTGACTTAACCCTTACACGCTGCATGACATTTGACCCAGTCTGGCGTTTGGCAGAAGTAGAAGTCATCGTAAAGGTCATTCTCTGGGCCTGAAATTTGACAACTTCTCCTTAAGTCAGCCAAAGGTGACAATACTCTTGTATAGGTGCCGTGAATCTGCCCCGTATCTAACATAAGTGATTGTAATTTTAGGAGATCTTGAAACTGTGAAATACACATGCAAAGTCTGGTTGTGTTCTTAGGAGGCAGGGATACTTTGTTCCCATCACTGTTTTGAATGCACGACTAATTTGCTGTTAAAAAATACAATACCTCATTTTGTTTTTAAACTGTTAAATGTCAATGTTGAATAGTTATATACAATATTAAAACTTTTTATGAGATAGCACATACCAAAAGCCAGTTTAGTACGCCAAGGTCTCCGCCTTTGACCGCCACCTAATCCACATAGCACCGGACCCCCATGATCCCTCCTGCAGGTGGTGAGCCCACTGGAGGGCGGACCCATATAACTCCTTTGGGCTGAGCCCGGCCGGGTCCCATGGGTGGAAACCCGGCCACCAGACGCTAGCCTTCGAGCCCCTCCCCCAGGCCTGGCTCCAGGGTGGGGCCCCGGTAACCCCATACCGGGCAGGGTACACAGAATCCTTGATATACAATTTATCATGAGAGTCTGTTGGATCGTTCTTAGTCTGGCCCTTCGCTTGTATCCATGGCGGATACAAGCAGCTGAAATGAGCTTTCTCCGTAGGATTGCTGGACTCACCCTCAGAGATAGGGTGAGGAGCTCAGTCATCCGGGAGAGGCTCAGAGTAGAACCGCTGCTCCTCCACATTGAAAGGAGTCAGTTGAGGTGGTATGGGCATCTGATTAGGATGCCTCCTGAACGCCTCCCACTTGAGGTGTTTCAGGCACGTCCCACTGGGAGGAGACCCCGGGGCAGACCCAGGACACGGTGGAGAGACTATGTCTCCCAGCTGGTCTGGGAACGCCTTGGTATCCTCTCTGAAGAGCTGGAGCAGGTGGCGGGGGAGAGGGAAGTCTGGGCTTCTCTGCTTGAACTGCTGCCTCCGCGACCCGGACCTCCGGAAAAGCGGTAGAAGATGGATGGATGAGATAGCAATGAGTTTTTGATGCAAGTAATTAATAAATTAATGGTTCTACAATGCTGTGGAAAAAGTATCTGCCCCTTCCTGATTTCTCATATTTTTGCATACTTGTCACACTTAAATCATAGCTATATAATATGATAGTTGTGACACTCTGATAGAGTTCTCTAGAAACTGTGGAATGCGGAAGTTGCGTGAGTCATGGAGCGGCGAATAGTCCCAAACAATGAATTTTTCCCCATAGACCACCCACCATTCATTTCACGGTGTGTCTGCTGAATAATCCCGGGTAAATTAATGAATGGCTGTTGTTTTGGTCATTTTACCGCTTAAGTCAACATGTAGATCCTGTTGTCTATGATCTTGTTTTATTTTGTCAGCTTTTTTTCTTCTTTATATGCAGTAAAAGCTCATAAACTGGGTCAGCCCTGATTTCAAAAATCTGTTGTACAGTTATTGGGTGAAGGGACAGTTTCTGAGAGACATTAGAGATGGGTAGTAGCATTACATGATGGGATATGGCATGAAAACCTGTGACAGAGCAGATGTGACTTATTATTTTGTTCGTAGCAATTGTAGTAGCATTAGCAGCATAACAGGACTATGGTGGTGGATTTAAAAGACGGCTTACAAAAATGAAATTGTTCTACTTTTTTATAGAGGGAAAACATGAAACCATGAGAGTCTGACAGGTTTACCAGCAAAGCTGCTTTCTACAAGGAGGAAACATGGAACAAGGTAGGAAATGACCAAATACAGTTCTTTACATCCTCCAAAGTCCTCATCATCAGTGTCAACCCTGATAATGGCAATGCTACATCCATAAATTAGCATTATTAATATTTTATGATTCTGCTGAAATAGTCTATACTTATTTGAACAAACTGTTGTGAGAAACACGATAAGAAAGGTCCTCAGGATGAAGACTGGTTTAATTTTTTAATGCAGTTGTAAACCAAGTGGAAACAATTCAGATCTACACAACTTAATGGAATAGAAATTGTGTTAATGATGTGTGTTTATTTGAACAGTAAATCAAGAACTGAATGCTAAAACCAATCAAAAATATTCTGGAAACAACTGGCATATTTATAAATGTAAAATATTCTCTTGTATCAAATGGCTCACATGAAATTAATTTAAAAAACTAACTGTAGGACTTCCGGTTATGGCGGCCGCTTAGAAGGGTGTGCTCCACTCTGCTCTGCTCCTAATGATAAAAAAAGTTGGCTAAAACTCTCCCAATTGGAACAAAAACCTGCTCTAGCGTTTGGAGGCGGATATGGTAAAAACTAAGGCTGTGAAATCAGGCGGAGGAAAAACTGATTCGACGAAACAAGCCAAGTTAACAGATTTCCACGCTCGTGACGCAGCAGATAAAACACCTGTGACCATGGCTGAGGAGGGAGCTAGCGGTGGTGCGGTGACTGCCGAAGGAACGAATGCGGTCCTTGCTGCCATCAGCGCTATGAGAACAGACTTTTCGTCTAAGTTTGATGGGATTATAGCTGCGATTGAAGCTATGAGAAAAGAAATAAGCGACTGTATGGAGCGAATAACGCAGGCGGAGCTCCGGATCTCTAACGCTGAAGATGACGTCAACAGCCTGCAATTAAAGGTCCAAACATTGGAATTAAAGAATAAACGTCTGGAAGAAAACGTCTTGGACTTGGAATCCCGGTCTAGACGGAATAATTTAAGGCTTGTGGGCCTTCCGGAGGGGGCGGAGGAACAGGATGCGTGTTCCTTTTTGGAGAAGTGGATCCCAGAGGTGCTGGATAATGCGGATCTACAGTCATCAGTCGTCTTGGAAAGCGCACACCGAATAGGCCCATCGAGAGATAAGAAGACAACACCGAGGACGCCGATAATGAAGTTCCTTAACTACAGGGACAAGATGACGGTCTCCAGCGCAGCCCGCACTAAAGGAGAAATTAAATACCAGGACCAACAGGTGCGGTTCTACCCAGATTTGGCCGCAGGAATCCAACAATTAAGGAAACAGTTTGACCCCGCCCGTAAAGAGCTGCGCAGCCTTGGAATTCGTCACGGGGTGATTTATCCTGCAAGACTGCTGGTCACGTATAAAGGGAGAACCCAAGTCTTTAAGACCCCTCAGGAGGCGCAGGAACTCATTAAGCAGATCCAAGGAGAGACTGGCGAGAGCCAAGCATGAAGCAAGAACAAGATATAAAAGGTAGAATATTTAAGCAAGTGTTCAAGTAGCTGATTGATTTGAAATATATAGCATATCTACAAAATATAGATGGTATGATATATTAAAAAAAAAAAAAAGGCTATGATGTACAAAGTTGCTATAAAATTTTGGAGTTAAATTGGAAAAACTACAGAAGAGAGTTATTGTCATGTCATTAAAAGTAGCAGAGTCAGGGTGATTGAGAGGAGGAAAGAGTGAGTGGTTTGACTGATCCTCACGGGGGAGGAGCAGATTCAGGCTATAACGGGAGACGGAATTTTTTTTTTTTGATTTTGGGGGGATTACCACGAATGTGGGGAGGGGGAATTTGTTTGTGTGTAGTCTGTGGGATGAATGTTCAACCATCCATGTTTTTGCTTCTCTGTATGAGCATGTTTATATTGCAAGGTAATCTCAAACTCTTTATTGATCATAGACCAAAGCGTTAAGCTTAATTTAACATCATGGAATTGCAGAGGTCTACAAAACCTAAAAAAACTTAAACAAGTTTTGAATAAAATAAAAGACATAGGTTCAAAAATTGTGTTTTTACAAGAAACTCATCTAATAGAGGAGGATGTAAAAAGAATAAGGAGGAGATGGCAGGGAAGTGTATTCACCTCATCGTTTTCATCCCGAGCCAGGGGAGTTATGACTCTCATACATAAATCAGTCCCATTTCAAGTGAAAAATGTAATTGGAGATAAATTGGGAAGATATCTAATCATCCAAGGATCTTTGTTATTAGAAAATATAAATCTGGTGAACATATATGGTCCCAATATAGATGATCAAAGCTTCTTTGTTAATTTATTTCTTACTTTAGCATCACTCACAGGGCTATATATAATAGCAGGGGATTTTAACTGTACATTGAATCCCAGTATAGATAGGTCAACAGGACAGGACTGTACACACAATGGATGTAGGATGACCATTAATCATTTTATGAAAGAATTGAGATTGCTAGATATATGGAGAGAAATGAAACCACAAGTCAAAGCCTATTCTTGTTATTCTAACACCTACAAGACATTTTCACGTATTGACTATTTTTTGATCTCTATGGAATTAAGGTCCAAGATTCAAAATTGTTTCTATGATAACATTGTGATTTCTGATCATGCACCCTGCTGTATAATATATGTAGATAAGAAATTGACAAAGGTTCCTGGTAGGTGGCAATTTCAGCATAAATGGCTTCAAGATGAGGAATTTGTTAAGTACATAGAAAAACAGATAGATGAGTTCTTTGATATCAACACTACACAAACATCAGCATGTATAAAGTGGGAAGCTTTCAAAGCTTTTATTAGGGGGCATATTATTAGTTATACAGGTTCAAAATCTAGGAAGAGGAGAGAGGAGAGAGTCCAATTGGAACGTAAAATAAAAATCCTTCAAGAAAAAGTGTATGCAGGAAGTAATCCCAAATTAGAGAATGAATTACTGATTCTGAGAGCTGAATATGACAAAAAATCAGCAAATAGAGCTGCCTCGAGTCTTCTAAGATTGAAGCAAACCTTTTATGAACAAGGTGAAAAATCAGGAAAATTATTGGCATGGCAGATTAAACAATTAGAATTTAAAACACCAATTACCAGTATTATAAGTAACGGACAGGCAGTCGTAGATCCTTTAGAAATTAACAGTGCCTTTAGAGATTATTATGAAAAACTATATGATACAAAAAATGAAACTGACTTAACAAAACTAAATGGGTTTTTGGACGGATTATCTATACCATGTATTCCAAATGAAAACAGGGAGATACTGGAGTCAAAAATTAGTCAAGAAGAAGTTGGGCTAGCCATTGATAATATGAAATCAGGAAAAAGTGCGGGACCTGACGGTCTTCCAGTTGACCTCTATAAAAAAATTTAAGAATAAATTAATAAAACCATTTTTGGAAATGGTTTTAGAAGCATTTCAAAATAGTAAATTACCGCCATATATAAATAATGCCTTAATTATACTGTTGCCAAAACCAGGTAAACCTTCTAATAAATGTGAAAACATGAGACCAATAAGCCTATTAAATGCAGACCTTAAGATAATCTGTAAAATTTTAGCAAGACGACTACAAGAAATATTACCAAATATAATTAACCGAGATCAGAATGGCTTTATAATGGGAAGACAAGGCTTCCATAATGTAGGAAGATTATTTAATATAATTTATTCTAATAAAGAAGCACCGGATACAGCTCTCCTATCATTGGATGCTGAAAAGGCCTTTGATAGGGTCGAATGGCCCTTTCTTTTTGAAGTTTTACAAAGGTTTGGACTTGGAAAGAATTTCATAAAATGGGTTCAGATAATATACAATAATGCTACAGCAGAAATCCTAACAAATAGCAATATCTCAAAATCAATAAAAATTAATAGAGGTTGTCGACAAGGCTGCCCACTTTCGCCTTTACTGTTTACTATGGCAATTGAACCTTTGGCGATGGCAGTGCGTTTACATCCACAAATATATGGAATTAAAGTAGGACCAATAGAACATAAAATCTCCCTGTATGCTGATGACATAATTTTGTTTATGTCAAATCTTAAAAAATCAATTCCGACCTTGTTAAATATAATAAAGAACTTTGGGGAAATATCAGGATATAAAATAAATAAAAATAAATCTTCAATATTAATGCTAAATGAGACCCAGAGAAAGCACCCAGCTCCTGAGGTAAATCAATTCAATGTTGTAAATCAGTTTAAATACTTAGGAATTCAAATTGTGCCTAAGTTAGAATCAGCCGCTAGTATCAACTATGAAGCCTTAATGACAGATATTAATGAGTTGCTTCAGAGATGGATGTCACTGCCAATGTCGATGATCGGGAGAATTAATATACTTAAAAGTAATATCTTACCCAAAATACTATATTTATTTCAATACATTCCTTTACCACCACCTTCAGATCTATTCTCAAGAATTAAAAAAAAGTTAGTGGAATTTTTATGGAACAATAGGAAGGCTAGATTATGTCTGTCCTTACTATATTTGCCATTTGATCGTGGAGGTCTGGAATGTCCAAACTTTATGTTGTATTACTGGTCAGCACAACTGAGGTCTAAGACATATTATTTTTCATCAAATGATCTCCCTCACTGGACGGAGATGGAATCATACAATTTACCTTTACCTCTTCCCTTATTCATATACTCAGACTCGGCTAAAAAATTACAGAAACAAGTTAAAAATCCAATTGTAAAGCATATGATCAAAATATGGTATGAAATCAAAAAATATTTAAAAGAACCGCACTTATTGTCACAATTTAGCCCAATATGGGGTAATCAATATTTTACACCAGGGAGAGCGGATGCTGTATTTAAATTATGGAATTTCAAAGGGATTCAAAAGATTCAAGACTTATATTTAGCATGTTCAGACAACATAATGTCTTTTGAAGAACTGAGGCTAAATTTAATCTTAATAGAACACATTTTTTTAAATATCTTCAGCTTAGGAATTTCATTCGATCAAATCAAAATAATGCTCTCACCCGTCCTACCTATTCATACTTGGAAAAAATTTTGACGAAAAATAGTAAGAGAAAGGGTATTATTTCAGAGTTCTATAACTCACTGATATTATCCTCAAGTGAAAACTCACAGAAAAGAATGAATTATTGGAAAGAAGACCTACAAATTGAAATTTCAGAGGAACAATGGGAATTGGCTTGCACAGAAGCTCAAACCAAATCAATAAATGTACGTCTTAAATTGATACATTTTAAATGGTTAATGCAGATGTATGTTACACCGGTGGAGTTAAATAGATATAACAAAAACATACCAGATACGTGCACAAAATGTATGGAAAGTAAAGGAACTCTATTTCATTGTTTTTGGGAATGTAGAAAAATTAGAATGTTTTGGGAAGAGGTGAGGGTAACAATTGAAAAAATAATTTCAAAACAACTCATATTGAATCCTAAATTGTTTTTGTTGGGTCTGTATCCAGAAAAGCATAACTTTAATAAGAGTGAAAGAACATTCATAGACCTCAGTTTGCTTAACGCCAAAAAATGTATTGCACTGCTGTGGAAAAAGACTCATAGACCAGATGTGACTCAGTGGTTTAGACAGATGTTAACAAACCTTCCACTAGAAAGAATAACATACATATTGAAATCAAAGGAAAATGTGTTTGAGAATATATGGAGACCTTTCATTGATTATGTAAAGAAACTAAACATAACTACTGAAGAAGAAGGTGAATGATGTGTGTGGACCTTGTAATTTCCAAATTGGTGAATGTATAATATGTATACTTATGCAATGGATTACCTAGGCTAAACAGAGGAGCATTGTTTGACTTGTTTTGTTAACGGTTGATGGTGTTTTTGGAATATTTGTTTTTTTTTTTTTGGTTTGTTTTAGTGTTGGGGTTTGATTGTTGGTGTCATGTTTGTTGAAAAAAGGTTCAATAAAAATATTGTGGAAAAAAAAAACTAACTGTAACTGAACTATTAACATAGAGGAAGACATCTGGTTTCTTTCTTTTCTAATTTCTATATTGTAATCCAGCAAACAGTTAATTTTGACTTTTTATGTATATATAATTTGAACTGTATGAGACGCTACACGTAGATATTTTTTCCCTCATGTGAACACATTTAAGAGAAAAATCTAAAGTTTTCCAAATAGTTCTCTAATGAATGCATAAAAACTAAAAATGTGAATGAAAAAGTTGCACATTTAATATAAAAATTACAAGAAAAAAGTAATGAGTTATTTTAAAACATTTTTTTTTTTTTAAATCTTTCTTTCTTGGGACTTCCGGTCTGGACGCCATGGCGACTGCAGCTTAACACTGAAGTTCTCAGACCCAACCCAGGATAACACCTTGAAAATCAAACTTAACGGATTTTTGGAGGAGTGAAAATCAAAAGACAAAATCATCATGTCTAAAGGAAAACAGAAGAAACTGAAATTCTCCAGGCCAGGACACGTATCGGCCGGAGAATCCGAACTGGAAGATCTCCGTTCAGAAGACGAGGAACTGGTGATAGCTAACAAAAGGGTTAGCCTGAAATCACTATTTGAGGAGCTACGACGATTTCGCCGAGATGTTACGGCCGAATTTCGGGAATTCAGAGAAGAATTGAAAAGGACAAACAGCAGAGTGGACCAGGCCGAGAACCGAATCTTGGAAACAGAGGATCGAATAAAAGTGCTCGAAGATTCTGTGCTAGACCTACGCAAAAGACAAGCAGCTATAGAGGCTAAGCTAACCGACCAAGAAGGAAAACAAAGAAGAGACAACATAAGAATTCATGGTCTGATAGAAGGAACCGAAAATGGTTTTAACTCAATGGCAGAATGCGTGGAATCCTTACTAAGAGAGAAATTGGATATTCCACAAACCACCGACTTGAAGATAGAAAAGGCACATCGTTCATTAGCCGCTAGGCCGGCGGCGGAAGCGCCCCCACGTTCGGTGTTGGTAAGATTTTCCAATTTCAAAATAAAACAAGAGGTTGTAAGACTGGCCTGGCAGAAAAAAGGATTTATGCACCAGGAGAGAAAAGTCTACGTGGAACACGATTACGCCCCGGAGGTCCTTAAAAAGCGCAGGGAATACAATGACGCGAAAAAGGTGTTAAGAGAGAAGAAATTGCGCTTTCAGACACCATTTCCTGCGAAGTTAAGGGTCTTCTACGGCGATGAAACGTGTCTCTATAATTCGGCGGAAGAAGCAACAGCTGACATGGCGAAAAGAGGCCTCCTGGTAACGGTATTTAAACCCCCAGCAGACCCGAGTGAGAAGATCAAAGCGCAAACATGGACAACACAAAGACCTTCAAAATCCACGGACCAGCAGCGGGAAACCCAGCACCAGAGCGTCGCGGATAAACTATCCGTTTTCAGGTTGGAATAGCGACCTTTTTTTTTTTTTTTTCTCTTGAATCAATCCGCACATCCAACCCCCCTCATACAAGGTAACAAACATTAAAGGAGATGCATATTCAGCATGTGGTAAAACATTTCATGGAACAATCATATTATTTGAAACAAATAAGTCTTTGTAATAAAAAAAAAAAAACTTGTTAAAATAGAAATGTGACAATAATCCACATGTTCTCCTCATACTAACAAATACTGTTTTTGCGTGAATGTTTGATGTGATGGGGGTGGGAGGGTGCACACAATTTCACAGGGTTTAGGCATAAAAGGAAAAAAAAAAAATCATTACAAGTTTGGATTGGGTTCTGAAACTCACGTTAAAAGCATGGGACTACTTTCAGTGGTAAGAGAGGGCCCTCAACATGTAACAGAGTTTGAGGAATTTCCCTCAGAGCCTTCACTCCATCAAGGCTCTTACAGGGTCTTTAAAAAGACCTCAGCTCAGGAAGTTCTTATGACAGCTTTTTGTTTTAAAGTTTTTTACACTATGTTCTTAATGTTTTTCTTGTTTTTAATGTTCTTTCAGTTTCTGAGTAGCACAAAAGAGGGCCACCACACAGTTATACTAAACAAAACAACACAATGGAGAAACAGGGTGTAACCAAAATAATTTCATATAATGTAAAAGGAATCCTGAATCCAGTTAAAAGATCCAAGATTCTAGGCAAAATGAAAAAAGACAAAGCAGGAATAATACTTTTACAAGAAACCCACCTAACAGACGTGGAACACAATAAACTCAGTAGACAAGGGTTTAAAATGATCTCTTCATCTTCATATAAATCAGGGAGGAGGAGGGGAGTAGCGACATTGATATCAACCAAAATTACATTTGAAAAAAAATCAGAACACAAAGATAAAGAAGGGAGATACAGTTTGGTAACTGGGCGGCTAGAGGGAGAAGATATCACCCTGCTGAATGTGTATGCTCCCCCAGGGGCTAACTGGAAATTTTATAAAAATGTATTCGACCTAATGATAACTAAAGCTCAAGGTTTAGTGATATGTGGTGGGGACTTCAATCTTAGACTGAATCCATACTGGGATGCTTCTGGTAATTCCCCACATCAAAATAACACCCAAAACAGGAAGACTCGGATGCTACTAAAAGAATTGGGAATCTGTGATGTGTGGAGGGAACTCAACCCCAGTGTAAAAGACTATACATTTTACTCAACTCCACATTCATCTTACTCAAGGATTGACTATTTTTTTATGTTTAATAGAGACATTGGAAGAGTAAAAACATGTAAAATAGGACTGATGGATCTCTCCGACCACAGTCCGATCTACATGGACTTAAATATCCAAAAATACACAAATAATACATTTTCTTGGAGGTTAAATTCAAATGTCCTGAAAGGACCATTGAAAGATGAATTGGAATCAGATATTCTCAGATATTTGGAAGATAACGATAATGGAGAAGTATCCCCTTTAATACTGTGGGATGCATGTAAAGCTGTAATAAGAGGAAAGATTATTGCAAAACTGGCAACCCAAAAGAAACTAAGACAAGAAAAACTATCCACATTAGAGTCAGAACTTAGGAACCTAGAAAAAGAACACAAAGGCAACACTCATTCTACTGACTCGCTCAAGATTAAGGAAATTAAAAACCAAATAAATGAGATCTACACAATAGAAATCCAGAAGAAACTTACATTTCTGAAACAAAAATACTATGAAGCAGGCAGTAAATCGGCAAAATTGCTAGCCTATAAATTGAGGAAACATCAAACAGAAAGAGCAATCTACAAAATCAGAGACCCAGTATCAAAGGAAATAAAATTCAGAATTCAGGATATTCTTAAAAACTTCGAGAATTACTATAAGAACTTATACTCCCACAAAAAACATAAAAACGCATCCGAGGCATTCCTAAACACATTAAACCTTCCCCAACTTACGGAGTCACAAAATAAAACACTACTGTCAGAAATACATCCTAAAGAATTGGAAAAAGCAATTATGAAACTTAAAGCTAACAAATCCCCAGGAGCTGATGGCTATACAGCAGAGTGGTACAAAACCTTTAAACAGCAACTATCTCCTCTCCTCCTGAAAACATTTAATTATGTCCTCCACACAGGGGAAATCCCCCCCTCCTGGAGAGAAGGGGTCATTGCAGTTATACCTAAACCTGAAAAGGATAAACTAGAGTGCTCCAACTACAGACCAATCAGTGTACTAAATCAGGACTATAAGCTTTTTACCATTATCCTTGCCAAAAGGTTAGAAAATATACTGACAGACCTAATTCATTTAGACCAAACAGGTTTTATAAGACAAAGACAGACACAAGACAACATTCGACGCACTTTACACATAATTCATCATATAAAAAAATATAACTTAAATGCAGTCATATTGGGATTAGATGCTGAAAAAGCATTCGATTCGGTTGACTGGTCTTTTCTATATAGAATCTTATCCAGTTTCAATTTTCATAACAACTTCATTAGAACTATACAGGCATTATATAAAAAACCAACAGCTAAAATAAGGATTAACGGTAATTTATCATCATCTTTTGAACTGGAAAGAGGATGTCGTCAGGGCTGCCCCCTGTCTCCACTGCTCTTTGCAATCTTCATAGAACCTCTGAGCCAATGGATAAGACAAAACCAAAAAATTCAAGGTATTACACTTGGTCAGAAGGAACATAAAATAGCACTCTTTGCTGATGACATTTTAATATACCTAGGGCAGCCGGACACTTCTTTACCAGAACTAACCTCAGTTTTTTCAGAGTATGGAGATTTATCGGGGTACAAATTAAATATGCATAAAACCCAAGTTTTAACATTCAACTATGACCCAAATCATTATTCACTAAGCAAACTCAAAACTAACTGGGAGTCGGAATCTATGAAATATCTGGGGGTCAATATCCCGAAACAACTCAACAAAATTATATCACTAAACTATGATCCACTGGTGACAAAAATAAAATCTGACCTAGCAAGATGGAATATGATACCATTCTTGGGTACTGCACAAAGAATTGAAGCAGTCAAAATGAATATACTTCCACGTCTTCTATACCTTTTCCAAACAATACCGGTAGAACCTCCCAAAAAAACATGGCAGGAGCTGGACAGAAGGATCTCAAGATTCATATGGCAGGGCAAGAGACCTAGAATCAGATATAGAACCCTACAGCTAAACAAAGACAAAGGTGGGCTCGCGCTGCCAAATATCAGGGACTACTTTAAAGCCGCACAAATTAAAACTTTAGTAGAGATATGTAACCCAGTCTACACTGCACAATGGAAGGAGATCGAATGCCAAATAACAAGTGACATCCCCCTACAGGCGATAATAGGGAACAATGTCTTACCTAAGCTTTTGAATAACACTAACCCGTGGATAGAGACCCCGCTAAAAATTTGGTTTAAGATAGTCAGAGAGAATCAAACTAAAGAGCCCTATCGACTTCTGCAATGGATCGCCTATGATCAGGACTTTACTCCTAATAAAACAGACACCAGATTTAAAAAGTGGAAGGAGAAAGGGCTGATAAAATATTACGATTTTTTTAAAGGGCAAATCTTAAGAAGTTTTGAAGATTTGAAAAAACAAGGCCTAATAAATCAAGACCTTTACAGGTTCTTCCAGCTTAGACACCACATAAACAATATACTTAAAAAGGAGGTTTTGGAAAGGGCCCAGTCAGGTGTTCTGAAGGTCTTCTTAATGGCATATAAAGGGATCCCAGGGATCAGATACATTTCTAAAATATACCAAGGTCTTCAAGACTTAAAAGGAGACAACACATCTTATATAAAAGAGAGATGGGAAAAAGAGGGGAATTTCACTTTACAACTGGAAATATGGGAAAAGCTAAATAAACAGCAATGGAAAAGTACCTCATCCCTGCAGTGGAGAGAATTTGGATGGAAAAACTTGGCAAGATTTTTCAGAACACCTGCACAAAACAAATTTACCCATAAGGGATTGAACTGTTGGCGCTTGTGTGGTGAAAAGACTGCAAATCATTTTCATGTGTTTTGGTCATGCCCAGTTATCCACCAATATTGGACCAAGGTACAGACAATATTGGGGAAAATATTCAAAATTACAGTTCCCTTTTCTTTTGTAACTTTGTATTTGGGTTTACTACCGGACTCACTGGAAAGACGAGGAGAAAAATACTTATTCAATGTTTTAATATTGGCAAGCAAAAAAGCTCTAACTAAAAAATGGATGTTGAAGGACTGTCCTACACCTGAAGATTGGACTAACGTGATCCAAGACATTTACTCGATGGAAAAGTTGACATTCGCACTGAGACAGGACATGGATGTGTTCATGAACTTTTGGCAACCCTGGACCGCATATGTGTCTTCCATTAGATCTAATCTTTGACAAATACCATTTCAATAATGGTTCAGCTCTTTGTTCCAACACTACTCAGATGCTCTTTTATCTTTATTTACTTACTTTTTCTTTTTGTTTGTTTTTTACTGGTTTGTTTGTTTTTTTTTTTGTTATTTGTTTCTTGTTTTTTTTTCTCTTTAATTTCACTTTTTCTTTCACTTTAAAAAAAAAAAAAAGGGGGTGTTGTAAGAATTAATCTTCCAATGTTGTCAGATATCAGAAAATAAGGGAACATGTGATGAAAATGTAAACACTGCATTGCTGTAACGACCTGTATACCCTTTACAAAAACTTAAATAAAAAAAAAAAAAATAAAAAATCTTTCTTTCTTTTTTTTTTCTTTCTTCCCCTTGTCCTGACAGGCAGCTAGGCAAACAGAACAGGGAAAAATTTTTATTTCAATATAAAAACTGTCTCAAAAGTAGCAAATTTATGCAAAAATTATTCAAATTTAGGAGGAATAAATAACAGTAGTAGAATTAAAAGAGAAAAGGCACAGATTTGTGAGAAAAACCTTCTTATTTGGGCAGGAATTATCAAGTATTAAGGCACAGTGACGTGGTTTTTTTCTGTCATTTCTCTGCAGCTGATACAGGGTTGTTGGAGACTGGAGCAGTGACCACCAGGGCTGGTGGAGTCTTCATTATTGTAAGCTGTGATATCACTGTAAGGGTTTGTGGGGCAGCTGGAACAGTGGAATGATGAAGGAGCTGTGGTTTGATGATGATTAAAGCTGTCAGAGTAAAATGGAACACAATATTGTGTAGAAATAGTTAAATGACTCTGACACTAAACTAAATTATTTCTAAAGACATTTTTGACTTCTGAAATGACAACATGGACCTGTTAGTGTTACAGGACAGGTAGGTGTGACATATTCATTGCATTCAGATATTTTGGTTAATTTTTGTGACTCGTTCATATCAAAGTTATTTTGAGAACAGTACATGTGGTCTGTCATCACATGCAGTAGAGGTTCTGGTACACACGTCACTGACCCTGGTTACATGGTCACAATAAACCGGTCGCTGGGAATAAACTGATAATGGTTTTGTTGTGTTTACATGCGCTGATTGGAGGGTTAACCACTTGAGTTAATGACTATAGTTACATAGCCACTTGAATAATCAGATAACTCCAGAAGTCCAGTCATAACTGGTTTATTCGTGTCCATGTAACCATGGTTACTGTTGGACTTTTCCTCGTCTTGTGTTTGGGAGGACAGCATCAGTCCTTGGTCTGGGTTTGTCAGTTTTGGTTCTTGTGAATTACTCTCTCTTAGAATGGGCCTGCACATTGATTCAGTTTAATTTCCTCATTAATATCATTGTTTTACTTCAACATTAAAAAATCACAATTTATGTGCAGTCATAAATGTTTAAGCTTGGAGATGGAAATGTTTTGTGGAAATAAAGGTACTGCATAAAGTTTTCTGTTGTTGTACTCTTTCATTAAGGTAATGCTGTTTCTGCTAACTTGCCTCAGACATTGTTTCCTCCTTTCTGTGTCTGTTAGGAACCCAAACATCTGGATCACATTCTCAGCTTGATTTGTGCATCCATCAGCTACACAGAAAATCATGCTGAGAACTTGATCTGAGAACATTTTAGGATTTCATTGTTTTTGGCACCAAAATACAATTTATGAAGTCAAACCCTTCTGACATTGGAGGAAAATGTTCATTTTCCACAATTATGTGATGTTACAATATGGATGAATAAAAAAATAGAAAAAAGCCTTAGCCTACTTTTATTTGAATCACTGGTGCTGTTATTATCTATGTAAATTCAATCATGTAACCCCAGTCCCACCTGGAAGAGGAGGCAATGGTGCCAACATGCTGCTCACTGGTATTAGCTGACAGTAATTTGTCAGGTAGAAGTTCAGAGTGAAAAATGAGAAAATGAGAGCATGTCTTTGCATTTTTATTAATTTTTATTTTAAAAAATATAATTTCATGGCATTTGTACTTCATTGAATATTTTCATATAACAGACTGTTGCACCTTGACTACATTGTGTTACAAAGGCCTCTTCTTTTATTTAGTATTTCCACCCTGCTTAGTCACTAGTTTTCAGAGTACAGTGTAATGTTTATGTACTAGTACATCTCAGTAAATAGAATATCATGATTTACATTTTAATTTCAAAAACTACAATCAAAATTGAATTTAAAAAAGACCTGAAATATTTCCTTGTGCCTGTAATGAATATTGAACATATGAAAGTTTATTTTTTGAATTATAAAAAAAAAAAATTCACAATATTCAAATTTACTGAGAGGCACTAATGTGTTATATTTACATTCACACAGAAAATATTTCCTAACTTGAAAGGTTTAGCAGTAAAGTGCACAAATCACATTAAACTGACAGTAATTTTTTTAACTACATATTTTCAGTTCAGATAATTCTGCCTAATCTTACAAAATAACCCATTGTATTTAAAAGATGATAATTCCGTAATCAGTCCACTGAAGCCATAATATAAGGTAAGGCCGCACAGCTAGACAGTGATATGTACACTGCAGCTTTCATCAGTGTGAATCAGCAGTTCTCCTTTCCTCCAAAACATACTCTGTCTTTTTAAAGCTGCTCTTTATATCATAATCCATTTAAATCTGTTCATTATAAGTCTAAACAATATACCTACCAATAGGTATTCTGAATATTTACCTAATATGGCTAAAAATGCTGTTAATACCACAGATTGTTGCAGCTGCCATTCACACACCATTATAGAAAGGCCGTTCTTTGAAACTATTTGGAGTTCCATGAACCACATGACCAGGCAGCAGCGAGATCAAAGAGTGTCACAACTATCATATGGCTATGACTTAAATGCTTTAGATCATCAAACAAATTTTAATATTAGACATTTCATTTCTAAAGTCAAAAAAGCTATCAAAACCTGCTAGGCCCTATGTGAAAAAGTAATTGTGCCCTCAACCTAATAACTGGTTGGGCCATCCTTAGCAACAACTGCAATCAAGCATTTGCGATAACTGACAATGAGTCTTTTATACCACTGACGAGGAATTTTCCCAACTCTTCTTTGGAGGATTGTTTTAATTCACTTACATTGGAGGGCTTGAGCTTGAGGTCACAAACTGATGGCCGGACATTCTCCTTCAGTATTTTCTGGTACAGAGCAGAATTCATGGTTTTATCAATTACGCAAAGTCATCCAGGTCCTGAAGCAGCAAAGCAGCCCCAGACCATCACACTATCACCACGATGTTTGACTGTTGGTGTGATGTATTTTTTGTGAAATGCTGTGTTATTTTTACACCAGGTGTAATGGGACGCACACCTTCCAAAAAGTTAAACTTTTGTCTCATCAGTCCACAAAATATTTCCCAAAAGTCTTGGGGATCATCAAGATTTTTATGGCAAATGTGAGAAGAGTCTTGGTGTTCTTTTTGGTCAGCAGTGGTTTTCGCCTTAGAACTCTCCCATGGATACCCAGTCTCTTTGTTATTGTTGATTCATGGACCAGTGTCCAAACTGAAGCAAGTGAGGTCTGCAGCTCTTTAGATCTTGTTCTGGGTTTTTGTTTCTCATCTGTTATTGAATTTCTTTAGATCATTGCATGTTGTGTTGCTTTTTGAGATCTTTTGGCCTACTCCACTTTGTCAAACAGGTTCTATTTAAGTGATTTCTTGATTCAATACTTCTGGCCGTAATCAGGCCTGGTTGTGGCGAGTGAGAATGAACTCAGTTTTCAAAAAAAATGTGTTTAATTGCAGTTAATTCATGATGTAACTGGGGGCGGGATTACTTTTTCACATAGCTGTAGCATCATCTCACTTTGGCTCAGCAATAATTATTCTCCTGCTTAAAGACATTTTTGTTTCATCCAGGAATAACGCAAATAAATGGATTTTCTTCCTCCAGGCCACAGCTGAAATCCCCTTTGTTTTGTTAAAACCAGCCTAAGGAATTTCCCCAATGTCCTGCTTCACTTTTATTGCCCCCATAAAACATGCAACAGATCCACGACTCAGCTAATTTCGAAACGCTGGATTTAACTAGTGAACTTTAAAGTACATTATTACAAACTCGATTCTAAACCTTCATTCTTTTCAGAACTATGAAAATGCAGATGGACGCTGATGTTTTTTTTGATGTGGAAAATCAATAATGTGTGAAATGCATTAATCTGTGATTTTATATATATGCATGCTAATGTTTATATGAATGTTTATTCCTGCATGTTGATTTAGAAGCACTGCTTATAATTTATACTAATCACTAAAGTTATCTTAGTTTAATACATAAAGGGAAATATTAACTTCCAGTATGTATCAAAGTTTTGCCTCTAAAACCATGCGACTCCCACAGCCAATCTCTGCATGACAACTCTTCCTCCCAAAGCGCTCCAAACAATAGACTGTTTGTTCATTGGACTAAAAGTTCATCGAGCCCGCCCACGAAGGACGCTCATTGGCTGAGATTCCGGTCAGGCCGGAAGCCCGCGAAACTCAACAGAGCTTATATAAAGGAGAGAGACTCCTGCTTCAGCCTCTTTTTGCTCCGGACTCTCTTTTCGCCTGCTCTTTTCGTCATCCCTTTTTTCTGATCTCCTCCATCGTCTACACACAGCAAGGAAGAACAAAGGACCGTCTGACCATGTGTCGCTTTTCTGAACACAGAGCAGATAACTCGTAATTTATGTAACTTCGTATTTTCTTTTTCTCTTAAATGCCTAGGAATTCCTATTTCTTTGAGCTCAATTCTTAATCGGAGTTAAACTCCAATTTTTATTCATCACTTTTTCTTTGTTAAACTTTCAGTAAAACCACCGTTTTTTTGATTTTAATGTAAACTTAATCTTGACTTTATTTTATAATATTTTTCTTGACCAAGCACCCACCAGAAGCTACTATTTTTTATCTAAAGTCCGAAGCCTTTTTAATTTGAGATCGGATTAGATATCTTTTAATTATTATCGAAGACCTCTTGAGAAGAAGCAGCTTCCACGTCACGTGCAGCTGAGGAATCAACGCGCAGCTGTCCCACATCGCACTGAAGAAGCATCGGCACCATCTGGCTAGAACCCGTTTCAACTGTGGGTCATACGGCCAAGATCCAGCCCCCCTCGACCGCTTGAATCTAAAGGTCGAACTGTGGACCCTGAAATATCTGCGGGCAGATATTTCCCCTAACATCCACGAAATCTTGGGCTGAGGACGACGACAGACATCGACCGAGGATCACGTGAGCTGAAAAAAAAACTTTAATTCCACTGCTGAATTAACGTCTGAGGTTCAGTAATAATTTGTATATCTAATCAGATGCAAATTAAGAAGCCCTTAACATAACTCTTCTTTTCATTAAAATTCCGTTTTTATTTTCTTAAGATTAATTTAGGACTTCTTCATATAAGTAGTAAACTTTCTCCATAAATTTGAGTTGTTTTTAATAATCTGTTAACTCAAACTGATAGAAATTCATCTCTCAGTTTAACCCTGGTTCCGAAAATATTGACATTGTTAATCTATCATTTACAAGATTGATTTTATGATTAATGAGATTACTGCAATGTCTGTTAATCATTTCATTTAATAAATATTTAAAAATGAGAGAAGTTGTTGGGAATTTATTTCATTCTGAGTCTGTTTCAAGCCCAGGTATCAAATTCACGGAAAATTTTTGAGACTGATTATTGATTAATTTATTGAGTGATCAAACAGGTATAAAGTGAAATTAAAGATTAAATTGCTTCTTAAAGACAGAAGCTGGTGCCCCTTACGAGTGTTATTAACTTTTCTGATGTATATAAGATAAGATAAGATAAGATAAGCCTTTATTAGTCCCACAATGGGGAAATTCCAGGATTGCAACAGCACAGGGATAGCAACACTCAGAGCAACAATCAGAAGGCAGTATGACATGAGATTTGAGCTCAGATTCCAATACATCAATATAAATTAAATAATTCATACCTGATCATATTTATTATTTATTAATATTCCCATTTTCCCTTACATAGCGCTAGGTAGGTTCAGTTTTTTTTTCCACAATATCTTTATTGAACCTTTTTTTTTTTTTTTAACAAACATGATACAAACAATCAAACACTAACACTAAAGTACTACAAAAAAAAAAAATGCACTAAAAACACCAACAGCCACCAACAAAATCAAGTCTTCAACAATGCTCCTCTGTTTAGTCTAGACAATCCAATACATTAGTATACTTATTATGTTCACCAGTTTGGAATTTACAAGGTCCACACACATCATTCACCTTCTTCTTCAAGAGTTATGTTTAAATTTTTTACATAATCAATAAAAGGTCTCCATATATTCTCAAACACAATTTCCTTTGATTTTAATATATATGTTATTCTTTCTAATGGAAGGTTTGTTAACATCTGTCTTAACCACTGAGTCACATCTGGTCTATGAGTCTTTTTCCATAATAGTGCAATACATTTTTTGGCATTAAGCAAACTGAGGTCTATGAATGTTCTTTCACTTTTATTAAAATTATGCTTTTCTGGGTACAGACCCAACAAAAACAGTTTAGGATTCAATATGATTTGTTTTGAGATTATTTTTTCAATTGTTACCCTCACCTCTTCCCAAAACATTCTTATTAATCTACATTCCCATAAACAATGAAATAGGGTTCCTTTACTTTCCATGCATTTTGTGCATGTATCTGGTATATTTTTGTTATATCTATTTAACTCCTCCGGTGTAACATACATCCGCATTAACCATTTGAAATGTATCAATTTAAGGCGTGCATTTATTGATTTGGTTTGAGCTTCTGTACAAGCCAATTCCCATTGTTCCTCTGAAATTTCAATTTGCAGATCTTCTTTCCAGTAGTTTAATCTTTTCAGTGAATTTTCACTTGAAGATAGTGTCAATGAGTTATAAAACTCTGAAATAATACCCTTTCTTTTACTATCTTTCATCATCATTTTTTCCAAGGATGAATAAATAGGTCGAGTGAGAGCTTTATTTTGATTTGATCGAATAAAGTTTCTAAGTTGAAGATATTTAAAAAAATGTGTTCTATTGAGATTAAATTTGATCCTCAGCTCTTCAAAAGACATTATGTTGTCTGCACCTGGCAAATATAAATCCTGAATCTTTTGTATCCCTTTTAAATTCCATACTTTAAATACAGCGTCCGCTCTCCCTGGTTTAAAATATTGATTACCCCATATTGGACTAAATTGTGACAATAACTGTGGTTCTTTTAAATAGTTTTTAGCTTCACACCATATTTTGATCATATGCTTTACAAATGGATTTTTAACTTGTTTTTGTAATTTTTTTGCCGAATCTAAGTATATGAATATGGGAAGAGGTAAAGGTAAATTGTATGATTCCATTTCAGTCCAGTGAGGGAGATCATTTGATGAAAAATAATATGTCATAGACCTCAGTTGTGCCGACCAATAATACAACATAAAATTTGGACATTTCAGACCTCCACGATCAAATGGTAAATATAATAAAGACAAACGTAATCTAGCCCTCCTGTTGTTCCATATAAATTCCACTAACTTTTTTTTTATTCTTGAGAATAGATCTAAAGGTGGTGATAAGGGAATGTATTGAAATAAATAAAGTATTTTAGGTAAAATATTACTTTTAAGTATATTGATTCTCCCGATCATCGACATTGGTAGTGACATCCATCTCTGAGTTAACTCACTGATATCTGACATTAAGGCTTCATAGTTGACACTGGCGACTGATTCTAGCTTAGGCATAATTTGGATTCCTAAATATTTAAACTGATTTACAACATTGAATTGATTTACCTCAGGGGCTGGGTAATTTCTCTGGGTCTCATTTAGCATTAATATTGAAGATTTAGTTTTATTTATTTTATATCCTGATATTTCCCCAAAATTCTTTATTAAATTCAACAAGGTTGGAATTGATTTTTTTAGATTCGACATAAACAAAATTATATCATCGGCGTACAGGGAGATTTTATGTTCTGTTGGTCCAACTTTAATTCCATATATTTGTGAATGTAAACGTATCGCTATCGCTAAAGGTTCAATTGCCATAGTAAACAGTAAAGGTGAAAGTGGACAGCCTTGTCGACATCCTCTATTGATTTTTATTGGTTTTGAAATATTGTTATTTGTTAGGATTTCTGCTGTAGCATTATTGTATATTATTTGAACCCATTTTATGAAATTATTTCCAAGTCCAAACCTTTGTAGGACTTCAAAAAGAAAGGGCCATTCAACTCTATCAAAGGCCTTTTCGGCGTCCAATGATAGGAGAGCTGTATCCGGTGCTTCTTTATTAAAATAAATAATATTAAATAGTCTTCTTACATTATGGAAGCCTTGTCTACCCTTTATAAAGCCATTCTGATCTCGATTAATAATATTTGGTAAAATTTCTTGTATTCGTCTTGCTAAAATTTTACAGATTATCTTAAGGTCGGCGTTTAATAGGCTTATTGGTCTCATATTTTCACATTTATTAGAGGGCTTACCTGGTTTTGGCAGCAGTATAATTAAGGCATTATTTATGTTTGATGGTAAATTATTATTTTGAAATGCTTCTAAAACCATTTCCAAAAAAGGTTTTATTAATTTATTCTTAAATTTTTTATAAAGGTCAACTGGAAGACCATCTGGTCCTGCACTTTTTCCTGATTTCATATTATCAATGGCTAGCCCAACTTCTTCTTGACTAATTTTAGACTCCAATATCTCCCTGTTTTCATTTGGAATACACGGTATAGATAGTTCGTTCAAAAACCCATTTAGTTTTGTTAAATCAGGTTCATTTTTGGTATCATATAATTTTTCATAGTAATCTCTAAAGGCTCTATTAATTTCTAAAGGATCTATAACTACCTGTCCATTACTTATAATACTGGTAATTGGTGTTTTAATTTCCAATTGTTTAATCTGCCATGCTAATAATTTTCCTGATTTTTCACCTTGTTCATAAAAAGATTGTTTCAATCTTAGAAGACTCGAGGCAGCTCTATTCGCTGATTTTTTGTCGTATTCAGCTCTCAAAATCAGTAATTCATTCTCCAACCTTGGGTCACTTCCTGCATACACTTTTTCCTGAAGATTTTTTATTTTATGTTCCAATTTAGCTCTCTCCTCTTGAGTCTTCTTAGATTTTGATCCTGTATAACTAATAATATGTCCCCTAATAAAAGCTTTGAAAGCCTCCCACTTTACACATGCTGATGTTTGTGTAGTATTGATGTCAAAGAACTCGTCTATCTGTTTTTCTATATACTTGACAAATTCCTCATCCTGAAGCCATTTATGCTGAAATTGCCATCTACCTGATTCCTTTGTCAATTTTTTATCTACATATATTAGACAACAGGGTGCATGATCAGAGATCACGATGTTATCATAAAAGCAGTTTTGAATCTTGGACCTTAATTCTGTGGAAATCAAAAAATAATCAATACGTGAGAATGTCTTGTAGGTACTGGAATAACAAGAATAGGCTTTAACTTGTGGTTTCATTTCTCTCCATATATCTAACAATCTCAATTCTTTCATCAAATGATTAATAGTCATCCTACATCCAGTGTGCGTACAGTCCAGTCCTGTTGATCTATCCACACCTGGATTCAATGTACAATTAAAATCCCCTGCTATTATATGTTGCCCTGTAAGTGATGATAGGATGAGAAATAAATTAGCAAAGAACTTCTGATCATCTATATTGGGACCATATAAGTTCACAAGATTTATATTTTCTAATAGCAAAGAACCTTGAATGATTACATATCTTCCAAATTTGTCTCCAATTACATTTTTCACTTGAAAAGGAACTGATTTATGTATGAGAGTCATAACTCCCCTGGCTCGGGATGAAAATGAAGAGGTGAATACACTTCCCTGCCATCTACTCCTAATTCTTTTAACATCCTCCTCTATCAGATGAGTTTCTTGTAAAAACACAATTCTTGAACCCATGTCCTTTATTTTATTCATAACTTGTTTAAGTTTTTTTAAATTTTGTAGACCTCTGCAATTCCATGAAGTTAAATTAAGATTAACACTTTGGTCCATGATCAATAGAGAGTTTAGGATTACCTTGCAGTGTAAACATGCTCATACAGAGAAGCAAAAACATGAGTGGTTGAACATTCATCCTACAAACTACACACAAACAAATTTCCCCTTCCCACACTTGTGGCAAACCCCCCAAAATCAAAAGAAAAATTCTGTCTCCCGATATAGCCATCGACCGTTCCACACCCACGGGGAACAGCCTAAGCCACTCCTTCTTCATCCTCCCAATCACCCTAACTCTACTACTTTTAATGACGTAACATTAACTCTCCTCTGTAGTTTTCCAACTTAACTCCAAAATTTTTAACAACTTTGTACATCATAGTTTTTTTTTTGTTTGTTTTGTTTTTGTTTTGTTTTTTTAATATATAATACAATCTATATTTTGTAAACTTACTATTTACTTCAAGTCAGTCAGATGCCTGTGCAAATGCTTAATTATTCTACCTTATATTTTGTTCATGCTTAGCTCCCACCAGTCTCCTCTTCTTCTTTGATCTTCTTGATGAACTCCTGCGCCTCCTCTGGGGTCTTGAAGATGTGGGTTCTGCCCTCATACGTGGTCAGCAGTCTCGCAGGATAGATTACACCATGACGAATCCCAAGGTTGCGCAGCTCCTTACGTACGGGATCAAACTGCTTCCTCAATTGCTGGATTCCTGTGGCCAAATCTGGGTAGAACCGCACCTGCTGGTCCTGGTGTTTAATCTCTCCTTTAGCACGTGCAGCGTTGAAGATCTTCATCCTGTCTCTGTTGCTAAGAAACTTCATAATTAAGGTCCTCGGCGGTCCCTTATCTCTCCGTGGGCCAATGCGATGTGCTTTTTCCAGAACCACTGCTGATTGCAACTCCTCGCTGCCCAGCACCTCCGGAATCCACTTTTCCAGAAAGGAACATACGTCCCGACCTTCTGATTCCTCTGGAAGACCCACCAGCCTCAAATTATTCTGTCTCGACCGAGATTCCAAATCCAAAATATTATCTTCCAGAGATTTATTTTTTTTTTCCAAAGTGCGCACCTTTAATTGAAGACGGGTGACGTCATCTTCAGCACTAGCGAGACGGAGCTCCATCTGCGCCGTTCGTTCTACACAGTCACCCAATTCCTTTCTTATTCCTTCCAACGCTGTCATAATCCCATCAAATCTAGAGGAAAAGTCCGCTCTCATTGAACTCATGGCAGCCATCAGCGCATCTGCGCCATTCCCCGCAGAAATCGCACCGCCGCCAGCTTCCTCCGCCATATATGGAGCCTTGTTTGCTGCGTCACAGACCTGAAAGTCCGTTAATTTGGACTGTTTCGGCGGCTCGCTTTTTCCTTTTCCTGGTTTTCCAGCCTTAGGCTTCGCCGACATATCCTCGCCCAAATGCTGGGATACGTTCTGTCCCAAATGAGAGAGTTATTTGCCGATTTTTTTCTCCAGGAGCAGAGCAGAGCGAGACACGTCCGTCCTACGTGGCAGCCATAACCGGAAGCAGGTAGGTTCAGTTTTACTAAAATATACTGTTGTGGAGGAAGGAAGCAGACAAGACAACGAGCTAGACGACACACCAACTTTATTCCTCCAACATCAAGTACAGTACAACTCTCACTAGGTCTCTGCGCACCTTCTTTTTATAGCCTTTAATTCCTTGCCATGAGACCCAGGGAGCCCAACAACAATACATTCAGTGGAACAAAGACATGCGTGGAACATTAACATCATATAACGCCAGACCCACTTCACACACCCTCTCTTCCTCCTGAGGCTCTGGCGTCTCCTGAACTCCCCAGGGGGCGAATAGTCCTTTCTGTTCCGTCCGAGACCCCCCAGTACCACTTCCTTCTGCAGTGTATTATTTCTCTTCCCCCCGGCTCCTGACTTTGGGTGACGAATCCCCCACACAGTGCCACCACACAGACCCCCCAACACCCAGAAAGGGCACTAACCCCCCTGTCCTTTGGGCTTGAGCTGGCGCCCATAACGGCTGTAGTGGAGGGTCGCCGATCCGGTCAAAACGCCCTGCTGGCGAGGTGTGCAGGAGGGCACGTCAGTCTGCGGAGGGAAAAAGGGTGGGGAGGAAAACATGTTAGATTCGCAAGCACAGGTCTCTACCCAGGGAACACCAACTTGCGGAGCCACTGACAGTGGGCATCCACACCGAGGAGCTTGGGCCAACACCACTTGCTCGTCTGCCAACACAAAAGCGGGCTTCAGCCTGTCGATGCAGACAGTCTCCCTACGCGCTGCCCCCCCCCCCCCCGCCAAGTCTAATACAAAATGCTTTGCCCCAGGTTCCAGCACCTTGAACGGTCCGTCGTACGGTGGGCGCAGCAGGGTCCTGTGCGCATCGTGCCTGACAAAAACAAAACTGGCGTTCTGTAAGCTTTTCGGGATGAAGGTGCGGGGAAAAGAATGGTGGGCCGGGCCCGGCACGTTAAAAGCCTCCGTACTGTGCAAAAATTGTGCCGGCGGATCAGCCCCGGGCGCAGGGTTTTCTGGTAAAAACTCTCTGGGGATCCGCAGCGGCTGAAAAAAACGAGTTCTGCCAGGGAGGCCACCAGATCCTCCTTAGGCGCGGAGCGCAACCCCAAAAGAACCCAGGGCAGGCGATCGACCGAATTTGCATCCGTGAGCAAAGCTCTGAGCGCTGCCTTAAGCGACCAATGAAAACGCTCGCATAAGCTGTTAGCCTGGGAGTTGTATGCGGTAGTGCAGTGAATTTTGACCCCCAGGCTCTGGGCGATCACGGACCAGAGTTCCGAAACAAACTGTGGACCTCTGTCGGAAGTGATGTCCAATGGTGATCCGAACTGTGCAACCCAAGCCAACAAAAAAGCGCAAGCCACTTCCGCGGACGTGGTGGAAGCCAGCGGGACCACCTCAGGCCAGCGTGTGGTGCGGTCCATGATTGTCAAAAGGTGCGTGAAACCTTGTAATGGCGGGAGGGGTCCCACTAAATCCACGTGGACATGGTCGAACCTCCTGACCGGGATTTGGAAAGGCTCGAGGGGGCCTCTGGTATGCTTGTGCACTTTGGCCCACTGGCACGCAACACACACTGCAGCCCACTCTTTCACGTCCTTGCGCAAGTGCGGCCAGACAAATTTTGCCCCCACAAGTTTAACCGAAGTGCGCACGCCTGGATGCGAAAGGGAGTGGACTGACTCAACAATGCGGCGGTGCCAAGAGCTCGGAACCACCGGTCGCCAGCGGCCAGTGGAGACGTCACAGAGCAAAGGAGGGCACCCTTGCACCACCCTGCTCTCCAGCTTCAACCCAGTAGGCGCAGACTGGAGCATGCAAATGTCCATGTCTCCAGCTTACTCCGTGGCCATGTCAGGGAAATCTATTCCCATGTAGACCGGGGAGACTAACCCACGCGACAGGCAATCGGCCACGACATTGAGCTTACCGGCAACATGTTGAATGTTGGTCGTAAACTCTGAGATCGCGGCCAAATGCCGTTGCTGCCGGGCCGACCACGGTTCCGAGACCTTGGACATCACGTATGTTAGCAGCTTATGGTCATCAAATACAGTGAACTCGCACCCCTCTATCCCAGACTGGAAATGGCACGTTGCCACGTGGAGAGCCAACAATTCTCTGTCAAACACGCTGTATTTGCGTTTGTTGTCACGCAAAGTACAACTGAAAAATGCCAGTGGCTGCCACGAACTGGAGGAGTACTGCTCCACCACTGCCCCTATGGCAACGTCTGATGCATCCGTGGTGAGCACTATCCATGCCGACGGGTCAGGATGGGCTAGCAAAGCGGCATCCGCAAGCAATGTTTTGGCATCTGTGAAAGCCTGGACTCGCTCGGAAGTCCAGTCGATGTTTTCCGCGGGCTTCTTTTTCCTAAGCATGGCATACAATGGCTGCATCAGCTGGGCTGCCCAGGGGAGGAAACAGTTATAAAAATTGACCATTCCCAAAAACTCCTGTAGGGCCCTCACGGTCTGCGGACGTAGAAAGTCTAACACGGCGCTCACCTTATCCGGTAGTAGAATCGCGCCCTCCGGCGAAATGTGGTGGCCCAAAAAATCAATCACTGGCACACCGAACTGACACTTCGCTGGGTTCACTATAAGCCTGTGTGCTTCCAACCTCTGGAAAACCATCTTGAGATGGACGATGTGCTCCTCCTCGGATGCGCTTGCCACCAGAATGTTGTCTATGTAGACAAAAACGAAGGAAAAGTCATGGATCACTGCGTCCATTATTCCCTGGAAGGTCTGCGCCGCACTCCTGAACTCCCCAGGGGGCGAATAGTCCTTTCTGTTCCATCCGAGACCCCCCAGTACCACTTCCTCATTCAGTCCATTGTTCCCCCTTTCCCCCAGCTCTTGACTCTGGGTGGAGAATCCCCCACACAGTGCCACCACACTATTCAATTTATGATGCCTGTTGTTCTTGTCATGAATCTGGGTTTGGAGGGCAAATCCAGTTCTGACTCATTGTTATGTTTTGCCCTAGTTTTCCTCTGACAGCTCAGGCACGCCCCCTCCTGTCACTGGTGTTCACACACATACACACCCACACGCACACACACACACATGGACATGCTCCATTTACTCCCATTCACACGCCCTCTCACACACCGGATGCCAATCAGTCCTGCCCATGCGTTCTCGCACTGGCAGTCTCTTTCCTTGTTAGCTTCAGGAGTATTTGTTTGCCGCGTCGGAGGAAAGAGATTGTCAGGGTATTCACCCTCATTCATGGCAGCTTGTTCTCCACGAATGACGTTCCACTCCCTTCACGCACTCAGCCCGGCATCTTCAGACGATCAATCCCTGGATGTACGTGGCTGCCCCAGCCTCCTATCTTTATCTGCCAGACTGCACGGTTCACCCCGCATCAGCTCCAGACCTGTAAGTTTCTTTAGCCTTTCCTCTTGTGCTAGCAGCCCTGCAGCACTAGGCTGCTTGCCTTTCTTGTTTTGTGCCCAACGCAGCCCTGCAGCACTATGCTCCATATTCTCCAGGCTGTAGAGCATTCGGCTGGCGCCTTGTATGTTTGGTGGCCTAAGTATGTCATTGCACCTCTCTATATATTGTGTGGTTTAACTGGACTGAGCTCTGTGATTTTGGACTTATTTTCTTTGTGTTTGTTAATAAAAGTGCACCATCAACTCTCACTTTTGGGTTTTATTCTCTCTCTCGGGTGCCAAGCCATGGCGCACAGAGGTTTATGACAGTTCTATATCTTTGTTGAATCATATTTTATTGTACTAGATATTTTTTGCTCCCAAAAGCCCTCAGATGCACTCACACTGTAGTGTCTGTTCCATACCGACTGAAATTTGACCCCCAAAGTCTGAAATGTTTGGTAAGCATGATCGCTCCCTACTGTTCTGCAGAACAGATATGCATGTGGTTATGCATATGTTCGTCTCAGGAATGGAACAATATGCAAAAGTTCACTTACAGTGTTGGGATCAAATGAAGAAACTGCTTTAAAGTTACAGTCCACCCAAAATATATATTTTTTCTTGTTAACATGTCTGTAACATGTTTTTATGACTTACAAGATATATCAAGAGCAAAGTCACTGAAATGTGTCACTTCTCTGTTTTTGCTGTGAAATTTCAGTTAAGCTCCTCCCCTTGAAAAAAGACAAGTTTTGCCAAGTGATTTTGGTGATGTCACTGTAACAGGTCCTTAGTGTTGAGCCAATCAGGATGTATGAACTGTCTCTGGTCCAGTGTTGCCAGATGTACGATAATTATAGTATTTGTACGATAATTTTGCCCTCTGTAATTTTCTAATTTCAAAAATCCCATAATGTATGATAATTTGACCCCTTCATTACATGGCTAAATTAATACATTAGCAAACACAATAATAAATAATTAATTAATAAAAATGAATGCAATAATGCATACTAAAGAAAGCAAAGCCTCATGTATGAAGAAGACTGTCTGAGTCAGGACTGAGAGAAAAGCTGAAGCGGACGCTGTAGAAAATGGTAAAGGTGAAGAGTTTAGAGTGGCAGCCAGACTGAGCTCAGATCAAGTTTCAGTGAGTGTATCCTGTATGTGGACACCACACTAACAGACACAAAGGAACAAGGAGTTCAGTCATTTATTCCAAAATAAATCTGGTAATTTGAGTGGTAATAATATATGAAGTCCAAACAACTTTTTTTCTCCAGTGCTTTAAAACAATGAGCCTGCCAAACAAAAGAACAAGTCCAAGCACTTGTATTCAGGGTTATTCAAATTTTAAGACAATTTTAAGACTTCAAAATTTGTTTTAGACATGAATAAAGACAAACATGGACACCAAATTAAGCAACAGTCAGTCAGCTGGCAATATGATAACACAGCAGCCTAGGTAAGAGGAGAAAAACTCCACTCCATTATTTTCTTTTTTCATTCATTCTTTTTTTTTCCCTAATTGGAGGAGTCAGGATCAGGCTGTCTCTCTAAAACCTCCAATGGTTATACAGTAGTTGTAGGGTAAAAGTCTGTCCAAGCTTCCTTATGTGAGTCCTTCACATGTGCTCTGGGTGGTTTTGCAAACACTGGATGAACTCTGTGACTGGGTGACTGTTGAAACAGATCTGATAAACGGCAGTGAAAAGAGGAAACCTGGAGAAGGGAAAAGAGACATTTAAACCTTCTCCACGGAGCTTAGGTGCACATAAGATTTGCTTGATGATTTTTATTAAACTCAAATACAGAGGATATTTTCACACAATGAAAATGCAGTGGAGACTCACTTTTCCACCATGTTTTTCTGTTTCAAGACTTGGTGGACCTCAGTCGCCGTTGCTGGACCCTGGAGCTTCTGACCGTTAAGCAGCTCATTCTCTAGCTGCTCGATGGTCTAAACAGAGGTGGTCAGCGTTACATAACCGTGGCTTTGAAAAGCTTTCATCTGCAATCATCTTAAGCTGTGCCATACTTTGCCTGTTTTAGCAAAGGCTTCTCCTATCTTGCGATTGCGGCCGCCGTAGCAGGTCGTGATGAGGTCGGCGATGCCACAGCTCTCCAGGAAGGTGGTGGGGGAGACGTTGCAGTTCGTGCAGAAGACCCGGGCGAAGGCGATCATCTCCATCAGGCCGAGACGGATCACTGCGGCCTTGGTGTTGTCGCCGAAGCCGAGGCCGTCACAGAAACCCGCTCCCACTGCCACAATGTTCTGCAGTGATGATTAAGGTGGAACATGATGCACATTTCAGAAACATTGCTCTTCCACATATGATTTAAGATTTAAAGCAGAAAGTGTTCAGAGGGTGCATAACTCCGCAAAGTGCTAGAGCCAGATTTTTATTTGGAGTCACACCATAGCCTACACACTTATATCTTCTCAGGCTGTTTTTAATATGTTAGATTTGGTTTGGCTCTGAATAGCAGAAATAATTTTTGAACCAATATTGCAAACCCTCAGTGGAGATAAATCAGGCTTTTGACCAAATATACAGTATTGTAGCGGTTTGATTCAACCCCCACAACACACAGACAGAACACAGAGACAGTCCGCTCGCACTCCTGGGTTTTGTCCGCTGCATGCTGCATTTACAGCCGTGAGGTTAAATTGTCATCCATGCATTGTGTTCATGCATCCTGTCTGTACCTCTGATATGCAAACACCCAGATTAACTGCTGTGAATGTCTTTGATCTATTGTTTGAGTTGAGTATATAAGCTGCACTGTGCTGTTAATCTGCCTCTCAATCTCACTTCTGCAACTACAGCTGCTGGACACAGACATTGTGTCCCCTCTTCTCTGAGAGCCGTGGCTCGCTCTCGGCGCGCACACATGGCGCCAGGAGAGGAGCTCGTGACAGTGGTATGATTAATAAAACCTGCTTAAAACCTCAGCATCGCTGCCTATAATTTATCATCCGCCGCAGTATGTCTTTGAACATCATAATTGAATATCATCTGTTTTTAAGATGTGTTTATGCATGGCTCAATTAGTGACTGGATTAGATTGATGGCGGAGAAAAAAAAAACCTTGAGCGCCCCACAGATCTCCACAACGTCAGACTCCTCCACCACAGTCACACGGAAGCTGGTGGTCTGCATCAGCTCCTTCAGCAGCGTCCCATATTCTTTGTCTTTGCACCCTGGGTGAAGAACACCAAACCAATCAGCACCAGCAGTTTCCAGAGTTTAAGGCCTGCTAAATCAAAATGTAAATGTGCAAACAGAGACATAAAAAGAGAAGCTAATAAAACATGCATTCAAACAAATATTTATTTAATTAAATTAAAATATCCAGTGTGTTGCATTCTGTATATTAGAAACCAGACCGCCAATTATGAAGTAGCTCATTCTGGTCGGATGAAACAACTCCATGGTCACCAAGAACGTCTGTCACTATACAGGCATATAGTAGCCCACTCAGCTGAAACGACACATATCTCTATACTCAGAGAGACTCCAGCAGCAGTTCACTGCTAATGATTCGGCTTCCGTGTGGAGAGGACTGAGGCAAATCACCAACTATCGACCTAAGGCTCCTAAAGGTCAGGATGACAAAGCCCTTTGTCAGAGACTGTCCCAACACTATGCCCGTTTTGACACCTCGTCATCTGTGTCCAACTCCCCCCCTCCCTCCAGCTCCACAGCCTCCACATTCCCTACTTCATTTAAGGCACCCCCCCCCCCCTCCTCCCCCCTCCCCTTATCATCAGTGAGCAGGATGTGCTCAAACAGTTTTCCAGACTGAACCCGCGCAAGGCCCCCGGCCCAGACGGCGTGTCTCCCTCCACCCTGAGACTCTGTGCGAAACAGCTGGCTCCTGTATTCACAGACATTTTTAACACCTCCCTTAAGTTATGCCACGTGCCATCCTGCCTCAAATCCTCCACCATCATCCCTGTCCCCAAGAAGCCACGGATCACTGGACTTAATGACTACAGACCTGTAGCGCTCACCTCTGTAGTCATGAAGTCCTTTGAGCGCCTGGTCCTGTCCCACCTCAAGTCCATCACCACCCCTCTCCTGGACCCGCTGCAGTTTGCCTACCGAGCCAACAGGTCTGTAGACGATGCAGTCAACCTGGCCCTCCACTCCATCCTGCAGCACCTGGACTCCCCGGGAACCTACGCCAGGATCCTGTTTGTGGACTTCAGCTCCGCATTCAACACCATCCGCCCCGCTCTGCTCCGGGACAAGCTGTCCCTGCTCAACGTGCCTGACTCCCTCTGCAGGTGGATCATCGACTTCCTGACGGACCGGAGGCAGCATGTGCGGCTGGGAAAGACTGTCTCAGACTATACTAGCATCAGCACCGGATCACCCCAGGGCTGTGTACTTTCCCCCCTACTCTTCTCCCTTTACACCAACTCCTGCACCTCCAGCCACCAGTCTGTCAAGTTGATCAAGTTTGCGGACGACACCACCCTCATCGGGCTCATCTCCAACGGCGACGAGTCCGCCTACAGGAGAGAGGTGGCCCAGCTGGCGTCCTGGTGCAGCAATAACAACCTGCAGCTGAACGCTCTGAAGACAGTGGAGATGATTGTAGACTTCAGGAAAGTCACTACTCCTCTGCCCCCCCTCACCCTCTCAGGCTCTCCCATCACCACTGCTGATTCCTTCCGCTTCCTAGGCACTACCATCACCAGGGACCTCAAATGGGAGCTGACCATCAGCTCACTCATCAAAAAAGCCCAGCAGAGGATGTTCTTCCTGCGGCAGCTGAGGAAGCTCAAGCTACCCACCAAGATGTTAGTGCAGTTCTACACAGCCATCATCGAGTCCATCCTCACCACCTCCATAACCGTGTGGTACGCAGGAGCCACTGCCAGGGACAGACTAAGGCTGCAGCGCGTCGTGCGCACTGCTGAGAAGGTGATCGGCTGCAAGCTCCCATCTCTCCAGGATCTGTACATCTCCAGGACCCGGAGGCGTGCTGGCCGGATCATAGCCGATCCCTCACACCCTGGTCACGTACTGTTTGCCCCCCTCCCCTCTGGTAGAAGACTTCGGTCCATCCAGACTAAAACCTCCCGTCACATGAACAGCTTCTTCCCCTCTGCCATTAGACTGCTGAACACTAAGTGACTCTCGTGCACCATGTACAGCAGCTCAACCAGACTCATGTCAATCATCACTGTTTTCTTCCTGCATTACTGACTGCACTATATAGTTCTCCACAGTATCTGCTGCTGGCTAATATATATTTTAACTGTTGACCAGTATCACTTAATCTTATCCTACACTTTATTACATGTATAGTTTATTTCTCTTATCTTATCATGTTTAATGTTGCAGCATTGTACCGAGACAAATTCCTAGTTTGTGTACTACATGAACAATGGCAATAAACCTGATTCTGATTCTGATCCATATCGTGTGACCTTTGACCTTGAACACCCCTCTGGTATTACACTCCGACCAAGTAGGTGGTGGTAATGCACTTATGTAGATGCAAGAGAGGAGCCAGGGTGGATGCCAACCACAGAAGAAGAAGAAGAAAGAAATTCTGATAAGTATGTGTTTAGATATTGCATGTTACCACAATATTCAACAAAAAATCTCGTATTGCATGTTTTCCTAATATAGTGCAGCACTAAAGCAGTGCCATGTGAGGATCATTGGGTGTGAGTTTGATGATCATCTGGACAGCTGGTTAGCGATTCTCACAGACTGTGGACAGATGGATGGATGACAACACACTCATGGCATAAGCTCATTTCACCTTTGCCAGAATTAGCTAAAAAGTAGTGTTAATCATCCAAATGGTTCAAACAGAAGTATAAAGCAATGTTTCTGCTGTTTGCAGATGATGTCCCGTTGGCTTCATTGGGCAATGAGCTACAGGTTTGTTACCGAGTGTGAAGTGACCGGAATCAGAATCAGCACTTCCAAATCGGAGTCCATGGTTCCCAGCCGGAAAAGGGTGGACTGTCTTCTCTGGGTTGGGGAGGAGCTCCAGCTTCAAGTGGAGGAGTTCAACTATGTTGGGCTCTTATTCATGAGTGAAGGGAGAATGGAAAGGGAGATCAACAGGCGGATCGGAGCAGCATCTGCAGTGATGGAGATGTTGTACCAGTACCAGGTAAAGAGGGAGCTGAGCTCTAAAGAAAAAGAGTCGATTTACCACTCAATCTACGTTCCTACCCTCACCTACGTATGGTCACTGTAGTGTCCGAATAAGTGAGGAGGCGAGGTGACATTTTATAAAGTTTATTACAAGAACTATGTACACGTGGGGAGACCCTACCGCGAGTACAGGAGTAACAGCAAGGAGGCAATATGTCTCCTGCTCCAGGCTTATATATCCCAGGTGATGCCACCCCCGAAGGCGGGGCATCACCCCTCCCAGCCTAGGGCACCGCCATACTAATATAACTACATTATGATCCTACATTCCCCCCCCCCTTTTGAAAAAATGCAAACACAAATTACCCAACCAAATAATTTACACCCGAATCGTTCACTAATACAGAGGAGAATAGGCCTACACATTCACACGACATACTGGCCCAGCGGAACTCTCCGCTATGTAATCAAATAGTCCCTGAAAGAAAAATGGGCCACACACCAAACTAAATTAATCCCTCCTAAGCTAAACACGTAACAAATATGGACATATACAATGGCGGTACCTGATCCCATAAACACACAGGTTACATAAAAGTACATACAGAGAACTCCCCAAACAAAACAGAATTCTCACAGTATAGGGCAGTAAACCTGTTCGTTCACACCCAGGTGTTACTGCACCTCACACTCAACAACAGTCACACAACAACAGTGGTCTTGAGCTTTCAATCCCTTAATCACCCTGTTACAGTGGCAGACGTGTCCCATTACTAACAATCATGTAAACAGTCATAAAGGCCCCATCACAGACAGGGAAATAAACACAGCATCTCGTGCTGGAAATAGAAATAAAATACAACATATCAAAATATTGTAGACAGTTACACTGACCAAAAGGTGGCACACACACACAAACAGGTCAATTTGTAATAAAACAATTCTATAAACACACTTTGTTTTCTTTTTTTTATAACTGCAGAACAAACTAAATAGTCACATAAGTTGTACCATTAATCAGAATCAGAATCAGAATCAGAAAAAGATTTATTGCCAAGTACATTAACAGATCACTGATAACATACGAGAGAATTTGACTTGACACAGAAAATGAACCTGCATTTCCAGTGACACGGCTGCATCGGGGATGCGCCTGCCAACAGGATAGAGGGTACAGGTAGCATAAGAATAAGAATAATACAGGAACAATAGGAAGGAGCCAAAAAATTGTTGATTCAGAATACTGGTTGCATAATCAATCAATATTATGATTACAAGGAAAAAAAAAAGCTCTCGATGCACATTCGCAAGACAAGATTCACAGGACACAAGAGAGCAGTGTGTGTATCTTTATTCAGTTCATGGATCAATATGTGTGCACTGTTGAAGCAAGTGTTGATGATAATAAGAGGACAACAAGGGTACTTGGCAGGAGATGTTTTGTCTGGCTGCCATCAATCATCCTTGCGATTATCTGGGCAGGTGCTGTCCAAGGCCTTGTGCTCGATGATTTTGAAAACACAGACTGCAGACAGCCAGGAGGAATTTTCATAGGGAAATTGAGCCAAATAGGACTGATCACAGAGAAGGCTTTTTATTTCTTCTGTAGATTCAGTACTTAATCCTTCATTGCGGGGCTTTAAGTCCGTCGTGGAAAGACCTAAGCGAGACCATGATGTAATCCACCTTCCGAGACAGTTCTCCATTTGTTGCTATCAGGGTCTTCTCCAATTTTTCAATTTGACAGATGCACCTTGCCTGGCCAGCATTTTGATAGGTTGTATCCATCTTCAGCAATTTGCAGTACACCAGGACAATCCCAGTTCCAATCAGAAAGATCCCGATCACCATTATTACGAAGACATACAAATCTTCAATATCTTCGATAGAGAGATTAGTGAGACACAAGATCCTCCAATTACTTGTGTCACGTAAATAGCCCGCTGGAGCCGTTCCTGCGGGGCAGACAGCTTCCCCCGGAGCACTTTTCCTTGTTGAAAAAATAGTGTCAATTGTGTTCAAAACCCAGCTTATTAACTCCATAATTTCTTTCGATGGTCGCAGTTAGACGCAGACAGACAACAGCAAGCTGGGATCCAGTAGTTGGGGGGGAAAGAAAAAAAGTCAGAGCAAGAGAGAAGGAAAAAGCGTCTGCTCTCTTGGGAGGGCGGAAGTGAAGGGTAATAGGGTAATAGGGTAAATGTCCATGGGAACCAACTTATACACGTTACACATCACTCACATGGTTCTCTTCAACCCCATTCCCATACAACTTCAACATGTGAATATATTCAGAACCCATTAACCATAATAACTGTAAACAAAACACATCTACTAATAAAAGCACATTTCAGACACAACATAAGCCCTCATACATTCAACCCCAGTTTCCCGAAGGCCCCCCCTGGAGTGTCCATCATGTGGCCCACTTCCAGAGCATCTCCATTTTGTCGTGACCGGAGACGGTCTGCATAGATGCCCTTTCATGCTCCAACGTCGCAGCTCGTTGGGATGCCGTCTTGACCCATCAGTCAAACTCAGGTAGCCGTCGCCGCCGGACTGGACCACCCGCAGATTATCCTGCCCAGCTGTCCGTTTCCTGGAACTGTGCACCCAACCAAGCCGAGGCTTGACCCTAGGGCGTACGTCATCACCCTCGCCCAGGGGAGCACTCACTGGCTTCCTCCGTCGTCTGCACCGCAATCTGGCTCCCTTATGACTCCTCAGCGATTTGCAAAGTTGACTAGAGTCATGTCCCTTACCTTTGGTATCAGCACGGCTAGGGTTTGTGCTATCTGGAGGTACCCCGGACACCAGATGTTGTTGCGTTGGAGCGGCACCAGTCACTGTTGGCTCAGCAGCCGGAACTCGTTGGCCGCTGGAGCCCTATAGCTCACACTCTTCGGACCTTTCTGCCACCGCAGAGGTCAAACCATGCCGTTCGGGTCCACCATCCATAGGACTACAAACACGGGACCCCTGCCTATTTGGCGTACTAAGGTGCTGACGGTGTCCCTCTTCACCCAGAATGAGCCACCCAAAGTCACACACTTCATCGCCACTTCCCACATAGAAAAGCCGGTCCCATAAGCCACCACCTGACCACTCCTCCACTTCACCACAGGTAATGGTGAAACCGAGCCCATAGAATAAATCACAGCCCATTAGGTTATTACCGTCCCGCGACACCATGAACTCGTTGGTGCACATGGAGGCCCCTTTGTACCTCAGTGACAGCCACACCGAGCCCACAACATCCAGCGAGTGGCTACCATAACCAAAACAGTTGATATTAGTGTTACTCACTCTATAATGGGGAAAACACCGACTAACAGTTGCAAAGTTGAGGATGGAGACCGCTGACCCAGTGTCCACTAACAGTGGTATTGGCATCCCATCCAACAAAATGTCACAAACGATGCAACCATTTGTGTCGGGCGAGACTGTGTGGACCACTGTAGGGGCCTTCTTCTTAACAGTTCCTTTCACCGGTCTCCATTCCTCCTTGTCAAAATTGCGGCAAACTCTGGCAAAGTGATGGAGCAAACCCACCGGCCACAACGCTTGCCCCTTGCCGTGCACTCCCTGGCTCGATAGCGGTGCCTGCTGGATCCGCAGCCATAGCATCGTGGTGTCCCTGGGGTGGACCGTATCTTGACAATGGCCACGTATTTGTCATCACTGCCATCGTCCGAATCCAAGGCCAGGGTCTTCCCATGTGTCTCGCTCTTCTGCGGAGCGTCGTCGCAGCCGAGGTGTTTCGTCAGCCACTCTGCTGCCTTGTGCTGTTGCGCTAGCTCCATGGCCGGTAGCAAAGTTAGCTCACCAGCATGAGTTAGCAGGCGAATCTTCGCTGAGGAGTAGGCCACGTGCTCGGCCAACTGGTCTGGTCACGGACCATCTCCTCCTCTAGGGCCCCAAACCTGCACTCACCCACCAGCTGTTGGAGGTCTGGAAAGTGAGGAAGGAGAGTTGGTCAGGGCTGCAACGTGGGACCTCCGACCCCCCACCACCACCACCACCACCACGTTAGGGGCTCAAATCCCGGCCGGGTCATGCCAAAGACCATATAAAAGTGGAACTTCCTGCCGTCCAGCTTGGTGCTCAGCAATAAATGGAATGGAGGAGGGAAATCTGTGGCGGCGCCTTGCATGGCAGCGGCCCTCTGATTCTGCACTTGGGGTGTGTGTGATTTACACTGTAGATAGGTAAAACACAATCTCGTTCTGCTGTACATGATTGGTTGTACGGTTGAATGACAATAAGGGTGATTCAATTTAATTTAATTTAATTCTCCCGGTCGCTGGTGCCATTGTTGGAACTGGATGTGTCGCATGATGATATTTTCGGGGGCGCGGAAGTAGCCGGTCATGAGCCTCACGACGTCGTTGAAGCTATCACCTCCTCCTAAGGTGCTGAGGATTTTCTGGCCCTCCATGCCCAGGTTATGGACCAGAATTGCCCTCGCTCATAATTTGTCCAGGTCACTGAGGTCCAACGTGAATAGATAGTTCTGGAAGGCCGCAAACCACCTGGCCCAAGGGACCAGTGGCTCTCCCGGAGCCTCCAAAAAGGGGCGTAACGTGGTCACAGCCCTCTCCATCTACGTTTGTCCTCGTCGCTAAATGTAGTGTCCGAATAAGTGAGGAGGTGAGGTGACGTTTTATAAAGTTTATTACAAGAACTACAGTATGTACACGTGGGGAGACCCTACCGCGAGTACGGGAGTAACAGCAAGGAGGCAATATGTCTCCTGCTCCAGGCTTATGTATCCCAGGTGACGCCACCCCCCGAAGGCGGGGCATCACCCCTCCCAGCCTAGGGCACCACCATACTAATATAACTACATTATGATCCTACAGTCACGAAAGGATGAGATTAGGGATACAAGTGGCTGAACTGAGCTTTCTCCATAGGGTGGCTGAACTCACCCTTAGAGATAAGGTGAGGAGCTCAGTTATCTGGGAGAGGCTCAGAGTAGGGCCACTACTCCTTTACATTAAAAGGAGCCAGCTGAGGTGGTTTGGGCAGACCCAGCACAAAGTGGAGAGACCATGTCATACAGCTGGCCTTGGAACACCTTAGTATTCTCTCTGAAGAGCTGGAGGAGGGGGCTGGGAAGGGGGAGGTGGACTGGGCTTCTCTGCTTAGACTGCTGCCTCCACAACCCAGACCCCCAGAAAACTGGTAGAAGATGGATGGATGGATGGCTGGATGGATGGATGGATGGTATTTCCATCCATCCATCCATCTTCTACCACTTTTCCGGAGGTCCGGGTCGCGGAGGCAGCAGTTCAAGCAGAGAAGCCCAGACTTCCCTCTCCCCAGCCACCTGCTCCAGCTCTTCAGAGAGGATACCAAGGCGTTCCTAGACCAGCTGGGAGACATAATCTCTCCACTGAGTCCTGGGTCTGCCCCGGGGTCTCCTCCCAGTGGGATGTGCCTGAAACACCTCAAGTGGGAGGCTTCCAGGAGGCATCCTAATCAGATGCCCATACCACCTCAACTGACTCCTTTCAATGTGGAGGAGCAGCGGTTCTACTCTGAGCCTCTCCCGGATGACTGAGCACCTCACCCTATCTCTAAGGGTGAGTCCAGCAATCCTACGGAGAAAGCTCATTTCAACCGCTTGTATCCGCGATCTTGTTTTTTCGGTCATTACCCAAAGCTCGTGACCATAGGTGAGAGTAGGAACGTAGATTGACTGGTAAATCGACAGCTTTGCCTTAGAACTAAGCTCCCTCTTCACCACAACAGACCGGTACAATGTCCGCATCACTGCAGATGCTGCTCCAATCCGTCTGTCAATCTCTCGCTCCATTTTCCCCTCACTCGTGAACAAGACCACAAGATACTTAAACTCCTCCACTTGGGGCAGGAGCCTGTCCCCAACCCAGAGAGGACAATCCACCTTTTTCCGGCTGAGATGGTATTTGTGATATGTAAAGTTGGAAAAAAATCAAAAATGTGATTGTAACGATTATACTTTAATTACACATCAGTTATCATTCAGAAACTGGTGGTGGTACCTCACTTTTTGCAAGATTTATATTCTAGCACTACTATAAAGTCCATACCAATGGTTGTTTCACAGAATTTTTCCTCAGCGACCTCGTTAGCGATGTTTGCTCCCATAAGGACCGTCATAGTGATGCCCAGTTTCCCTCGGATGATCTCTGAGATTAGTTTCAGACCTTCTGGACCAGCATCAACTCCCTACAGCACAGATAAATATGAAAACCTGTTAAATATTGTTCAAGTCCTGATTTGCTTGATGCTTGATTATACTGTGTCTCCCTAAATTACCTTGATGAGAGACATCCCCAAAGCATCTTTCTTTATGTGGTCCTTTATGGTGTCGCACACTCTCAAAATGAACTGGTGAGGGACCACAAAGATCAGGATGTCAGCCCCTTTCACAGATTCAACCAAGTCTGTAACAGCAACCTGAAAAATGAGAAAAAAGGAGGTTGAGGCTTCAGCCTTCTGGACTCACTGAAGAGAGGAAGAGCAGTGCTGCGAGGCTCACCACATTGGGGGGCAACTTGTGACCGGGCAGATATTTCACATTTTCATGGTCTGTGTTGATGATTTCAGAGAGTTTCCGGTCATTTACCACCTCTTCAAACACCCACATGTTCACTGTGGTGTCAAACCTGTCGTACTTGGCTGCATTTGCACCCACAATCTTGGCAATGGCAGAGCCCCTGTGGACACGAAAACACATCATAACTATCCAGCTGACACCACATAGTCTCTTTATTTTTCCCCAGACATGCAAGCACCATATGATTTCTCAGCTCTGAGGTGCTGCAGTGACACTGGAAGCAGAGGGTGTCTAAAAGTTTGACATGCTGTCCACCATATAGGAGAAGCAGATGCTAATAAGGCCAGCAGTGCCAAACATTGTTTTTGTTTTTTTAAACCCTTAGCATTCCAGCCAATTTCCAGCGAATGTGAAACACTGGAAATTTGAGAGGTTAAAATTCATATGGCCCAATGTGACTCAGTGGGACAGACCAGTAACGGCACTGTACAATAACCTGCCTGAGTAGTTCATGATAGTTCATGAAAACCTTCACATTTAAGGAGCCATCCATACAGTGCATCCGTTAAGTATTCACAGCGCTTCCCTTTTTCCACATTTTGTTATGTTACAGCCTTATTCCAAAATAGATTAAATTCATTTTTCCGCAAAATCCTACACACAATCCCTAATTGTCATGAACCTGGGTTTGGTGGTCCCAAACCCAGTTCTGACCCGTGGCTATTTTGTCCCGTGTCCCTATTTATTTTCTATCAGGCGCTTCAGGGAGCTCTTTGGGTCCTTCGCTCCCTGACAACTCGGGCACGCCCCCTCCTCCTGTCAGTGCCATCAGCTGCTTCTCATTATTGGGTGTTCACATACATACACGCACACACTTCATTCATTCTCATTCACACGCTCATGTACTCACTCATGCACACATGATGTTAATTATGTTCAGCCCACGATTCCTCACACCGGCGGTCTCTTCCCTCATTAGTAGTATTATTACTTAAATGCTGTGTTAGTAGGAAGAGACCATCGGAGCATTGAACTTCAAGCACAGCAGCGCATTCCTCTGTGTTTGTTTGTTACCATTACCTTCGTTAATCTTCAGCCTGATGTCATTGTCTTCTCTAATGCCACAGATCGTGTCTTTCTTTGGTGTTAGTGGCTGTTCCTGTTTTCACAATCATCTACTGGACTACACGGACAGCCCCGGATCGTTCCAGCCGTAAGTTCATGTTTGCCTTTCTCTTCGTGCCAACAGCTTATGGCAGCACTAGGCATTCCCTCCCGCAGGCTGCGGAACATCCAGGTGGCGTCCCTGCGTGTCTGGTAGCCTCATTATCTTCATCATAGCAACTCTCTGTTAGTTATCGTGACTGTAAGCTGGACTGGTTATTTTGGTGTTTTTGTTAATAAAGTGCATGTTCTACTCCTGCAATTGGGTTTTTCATTCCTCCCTCGGTGCGCTGCATAATGGCGCACCGGGGATTATAACACCTAATAATGACAACATGAAAAGTTTTTGGTTTTTTTTTTTAGATTTTTGCAAATTTATTAAAAATAAAAATTTAAGAAATCACATATACATAAGTATTTAAGTATTCACATCCTTTGCCATGAAGCTCAAAATTAAGCTCAGGTGCATCCTGTTTCCACTGATCATCCTTGAGATGTTTCTACAGCTTAATTGGAGTCCACCTGTGGTAAATTCAGTTGATTGGGCATGATTTGGAAAGGCACAAACCTGTCTATATAAGGTCCCACAGTTGACAGTGCATGTCAGAGCACAAATCAAGCATGAAGTCAAAGGAATTGTCTGTAGACCTCCGAGACAGGATTGTCTCGAGGCACAAATCTGCGGAAGGGTACAGAAAAATTTCTGCTGCTTTGAAGGTCCCAATAAGCACAGTGGCCTTCATCATCCGTAAATGGAAGAAGTTTGGAACCACTAGGACTCTTCCTAGAGCTGGCCGGCCGTCTAAACTGAGTGATCAGGGGAGAAGGGCCTTAGTCAGGGAGGTAACCAAGAACCCGATGGTCACTCTGTCAGCTGTGGAGAGAGGAGAATCTTCCAGAACGACAACCATCTCTGCAGCAATCCACCAATCAGACCTGTATGGTAGAGTGAACAGATGGAAGCCACTCCTTAGAAAAAGGCACATGGCAGCCCGGCTGGAGTTTGCCAAAAGACACCGGAAGGACTCTCAGACCATGAGAAACAAAATTCTCTGGTCTGATGAGACAAAGATTGAACTCTTTGGCATGAATGCCAGGCATCATGTTTGGAGGAAACCAGGTACGGCTCATCATCAGCCCAATACCATCCCTACAGTGAAGTATGGTGGTGGCTGCATCATGCTGTGGGGATGTTTTTCAGCGACAGGAACTGGGAGACTAGTCAGAACAGAGGAAATGAGGAATGCAGCAATGTACAGAGACATCCTGGATGAAAACCTGCTCCAGAGCGCTCTTGACCTCAGACTGGGAAGACGATTCATCTTTCAGCAGGACAACAACCCTAAGCACACAGCCAAGATATCAAAGGAGTGGCTTCAGGACAACTCTGTGAATATCCTTGAGTTGCCCAGCCATAGCCCAGACTTGAATCCAAATGAACATCTCTGGAGAGATCTGAAAATGGCTGTGCACCTGATGGAGCTTGAGAGGTGCTGCAAAGAGGAATGGACCAAACTGCCCAAAGAAAGGTGTGCCAAGCTTGTGGCATCATATTCAAAACGACTTGAGGCTGTAATTGCTGCCAAAGGTGCATCAACAAAGTATTGAGCAAAGGCTGTGAATACTCATGTACACGTGATTTCTTAGTTTTTTATCTTTAATAAATTTGCAAAAATCTCAAAACTTTTCTCATGTTGTCATTATGGGGTGTTGTGTATAGAATTTTGAGGAAAAAAAATGAATTTGATCCATTTTGGAATAAGGCTGTAACATAACAAAATGTGGAAAAAGCGAAGCGTTGTAAATACTTTCCGGATGCACTGTATACAAAATCTCTTGAAGGTCTCATATCGCGCATTTTCCCAGAGATTTACTTTTGACATCCTCAAGGGTATAAACATGTAGTTTTAAAGACCAAAAATTATGTCTGCGTTGTTTCACAGCTACTCAAAAAAAAAAAAAAAAAAAAAAAAAAAAAAAAAAAAAAAAGAGCTGCCGGTAATAATCTGAAATAGTCAGTTTTCAGTCTGCTCATTAATATTTATGAGCTCCTAATGTGATTGGGTAAAGGTTTCTTTTTTTGAGTGGGCCAATTACAAGTAAGGATTCAATTAAGTTACTTTTATTTGGGTAACCTGAAGAACTTGCTTGAGCTCTGCCATGAGGCTGAGTGCGGTGTTTCACCGGGCTTATGCTCTCACTTTATTTCTGGTTATTTCTTACATTTTCTCAGTCTTGTGTGTTTATTTTACTGTGTATTGATTCTAGATGGATGATGCATTTTGAGTTGCCTGTTTATGTAATTTTAGTTCTCAGTATTATTCTGTTAGTTTCGTTAGGTGCCTTTGCCCATCCAGGTCTTAGCTTTATTATGGTGTTTATATTTTGTTTCCCTTTGACATGAGCTCTCCACCTCCTCCTCCAGACATTCCTATTCTGCTATCTTTGGTTCAGTTCACAGGTTGTCACAGCTGACACCTGTCATGTAATTAGGTCAACCTTCCCACTCATGTGAGCCACACCTGCAATTATTTGTGTTCATGGGGTTCATGTCCTATTTAAAGACCGTTGTTTCTTTCACTTGTTGCTGGAGTCTAATCAACCAACGCTCTCACGCCAGAACCCCTTCTGTCTTTCCCTTTCTTTCCCGTTCTGATGAGTATTCCTGTGTTCATCTTGCCAACTCCTTTGTCGTCTCAGTTGTAAGTTTACTTTGTGCACTGTTTGGACTTTGTGTTTTCCTTATTAAATACCACAAACTACAGTTCAGCGCTTGGGCCTCCCTTTTTGCCCTGGAGGGGCGATTCATGACAAGCTCAAAACTTGTTTCGTTGTGATGTCATAAAAGCCAAAAAGTGCAATCGACTAATTTCTTTGGGAGCTGAACAAAATAATGGCAATGTATTTCTTTGTGAAGTGTGCATTTTAATATTTCATTAATACACGTGGCCCGTAGCTCTATCTTATCAGGTTAAAATCAACAAAAACACAATTTTGTACAATATGGGACTTTTAATTTTTTTTTTTTTTTTTTTTAAAGAAATTACTTTCTTTACATTTTGCCTCTAGTAAGTCTGCCATCACCACACCTGGACTAGAACTCTATTTTATTGGAAAAATTACAATAATAGGGGGCAGAGCCAACCCCAGGCCCCAGGCAGCATGTCCATGTGAGCCCCACTATAGGTTAAAGGGGTGATTGCCCTTTTCACTTTTTTAACAGCTCACACATGTGTAAATGAATTGTTTGTGACATATTTTGTTCAAAATTACTTTCATTATTTAATTATTGGAACATTTTTTTTTTCAGCATTTCATAGAAGGGCTTGACTGGTGATCTGTCCAGGGTGTACCCTGCCTCTTGCCCAAAGATGCTGGGATAGGCTCCAGCCCCCCCCGCAACCCAAAAAGGATTAAGTGGAAGAAGATGGGTGGATGGATGGATGAATGGCTTGTTTCAGTACATGTCTCTCTAAAATCGCTCAGGCTGTATTCTGCTCTGCCCTCCCTCTTACATCACTATTGCTAACCTAGCGCTTAATAACTAAGATTAGGTTCGGTGTCAAGCATGAGCCAACTAAAGTAAATTTGTTTCAAAAGATTAATTAAGTAAAGCATCATTGGTGGGCAGGGGTGTGTGGTTTCAGTGGTCAATAAAATATGATCAGTCCTTGGAGTAAAATAAGCACAAAAACATTAGTGAATGAGTGGCTAAACTGCTAGCTTCAGCTAGCTGTATTGGTGGTGCTAATGGTGCCAACAATGTAGCATCACGGCAAAATTAACAAAATAAGCAGAATGATATGAGATATTATCATCTGTGGATTAGTGAACCAGGTGGAAACAGTGATGTCTATTAGGGTGACTGTAATCTTAAAAAAAAAAAACAATATAACCCTGAGATTCTTAGTATCACTGTTAGCTCTTAAGCTAACATCTTTGGCTCCCTGCCAATCTACAATACAGCCAGCTAGGCTGACCAGTAATAGAGCAGCAGGTATGTCAAGGCCAGTGACATTTATCTTTAAGTGACTGTTACCTCTGTAAAATGACTGAGCAGGAGGCGAGTCTTCAGCAGGGGTTTATATACAGAGTGGGCCGTGCCCGCCTGATGTCACCCAGTGGGGGGGCACGGCTTCACACACACACACACACATATGTAACATTCCCTCCCCCCTTAGAAAACGGAAAGTCACAAACACCATTGGAAACCACCCAAATTTAGAACCCGAATCACGCACTAACAGGGGATAAAACGGTATATAGAGAAATCATAAACCAAACCTATCCATCCGCACAACAAAAGCTCGGGAGGCCGGGTAGACTACCGGCGCCCCCTACACGGCCAGGCGGGTTATTCTGCCTCCTTAAGTCCAAAAGTCCAGAAAAGAAAATGACCATGTTCCCAAAACAATAAAATAATCCCAGAATATTATATACATCAGAACCAGAATGAATAGCAACAACACCTCCCAAAACTCTCTCCCTACTGGCGGCCCCCCTCCTAACACTCCTAACCCACCAGGTCACACAAAAACAAACACACCGTGTTGGGGAAAACAATATAAAACTCACCAGTGGATGTCGCCGCCGAGCCTACTCGCTCATTCCATTAGGCGGACCCCCTACTATACCATGTCACACAATACACACATTATAGGGTCCCGGGTCTCTTCTCTTCTCTCTCTCTTTTTTGTTTTTTACTTCAAACATATATTCAGACCCTCCAATAATAATCACAACAATAAAACAACAACATTAAACAACCATATTGGGGCACTACCAGTATCAAACTATAATACATCAAGACTCGTAGACTAAACATCACACTGTTCAATTTAAAACACATATCCAAATATATATATGCACAGATATTTACACAATAAAATTTATTTCAGGTAACACTGACGTCTCTGGGCAGCCACTATTTTCTACACTGCCACAGAGGCCCAGGGCAGCCCCATGGCATCTGTACACCAGGCTGCTGCCCCCCCCTTCCCCTTGCGAAAATGTCTTTACCTGCCATTTGGCACTTCTTCCCCCTGGGCCTGCCGTGCTGCTGTTTGGTGTGCTGCTTCTCCATGCCCGACGAGCCGTTTCCGACTGCCTTACGCACCGCCGTCGTGGCTCCATTACACTGGAGTGGCCGCACTTCGGTAAGAACCGAAGCTTGCTCTTCAGTGTCTTCCGCTGCCTCAGGCACCTCGTTATAGCATCCAGCACCCTCCTCCAGGGTGCTTCACTGCTCTGCCTCCACAACCAGCTGCTGCTGCTCACCTCCGGGGCTCACAACATCACCCTTGTCGGTCTTGTACTCCAACCCAGGCACCTTGCCACTACATCCAGCACTCTCAGTCCCGGTGCTCCGCTGCGCTGTCATCATGTCCAGCTGTGGCTGTTCTCCCTCTGGGCACTCAGAGTCACTCCCGTCGGCTCCACTGTCCGACTCGGGCACCTCATCACCGCTCTCGGCACTCTCGCTCCAGGCGTCCTGCTGTGTCGTCTCTGCGGCCTGCGGCTGCTGCACGTTGTTACCTCTTGCATGCTTGGGCCCCGCTTCCGGGCAGCTCTCTCCCCGAGATCGTGGAGCGGGCGCTCCGGTGTCGGTGCTCTCCATAAAGATCCCGCTGGTGTTGGTCTCCCCCAACCCGGTCTCTCTCTCCTCCTGCTCCAGTTCTGGCTGCTCAAGGGATGGGGGCAATCCCAGTCCTTGTTCTTCCTCCATTTCATCTTCACCATCCAAGCCCCATTCACTCTCTGCATCTCAGTCACTCTCACTGTCTGTGTCCTATTCACTCTCACTGTCCACACTGTGCTCTTTGGCTGCACCCACGTCAAAAAAGCCTGTGCAAACTGGTTCTGGGCCGCTGACTGTTTGTCCGCAGATTTCGAGAGTGAATCCTAGCTCAATGAGCAAGTCCCACCCCATGACATTTTCACCCCGGCATGCCACCTGGAACCAGAACGCTGGAAGTACTTTCTTGCCATATTGCACTGCCAACGTGATGCTCTTGCCGGTCCTGAAGCTCTCATCATCCGGTAGTTCCACTGCATCCAGGGCCAGGGGGTGAGCCTCCGAACCATGGCCTCACTCACGATGGACTGCGTAGCGGAAGTGGCTATCAACATGGGCACACTCACGCCATCCAGCTTCACAACCCGTTGCGGTCCTGACCAACCTTCGGGGCTCACAATGTTTATGCTGTCTCCGCTGTCGTCAGTGGCCAGGGGCTCCTCCACACGTGGTCCCGGTTCTGCCTTGAGGTCCAGCTTGGCGCCCGTAGCCGTGTGAGATTAGTCTGTTAGCTAGCCTGTCCATTGACATATACTGAGCCGTTAGCTTCCCTAAGTTAACTAGCTCCGTCGGTCCTGGCACCAAAAGCTCCATCACCCGCAGGTCCCTGGCCATCGTCTGCTCCGTGAAGTGCGTTGTCATTCGCACGACGGCATCCTCATAGCACTCAGTCGGTTCCAGCATGTCGAGGATCCTTCATCCCTCTGTGCCAAGGTTGTAGGCCAGGAGTGCCCGGCACTGTTTCCCCTCAAGCCAAAGGAGACCCAGCTCTCTGATGTACTCCTTGAACTCCTGTCTCCACTCCGGCCACAAGCTCACCGGCTCACCAGGGCTCTCCAGAAACAGCAGTAATCGTCGAGGTATCACACACACACCCATCTTCACCTTGTCGCCAAATATTACATCTGTAAAATGACTGAGCAGGAGGCGAGTCTTCATGCAGCCAACTGAACTTTATTATACTGAACAGGGGTTTATATACAGAGTGGGCCGTGCCCGCCCGACGTCATCTAGCGGGTGGGCACGGCTTCACACACACACATGCTCTCATATGTAACAGTGACATTTCCCATTTCTTCACATCCAGGAAAATACCTGGAAGAGTCAAAACGGCTTCCTGGAGAGCAAAATGAATGAATGAATGAATGAATTTATTTATTTCGGATAGTACATTACAGGTTAAAAGAAACTGTATAATATAACAACAAGGTCAAATTAGACAAAGACTCCTTCTACTATACAATTCCACGTGAGTTATCCGAAATGAGTGATGGCTGAAGCCGCAGCTTATATTGCCCACCCATATTCCATCCAAGAATTCAAAGGAGAAAAAAGAGAAAACAAGACAAGAGCGATTACAATTTAAAACAAGGCTAAGACAAAATATGACTGAGAGAAAAAGAAAACTGAGCTAGTCTAAGTTAAGCGGTTACTATTCAAAAACAAATCTAAGACATAGTGTCACAGAGAAAAAAGAAAAACTAAGCTACAACACAACACAGGCTGGAAATGTCAATCCTTATGTGAGTTTACATGTCGTCTTGTAAATATGTTTGGAGTATTTCTTCCTTTAGTTTTTGTTTAAATTGTCCAAGCTTTGTACATGATTTTAATTCAGGTCCAAAATCGTTCCATAATCTGACACCTTGCACTGAAATACAGTGTTGCTTGGTAGTTGTTCTCACTGTAGGCTTTTGAAATATACATGTTCCTCTGAAGTGATATCGTTTCTCCCTTGTTTGGAACAACTTTTGGATATTTGTGGGCAGTGATAGATTCTTCACTTTGAACATTATTATTGCGGTTTTAAAGTCGATCAGATCTTTCAACTTGAGAGTTTTTTGTTTAAGAAAAAGTGGGTTTGTTGGTTCCCTGTAAGCTGCTTTGTTGATTATTCTAATAGCTCTCTTTTGAAGTATAAAGAGTGGATATATGTTTGTTTTATATGTATTTCCCCATACTTCATTACAATATGTCATGTATGGGAGTATTAATGAATGATACAAGGTGTATAGTGTGGGTTGATTCAGCAAATTTTTCACTCTGTGTAATATTGCAATTGATTTGGATACTTTACCTTTTATATAATTAATATGTGGCTTCCAACACAGTTTGTTATCAATTATTACTCCAAGGAATTTAGTTTCGGATACCCTTTCAATCTCTACACCATTTACACTGAGTTTGGGTACTGGGTAGTTGTGATGGTTGTTAAAGACTATAAATTTTGTCTTGCTTAAATTGAGCGTTAATTTGTTTGAATCAAACCACAGTTTCAGCTTTCCTAATTCCTTTCCGAGTGTATCCAGAAGTTGTTCCAAATTGTTTCCACTGCATAGCAGGTTAGTGTCATCAGCAAACAATATTAAGTCCATTTTTTCTGAAACTTTACATATATCATTTATATACATATTGAATAATAATGGTCCCAAAACTGAACCCTGTGGGACTCCACAGGTGACCTTCAGTAGCTCTGAGTTTTTGTTGTTAACACATACAAACTGATATCTATTCTTTAAGTAACTTCTTAACCAGGACAGTGCTACCCCTCTAATACCACAATTTTGTAGTTTCTTTAATAATAGATTGTGATCTACTGTATCAAATGCTTTTTTAAGATCCAGGAATACTCTAACTGAGTACTCTTTATTTTCAATGGCTGTTGATATTTTTTCTGTAAATTCCATTAAGGCATATGCTGTTGTCCTTTTGTGTCTGAACCCATATTGCTGCTCACACAATAAATCATTCTTCAGTATGAAGTTGTCATTTCTCTCATAGAATATTTTTTCAAGTATCTTGGAAAATTGCGGTAATAGTGAAATTGGTCTGTAGTTGGAGAGTTCCCCTCTGTCGCCTGTCTTGTAAATCGGAATTACTTTAGCTATTTTCATTGCATTGGGAAATATACCTGATTGGAGAGACAGGTTACAGATATACGTCAGTGGTTTCACTATGCATTCGATAACAGTTTTGACTAGTAGCATATCAATACCATCGCAGTCAGTAGATGTTTTACTTTTGAACGATTTAACAATTTCAATGACCTCTCTTTCGTCTGTGTTCTTTATGAAGATGGTGTCTTTTACAGCAGTGTTATTGCATATTGAATCACCTGTTGGCACCGTAGTGGGTATTTCTCGGGCCAGTTTAGGTCCAATGTTAACAAAAAAATTATTAAATTCATCTGCAGGTGAAGCTATATTCACATTCGGAGTCGATTTATTATTTTTTGGAATGTTAGTTGGGTAGCTGGTATTTCTGCTTTTATTTCCAAGGATACTGTTGATTATTGTCCATGTATTTTTAATATTGTCTTTGTTTTTTTCCAGTTCTTTACTGTAATAGTCTCTTTTACTACATCTTATTATATATGTTAACTTATTTTTGTATGTTTTATACCGCTGCTCTGCTTCTTTTGTCCTTTTTTTTATGAAAGCTTTATATAATAAATTTTTCTTTTTACACGCCTTTTGTAGTCCTTTGGTTAGCCATGGTTTGTCAGTAAATTTGTGTTTAAGCTTTTTTTTAACTAATGGGCAGTTTTTTTCATAAAGAGTGGTTACAATGTTTATAAATGTGTCATAGGCTTCATTTACATCTGATACATAGACTTCTGTCCAGTCTTGCTTCAGCAAGTCCTCTTTAAAAGAACTGATTGCGTTTGGTGATTTGCGTCTGAACGATTTTGAGATTTTTTCTGGGTTGGGCCCCGTGTGGCCATGGATAAGTGCAAAGATTGGCAAGTGGTCGCTTATATCATTTATCAATAATCCACTTTCTATTTTCTTGTCGAGAACATTGACAAACAGGTTGTCAATAAGTGTAGCAGAGTGAGCTGTGATTCTACTGGGATGTGTTATTGTGGGATATAGACTCATGCTGTACATAGAGTTCATGAACTCTGTAACTACATTTTGTTGATGTGGATTAAGTAGATCAATATTGAAATCTCCACAAATTGCTACCATTTTCTTACTAGTAGTATTATTGTACAGCTCGACTAATTTATCTCTGAATGTCTCAATGCAAGTTCCCGGCGTTCTGTATATGCAGCTTATGATTAGATTTTTTGTTTTGTCTAGGTCAATCTCAACAGTAACACATTCCAGAATCCCTGGTAGTGCTGAGGACATTTCATTTACAAGCTTACATCTATATAGGTCATCAATATACAGTGCAACACCACCACCCTTTTTTTGAGATCTGTTAATGTTTAACATCTGATATCCCTCTATTGCCATCAGGGGAGCCTGGTCTGCATTAAGCCAGGTTTCAGAGACTGCTATAGCTGTGAATTTTCTGTTTAGCTGTTTTAAATAGTCCTGAATCTGTGAGAAGTTTTTGTTAAGACTTCTGCTATTGAAGTGTATTATTGACAGTTTACCATCTAATTGCACTTGACTTTTGAATTGCTTTTCAGTGTAATATTCACAGTGGTTATGAATATTATTGAAAAAGTGGTTATCAGGATCAATATCATTCTCCATCTCTTGTGGTTTATGTTCAGCATAGTGGCATATTTTTAGAGTTTGAGTTTCCTCACTCTGTGTTTCATAGTCAGTGTTCATAAAAAAAAAACAAAAAAAACTTTCCTGTTCCTGATGGCTGTCGTTTTTTAAAAGAAGTGAGTGTTTTGTTATTTTTCAATAATCACGTAACCAATAGATACATTTTGGAAGGGTAAAACCTATGAAACCACAATTTTTCAATGACCCCTTTAAAGCAGCACTATGTAACTTTCCTGTTTCTGGTAGAAACACTGAAAACACTACAAGTATTACAGCCAGAGTCCCAACTGCCAATCACAGGGTGCTTTGTAAGTTGTGGCTTATGATTGGCTACTGTGACTCAGGCTATAAAACATGTCAATTGCCTTTTCAGTGTTCCTATCAGGAACAGGAAAGTTTTTTTTGTTTTTTTTTTTAGGAACAGGAAAGTTCCATGGTGCTGTGGCAGGTGATGCACGACCACACATCCTATAGTGGACATTGTCCAGATGTTGAGGTACCATCAACATGATTTTGGAAACATTATTTCAAGGTAAAAATCTTACATAGAATTGGTTTAAGACACTTGAACACAACTACTCAGAAGGAGCAGTAGTTTGCAAGAAACAAACTAGAAAAGCACTCGGAGAGCGCAGACCTCTGCCAAGCGCCACAGTTCCCCCCATACAGTGTTTGTGTGTATATTTTCAGATTCCTTGACCATGAAAACATATGACTAGCAATTGGATTCACAATGATAGGATTAGTGGTTCAGTAGTACAAGCATTACCTCCTTGGCGGAGGTAATAAACTCAAGTGTTGCTGTTGTGTCCATCTCCTCCATCTCCAAACTCCCAGGCTGCGGGCGTTGCAATTCATCGCACAACTGCGTACAACCCACAGGCCAATGGGTTATGCGAGTGTTTTCATAGATCACTGAAAGCAGCACTCAGGGGTTCACTGACGGATGCAAATTGGGTCGACAGGTTGCCGTGGGTTTTATTGGGGTTGCGCTCCACGGCAAAAGAGGATTTGGAAGCTTCCCCGGCAGACAGCTTGTTTTTGCGCAGCCCCTATGGCTGCCCGGGGAATTTCTGCCAAATAATCCCGCGCCGGACAGCTGCCCGTCTCAGCTTTTGCAGCGTAGCGCAAACACAGGCACGCTGCCGGGCCCTGCCCACCACAGTTTTCCGCGTGCTTTTGTGCCTAAAACTTTGAAGAACGCGGAGTTCGTGTTCGTCAGACACGACAACCAGCGCCCTCCATTGCGCCTGCACACATGTTGAAAATGGCCCTGTCTCACAATGTTAAAGAATCCTTTAAAGAATTCCTGGATCCAGACGGTGATCCGGATCATCCCCAAAATTTAATCAGTTCTTCCTTGTACCATTTCCAACAACGCCTGGAAGTTTCATCGAAATCTGTCCAAAACTTTTTGAGTTATCTTGCTAACCAACAGACAGACAGACAGGCAAAAACATAACCTCCTGGCCTGGCGGAGGTAATAAGGCCTTGAGTACTGTACTGTTATATAATTCATTTAATGATTCAAAGCAATATACACTTTCCTAATGGTAAACAACTGCCATCTGGCACAGGGACGTCCATCTGGACTGTAAGGGAGACTGCATTTCAGGGTCTAATGTGACCCACTGGCACACTCTGCAAAGAATAACATTTGCAGTGAAGACTGTAATATCTTTATCTTTCATCTAAAGGCACTAACTATATAATAGTCCTTGCGTGGTGATCACGGAGTTGCTAGGCAGTAGTTCAAATGTTTTATGACGTTAAAGCTATTCATACGATTTCATTACGCTGCAGAAAGTGAGTGGAAATACTTGTGCCATTCTGACTTTTCATGCATGTGTAATGAGAATTACTATTGAAAGTGAACTTAATATAATTTGTCTTAAAACCAGATCGCAAGCTTTGCATCATCTGTTTTGTACATGGATGGTGTATTACAAAATGAATGTTTTCATATATGAATATGGTTTCAGATATAGATAATTATGATTTATTTTGACTAGGCCTCAGGCACGTGCAGACATGCAGTTGAACTGATGCTCCCACATTTGCCCCTTTGCCCTATGCCCTCTGAAGTGCCCTTTTGGATGGGATAGCATCTTTTATTTAATTATTAGGCTACAGATTTCAGTTTCCCCCCACAGAAACACCAATTGTCGATCAAACATGTTATAATGTCTGATAACTATATTAGTTCTGTGTGACGTGCGCATGAGCTCTGCTCCCTCCACAAACACCTCAACAGGCGCAGCAGCCTGCAGCACATTTCCTGAGTCAGGTTAGTGCATCATTACCCTGAACATCAGCATTTTTTGTTGCTTTGTGAAAGCACACGCAGTAGGTGATTGGTTATTTTTCAGCAAGGGGGAAGCTTGTTGTGGGGCATATTAATAAATGTAGCGTACAGACCTACAACTACAAAGGTATAAACATAGTTTCAGCACAAATTTGCAAGAGTAAAGGTACAAAAATATGAAAAAAGATGCTAAGTTACAACTTAAAAATTCACAAATTTACTGTAATTAAGTCCCAAATTTATGAGAAAAATGTCACATTTTCATGAGAAAAAAGACAACTTCCAAATGCCGCGGAAAAAAATTACAAGAAAAAAGTCAGAAATTTACAAGAGGAAAAACAATATTCTGAAACATTTTTATTTTCAACGTTTTTCTCTCATAAATGTCCAATTTTCCCACCAATTAGTGAGGTTTTTCTTTTAAATGTTAACAGTTTTCTTGGAAAATTATAACTTTTTTTTTAATAAATTTGCAACTTTTTCCTGACAAATTTATTACTTTTGTAATAAATGTATTACTCTTTTTCCTATAAATTTGCCACGTTTTGCCCCCTACACAAAGCTACAGTGGTATACTCATAAATCTGTATTTTTTCTATAAAATTTGCAACTTTTTTCCACGTATTTTCATGATTTTTCTTGTACATTTACTACCATACTCTCACTGATATACTAGGTTTTCCCGTATACCCTGCAGTCTTTATGGGGATGGGGGGGGGGGGGCACGTTAACAGAGGGGAGGATTTTGAATCATTTTACTGGCAAGGGGAATGGCCTTTTTAATTTTTTGCAAAGATTTAATTACTTGAATGGAGATTTCATATTTTTTTTATTGAAATTATTTTAGATTTTTGCAAAGATTTATTTATTTTGAACATATTTATTTTTCAATACAAGCTGCCCATTTTTTTTTTCCTGTAAATGGGCTACATAATTAATGATGAAGACCGTGGTCTCTGTGTAAGTTGATAATTTTGTAAAAATCTATGGTACTTAATATCTCCATGAGTGTATAGGTATTAAAATAAAATGGATATACCAAGTAAGTACAGTAAAATTTGTGCTCCTGTATATAACTTTACGTTTTTTTCAGAATTTAGGAGTTCCCATTTTTTGGGTTGTGCACCTGACCCCCGAACTGTCTGCGCAGTGTGCACGTGACTGCTAGGCCTTCCAACCTGAGATCCATTTGGTCTGTCTTTGGCCCATGAATCAAAGTTTGACACCCATGATTGCAATTGTTGCATGTATGAAAATTTAAATCAAAGGATACCTAATTAAGCAAAGCGAGCTCTCCTTTAAATGTAATATCCTTTAAATAGCATCTAAGGATCAGAAGAATGCAGTCTTTATGATCATATGTCAGGATTAAGTGTCACAGAGTTGACCTTTTCTGAGTGAGCTTACAGTCAGCGGAGGTGCTTCAGTGCAACAAATAGCTCTATAGGCTGTATATATAGCCAAAAGTATTGGGACACCCCTCCAAATGAATGGGCCCCAATACACAAAGCAAGGTCCATTAAAAAAAAAGGGTCCAAAATTTCCCATAAACACACTCCTAAACCTTGTGGAAAGCCACCCATTGCAGCTATAACAGCTTCAACTCTTCAGGGAAGGCTTTCCATAAGGCTTAGGAGTGTGTTTATGGGAATTTTTGACCATTCTTTCAGAACCGCAGTCGCCGCTCTAATTCACCCCAACGGTGTTCTGTTGGCTTGAGGTCAGAGCTGTGCAGGCCAGTCCAGTTCCTTCACACCAAACCTGCTCATATGTCTTCATGGACCTTGCTTTGCGCATTGCTGCTCATTCATTTGGAGTGGTGTCCCAATACTTTTGGCAATACACTGTAGCGTGCATATATTAACTTACTGTTACATCACAAAAAAAATGTACTTTTTACGTCATTAAACTGACAGCTATAGTGCATCACTTACATGAAAGCACGATGCATAGCTATTAAAACATATTAAAATCAATCCCCATAAAATGCATGTCAGTACAGCAGCCCACACAGCTGCATGTCTATGCTCATGTGTGCTCACTCTGACTGCAGTGCAAATATAAAGGTAATGCAGTAAGGCAAAGCCTGACCGCCCCAACACTAAATGTCACTGAGGGGCATCAGCGCCGCATGAACGCTGACTCAGCACTAATGTTGCAGGACAATAATCTTTTTAGTGCATCAAAGATTAGATTCCAAAAGTGTCTGGAAAAAGTTCCATTTTGCTGGCTTGCAAAACAACAGGTGGGTTTGTGAACTTCATAAATCATTCACCTGCTGTTAACAAAGGCCAAAGTGGCCTTCTGGCTAATAAGTTTACAAACTTTTTTTTTTTTTTTTTTTAAAGAGTGCATCCACAAGAATACCCACTGGGTGTGCAACTGCGCCAGCAGTGAAGAAAGGCGCAGTCTGTGCGCCACACCGAGTCTAACGCCGCCGTGTCCTGCAGCGCCTCGAGTTCACTCACCAGTTGCCGGAGCCGATCACGCAGACTTTCTTCGGCGCCGCCATCACGTCTTTATTGACGTGCGAGACGGAGCAGCTGCTGCCGGTGCGGAGACGGACCGGGGGCAGACTGGACTGGCGGTATTTATATGGGACAGCCAGCCGAGCTCCAGGCACACCCTCGCCTCAAGATTGGTCTGCTCCGGCGCCCCTCGGAGACCAAAGGGTCTCCCCTCCTGCTCGGAGTGCGCAGGAGCAACAGGACGGCTGGAGACGCTCGTTTTCTAGGATGTGGACGTGATGAAACTCCTCTTTTCTCAAGATTTTTTTTTTTTTTTTTACGAGCTTTAATCAGTCCGCATGGCCAAAACAAACAGTGAAACCCTGATCAAATCAGCAGGCTCAGTTAAATGACAGACGATCAAAGAAACTAAAGACAGCTGTTCTGATAACCAGGTGCGTCCGTCACATCTGGGGCCCCATCTGAAAGTTGCGCATGGACACCCTCGCCCCCAGTCAACTACATAAGGACACTTCTTAATCAATTTTTAATGGTGTAGAACAGTATCACTATTTTTTTTCAGCAAAAGCCAGTTTGTTTTCATTCTCAGAAAGAGTAAAGAACATAAAAATGCCGATTCAGAAATAAAGAGGGCAATTCATTTGCTGCTTGCCTGCAACGCACTCATTCAGTATAAGAACAGTAAACCCTGTTGCAAATCAAACAACAGACTGACGAACAACAAGGAACAATGACTGTAAGAATACACGAGCCAATTCTGGTCAACCCCCCCCCCCCCCTTTCATTCTTGTGCAGGGCCTATGCAGTGTTTGGAGGCTCCCACTTTTGTAATGAAGAGAAGTTTAAACCCTTTAAATGAAAAAAAAAACTCAACAAAACATGAAAAAACTTGGGTCCCTGTGGAGAATGAACAGGAAAAAAGAGAACAGAATACAAACTGCATCCATATGAATGTTGCAAATTTTCAGGACAAAAATTGGAAATTTACAATGAAAAGACAACTATATGTTAAAAAAAGCTACAAACAAGGAAAAAGATTTATTAGGAAAAAGTACAAATGTACAAGAAAACAAATTGCAATATACAAGAAAAAAGTGAACGGTGGAGCTAGCCACTGGAGGGGCTTGAGCTTGAGGTCACAAACTAATGGCCGGACATTCTCCTTCAAGATTTTCTGGTACAGAGCAAAATTCATGACTCCATTAATTACGGCATGTTGTCCAGGTCCTGAAGCAGCAAAGCAGCCCCAGACCATCACACTACCGCTACCATGCTTGACTGCTGGTATGATGTTCTTTTTATGAAAAACTGTATTAATTTTATGCCAGATGTTATGGGACGCACACCTTCCAAAAAGTTCAACTTTTGTTTTGTCAGTCCACAGGATATTTCCCCAGAAGTCTTGGGGATCATCAAAATGTTTTCTGGCAAATGTGAGATGAGCCTTGGTGTTGTTTTTGGTTGGCAGGGGTTTTCAACTTTGAACTCTCCCATGGATGCCATTTTTGCCCAGTCTCTTTCTTATTGTTAATCATGGACCAGTGTCCAAACTGAGGCAAATGAGGCCTGCGGCTCTTTAGATGTTGTTCTGGGTTTTTGTTTCTCATATGTTCTTGAATTTCTTGAGCTTGTGGGATGATGTGCTGCTTTTTCAGATCTTTTTAGCCTACTTCACTTTGACAGGGAGGTTCTATTTAAGTGAATTCTTGATTCAGGACTGGCAGTAATCAGGTCTGGGTGTGGCTAGTGAAATTGAACTCAGCTTTCCAAAACAAATGTAGTTAATCACAGTTAATTCATGATGTAAAAAAAGGGGATTGAATAGCTCTCCCCCTCCCCAATAAATGAAATCATTAAAAAAAATCTGCATTTTGTATTTACTTGGATTATCTTTGTCTAATAGAAAGCTTGGGATCAGTTCGCCAAGGTCTCCGCCTTTGACCGCCACCTAATCCACATAGCACCGGACCCCCATGATCCCTCCTGCAGGTGGTGAGCCCACTGGAGGGCGGACCCATGTAACTCCTTCGGGCTGAGCCTGGCCGGGTCCCATGGGTGGAAACTCAGCCACCAGACACTGGCCATCGAGCCCCTCCCCCAGGCCTGGCTCCAGGGTGGGGCCCCGGTAGCCCCATACCGGGCAGGGTACACTGAATCCTTGATCTAGAATTTATCATGAGAGTCTGTTGGATCGTTCTTAGTCTGGCGCTTCACCCAGGACCAGTTTGTCTTGGGTGACCCTATCAGAGGCAAACTGCCCCAGACAACATAGCTCCTGGGATCACTGGGGCACGCAAACCCCCCCCCCCCCCCCCCCACCACGATAAGGTGACGATCCATGAGGGGGAGGGGGAAGAAGGAGTCCTATCAAGCTTGGTTGGCTTGTGGGACTCCCGGAGCAGCTTAGGTGTACTGGCAGGCCAAGCGGAGTGCAGCTCAGGTGGTTGCTGAAGCAAAAACCCGGGTATGGGAGGAGTTCGTGAGGCCATGGAACAAGACCTTCGGTCGACCTCGAAGAGATTCTGGCAAACTGTCCGGCAGCTCAGGAGGGGAAAGCAGCTCCCTGTCCACACTATGTATGGTGCGGACGGGGCGCTGTTGACTTCGACTGGGGATATTGTCGGGCGGTGGAAGGAATACTTCAAGGATCTCCTCAATCCCACTGATACGCTTTCCACAGAGGAAGCAGTGTTTGTGGACGAGGGGGATGACTCGCCTATCACAGGGGCTGAGGTCGCCAAGGTGGTTAAAACTCTCCTTGGTGGCCAGGCCCTGGACGAGATGGGTGGACGAGATTCACCCATTTGAGTACCTTAAGGCCCTGGATGTTGTAGGGCTGTCATGGTTGACATGCCTCTGCAACATTGCGTGGAGGTCGGGGGCAGTGCCTTTGGCATGGCAAACCGGGGTGGTGGCTCCTCTCTTCAAAAAATTGGTGTGCTCCAATTTTAGAAGGATCACACTCCTCAGCCTCCCTGGGAAGGTCTATGCCAAGGTACTGGAGAGGAGAGTCCGGCCGTTGGTCGAACCTCGGATTCAGGAGGAGCAATGTGGTTTTTGTCCTGGCCGTGGCACATCGGACCAGCTCTTTACCCTCTCGAGAATTCTCGAGGGTTCATGGGAGTTTGCCCAACCAGTTTACATGTGTTTTGTGGACTTGGAGAAGGCATTTGACCGCGCCCCTCGAGGTTTTTTGTGGGGGGTGCTTCGGGAGTATGGGGTATTGGGCTTGTTGTTACGAGCTATTTGGTCTCTGTACTACTGTTGTGAGAGTTTGGTTCGTATTGCCAACACTCAATCGGACTCATTCCCAGTGAGAGTTGGACTCCGCCAGGGCTGCCCTTTGTCACCGATCCTGTTCATAATTTTGACCTACAGCTCTTGCTGGGACGGTTTGCCGCTGAATGTGAAGCGGCTGGGATGAGAATCAGCACCTCCAAGTCCGAGTCCATGGTCCTCAGCCGGAAAAAGGTGGATTGTCCTCTCTGGGTTGGGGACAGACTCCTGCCCCAAGTGGAGGAGTTTAAGTATCTTGGGGTCTTATTCACGAGTGAGGGGAAAATGGAGCGAGAGATTGACAGACGGATTGGAGCAACATCTGCAGTGATGTGGATGTTGTACCAGTCTGTTGTGGTGAAGAGGGAGCTTAGTTCTAAGGCAAAGCTGTCGATTTACCAGTCAATCTACGTTCCTACTTTCACCTATGGTCATGAGCTTTGGGTAATGACCGAAAGAACAAGATCACGGATACAAGCGGCTGAAATGAGCTTTCTCCGTAGGATTGCTGGACTCACCCTCAGAGATAGGATGACGAGCTCAGTCATCCGGGAGAGGCTCAGAGTAGAACCACTGCTCCTCCACATTGAAAGGAGTCAGTTGAGGCGGTATGGGCATCTGATTAGGATGCCTCCTGGACGCCTCCCACTTGAAGTGTTTCAGGCACGTCCCACTGGGAGGAGACCCCGGGGCAGACCCAGGACTCGGTGGAGAGACTATGTCTCCCAGCTGGTCTGGGAACGCCTTGGTATCCTCCCTGAAGAGCAGGAGCAGGTGGCAGGGGAGAGGGAAGTCTGGGCTTCTCTGCTTGAACTGCTGCCTCCACGACCTGGACCTCCGGAAAAGTGGTAGAAGATGGATGGATGGATCTTTGTCTAATATTAAAATTTGTTTGATGATCTGGAACATACAGTGGGGCAAATAAGTATTTAGTCAGCCACCAACTGCGCACGTTCTCCCACTTAAAAGATGAGAGAGGTCTCCAATTTTCATCATCACCTCAACTATGAGAGACAAAATGAGAACCCCGCCCCCCCCCCGCCCAGAAAATCACATTGTCTGATTTTTAAAGAATTTATTTGCAAATTATGGTGGAAAATAAGTATTTGGTCAATAACAAAAGTTCATCTCAATACTTTGTTACATACCCTTTGTTGGCAATAACAGAGGTCAAACGTTTTCTGTAAGTCTTCACAAGGTTTTCACACACTGTTGCTGGTATTTTGGCCCATTCCTCCATGCAGATCTCCTCTAGAGCAGTGATGTTTTGGGGCTGTCGCTGGGCAACATGGACTTTCAACTCCCTCCAAAGATTTTCTATGGGGTTGAGATCTGGAGACTGGCTAGGCCACTCCAGGACCTTGTAATGCTTCTTACAAAGCCACTCCTTCGTTGCCCGGGTGGTATGTTTGGGATCATTGTCATGCTGAAAGACCCAGCCACGTTTCATCTTCAATGCCCTTGCTGATGGAAGGAAGTTTTCACTCAAAATCTCACGATACATGGCCCCATTCATTCTTTCCTTTACACGGATCAGTCGTCCTGGTCCCTTTGCAGAAAAACAGCCCCAAAGCACGATGTTTCCACCCCCATGCTTCACAGTAGGTATGGTGTTCTTTCTCCTCCAAACACGACAAGTTGAGTTTTTACAATAAAGTTCTATTTTGGTTTCATCTGACCATATGACATTCTCCCAATCCTCTTCTGGATCATCCAAATGCTCTCTAGAAAACTTCAGATGGGCCTGGACATGTACTGGCTTAAGCAGGGGGACACGTCTGGCACTGCAGGATTTGAGTCCCTGGTGGCGTAGTGTGTTACTGATGTAGCCTTTGTTACTTTGGTCCCAGCTCTCTGCAGGTCATTCACTAGGTCCCCCCGTGTGGTTCTGGGATTTTTGCTCACCGTTCTCATGATCATTTTGACCCCACGGGGTGAGATCTTGCATGGCGCCCCAGATCAAGGGAGATTATCAGTGGTCTTGTATGTCTTCCATTTTCTAATAATTGCTCCCACAGTTGATTTCTTCACACCAAGCTGCTTACCTATTGCAGATTCAGTCTTCCCAGCCTGGTGCAGGTCTACAATTTTGTTTCTGATGTCCTTTGACAGCTCTTTGGTCTTGGCCATAGTGGAGTTTGGAGTCTGACTGTTTGAGATTGTAGACAGGTGTCTTTTATACTGATAACGAGTTCAAACAGGTGCCATTAATACAGGTAACGAGTGGAGGACAGAGGAGCCTCTTAAAGAAGAAGTTACAGGTCTGTGAGAGCCAGAAATCTTGCTTGTTTGTAGGTGACCAAATACTTATTTTACTGAGGAATTTACCAGTTAATTCATTAAAAATCCTTCAATGTGATTTTCTGGATTTTTTTTTTCTCGTTTTGTCTCTCATAGTTGAGGTATACCTATGATGAAAATTGGAGACCTCTCTCATCTTTTAAGTGGGAGAACTTGCACAATTGGTGGCTGACTAAATACTTTTTTGCCCCACTGTATGTGTGATAAATATGCATAAATATAAGAAATCGAGAAGGGGTCAGATACAGTTCATCCAGCAAGTATTCACAGCGCTTCACTTTTTCCACATTTTATGTTACAGCCTGAATTCCAAAATGAAATAAATTATTTTTTTTCCTCAAAATTCTACACACAATACCCCATAACAGTGTGAAAAAGGTTTTTGAGATTTTTGTGAATTTATTAAAAATAAAAAACCTGACTTCCGGTTATGGCTGCCACGTAAGACGGACGTGTTTCACTCTGCTCTGCTCCTGGAGAAAAAAATCGGCAAATAACTCTCTCATTTGGGACAGAACGTATCTCAGCGTTTGGGCGAGGATATGTCGGCGAAGCCTAAGGCTGGAAAACCAGGTAAAGGAAAAAGCGAGCCGCCGAAACAGTCCAAATTAACGGACTTTCAGGTCTGTGACGCAGCAAACAAAACTCCATATATGGCGGAGGAGGCTGGCAACGGTGCGAAATCTGCGGGGGGAGGCGCAGATGCGCTGATGGCTGCCATGAGTTCAATGAGAGCGGACTTTTCCTCTAGATTTGATGGGATTATGACAGCGTTGGAAGGAATAAGAAAGGAATTGGGTGACTGTGTAGAACGAACGGCGCAGATGGAGCTCCGTCTCGCTAGTGCTGAAGATGACGTCACCCGTCTTCAATTAAAGGTGCGCACTTTGGAAAAAAAAAATAAATGTCTAGAAGATAATATTTTGGATTTGGAATCTCGGTCGAGACAGAATAACTTGAGGCTGGTGGGTCTTCCAGAGGAATCAGAAGGTCGGGACGTATATTCCTTTCTGGAAAAGTGGATTCCGGAGGTGCTGGGCAGCGAGGAGTTGCAATCAGCAGTGGTTCTGGAAAAAGCACATCGTATTGGCCCACGGAGAGATAAGGGACCGCCGAGGACCTTAATTATGAAGTTTCTTAGCAACAGAGACAGGATGAAGATCTTCAACGCTGCATGAGCTAAAGGAGAGATTAAACACCAGGATCAGCAGGTGCGGTTCTACCCAGATTTGGCCACAGGAATCCAACAATTGAGGAAGCAGTTTGATCCCATACGTAAGGAGCTGCGCAACCTTGGGATTCGTCATGGTGTAATCTATCCTGCGAGACTGTTGACCACGTATGAGGGCAGAACCCACATCTTCAAGACCCCAGAGGAGGCGCAGGAGTTCATCAAGAAGATCAAAGAAGAAGAAGAGACTGGTGGGAGCTCAGCATGAACAAAATATAAGGTAGAATAATTAAGCATTTGCACAGGCATCTGACTGACTTGAAGTAAACAGCAAGTTTACAAAATATAGATTGTATTATATATTAAAAAAAAACAAAAACAAAACAAACAAAAAAAAACTATGATGTACAAAGTTGTTAAAAATTTTGGAGTTAAGTTGGAAAACTACAGAGGAGAGTTAATGTTACGTCATTAAAAGCAGTAGAGTTAGGGTGATTGGGAGAATGAAGAAGGAGTGGCTTAGGCTGTTCCCCGTGGGTGTGGAACGGTCGATGGCTATATCGGGAGACAGAATTTTTCTTTTGATTTTGGGGGGTTCGCCACAAGTGTGGGAAGGGGGAATTTGTTTGTGTGTAGTTTGTAGGATGAATGTTCAACCACTCATGTTTTTGCTTCTCTGTATGAGCATGTTTACACTGCAAGGTAATCCCAAACTCTCTATTGATCATAAACCAAAGTGTTAATCTTAATTTAACTTCATGGAATTGCAGAGGTCTACAAAATTTTAAAAAACTTAAACAAGTTATGAATAAAATAAAAGACATGGGTTCAAAAATTGTGTTTTTACAAGAAACTCATCTAATAGAGGAGGATATAAAAAGAATTAGGAGTAGATGGCAAGGAAGTGTATTCACCTCATCATTTTCATCCCGGGCCAGGGGAGTTATGACTCTCATACATAAATCAGTCCCTTTTCAAGTGAAAAATGTAATTGGAGACAAACTTGGAAGATATGTAATCATTCAAGGTTCTTTGCTATTAGAAAATATAAATCTTGTGAACTTATATGGTCCCAATATAGATGATCAAAAGTTCTTTGCTAATTTATTTCTTATTTTATCATCACTTACAGGGCAACATATAATAGCAGGGGATTTTAATTGTACATTGAATCCAGGTATAGATAGATCAACAGGACTGGATTGTATGCACAATGGATGTAGGATGACTATTAATCATTTTATGAAAGAATTGAGATTGTTAGATATATGGAGAGAAATGAAACCACAAGTTAAAGCCTATTCTTGTTATTCCAGTACCTACAAGACATTCTCACGTATTGATTATTTTTTGATTTCCACAGAATTAGGATCCAAGATTCAAAACTGCTTTTATGATAACATCGTGATCTCTGATCATGCACCCTGTTGTCTAATATATGTAGATAAAAAATTGACAAAGGAATCAGGTAGATGGCAATTTCAGCATAAATGGCTTCAGGATGAGGAATTTGTCAAGTATATAGAAAAACAGATAGACGAGTACTTTGACATCAATACTACACAAACATCAGCATGTGTAAAGTGGGAAGCTTTCAAAGCTTTTATTAGGGGACATATTATTAGTTATACAGGATCAAAATCTAAGAAGACTCGAGAGGAGAGAGCTAAATTGGAACATAAAATGAAAAGTCTTCAGGAAAAAGTGTATGCAGGAAGTGATCCAAGGTTGGAGAACGAATTACTGATTTTGAGAGCTGAATACGACAAAAAATCAGCGAATAGAGCTGCCTCGAGTCTTCTAAGATTGAAACAATCTTTTTATGAACAAGGTGAAAAATCAGGAAAATTATTGGCATGGCAGATTAAACAATTAGAAATTAAAACACCAATTACTAGTATTATAAGTAATGGACAGGTAGTTATAGATCCTTTAGAAATTAACAGAGCCTTTAGAGATTACTATGAAAAATTATATGATACTAAAAATGAATTTGATTTAACAAAACTAAATGGGTTTTTGAACGAACTATCTATACCGTGTATTCCAAATGAAAACAGGGAGATATTGGAGTCTAAAATTAGTCAAGAAGAAGTTGGGCTAGCCATTGATAATATGAAATCAGGAAAAAGTGCAGGACCAGATGGTCTTCCAGTTGACCTTTATAAGAAATTTAAGAATAAATTAATAAAACCTTTTTTGGAAATGGTTTTAGAAGCATTTCAAAATAATAATTTACCATCATACATAAATAATGCCTTAATTATACTGCTGCCAAAACCAGGTAAGCCCTCTAATAAATGTGAAAATATGAGACCAATAAGCCTATTAAACGCCGACCTTAAGATAATCTGTAAAAATTTTAGCAAGACGAATACAAGAAATTTTACCAAATATTATTAATCGAGATCAGAATGGCTTTATAAAGGGAAGACAAGGCTTCCATAATGTAAGAAGACTATTTAATATTATTTATTTTAATAAAGAAGCACCGGATACAGCTCTCCTATCACTGGACGCCGAAAAGGCCTTTGATAGAGTTGAATGGCCCTTTCTTTTTGAAGTCCTACAAAGGTTTGGACTTGGAAATAATTTCATAAAATGGGTTCAAATAATATACAATAATGCTACAGCAGAAATCCTAACAAATAACAATATTTCAAAACCAATAAAAATCAATAGAGGATGTCGACAAGGCTGTCCACTTTCACCTTTACTGTTTACTATGGCAATTGAACCTTTAGCGATAGCGATACGTTTACATTCACAAATATATGGAATTAAAGTTGGACCAACAGAACATAAAATCTCCCTGTACGCCGATGACATAATTTTGTTTATGTCGAATCTAAAAAAATCAATTCCAACCTTGTTGAATTTAATAAAGAATTTTGGGGAAATATCAGGATATAAAATAAATAAAACTAAATCTTCAATATTAATGCTAAATGAGACCCAGAGAAATTACCCAGCCCCTGAGGTAAATCAATTCAATGTTGTAAATCAGTTTAAATATTTAGGAATCCAAATTGTGCCTAAGCTAGAATCAGTCGCCAGTGTCAACTATGAAGCCTTAATGACAGATATCAATGAGTTAACTCAGAGATGGATGTCACTACCAATGTCGATGATCGGGAGAATCAATATACTTAAAAGTAATATTTTACCTAAAATACTTTATTTATTTCAATACATTCCCTTATCACCACCTTTAGATTTATTCTCAAGAATTAAAAAAAAGTTAGTGGAATTTATATGGAACAACAGGAGGGCTAGATTACGTCTGTCTTTATTATATTTACCATTTGATCGTGGAGGTCTGAAATGTCCAAATTTTATGTTGTATTATTGGTCGGCACAACTGAGGTCTATGACATATTATTTTTCATCAAATGATCTCCCTCACTGGACTGAAATGGAATCATACAATTTACCTTTACCTCTTCCCATATTCATATACTCAGATTCGGCAAAAAAATTACAAAAACAAGTTAAAAATCCATTTGTAAAGCATATGATCAAAATATGGTGTGAAGCTAAAAACTATTTAAAAGAACCACAGTTATTGTCACAATTTAGTCCAATATGGGGTAATCAATATTTTAAACCAGGGAGAGCGGACGCTGTATTTAAAGTATGGAATTTAAAAGGGATACAAAAGATTCAGGATTTATATTTGCCATGTGCAGATAACATAATGTCTTTTGAAGAGCTGAGGATCAAATTTAATCTCAATAGAACACATTTTTTTAAATATCTTCAACTTAGAAACTTTATTCGATCAAATCAAAATAAAGCTCTCACTCGACCTATTTATTCATCCTTGGAAAAAATGATGATGAAAGATAGTAAAAGAAAGGGTATTATTTCAGAGTTTTATAACTCATTGACACTATCTTCAAGTGAAAATTCACTGAAAAGATTAAACTACTGGAAAGAAGATCTGCAAACTGAAATTTCAGAGGAACAATGGGAATTGGCTTGTACAGAAGCTCAAACCAAATCAATAAATGTACGCCTTAAATTGATACATTTCAAATGGTTAATGCGGATGTATGTTACACCGGAGGAGTTAAATAAATATAACAAAAATATACCAGATACATGCACAAAATGCATGGAAAGTAAAGGAACTCTATTTCATTGTGTATGGGAATGTAGATTAATAAGAATGTTTTGGGAAGAGGTGAGGGTAACAATTGAAAAAATAATCTCAAAACAAATCATATTGAATCCTAAGTTGTTTTTGTTGGGTCTGTACCCAGAAAAGCATAATTTTAATAAAAGTGAAAGAACATTCATAGACCTCAGTTTGCTTAATGCCAAAAAATGTATTGCACTATTATGGAAAAAGACTCATAGACCAGATGTGACTCAGTGGTTAAGACAGATGTTAACAAACCTTCCATTAGAAAGAATAACATATATACTGAAATCAAAGGAAATTGTGTTTGAGAATATATGGAGACCTTTTATTGATTATGTAAAAAATTTAAACATAACTTTTGAAGAAGAAGGTGAATGATGTGTGTGGACCTTGTAAATTCCAAACTGGTGAACATAATATGTATACTTATGTATTGGATTGTCTAGACTAAACAGAGGAGCATTGTTGAAGATTTGACTTTGCTGGTGGTTTTTGGTGTTTTTAGTGCATCCTTTTTTTTTTTTTTTTTTTGTAGTACTTTAGTGTTAGTGTTTGATTGTTTATATCATGTTTGTTAAAAAAAAAAAAAAGGTTCAATAAAGATATTGTGGAAAAAAAAATAAAAAACCTAAGAAATCACATGTACAGTCATGTGAAAAAATTAGGACACCCTGTATAAGCTCATGTTTTTTTTAACATATTTGGACATATGGATATTTAATATAAATGTTAAAACTGCTGGGAGATTCACATAATACAACTAAACAATTAAAAATGAATTAAAGACATCAAATTTTCTGTAAAATGTAATTCTGAACAAATTAGGACATACCCCATCTTTTTACCTCTGCCAAGGAGGTTATGTGATCATCGGCGTTGGTTTGTCTGTTTGTCTGTCTGTTTGTTAGCAAGATAACTCAAAAAGTTATGGACGGATTTTCATGAAATTTTCACAGATTGTCAGAAATGGGGTATCCTATAGATGATTACATTTTGGTGGTGATCCGGATCACCGTCCAGAAGAAAACCGCCATTACGGAAAATGCCATTTTCGTCAATAACTACTGAACCACTAATCCTATCATTGTGAATCCAATTGCTAGTCATATGTTTTCATGGTCAAGGAATCTGAAAACGTACACACAAACACTGTATGGGGGGAACTGTGGCATTTGGCGGAGGTCTGCGCTCTCCAAGTGCTTTTCTAGTTTTACTATATCCCCACATTCATTCCCACTTACAATGGCTAAAAAAAATTTAAAAGAATGCAAATTAAAAACAAAAACAAGGTTAGACATAGATACGTGAACATTTCTCAATAAAGAACTGAATATTTAAAGGGGTGTCAAAATTTTTTCACATGACCGTCCATAAGTATTGACAGCCTTTGCTCAATACTTTGTTGATGCACCTTTGGCAGCAATTACAGCCTCAAGTCTTTTTTGAATATGATGCCATAAGCTTGGCACACCTATCTTTGGGCAATTTGGCCCATTCCTCTTTGCAGCACCTCTCAAACTCCATCAGGTTGGATGGGAAGCATCGCTGCACAGCCATTTTCAGATCTCTCCAGAGATGTTCAATTGGATTCAAGTCTGGGCTCTGGCTGGGCAACTCAAGGACATTCACAGAGTTGTGCTGAAGCCACTCCTTTGATATCTTGGCTGTGTGCTTAGGGTCGTTGTCCTGCTGAAAGATGAACCGTCGCCCCAGTCTGAGGTCAAGAGCGCTCTGGAGCAGGTTTTCATCCAGGGTGTCTCTGTACATTGCTGCATTCATCTCTCCCTCTATTGTGACTAGTCTCCCAGTTCCTATCGCTGAAAAACATTCCCACAGCATGATGCTGCCACCACCATGCTTCGCTGTAGGGATGGTATTGGCCTGGTGATAAGCAGTGCCTAGTTTCCTCCAAACATGATGCCTAGCATTCATGCCAAAGAGTTCAATTTTTGTCTCATCAGACCAGAGAGTTTTGTTTCTCGTGGTCCGAGAGTCCTTCAGGTGCCTTTTGGCAAACTCCAGGCAGGCTGCCATGTGCCTTTTACTAAGGAGTGGCTTCTGTCTGTCCACTCTACCATACAGGCCTGATTGGTGGATTGCTGCTGAGATGGTTGTCCTTCTGGAAGGTTCTCTCTCAACAGAGGAATGCTGGAGCTCAGACAGAGTGACCATCGGGTTCTTGGTCACCTCCCTGACTAAGGCCCTTCTCCCCCGATTGCTCAGCTTCAACGGCCGGCCAGCTCTAGGAAGAGTCCTGGTGGTTCCGAACTTCTTCCATTTACGGATGATGGAGGCTACTGTGCTCATTGGGACCTTCAAAGCAGCAAAAATTTTTCTGTACCCTTCCTCAGATTTGTGCCTCGAGACAATCCTGTCTCAGAGGTCTACAGACAATTCCTTTGACTTCATGCTTAGTTTGTGCTCTGACATGCACTGTCAACTGTGGGACCTTATATAGACAGGTGTGTGCCTTTCCAAATCATGTTTAATCAACTGAATTTACCACAGGTGGACTCCCAATTAAGCTGTAGAAACATCTCAAGGATGATCAGTGGAAACAGGATGCACCTGAGCTCAGTTTTGAGCTTCATGGCAAAGGCTGTGAATACTTATGTACATGTGATTTCTTAGTTTTTTATTTTTAATAAATTTGCAGAAATCTAAAAAAAAAAACAAAAAACAAAACTTTTTTCACATTGTCATTTTGGGGTATTGTGTGTAGAATTTTGAGGAAAAAATGAATTTAATCCATTTTGGAATAAGGCTGTAACATAAAATGTGGAAAAAGTGAAGCGCTGTGAATACTTTCCGGATGAACTGCACTTTTTCACAGCACGAACGATGGAATGTTTTGAAGTGAACCATGCAAAACAGTTGTTGCCACCAATGAAAATAAGCAGTACAACTTGAAATAAGGATGTTAAAAAAATTGAAGCATAATAGAAGTACCTGTGGTATGCGTAAACTTCGCAGCATTTTACAGTCATAGTTCATAACACTGGGCTTTTACATTTAAAGCACACACAAGCTTATGCAGCACAGTGTGTTCCCTGGTGGTGTCCGGACTTCAAGTTCTTTCTGTATTGTTGGGCTACTTTAATTATCTCAGGACTCCCTCAGAGTCAGAGGGTCAGAATGCAGGTGGGGAAATCATTAAACCACCAGACTGCAGAGAAGTTAAAAGTAGCTTCACGTCCACTGGCCTACACACAACTGGTTTGATGTGCTGCAGCATTTCAGGTATTACAACAAACAGTTTTAACACAGCAAAATGAATACATTTAATGTCGCACCACTTATTAAACATGACTTAGGATGCAGATGTGATGCAACATGTAGATTTAATGTAGTAAATAGCATCAGTCTTGTGCTAATTCTAAAAAACATCTTTAAGTTAAAGTATATACTTTAAAATATAAAACCTGATGAAACAAGTTAAAATATTTGAGCTGTCGGAAGTGCTTTAACACACTAAAAGAAATGACTTTTTAAAATTATACCCAATAGCTTAGGACATCTTACAAGTTCCTAACAAATGGAAGTAAAAACCTTCCCCCACCCTTACTACTGTAACAATGGGTAAATACAGAAATAGGTACTCTGTGGTTTTACTCAGATACATTCTTAATTTAAATTATATTGAAGATGGTCAGTGCTTGTTGATAGTGTATTAACAAAAAACGACTGCATATTCAATAATTTTTGTGAATTTATAATTTCATATGACTTGGATATTGGGGTAAATGTGGAAAGTTTAGTTTTCTCAAACATTTAGGAGGGGGAAAAATGACAAATTGGTGACAGTAAGTTACAAATCCACAGGAACAAAGTGTAAAAAAAGTTATTACAAGAACAAAATGTAAATTTACAAAAGTTTCAAATTACCTGAAAGAAGATGAATTTGAAAAGTTTCAACTTCACAAAGAAATATTAGTAATTTAAAAAACTGGCAAGAGTTGTTACCGTTTAATTCAGAGGTACTTTATTACTCTTCCTCAAGTATTTTTGGTAACTACTCTTACTTGTACTCAAGTACAGTTTCTCAAAACTCTACCCACCTTTAGGTAGGTTTTCCCTTTACTAGGCATCAATTTACTTACTTTGTTCAATCAAAACAAGGTCAGGTTGCCAAGGTAACATGGATTCAAAAAGATGCATCCAATTGTTTTATTCAAATAAAAACATGTTGGACTTTATGGTACACAAGTCTACAGCTTATAATTTGATGTTTTGTGTACATTTTTAGTCAGAAAAAACACCATACTGAAACATTTTAGATATCCTTTATTATAACATAGGAACATACAGAAAAATAGGTTTGGTCCATGAAAAAGTCTGCAGATTGACATAACTACAGCCCCGCCTGTAGTGTGTTAAATATAATGTTATATGGTGCTGGGTGTACCCTGGGTGTACGGGGGTAAAGGCTCCACCTTTCCGGTTCCGTCGTCACCCTGGGGTATAAAGGGCCGATGCGGAAGAGACTCTGGCTCTTTCAACCACGACCATCTGCCTGTGCGAAGCATCTATGTTATTGTGTGGTTCACTTAATAAAGTTACGTTCCCTCCGGCCTGATTCGTACGAGGGCGAGTTATGGACATAACACCGCCTACCTCCAAGTGGTGTTTCACACCTCAGAGGAAGTTCCCCAAAGCTTGTTTGGAATTGTGTACCTGCCCAAACCCTCAGTGTATTCTTGGAATTCATTAATAAAATGAACCAAGTTTTCTTTTTCCAGCCAGGACACTCATCTTTACCACCAACAGGGGAACAACCATTTAAGAAGTCAGGCCTTCAGTCAGTTTACAAAGAAGCTACATCTCAAATCTGCTCTGCCACCTGTGTTAATGGCTTCTCTGCACACTGAAACACACGGTAATAGAAAGCAGAACTTCATCACGGGCAGCATGTATGGGATTGCATGCTGCCCTGCAGAGATGTGTGTCAAATACGTCCTTACTCTGCGGAGAGCTTGATCACAGGGCTCTGCAAGCGAGGGCCCTTTATTATACTGCTTCAACTATCTGAGCATTGACAAAGTTTACTTCATATCCATCTTAAGTTTTTTCTGCTCAGTATTTACAAAACTATATAGACTAGAGGTACTCATACTAGCTACTTCAATGAAAATTTGTACTAGTTAACAAGACAAGTACAGCTATAATACATTTTATTTTAAACAAAGATAATGATGGTAACAAAAAGGAAAAGAAAATTCATACTAAATGGCACCCTTATCAAAAGCAAACAGCTCTCCTACAATATTTATTAATATAATTGTGACTGATTGAGCTCTAAAATGATTCAGGATGTGGCACAACAAACCAGTGACAATTTCATACAACAATGAACAGCCAATTTGAAGCCAATAAGTCAAATATTAACTAAATGTTTTAGGAGTATAATGTATAAATTTACTTTCTAAAGAGGTAAACAAAGACCCACAGCAGTTTTTTTTCCTTCCTGCAGTATAAGCAGCAGGGCAGTCTACCCTTTGCTATCCATCAGGTAGAATCCAATCCAAGTGTGGACCCACCGAGTCAAAATGAAAGGAATGCTTTCACATTAGGCTAAGACTCTGAAAGGGAAAGCCTTTCCAAAAAGAAAAAAGTCTAAGAAATCAAACTGCAGGATGAAAATAAAGACAAATTTATAACCTAGTTCAATGTCAATGTCCAAAGCAAACATCAGTTTCTCTGACGGCACAACACATCTCCATCTTCCCTGCTGCATTTGGGACAAATTCATTTAGGTGTTCCTGATGCCGAGCGCCTGCTCCAGTTCCTGCCGCCTCTGTTGGACCTGAAACATATTTCAAGGAGAGACATAAATTACCAGAAGTTGCTGTAATAAATGAAAATAAAAACCTTGAATAAGTCGCATTATTAGAACACTTTGTACAAGCCAAAAGGTTCTGCACTGTTAACTTTAACAAGCTAAGTGCAGCTCAGCAGTTAGTACTATCACCTTAGGGCAAGGACACTGTTAAATCGAAAGCGGCTGTAAGTCGAGGGTGAATGTAGTAGGTAAAATAATGCACTTCAAGTAATCACTGGAAAAACTCCAGTTTGTCCATGCTCTGCAGCTTTTTCTCATTAACTCTGGGGAGAAAAAATATATAATTCAATCTGAGGAACAATTTTGATAATTGTACAGTATTATGTTTTTCTAGAACCTCATTACCTACATGTCCCCCTGCTCATACAAGATCAACGATCTTAGCAGATAGGTTCACCTTTGAACTAGATTTGCTTGGCATTAAAAGGTTGGAGCTCTGTCCATCTGAGGATAGGATACCTCAAAATGTCAAGTGTCGTTGACTTAAGCTTTGAACGTTACATAATCCACCAACATTTCAACCGGTTGCCCTGTTTCTGTCCCTCTGTCAGTCAGCATCCTCTCTGTGAAGGCGGGGCCATGTACACAATGTGTAGCGGGGATAGCCAGAGAAAGTTTAGTTTAGTTCTTTGAATGGGGACCATAAATGAAAATATGCCTTGAACCACATTATAGCTGTCTGAGCTAATTTCCATCTGCAGTCCCTGAGACACACATTTTACAGATAGAACAGTACAGAAAACAATACAGTGCACATGTACAGGTACAATAGTAAAAAAAGTACATTACATAGTAAAAGCCCAGTAAAATAATAAAATACAGTGAAATACAATGTAGTAATAGTATTAACAAAAGTAAGTGTGACTTTACCCTATTTAACCCCCTGCCCACCCCACTTCCCCCAGTCTCCTATAGAGTACAGTGTTACAGAATGTGACCCTCTTATTTCTGGTTAGGGAAACAACAAATGATTAAACTAATGCTGACATATCTATTTTTTTTATTAAATGTTTTTTTTTGTTTGTTTTTGTGCAACATGTTTTCAAGTTTGGGCATATTTTTAGTTCTGTAGGGAGTTTGTTCCATTCTGTTATTGTTTTAAATGAATATGCTGATTGACTTAAGTGACGTTTTTCTTTTGCGTGTGGCACACTGCCCATTGGATGTTGACCTTGTTGTTCTGCTCATGTGGATGTGGATGTTAATTTAATAAACTGTTTGAGTGGTGGTAGTGCCATTTTATTCAATATCTTGAAGAGAAAACATAAATTTGCATAATTAATGATACTTTCAAAGTTTAACATATTGTGTTTGGTGAGTATTTTAGAGTGATGACATTGTCGCGTTTTCCTACCCAGGATTATAAGTGCTTGTTTATAGAGGGAGTCCAGCAGTTTGATGGTTGTGTGTCTGTGACCAACGTGACATACCAAATGCTAAATGAGTCAGAACCATTGCATTCATTGCATTGTAGGTGATGGCTCCCTCTGTTGTCAATGAGTTTCTTATACATCTAAAGTTGGACAGATTATATTTTACAGTATGATAAACCTTTTAAATATGGTTTTTGAAGCCAAGCATAGGATCTAAAATAATGACCAGGCATCTGAATTAATCTACATTGTAATTTTTTCTCCCACAACAGTTAAGGCAGGTTTTATGATTTTGTTTGCTCGAGACAAACATTGTTGCCATTTTCCCGACATTTAATGTTGGTTTCGTATTGGCTGTTATAGCCAGGAAGTGGGTTGTGAGGCTGGGCTCTCACAACCTCTTGAAATGCTTCCTATGGCGTGCAATTCAAACAGCCTCTGACAGCCAAAGTCCAGCTTCTGGCCTTCCCGCGGCAAAACTGTCATCACTGACAGGAGAAGGGGTGAAGGTGAGCCACTGGTGCCTTAAAACCAGTTGCCCAGGGTAGATGGAGCTCTCAGCCTGGGAAGGCAGTCCATCTAAGGGAAGGAAAACCCTGATTCTAAACCTCTGCTGCCTTGTGGCTATACCTGATCGCAGGAAAGACTTTGGGAGTAAACCCCGAGGACAGATCCGAAGTGGAGCCCTGAGGTGGATAGTAGTTGCTCTGCACTACTTTCCGGCAGCTCCTGCAGTGAATCTGGCCCCAAATTGTATTGGTTCATCCTCTTCTTTGGACTCTGCCAGTGATGCCAAGGATGGGGGGGCACTGACATATGGGCAGCCCAATGTTTCCATAGTCACTTGTCCAGGCCTGAAGTCACTTGCCCAGACCTGATTCCGGCACAACACGGGATGAGGCAGTCTACCAGTTAAAGGCTCCGACTGACTGGTGCAGGAAGGAGCGCCTGGGGTCTCATTCGACGGTGGGAGAAGTCATTGCAGCTTCATCGGGCAGCTACCGCCCGCCTCAAGCTGGGCAGCCCCCAGCCAGTAAGGTGTTGCCTTGCCATGGCTTGCCTTCTCTACTGGATGCACAGAGCTTAGGGAACCTTCCTGACAAGCAAGCATCAATCCACACCAGGCAGTTCGAAAGAAAACAACGAAGACTCCAGCTGTTCGATTCACAAGCTGGAACGTACGCGCAATGTGCCCTGGACATTCTGATGATCTCCAACGAATGGACGACTCATGTAAGACAGCCATCACCAACAAGGAACTTGCACGACTCAACATCAACGTCACTTGTCTCCAAGAAACTCGCCTAGCTGACAGTGGTTCACTTAGAGAAAAAGTCTACACCTTCTATTGGCAGGGCCTGCCTCAGGACGAGCCCAGGCAGCACGGTGTAGGATTTGCCGTGAGGAACTCGCCGATCGCTTCCACGGAAACTCCCACAGGAGGTTCTGAGAGGATACTCACTCTCCGCATGAAGACAGCATCAGGATTTGTGAACATTATTTCTGTATAGGGTCCAACCCTTTCATCTGCCCCAGAGGTCAAAGATCGATCTTATGAGGCTCTTGAGGAAAAAATATCTAAAATCCCCAGGTTTGAAGGCATATACATGCTAGGTGACTTCAATGCTCATGTTGGAGCTGACTGGCAGGCCTGGCCATCCTGTCTTGGCCTCTTTGGCATTGGCAGGATGAACGAGAACAGACAGAGATTGTTGGAAGTCTATTGTCATCGCGGCCTGTGTATTACCAACACCTACTTCAAGTGTAAAGCTCTGCAGAAAGCGTCTTGGAGACACCCCCAGTCCCGCCACTGGCACCAGCTAGACCTCGTCATCACCAGAAGAGCCGACCTCCGCAGCGTCCTCCACACAAGAAGCTATCACAGCACCGTGATACCGACCACTCCCTTGTTAAAGTCAGACCGATTCCCAAGAAACTCTACCATGCAAAAACAAAGGGCCGACCAGGCATTAACACCTGCACCACTTCTGAAACTGAAAGGGTCCAAACTTTTGGCGACATCCTTCAACGAAAACTCGAAGATTATTCAAACAGCAACAACCAAGCAGATGCAGATGCAAAATGGTCCTACCTCCGCGATGCCATATACGACTCCGCTGTGACCGCATATGGGAAAAAAGCATGCAGGAATGCAGACTGGGTCGAGCCACACTGGAATGAAATGCAACCAGTCACAGAGGTAAGGAGCAAGGCCCAGCAGATCGCCCGCCGTTGTGCCAATGAGTACTAGCTGAACCTGTGTACCAACATATAGGTAGCTGCTGACTGTGGCCACGCCAAAGGGATGTACGAGGGCATCAAAACAGCAACCGGTCCCACCAGCATCAAAACAGCCCCCGTGAAATCCAAGTCAGACGAAGTCATCACGGACCAGAGCAAATAACTTCAGCGTTGGGTTGAACACTACCTAGAGCTTTACTTGACCCAGAACATCATGACAGATGCTGCCCTCGATGCCTTACCCAGCTTGCCAGTCATGGAGGAGCTTGACGAAATGCCCAGCCTGGAAGAGTTCAGCAAAGCCATCGACTGTCTTAGCAGTGGTAAAGCGCTGAGGAAAGACGGCATCCCCCCTGAAGTCTTAAAAAGTGGTAAAGTAGCACTCCTACAGCCTCTCCACAAACTTCTCTGCCTCTGCTGGGAGCAAGAACATGTGCCTCAAGATATGCGTGATGCAAACAGTCACACTGTACAAGAACAAAGGGGATCACAGTGACTGTAACAACTATTGTGGAATTTCATTACTCAGCATTGTTGGCAAAGTCTTCGCCCGTGTCACTCTGTCCCGCCTGCAAAGTCTTGCTTCATGAGTCTATCCTGAGTCACAATGTGGCTTTAGAGCCGAAAGATCCACAGTGGACATGATCTTCTCCCTCCGTCAGCTGCAGGAGAAGTGTTGAGAGCAGCAGCAGCCACTATTCATCGCGTTTGTGGACTTGACAAAAGCCTTTGACTTAGTCGAAGCAGGCTCTTTCAGCTTCTGTAGGAAATAGGCTGTCCTCTAAAACTTCTGGGGATAATCGCCTCATTTCACAAAGACAAGCACAGCACTGTCCTCTTTGACAGTGCAACTTCAGACGCCTTCCCAGGCAGCAGTGGAGTGAAACAGGGCTGCATCCTAGCACCAACCCCGTTTGGAATCTTCTTCTCAATGCTCCTCCATTATGCTTTTGATGATTGCCCTGAAGGTGTCTACATTCCCACGAGACCGGACGGAAAATTTTTCAACATTGCGCGACTGCATGCAAGAACCAGAGTGACAGAGGTCCTAATCAGAGAGCTACTTTTTGCGGACGACGCAGCCCTTACATCACACAGCGAAGACGGCTTCCAGTGCATGATTGACCGGCTATCCCACGCATGCAAAGAGTTTGGGCTCACCATCAGTATAAAGAAAACCAACATCATGGCACAAGATGCTCATACTCCCCCTGTCATCACCATCGACAATACTGAGCTTGCTGTGGTCAACAGCTTCATCTACTTGGGGTCCATAGCTACCAATTCCCTCTCCATAGACGCTTAAATTAATTCCAGAATAGCCAAAGCAGTTGCTGTGATGGTGAAGCTCAACAAACAAGTGTGGAACAATGATCTGCTGAGTGAGAGGATCAAACTCTGCATCTACCAAGCCTGTGTCCTGTCAACTCTCCTGTACGGCAGCAAGTGCTGGACAACCTATGCCAGACAGGACAAACGGCTCAATGGATTCCATCCGCGCTGCCTCCAACGCCTCCTACGCATCAAATGGCAAGATAGAGTCACCAACACGGAGGTACTTGAGCGCGCTGGCCTTCCTAGTATGCCCACACTTCTCAGCCAAAGGCGTCTTTGATGGCTGGGCCATGTGCACCACATGGAGCCAAACCGCCTGCCCAGAGAAATCATGTACGGTGAACTATGGGAAGGTATTTGTCCAGTAGGACGACCCCTGTTGAGGTACAAAGATGTCTGCAAACGCGATCCCCAATACGCAGAAATAAACACGACTACTGGGAGGAGGTGGCCAAGGAACGTGACGTTTGGTGCCACTGTGTAAGAGAAGGAATGAGCAGGGCTGAAGCAAGTTGGGGGGAAAAACAGGAGAGGAGGCATACTGCAAGACACGAGCGCGCAGGGGCGGAACAACAGCCATCAGCCTTCATCTGCGCCAACTGCAACAAAGACTGCCACTCAAGGATTGGTCTTCACAGCCACTCCAGGCGTTGCGCCAATCCTTGACAAGACGCGCTTCACCATTGCCTCTTCGAGACGAGAATGCCAGAATAATGTCAAACAAGAGTCACTCAGCCATTTTGCAATTTTATCCATCGCCACTGATAACTTGGCTGCCACTTGTTCTGTTGAAGTGGCTAGCGGAAGAGTCTGCTCACATTATAAAGTTTGTCCCAACTGAGCCTGAAACAGGTTCTTTTTAAAAGTGCGAAAGCATGAAGCCTTTTGATTTAGCTGGAATGGAGATGTCCGTTACTCATGTACGAGCACATATTTACCCTACGTGCATATTACGTATGCTCTGTGGGACTGTTCATACTGTCAATCATTTTACAACATAGTAGCTGTGTGAGTAAACTCTTTTCAACCCCCCCCCCCAAAAAAAAAAACAACCAAAAAACTGACTATACATAAAACTTGTGTTTATTATGCTGCTTTCTATTGTGCCATCTCTGAAAGTGCACTTCTCATAAACAAACAGCACTTACTAATAATGTAAAGCCACATGTGTTGGTTGTCCTTTGCAACATGTAAACAGCAGTGGCGCTTCAGCCTGACAGTACTAAGAACAACGTAAGCACAGGACCGCGTGTAGCTAAATTTCCCCCTGCAGCTGCACAATTCCAAAAAGTTTTGAAGAATAAACAGAAAGCTGAATTCCAAAGCTCTGGTGTGGGCACATTTTGAATTGAAGCTCAAGGACCGAGGACAGCCATGCAATGCCAACGAGCTTGCATGTCACCTATATTAGAAAACAGCTGCAACAAAAACTGTCAATACAACCAAGCTGAAAATGAATAATTTTTCCAAGTTTTCCAAGTCCAATTTTTCTCAATTTTTCCAAGTGTAAAGAAAACTGTGGTCAAACACGCAGGACCCTTCATTTCCCCACAGTCCGGTGTAAAGGAACCTTTGACCAACAATGCAGATATACAAACATGACTGGGATAAAGAGCACATGCACACAGACAGCACTATAGCCAAAGAGAAGGAAGCATTTATTTATTTATTCATTTATATTTTTCCACACAATTCAATCCCAGTGTTTAAAGCCACATTATGCAACTTTCCTGTTCCATGTAGGAACACTGAAAAGATTACAACTGTCACAAAAGTGATTATGACTCAGCCCCAACAGTCAATCACAGGGTGCTTAGTTGTTAGTAGCTACAGTTATGCCCTGTGATTGTCTGTTGGGACTCGGATCATATTCACCATAGTTGTAGCACTTTCAGTGTTCCTATCAAGAACAGAGCTGTTGCAAGCAACGTGGGCCCACTCAGGTGCAGGGGAAGTGACATTCACCTGGTTAATGTACAATTGAAGGCCTCTTTTACACTGGCTAATGTTAATGTTCATGAATCCACTACCAAGAGAACACTGAACATCAGTGGTGTGCATGCCAGGGTTGCAAAGAGAAAGCCATGGCTCTCCAAAAAGAACATTGCTGCTCATCTGCAGTTTGCTAAAGATCACGTTGACAAGCCTGAAGGCTATTGGTAAAATGTCTTGTGGACAGATGAAACCAAAATAGAACTTTTTGGTTTGAATGACAAGCGTCATGTTTGGAGAAGGAAGACAATGAATTCCAACATAAGAAATTCATCCAATCTATGAAACATGGTGGTGGTAGCATCATGGTTTAGGATCATTTTGCTGCATCTGGGCCAGGATGGCTTGTCATCATTGACGAAACAATGAATCATACCAGCAAATACTAAAGAAAATGTCAGGACATCTGTCCATGAACTGAATCTCAAAAGAAAGTAGATCATGCAGCAAGACGAACCTAAGCACACAAATCATTCTACCAAAAAACAGTTAAAGAAGAATAAAGTTAACGTTTTGGAATGACAAAGTCAAAGCCCTCACCTTAATCCAACTGAGAAGTTGTGGAAGGACTTGAAACGAGCAGTTCATGCGAGGAAACCCACCAACATCCCAGAGCTGAAGCTCTTCTGTATGGAGGAATGAGCTAAAATTCCTCCAAGCTGATGTGCAGGATTGATCAAAAGTTACCGGAAATGTTTAGTTGCAGTTATTGCTGCAAGGGGGGTGGGGTGTCACGCCAGATACTGAAAGCAAAGGTTCACAAACTTTTGCCACTCTCAGATATGTACTATTGGATCATTTTCCTCAATAAATAAATTAAAAAGTAAAATATTTTGTCTCATTTATTTAACTGGGTTCTCTTTATCTACTTTTACGATTTGTGTGAAAATCTGATGATGTTTTAGGTCATATTTATGCACAAATACAGAAAATTCTAAAGGGTTCACAAACTTTCAAGCACCACTGTATTTGGATTATTTGTCCTTAGGTATGACTGTGAGAGTAAATGGTTGTCTGTCTCTGTGTTGGCCCTGTGATGGACTGGCGATCTATCCAGGGTGTACCCTACCTCTCGCCCAAAAGATGCTGGGATAGGCTCCAGCCCCCCTGCGACCCGAAAAGGATTAAGCGGAAGATCAAAGAGATCAAAAAATCTCTGAACTTCTTGTCAGAAGAACTGACCAAAGTGGTTAGTCAGCAGGCTAAAATAATAGGGCTAATGGAAGAAGTCCGAGAATTAAAATTAACAATTAACCACTTGCACTCCGGGCAATTTTCCTAAAAATGCCAAAAAATAACGTGCCCAAAGTAAATCGAAAGCTGTTCTTCAACCCTTTGCAGCATCTTCATGGGGTTGGTCTCATTTAAAAGAAAACACTTTGAATTTTTTGGCAAAAAAACCAATCTCTCTACGTGCTCCGGCCACTGAGTTACAGTCATCTAAACATACTGAACTTGAAGAAAAAAAATTTGGACACAGTGTTTTTTGGGATACAAATGCTTGTAAATAACACACAGCTGTCCGATCCGGCTGGAAAATGCAACAGAAATGTAGAACCAAGTGTTATCCAGCTGAGATCCAAATTTGGTAACAATACCACAAAAAATGAATATTTTACACAGCTTTGTTCTCAGGCTGTTCTCAGGCGTTTTGGAACTGTGCCAAATTGTGCCAAATGGCACAGTTTGGAAAAACGTCTAACTTTTGAATGATTCAATGTAGAAGCTTCATTTTAGGCTCAAAGGAAAGGTTACCAAGGACAGTGTTCGGCCCTCGCTACATGACAGATTACATTTGTTGCATGTTTCCACAGCAACGCTGTCACAGCAGCCCCCCCCCCCTCGCTACTGTGTGTGTGTGTGTGTGTGGGGGGGGGGGGTTGCCCCCCCCCCCCCGCTCGCTACAGAGGATGGACTTTAGCCATAGCTACACAACGGATTAGCCTTATGTGGTGATGTAGGACAGCAGTGCAGTCACCGCGGCTCCCCCCCCCTCGCTGCAGAAGAATAGCGGGGGTGGGGGGGCGTTCACAGCCTGTACACTGCGAGCAACCCCTTGTACCGCGGCGCACGAACTTCAGACTTTGTGAACCGCACAGCTGTAATTTACTGATCGGTCAAAAGTCATTTTGGATTACAATTTTCAGGGATAGAGAATAATTTAGCTTATAACACCTTACCTCTTCACAGCGGAGTCTTGGCGAACTTGTCTTCCTCATTGTCAGACGAACGCGACGCTGGTCCGCTCTGGTTCTGGTCTCGCGACTCGATCAAAACATAATTCCATTATTGCGGTTTTGTGCTTCCATGATTGCAGTTTTTGGCGAACGATTTTTCAAAACAAATAACAGTAGTAATTATAAAAAAGACTGGCGAAGGCGTGTGTGTCACTCAGCCTTCGTCGTCAGCCTCCGTCGGTCTATAATGACCATGGAAGAAATCATAACGTCTACTCTGCTGGAACCAATACAAAATAAGTACCGCCTGTGGCCGAACATGCCGATCCACGAATGGCACTCCCTGTCACACAGGTTGCATTTGTGGATGGTCTCCATGCTGCTGGGTCTGTGGAGCTCTTCCTGTGTCCTTTTTTGATCCGCTGCAGCAGCCAGTCTTCACCCAGCCTTAAAAAAAAAACAGCTCACGAACTTCTCTGCTTCAATTGGCTCACTGCATTCAAAGCGTTGGGAGGCGGGTCCTCCTTCCTAGGTTTTCATTCATTGGTTCTTCAAGGTTTCAGAAACCCAATTCAAGACTCTTATTAGTCGAATGAGAGGTCAATCAGATGAACTAATCTGTTCGCGGCTGTGTTTGCAGATTTTTTTCCCAGTGGCGCTTGGAGGCCAGCACCATCTCCATCTGCACCATCATCAGTATATCATGCGTCATGCGTCCGAGCGCGCACTAGTGCGCTCTTGTGCGCCCTCGTGCGTCCTAGGACACAGAGACTTGCCCGCCCGCGGAACAATGGAGTGCAAGTGGTTAGGGAAAAAGACAAAAAAAATTGCAGACTTGGAGCGACGCGCCGAGGATCTTGAACAATATTCTCGTATGGATGATCTAATTATAAGTGGACTAGATATTAAATATCAATCATATGCTCATGCTACAGCAGGATTGAGAGGTGAGGAGGCTCCCCTGAGAGAATCAGTCTCCCTGGAAAACCAGGTGCTTCAGTTCCTTGATAGTAGAAATATAAAGGTCAAAGCAAATGCAATTTCAGCCTGTCATGCTTTACCCAGAAAGGATAATAAAACAAAGAAATCAATTGTGATGCGCTTTGTGAACAGAAGGGTAAAGAATGACATACTGAGGCAGGTCAGAAAGCTATGGGGAACAGAAGTTTACCTAAATGAACATCTAACAAAAACTAATGCTGAAATAGCACGGCAAGCACGGATGCTGAAAAGACAAAATAAGATACAGGCAACATGGACAAGAAATTGTAGAGTTTAGATCAAACTAAATGGAACACCTGAGGAAGCAAAGAGTATAATAATCAGAGATGTTACTGACTTAAATAAATACAGATGAACACTGATTAAGAAAATTAAGAGACTATATAAGTCCATATCCACACACACGGCAAGAATAGTTCTTTTGACATACCATGTCAATGTACTTAAAAAAACAAACAAACAAAAAAACCAAAAAAAACCCTAAACAAAACGAACAAAAAAACATGACTGACTTTAGTAGACATCAATTATCCCCAGTTGGAGGAAGTCATTTGACACAGAGTGAGGAAATTCAAACTCTGAAAATATGCCATTATGCTGAACATAAACTACAAGAGATGGAAAATGATATTGATCCCTATAACCACTTTCTCAATAATATTCATAATCATTGTGAATATTACACTGAAAAGCAATTCAAAAGTCAAGTGCAACTAGATGGTAAACTATCAATAATACACTCCAACAGCAGAAGTCTTAACAAAAACGTTCCACAGATTCAGGACTATTTAAAACAGCTAGACAGAAAATTTACAGCTATCGCAGTCTCTGAAACTTGGCTTAATGAAGAGCAGGCTCCCCTGATGGCAATAGAGGGATATCAGATGTTTCATATCAACAGATCTCAAAAAAAGGGTGGTGGTGTTGCACTGTATATTGATGACCTGTATAGGTGTAAACTTGTAAATGGAATGTCCTTTGCACTACCAGGGATTTTAGAATGTGTTACTGTTGAGACTGACCAAGCTAAAACAAAAAATCTAATTATAAGCTGTATATATAGAACGCCGGGAACTTGCATTGAGATATTCAGAGATAAATTAGTCGAGCTGTACAATAATATTACTAGTAAGAAAATGGTAGTAATTTGTGGAGATTTCAATACTGATTTACTAAATCCATATCAACAAAATGTAATTACAGAGTTCATGAATTCTATGTACAGCATGAGTCTATATCCCACAATAACACATCCCAGTAGAATCACAGTTCACACTGCTACACTCATTGACAACCTGTTTGTTAATATTATTGATAAGAAAATAGAAAGTGGATTATTGATAAATGATATAAGTGACCATTTGCCAACCTTTGCACTTATCCATGGCCACACAGGGGCCAATACAGAAAATTTTTTAAAATCGTTCAGATACAAATTACAAAATGCAATCAGTTCTATTAAAGAAGACTTGCTGAAGCAAGACTGGACAAAAGTCTATGTATCAGATGTAAATGAAGCCTATGACACATTTATAAACATTGTAACCACTCTTTATGAAAAAAAATGTCCATTAGTAAAGAAAAAGCTTAAACATATATTTGCCGATAAGCCATGGTTAACCAAATGATTACAAAAGGCGTGTAAAAAGAAAAATTTATTATATAAAGCTTTCCTAAAGAAAAGGACAAAAGAAGCAGAGCAGCGGTATAAAACATACAAAAATAAGTTAACATATATAATAAGATGTAGTAAAAGAGACTATTACAGTAAAGAACTGGAGAAAAACAGAGACAATATTAAAAATACATGGACAATACTTAACAATATTCTTGGAAATAAAAACAGAAATACAAGCTACCCAAACAATTTTTCAAAAAATAATAAAATGACTCCGAGTGTGAATGCAGCTTCACCTGCAGATGAATTTAATAACTTTTTTGTTAACATTGGTCCTAATTTGGCTCGAGAAATACCCATTACGGCACCCACAGGTGATACAATAAGCAAAAACACTGCTATAAAAGACTCTATTTTCATAAAGAACACAGACGAGAGAGAGGTCATTGAAATTGTTAAATTGTTTAAAAGTAAAACATCTACGGACTGTGATGGTATTGACATGCTCTTAGTCAAAACTATTATTGAATGCTTAGTGAAACCACTGACGTATATCTGTAACCTGTCTCTCCAAACAGGTATATTTCCCAATGCAATGAAAATAGTTAAAGTAATTCCGATATACAAGACGGGTGACAGAGGGGAACTTTCAAACTATAGACCAATTTCACTATTGCCACAATTTTCCAAGATACTTGAAAAAATATTCTATGAGAGAATTGACAACTTCATAATGAAGAATAATTTATTGTGTGAGCAGCAATATGGGTTCAGACACAAGAGGACAACTGCATTTGCTCTAATGGAATTTATAGAAAAAATATCAACTGCCGTTGAAAATATTGAGTATTCAGTTGAGGTATTCCTGGATCTTAAAAAAGCATTTGATACAGTGGATCATAATTTATTATTAAAGAAACTACAAAATTGTGGTATTGGGGGGTAGCACTGTCCTGGTTATGTAGTTACTTAAAGAATAGATATCAGTATGTATGTGTTGGTAACAAAAACTCACAGTTACTGAAGGTTACTTGTGGAGTCCCACAGGGTTCAGTTTTGGGGCCACTGTTATTCAATATGTATATAAATGATATATGTAAATTTTCAGAAAAAATGGATTTAATATTGTTTGCCGATGACACTAATTTATTATGCAGTGGAAGCAATTTGGAACAACTTTTGGATACACTTGGAAAGGAATTAGGAAAGCTTAAAACTGTGGTTTGATTCAAACAAATTAACGCTCAATTTAAGTAAGACAAAATTTATAGTTTTTAACAACTATCACAACAACTTAGTATCTAAACTCAGTGTAAATAGTGTAGAGATTGAAAGGGTATCCAAAACTAAATTTCTTGGTGTAATAATTGATAATAAACTGTGTTGGAAGTCACATATTAATTATATTAAAGGTAAAATATCCAAATCAATTGCAATACTACACAGAGTGAAATATTTGCTGAATCAACCCACACTATATACCTTGTATCATTCATTAATACTCCCATACATGACATATTGTACTGAAGTATGGGGAAATACATATAAAACAAACATACACTACCGTTCAAAAGTTTGGGGTCACCCAGACAATTATTTTGTGTTTTCCATGAAAAGTCACACTTATTTACCACCATGAGTTGTAAAATGAATAGAAAATATAGTCAAGACATTGACAAGGTTAGAAATAATGATTTGTATTTGAAATAATAATTTTTTCCAGATACTCAACCTGCTCAAAGGAAGGTCAGTTTTATAGCTTCTCTAACCAGCTAAACTGTTTTCAGCTGTGCTAACATGATTGCACAAGGGTTTTCTAATCATCCATTAGCCTTCTGATGCAATGAGCAAACACATTGTACCATTAGAACACTGGAGTGATAGTTGCTGGAAATGGGCCTCTATACACCTATGTAGATATTGCATCAAAAACCAGACATTTGCAGCTAGAATAGTCATTTACCACATCAGCAATGTACATTAGATATTAGAGTGTATTTCTGATTAGTTTAAAGTTATCTTCATTGAAAAACAGTGCTTTTCTTTCAAAAATAAGGAAATTTCTAAGTGACCCCAAACTTTTGAACGGTAGTGTATATCCAGTCTTTATGCTTCAGAAGAGAGCTATTAGAATAATAAACAAAGCTGCTTACTGGGAACCAACAAACCCACTTTTTCTTAAATTAAAAGCTCTCAAGTTGAAAGATCTGGTTGCCTTTAAAACTGCAGTAATAATGTTTAAAGTGAAGAATCTATCACTGCCCGCAAATATCCAAAAGCTGTTCTAAATAAGGGAGAAACGATATCATTTCAGAGGAACATGTATATTTCAAAAACCTTCAGTGAGAAGTACCACCAAGCAACACTGTATTTCAGTGCAAGGAGTCAGATTATGGAACGATTTTGGACCTGAATTAAAATCATGTACAACGCTTGGACAATTTAAACAAAAACTAAAGGAAGAAATACTTCAAACATATATACAAGATGACATAAAATCACATAAGGATTGTCATATCCAGTCTGTGTTGTGTTGCTGCCTAGTTTTTTTTTGTCACATTTTGTCTTAGCTTTGTTCTGAATTGTAATCGCTCTTGTTTTGTTTTTCTTTTGAATTCTTGGATGGAATACGGGTGGGCAATATAAGCTGCGGCTTCAGCCATCACCCATTTTGGATAACTTATGTTGAACTGTATAATCAGAGGAGTTATTGTCTAATTTGACCTTGTTGGATTTTCTTCCCCCTTTGTTATATTATTCTGTTTCTTTTAATCTGTACTTTTTTTTTTTCCACAATATCTTTATTGAACCTTTTTTTTTTTAAACAAACATGATACAAACAATCAAACACTAACACTAAAGTACTACAAAAAAAAAAAATGCACTAAAAAACACCAACAACCACCAACAAAATCAAATCTTCAACAATGCTCCTCTGTTTAGTCTAGACAATCCAACACATAAGTATACATATTATGTTCACCAGTTTGGAATGTACAAGGTCCACACATATCATTCACCTTCTTCTTCAAGAGTTATGTTTAAATTTTTTACATAATCAATAAAAGGTCTCCATATGTTCTCAAACACAATTTCCTTTGATTTCAGTATATATGTTATTCTTTCTAATGGAAGGTTTGTTAACATCTGTCTTAACCACTGAGTCACATCTGGTCTATGAGTCTTTTTCCATAATAGTGCAATACATTTTTTGGCATTAAGCAAACTGAGGTCTATGAATGTTCTTTCACTTTTATTAAAATTATGCTTTTCTGGGTACAGACCCAACAAAAACAGTTTAGGATTCAATATGATTTGTTTTGAGATTATTTTTTCAATTGTTACCCTCACCTCTTCCCAAAACATTCTTATTAATCTACATTCCTATACACAATGAAATAGAGTTCCTTTACTTTCCATACATTTTGTGCACGTATCTGGTATATTTTTGTTATATCTATTTAACTCCTCCGGTGTAACATACATCCGCATTAACCATTTGAAATGTATCAATTTAAGGCGTACATTTATTGATTTGGTTTGAGCTTCTGTACAAGCCAATTCCCATTGTTCCTCTGAAATTTCAGTTTGCAGATCTTCTTTCCAGTAGTTTAATCTTTTCAGTGAATTTTCACTTGAAAATAGTGTCAATGAGTTATAAAACTCTGAAATAATACCCTTTCTTTTACTATCTTTCATCAACATTTTTTCCAAGGATGAATAAATAGGTCGAGTGAGAGCTTTATTTTGATTTGATCGAATAAAGTTTCTAAGTTGAAGATATTTAAAAAAATGTGTTCTATTGAGATTAAATTTGATCCTCAACTCTTCAAAAGACATTATGTTTTCTGCACATGGCAAATATAAATCCTGAATCTTTTGTATCCCTTTTAAATTCCATACTTTAAATACAGCGTCCGCTCTCCCTGGTTTAAAATATTGATTACCCCATATTGGACTAAATTGTGACAATAACTGTGGTTCTTTTAAATAGTTTTTAGCTTCACACCATATTTTGATCATATGCTTTACAAATGGATTTTTAACTTGTTTTTGTAATTTTTTTGCCGAATCTGAGTATATGAATATGGGAAGAGGTAAAGGTAAATTGTATGATTCCATTTCAGTCCAGTGAGGGAGATCATTTGATGAAAAATAATATGTCATAGACCTCAGTTGTGCCGACCAATAATACAACATAAAATTTGGACATTTCAGACCTCCACGATCAAATGGTAAATATAATAAAGACAGACGTAATCTAGCCCTCCTGTTGTTCCATATAAATTCCACTAACTTTTTTTTAATTCTTGAGAATAAATCTAAAGGTGGTGGTAAGGGAATGTATTGAAATAAATAAAGTATTTTAGGTAAGATATTACTTTTAAGTATATTAATTCTCCCGATCATCGACATTGGTGGTGACATCCATCTCTGAAGTAACTCATCAATATCTGTCATTAAGGCTTCATAATTGACACTGGCGACTGATTCTAGCTTAGGCACAATTTGGATTCCTAAATATTTGAACTGATTTACAACATTGAATTGATTTACCTCAGGGGCTGGGTTATTTCTCTGGGTCTCATTTAGCATTAATATTGAAGATTTAGTTTTATTTATTTTATATCCTGATATTTCCCCGAAATTCTTTATTAAATTCAACAAGGTCGGAATTGATTTTTTAAGATTCGACATAAACAAAATTATGTCATCGGCATACAGGGAGATTTTATGTTCTGTTGGTCCAACTTTAATTCCATATATTTGTGACTGTAGACGTATCGCCATCGCTAAAGGTTCAATTGCCATAGTAAACAGTAAAGGTGAAAGTGGACAGCCTTGTCGACATCCTCTATTGATTTTTATTGATTTTGAAATATTGTTATTTGTTAGAATTTCTGCAGTAGCATTATTATATATTATCTGAACCCATTTTATGAAATTATTTCCAAGTCCAAACCTTTGTAAGACTTCAAAAAGAAAGGGCCATTCAACTCTATCAAAGGCTTTTTCGGCATCCAGTGATAAGAGAGCTGTATCCGGTGCTTCTTTATTAGAATAAATAATATTAAATAGTCTTCTTACATTATGGAAGCCTTGTCTTCCCTTTATAAAGCCATTCTGATCTCGATTAATAATATTTGGTAAAATTTCTTGTATTCGTCTTGCTAAAATTTTACAAATTATCTTAAGGTCGGCATTTAATAGGCTTATTGGTCTCATATTTTCACATTTATTAGAGGGCTTACCTGGTTTTGGCAACAGTATAATTAAGGCATTATTCATATATGATGGTAAATTACTATTTTGAAATGCTTCTAAAACCATTTCCAAAAAAGGTTTTGTTAATTTATTCTTAAATTTTTTATAAAGGTCAACTGGAAGACCATCTGGTCCTGCACTTTTTCCTGATTTCATATTATCAATGGCTAGTCCAACTTCTTCTTGACTAATTTTAGACTCCAGTATCTCCCTATTTTCATTTGGAATACACGGTATAAATAGTTCATTCAAAAACCCATGTAGTTTTGTTAAGTCAGATTCATTTTTGGTATCATATAATTTTTCATAGTAATCTCTAAAGGCTCTATTAATTTCTGAAGGATCTATAACTACCTGTCCGTTACTTATAATACTGGTAATTGGTGTTTTAGATTCTAATTGTTTAATCTGCCATGCCAATAACTTTCCTGATTTTTCACCTTGTTCATAAAAAGATTGTTTCAATCTTAGAAGACTCGAGGCAGCTCTATTCGCTGATTTTTTGTCATATTCAGCTCTCAAAATCAGTAATTCGTTCTCCAACCTTGGATCTCTTCCTGCATATACTCTTTCTTGAAGAATTTTTATTTTATGTTCCAATTGGACTCTCTCCTCTCGAGTCTTCTTAGATTTTGAACCTGTATAACTAATAATATGTCCCCTAATAAAAGCTTTGAAAGCCTCCCACTTTACACATGCTGATGTTTGTGTAGTATTGATATCAAAGAACTCATCTGTTTTTCTATATACTTAACAAATTCCTCATCCTGAAGCCATTTATGCTGAAATTGCCATCTACCTGGTTCCTTTGTCAATTTCTTATCTACATACATTAGACAGCAGGGTGCATGATCAGAGATCACGATGTTATCATAAAAACAGTTTTGAATCTTGGACCTTAATTCTGTGGAGATCAAAAAATAATCTATACGTGAGAATGTCTTGTAGGTATTGGAATAACAAGAGTATGCTTTAACTTGTGGTTTCATTTCTCTCCATATATCTATCAATTTCAATTCTTTCATAAAATGATTAATGGTCATCCTACATCCATTGTGCGTACAGTCCAGTCCTGTTGATCTATCTATACTGGGATTCAATGTACAATTAAAATCCCCTGCTATTATATGTTGCCCTGTAAGTGATGATAAGATAAGAAATAAATTGGCAAAGAACTTTTGATCATCTATATTGGGACCATATAAGTTCACCAAATTTATGTTTTCTAATAGCAAAGATCCTTGAATGATTACATATCTTCCAAATTTGTCTCCAATTACATTTTTCACTTGAAATGGGACTGATTTATGTATGAGAGTCATAACTCCCCTGGCTCGGGATGAAAATGATGAGGTGAAAACATTTCCTTGCCATCTACTCCTAATTCTTTTTACATCTTGCTCTATTAGATGAGTTTCTTGTAAAAACACAATTTTTGAACCCATGTCTTTTATTTTATTCATAACTTGTTTAAGTTTTTTTAAATTTTGTAGACCTCTGCAATTCCATGAAGTTAAATTAAGATTAACGCTTTGATTTATAATCAATAGGGAGTTTGGGATTACCTTGCAGTGTAAACATGCTCAAACAGAAAAGCAAAAAAATGAGAGGTTGAACATTCACCCTACAAACTACACACAAACAAATTCCCCCTTCCCACATTTGTGGCAATCCCCCCAAAAGCAAAAGAAAAATTCCGTCTCCCGGTATAGCCATCGACCGTTCCACACCCACGAGGATCAGCCAAAGCCACTCCTTCTTCATCCTCCCAATCACCCTAACTCTACTGCTTTTAATAACGTAACATTAACTCTCTTCTGTAATTTTCCAATTTAACTCCAATTTTTTTTTAGCAATTTTGTACTTTTTTTTTTTTTAATATGTAATACATTCTATATTTTGTAATCTTGTTATATGCTTCTAATCAGTTAAATGCTCAAATATTCTACCCTATATTCTGTTCATGCTTAGCTCCCACCAGTCTCTTCCTGGATCTTCTTGATGAGCTCCTGCGCCTCCTCAGGGGTCTTGAAGATGCGTGTTCTGCCCTCATATGTGACCAGAAGTCTTGCAGGGTGAATCACTCCATGACGAATCTCAAGGTTGCGCAGTTCTTTGCGGATGGGGTCAAACTGCTTCCTTAATTGTTGGATTCCTGAGGCCAGATCTGGGTAGAACCGCACCTGCTGATCTTGGTATTTAATTTCTCCTTTGGCCCGCACCGCGTTGGAGATCGTCATCCTGTCTCTGTAGCTGAGAAACTTCATAATTAGCGTCCTCGGTGCTGCCTTGTTACCTCTCGGTGGGCCAATTCGGTGGGCGCTTTCCAAGACGACTGATGATTTTAGCTCCGCGTTGTTCAGCGCCTCCGGGATCCACCCCTCCAAAAAGGAGCATGAATCACGACCTTCGGCTCCCTCCGGTAAACCCACCAGCCTCAGGTTGTTCCTTCTGGACCGAGATTCCAAGTCCAGAACGCTATTTTCCAGATCTTAATTTTTTTTTTCCAAAGTGCGCACCTTTATTTGAAGTCCGCTGATTTCATCCTCCGCACTTGACACACGAAGCTCCGCCTGCGTCACTCGCTCCACGCAGTCACCCAACTCCTTTCTCATTGCATCCAACGCTGCCATAATCCCATCAAGTTTAGCGGAAAAGTCTGCTCTCATTGAGCTAATGGCAGCCAGCACTGCACCTGTGCCGCCATCGTCAGCAGCAGCAGTTACCGCACCACCGCTAGTTTCATCCGCCATATCCGCAGCTTTTTCTACTGCGCCACAAACTTTAAAGTCCGTTAATTTGGACTGCTTCGGCGATTCAATTTTTCCCCCTCCTGATTTCCCAGCCTTAGTCTTCACCGGCATATCCTCACCCAAACGCTGGGAAAAGTTCTGTTCCAAATGAGAGAGTTATTTGCCGAATTTTTATTTCCAGGGGCAGAGCAGAGTGATACGTGTCCTTCTAGGCGGCCGCCATAACCGGAAGTGATCTGTACTTTTAATCTATTCGAAATAAAGATTGATTGATTGATAAGAAGATGAATGAATGAATGAATACCAAAACAACTCCACTGAGCATTTAAGCTAATGAACATAATCAAAACTTAAGTAAAATGTTATTATAAACCTCTTCTGAAGTCCATAGATATGTGTACAAACAAATTTCTGTTTCAAGTGGGAGAACTGCAACCAGCAAGGTAACAAATAAATAAGGGAAAACAGGCCCCCAAAAAAAAAAAAAAAAAAAAAATTACCTTGGAGTAGAAGTAGCGGCAGACTGCCTCTTGAGCCCATGGCTGATAGTAAAACTCTGCTTTTCGCTCCTCTTCTGGGTTTCCCACCACATCTGTCATGGTCTATTAAGAGAAAAAGATATTATTATAGCAAACTCCATCTCAACTACCACAGCAGTTGATAATTTAAAGAGCATGGGGCCTTTCATGGGTCGACCCGACAGCTGCTGTGAGAGCAACCGATGAGTTTCAGATTTGTTCAATTTTACAAAGATTCGGCTGAACAAACACAGCAGGTGGGTGACAGCTGGTCAAGCAGTTAACTGGCTCTCTCAGCAGAAAGAGAGGGGGTGCGGAGGTGAGTGTGCATCCACTCAGACATGTCATTAAATGTTTCACACTCAGTTTTGACTTTGCCCTTCTGGGTTACGCCTGAGTGAGTAGCATGAGCTCTGGTGTGTGTGTGCATGATGCTCAGTTTCCTCTTTGCACAGACTTAAATGGATTTTAACCAAAATCATGGTGACAAAGCAATCCACAACAAGATCTAATGCTATTAAACTCATACATAACCATAAAGCACCTTCTTATCCAGCAAAATACTTGTACTGAGGTACAAGACGCCATGTGGGTGTGCCTGTGGTTTTTGTCGACATCCTAATTTATTGGATTTTTATAAACTTGTGCTGATTATACCCCACGCAATGAAGCTGCATAAGGTATAATGTTTTTGACCCGCCTGTCTGATAGCATTTCTGATTGGATTGACGTCAAATTCATACAGACGCTTCAACTCATCAATACCTTGGATGCATTCGATTTTCAGATACATCTAATCAGGGGTTCTGTGTATTTTTGGAAGGGGTCTTTTTATGTTGTTGCTGCTATAGCTTCTACATCTCTGATCAGACTGACTTCCTATTTATACAGAAGCTTTGATTGAGGGATTTCCATTTTTGGGGAGGTGAACTTATTTTTTTCCCAGTCCATTTTATGTTGATCACCGTTCTCATTAGGGGCCCCTGATATGCAGATTCGTGGGAGTATGTGACCTTGCTCACTGAGGTTTTTTCATTGCCATTTCATTGAACTGCTTTACTAAAAACTGCAGTGCCCCAATTTTGCTTCTGCCTGCAACTGTATGCCTTATGTTTCTAGAGCTTTTGCATGTATATGATTTTAACTGACTATGAGATTAATCACAATCACTCAATCATAAATATAGCCCAAACCAAAAGAGATGGGATCAAAACAGCAAAACTAAGGAAAGTGGGTGGGGTAGATTAACATTCGGAACAGATCCCAAAACAGTGCCTACAGAAAGCACAGAAGGCATATTTGGCAACTTAAGTCACGACTATATTTGTAATGCCACATCTTTCTGCTGAGCTGTATTCTTGTCTTTAACAGTTGTCAGTGAAGAAACTTGAATGGCTGCTTTGTCAGATTTCCGAATGACTGACAAAAATCTTACTCAGCATTTACCTCCCCAAAAGGCTGAAACCACAGCCCCATATTTATGCTTGAAATTTTTAGTGACAGTACATGCTTCCTTGTTTAAAAACACAGCTGCACTCTGAAATGCCTTCCGGATTTCAGACAAACTCACCTTGAGGTCTCTGCACTGTGACTGCAGCCAGTCGTTGATAAAGCCCTGAGGATCTCTGGCAAAACTCAGCATGAACTCTCTCTGGGTCTTCAGCTGGTTAATGGTCTCAATGGTTTCATGGATCTGAGGAGAAACAAAGCAGAGGCAGGACAAATTAATTGGTAATAATTTGCCTCTGTTTATGTTATTAAGCCCTCAGTGTCTGAAAACAGGTGTTTAGTATTCCTCATATCAGCTTTTCCTAATAATTTTAACACCAGGACATCCCTTCATAATGATTCTTTCACAGCCCTATAAAACATGTGCGCATATAAAAAGCTCTAATTGTGCTAATAAATCCTTTTTGTTCTGACAATTGCCATATCTGACAGCTGGATAACTGAACAATATCTAACACCCAGTGCAGTTTTACCATTATAAAAACTGGACTGTGCAGTTGTTTAAGTTTATCAGTAAAAATAATGTGGCACCAGCTACTCTTTATGCATCATTATGAATGTCCAGCTTATAAACTTTTTTGCAAATGTGGGAAGAAACCAGCAGCACAGAAGACATGGAGAAAAAAAAATGCAAAATCCACAATGCTCTTTTATTAGACTCTAGTTAGATCTGCCAAAGATCAGTTAGATCAGTGCCATTTGTGTGGCATCATACATAATCTTCTATCTAAATGCTCTTATGGTATGCATCATGACCATTAGGGCACCAGATGCCCCACTAACCCTATTTTAATGAAATTTGGTTGAAGGGTGGAACATGAGCCACAAAAGAACCCTTTAGATTTTGGAATGGATCTGAATCAAGGTGTGGATTCAGCATTTTTCTCCCTCTTTTCTGAGACAGGGCATTAAAAGAAATATTTTAATTATTTTCTTCTGAAAAATTTGCAAGAAAGCTGATGACAAAATTCAGCTGTATATGGAAGGTGGGTATCTGAACGTGTATAAGTAGGTTAAAAAAAAGTGTTGTGGGAGGAATATGCTTTCTGAGCACTTTCCAGTTGTGTTTTGTCATGTAAATCACAAACCAGCTGTCAGAACAGCGAAGTGTATGACCACAGGAGATGCCCCCTCGGAACTTCTTTAAAACTCATTACAAGTCGCTCAACTCACAAGACCTGCCTTACACAAGAAGCAATTCTTACTGAAAACATTTCCAGTTTTATTCTCCTTTACCTAGGGCAGCAAGTCTATAATGAAGCACTCTCGTTGATTTAGTACATTTAAAAATGCCTTATATACTTAACCATAGTTAAGTAGTTGTATAAAATGCTGCTGTTCTTATAAGTGAAGTCGATCCTTTGTTCATTTCTTGCACAAACTCATCCTAAGCCTGATGATTCTTAAGTGAAGGCAGCAACCTTGCAGTCAATGAATATGAATAGGAGCGCAGACAAAAAAAAGGACTGTGGCACCACCACGGCTGAAAAGAATTTGTTCCATAGCTGCTGATAAATGCAAGGACATTACTGAATGTAAAATACACATTTTTTAAGATTTATATTTGTGTATTTTTGCCTTTAGTGAAGAGGGAAACAGAAAATGCAGTGAAGAACAGGGGAGAGACATGCAGGAAAAAAACAGGAATCACTGCATTTCAGCAACATGCTCCTATGTTGTGAGTTGTGACCATTAGGCTAAAAAGATGAGTTAAACCATTTCTTTCATGTACAGCTGTTAACACTGGAGCAGAGAAAGCAATGCACCTGCAATGAACTGAGAAGAATAGTGCTAAGTCAGAGAGCTTATGTGGTAAATAACCACAGGAACAAGAATTCATACATAGAAGCTGGACAAATACTTGTTTCAAAAAGATAGGGACAGGGCTAAAGCCTTGATATCCTACAGTTAGATAAGATAAGATAAGATAAGCCTTTATTAGTCCCACAATGGGGAAATTCCAGGATTGCAACAGCACAGGGATAGCAACACTCAGAGCAACAATCAGAAGGCAAGAAAAAAAAAAAAAACAAACAAAAAAAACAAGCAAGCAAGAGCAGCTAATATACATATGTACATATTACTATAAAATATATATATACACACACACACACTGCAGAGCATTGTAGCTGGATGGAATAAATATATGAATATATGAACAGTGCAGAGCATTGTAGCTAGATGGAATAAATATGTAAATATATAAACACCCACAGTACGGAGCATTGCAGCTAGGTGGAATAAATATGCAAGTATATAAACACACACAGTGCAGAGCAATGTAGCTAGATGGAATAATATGTAGATATATAAAAACACAGTGCGGAGCATTGTAGCTAGATGGAATAAATATATAGATATATAAATATAAACACACCCAGTGCTGAGCATTGTAGCTAGATGGAATAAATATGTAAATATATAAACACACACAGTGCAGAGCATTGTTGCTAGATGGGATGAAACAGCATAACCGTCTACTTAGTTATCCTACATGGTATGATTATGTGCCCATACATATTCTCACCCTCCATAGCGACCGATATGTTCCTAGTTGTATGCCGGAGAGGACCATTGTGTAAGTCTATTGCATCTTTTGCATTCAAAAAACTATTAGTTTGTTACGTCTTTTTGCTATCTCTGCGAGCAGCCCTGCTTAGGTTGTACAGTCTGACAGCCGTTGGTAGGAAGGACCTACGAAACCTCTCGGTTGTGCACCTGGGATGATGTAGTCTGCTGCTAAATGAGCTCCTCAGTGCATCCAGTATGTCCTGCATAGGGTGGAACTCGGACTCCAGCAGAGATGGCAGTTTAGCCACCGTCCTTCTCTCTCCTATCTCCTCCATCGGATCAAGGCGTTGCCCCAGGACAGAGCTAGCTTTCTTAATCAGTTTGTTCAGTCTCTTCCTATCGGCTGCAGTAATGCCACTGCCCCAGCAGACCACTCCAAAAGTGATGGCTGATGCCACCACCGTGTCATAGAATGACTTCAGCAGCGCCCCTTGTACACCAAAAGACCTGAGTCTCCTCAGCAGGAACAGCCTGCGCTGTCCCTTCTTGTAGAGTGCGTCAGTATTGTGTGACCAGTCTAGTTTATTGTTCAGATGAACACCCAGGTACTTATAGGATGTCACCATCTCGATGTCTGTTCCCTGTATATTTACTGGTGCTGTGAGGGGTTGCCCATGCCTGCGGCAGTCCACCACCAGCTCCTTAGTTTTCCTCGCGTTGATCTGGAGGCAGTTCCGATGGCACCAGTCCACGAAGTCCTGGATAAGCCCTCTGTACTCAGCTTCATCTCCGTTGGAGATGAGACCAACGATCGCAGAGTCATCAGAGAACTTCTGTAGATGGCAGTGTGTTGTGTTGTGTGAGAAGTCCGCAGTATAAAGAGTGAACAGGAAGGGAGCCAGCACCGTTCCCTGGGGGGCCCCCGTGCTACTGATGATCGTGTCGGAAACACAGTCCCGGGTTCTCACAAACTGAGGCCGGTTCGTGAGGTAGTCCAGGATCCATGATGACAGGTGCTGGTCCACCCCTGCGCGCAGCAGCTTGTCCTTCAGGATCATCGGTTGGATGGTGTTGAAAGCACTGGAGAAGTCAAAGAACATGATCCTCACCATATTCCCGGGCTTCTCCAGGTGGGACAGAGAACGGTGAAGGAGGAAGATCACCGCATCCTCCACCCCAATGCCATGCTGGTAGGCGAACTGGAGTGGATCCATCGCTGGTTCCACCAGGGGGCGGAGATGAGCAAGGAGCAGTCTCTCCAGGGTCTTCATCAAGTGGGACGTCAAGGCCACCAGTCTGTAGCTGTTCAGGTCTTTGGGGTGGGAAGTTTTTGGTACAGGTACCACACAAGATGTTTTCCACAGCTGTGGTACCCTCCCCAGTTTCAGGCTCATGTTGAAGATATACGTCACAATCCCACACAGCTGGTCTGCACAGGACTTGAGGAGCTTTGCACTGATGCCGTCCGGTCCCGACGCCTTCCTCGCCTTGATCTTCCTCAGCTCCGTCCTCACCTGGGTCTTGGTCAGGGTCAGGATGGGGGGCTGTGTGTTGGGAGTGGGGGGGGGGTGTCGGTGGAGTGGGGAGCAGGACTTGATTTCTTAGAGGCAGCAGTGGTTGTTGTGCAGACAGGGGGGAGGGCGGTTGGTCAAATCTATTGAAAAACAGATTCAGGTTGTTCGCCCACTCCCTGCCCCCCGTGGCCTGGGGGGAGGTATTCTGGAGCCCCGAGATGGTTTTGAGGTTTCTCCAGACCCCGCTGATGTCGCTCTGTTGCAGCTTGTCCTCCATCTTCTTCCTGAAGCTGTCCTTGCCTTCTCTGATCTTTCTCCTCAGCTCCCTCTGTACGGACTTCAGCATCTCCCTGTTCCCCGACCTGAAGATCCTCTTCTTCTCTCTCAGAAGTGTTTTTATCTCAGGGTTGATCCAGGGTTTGTTGTTTGAGTGACGCCGTATGGTCTTGGTGGGAACGGATTTGTCCACACAGAAGCTGAGGTAGCCCGTGAAGGTGTGAATGAGGCCATCGATGTCCTCACCATGTGGATCGCAGAGCTGCTTCCAGGCGGTGGCTTCAAAACAGTCCTTTAGAGTGTCCATTGTCTCCTCAGACCATAACTCCACAGTGTGCATGGCCGGAGGTTGTCTGTGCACTAGGGGTTTGTACACCGGTCGGAGATGAACCAAGTTGTGATCCGATCTCCCGAGTGGGGGGAGTGGTGATGAGGTGTACGCCTCCTTAGTGTTTGCGTAGAATAAATCCAGTGTTTTATTGTCTCTAGTGTGGCATGTGACATACTGGGTGAACGTGGGTAGAATGGGAGACAGTGAAACGTGGTTGAAATCGCCTGAGATGAGGAGAAGAGCATCTGGGTGTTCTGTCTGCAGCCTGCTGGTTACTGAATGGATGACGTCACGCGCTGTCCCAGCGTTCGCCGTCGGATTTGCATAAACAACAATGCAGATCACGTGTGAGTGTTCTCTCGGGAGATATGTAGGCCTCATGCTAACAGCTAGCAACTCAATGTCTTTGCTGCAGTGTCGTTGTTTAACAGTGATATGTCCCGGTCTGCACCAGTTGTTGTTAACATACATTATCACTCCACCGCCCCTAGCTTTGCCACTGTCAGCTTTGCCACTGTCCCAATGACTCTGTTATCAGAGTCATTGGGAATTAATACATGTCAAATGTGGGGAAACAACACCAAGGAAGGTCCTTTATCTGATAAATGAAAAATCTAATTTAGTCCAACTGTACTGCCCAACTACTGTCTCTTGACACAGACTTAATACAGGTCAATCTGTACAAAAAAGGTGGAAATGTTGTTAGAAGGTGCTGATTGAACTAAAGGGCCTTTTCCACTAGCGCCGCTTAGCCCAGCACGTTACGCCTCAGCCCGCGTTTGTAGCTTTTTCCACTAGCCCCAGCACCGGTTAGCAGGCGCTATTTTCGTGCCTGATCGAGGGCAGGGTACAACCGTGCTGAGTCGTGCCAAGATGTGACGTCAACAGACTGGTCACCGCTGATTGGTCAGGTCGTAACGTCACGAAAGCGACCATCTTCTGATGAATCTACACGACCGCCATTTGCAATATTTCACGGACTAACTCAGTCACAGAGTAAATACGATATTAATACAGACAGCGTTGTAGGTTTTGCAGAAATCTACACCGTGGTCCAACAAAGAGGTGCAGAGTTTTCTCTGCTTGGTGGCAGATCCACAGTGAGAGGAGCTACCCGCACCGATACAGATGCAGCCCAGTATAGAACCGGACTACGGACAAGCTGAAGATGAACGTGAGAGAACCATCGATGGTGAGTGATTTGTAATAATGTGCATCTGTTCGCTTATTTATCCTGTTGGTGGTAAGCTCACTTTTTTTGAGCCATGCAGCGCCGTCCTGTGCTGGCTAACGAGTGTTAGCTAGTAGCTAGCTAGTAGCCAACTGCTGATTCGCGCTCGTTTTCTCCTAAGTATTCGCTTGTGAGAGCAAAACGATGAAATATGTTAATCCTGGTTAAAGTCCTGGTTTGTGTACATATTGCACGTTGGTGCTGCGCATTAAATTGTGTGCAATTTAATGCTAGAATGTGTTTCCACATGCCAGGGTTTAGCCTCCCTCAGTGTTTATATTGTGGATACAGGTCAAGTAGACCACAGGAGCCACAGTAAAAAGAGATGACTTTAAATGTAACCCAGCCCTTGTAAAATCTACCGAAGTGCAGCTACAGGAAAAATGTGGTTAAATACAACAACGAAGTACTTTATATTCACATTCAAATAGTAATCGCTCCTTTTTTCTTTTGAATTCTTGGATGGAATATGGTGGGCAATACAAGCTGCAGCTTCAGCCATCACTCATTTCAGATAACCTATGTTGAACTGTATAATCAGAGGAGTTATTGTTTAATTTGACCTTGTTAGATTTTTTCCCCTTTGTTATATTATTCTATTTTCTTTTAAATCTTTACTTTTAATTTATCCAAAATAAAGATTCATTCATTCACATTCCACCACTGGCTTTTAGCAACAAGTGTATTTCCCAAATATGTTTTAAACTTGCTTTAATTAACCACCACCCATTTGTCTTTTGTCTAGGCAAGAGGGAAACTGTCCACCCCAACTGGACCTTGCCTCCCCATTTACAAAGATGCAGGCTGAAGATCTGCTGAACCAGGACCAGTACGAGGGGCCGATCCAGTTGCTTCTCAGTGAGGCAGCGTGGCTGGCGTGTGTGACCCATTCCAGTCTTTTATTTTTTACAGTTTGAATTTTGCACATTCTGAATAATCTGGAATTTGCTGCTGATTGTAATAAACAATTTAGTGACTTATGTGTTTGCATCATGATTTTCTATTTTGTCTGTTAAGAAACCGGTGGGAAAAGAGTAAACTGTACAAAGGATTTATCAGTGACCTTGAAAATAATGGCTCATTTTTAAGAAAAAAGTAACCAAAACAATTATTTTATTAACTGAAGACTGTATTGTTGGATATGCCACTGCAGAAGACCCTGCATACTTTAGTGACAGTACCAGTATATGGAGGAATCCTGGGTCATATTAGCATCTGCTCTTCATCATAATGGGCTTGGGGAGGGGTGTCCAATCATGTGCCATGGAGGGCCAAGACCCTGTAGGCTTTACCTCCAAACAGTGTCTTCAACAGCAGATTCCACTGAACTTCTTCCACTGACTGCTGATCAGTGAGAACACCTGCTGAAGAGACTGGGTAGAAGAGAACCTGCAGGGTCTTGGCCCCCCATGACACATGATTGGAAACCCCCGGATTAGGGTTTAATGGGATTTAACATTTTAACACAAACTGCTTTATGGTTCATAATTCTGTTGACAGACTTACACCAAACCAAAAGTGATTTCTCAAACTGCTGGATTGTTCTTAAGGCAGCTTTTCCAATCTTTTAGTATTTAATTTGTGCCACATGGTGGTAACCTTCACATATAAAAAAGAGACATCTGCAAAAACTTCAGAGGTTTATTGTAAGTGCAATTCCCAGTGCAATACTACATGAATGCATGTATAGTACATTGTTGATGCAGAGAATATATATTTCTACAGTACATGTATCTAGTAAATCAAGTATTTTCCATGTAACCTTGTGACTGCATTATTTTAATTGCTTTTAATCCTAGTTCAAGTTTGTTTTGGCCTAAAATGCATCATAATTGTCAAATATATCTTATTATACTGTACCTAACTCAGTACTGTTTACTTTTTGAATATATATTTTGTGGCTAATATAGTTATTAACCTGGCGATCAAGTTGTGTCAGCTGATCATTTTTTGCTATGACACCACCTCAGACTCAGTGCTGCTGCAGCAGGTACATCCATGATGTCTCAACAGTCTCTCCATGATTTTCACGCAGATCAGAGCAATTTCTTGCACAGGAAATAAACGTTTCTACAGACATTCTTAAGCTCTACAACCACTGATCGTTGGTGAAGCTGGGGTGACATCAGTGACAGGCTGTGTTGACATCAGTGACAGGCTGTGTTGAACGCCCAGACCAACCGTTTGAAGCGGTAATTTCCCCACAACAGAGCCATCTGAAACACACACACACAGCGTACATATTTTAGTACCTAACAGCGCTAACTTGCAGACATTACAGTGTAGTACGACGTACTTATAGCAAACTAGCATTAGCAACCATTAGCTTACCGTCATATATGACTTAGTTTGTATCCTCACGTCTTCGGCTCTCCCAGAAGCTGCAGAACTATTCCAGAGTGTTTCGTCTCGCTGCCTGTACCCTTGTCTGGCGGTCCTTTTTGGCGTTTACGGTGAAAAAAGCCACAGACCGAGGAGTCGCCTTGTACAGCCGCCATGATGCATGTGTTATGTTTTGCTTGGGTCGCGTGTTTTACGTCACGGGAGTGTGGCGCCGCCTTGCTGTAAAAAAAATCCCGCCCACCCCAGCTTAACCCCACTTCACCCGGCTGCTATGGAGACAGAACCGAGGCCGAACCGTGTTGTAGCGAATCGAGGCATGGCGAGGCGAGCTGGGCTAGTGGAAAAGTGCCTTAAGGCGCTGAGTATAAATTGGTCCTGGTCTGCCTTTTCTGATACTTGTATAAGGCCGCGTGTCCACAAAACGCGTTTTTTGTCACCCGACCACCCTGAGCGGTTTTTTTTTCAGCATTTGTGCATGACGCTGTGGGGAAAAAAAAAAGCCTGTGCCCTGTATCCCAGCAACAGCTTGTCACTCTCAGCTCAACACTTCCACTTGCCTATGGTCAGACTTTTTTCTAATTTTTTTAATAGCAGTCTCTAAATAACAATGGACAGGAAATGTGTTTTAGCAGCTCTGGATGTGGAATATGATGACACAGAAAGCAGGAGTCTGAGTACAGACGAGTACCGGCGTCCTATGTCCCGCCCATGCAACAGTTCTGATTGGCTGCTTAGGTCTGACGTTGACAAGCTCAGCTGCAGTCTCTGATAAGTTCAACTTTTTTTTTTTTTTTTAGCTCTGAGCGCCGCGACAAAAAATGGCCACTGCCGAAAGCGTTGCAGCGCCATGGGCGCTCAGTGCTGTAAACGCTGAACTATATAGAGAATGAATGAAAAATAGCCTCCCAGAGCTGAAAAAACACGCAGCCTAATACACAACAGAAACAACAGTCTACACTACAGTTTTGTTTTTTACATTGGGTCAGTGGAAACGGTGTGTGTAACAGAAAATATTGCCAAACCCAGACTAAAGCATCAACAAGAAACCGATCTTTAGACCAAATACTCGCTGTGGAGTTGCCACAGAACAAAGACTATACAGAGGGATGCCTTTTAGTGGAAGCAGAGTGGAATGGCTTTGAGCTTTATCAGTGTCATTACAACCACTTCAGCACAGGTAATGACTGCTAGCGGGAGGTCAACAAGGCCACATCAACCTGAAAACTGGGTGACACTGCAACAACACAGGCTGCAATTTGAAGGACCAAAACTGGGTGAACTTGCCCAAAGCAGGCCTCTCACGATGGGAGATAATTGATGTGTTGTGTTCAGTGGAAAAAGGGTGAGATAAAAGAGGGGAAAAAAAACTTTACATTTGTTTTAAATTGGCTGAAATGGACTTAACGGGATAGTTTTTTTAAGTGGCATTATGCAAATCACCTCTGTAGTGTGATACAATATCCAGTTATGTGGGTGGTAAAACAGAGCTTCGATGTTATATTTTCAGCTAAAGAATGCATATCTGATGTTGGCGTAAAGTGGTATGACTAAGTCCGAGATGGTGCTCTCTGGAATTGATGTATAATTTTGGACGTTTCAGTGTTTTCAGACAGAAAAAGTAGCTCTAACACAGGACTATTACACTCCACAGCAGCCCCGACTCTCCCTGTTCTACTTTTTAGAGAATGTGGGATTTTGGCTGACCGCAGAGAAATAATAATTATAAGGGATAATTCAGTAACTACTCAGAAGCATTTCACTTAACACCACTTTAAAACAAAAACAAAAAAACCTGGACTAACCCTTTAACAAGAGCACTCTGAGGTGAGTGCAATATCCCCCACCTTCATTTTCATTGATGATCTCAATACTGACAGAGAGCAGTTTTCAACTTTTCAATATAATTACTGTGGCAGAACCAAATTATGATAAGCCCATCATCCACAAATATATAACAAAGTATACTATCCATAGTTGTAGGTCAGGATCCCAACGTGAACCCATGTAGGAAGTATGGTGATCCTCGAGAGCTTTACATGTTCTATAGTAAGAGATCACAGGGAGTGCCAACCTTGACCTTTAAACCCCAAACCTGTAGTCAGAGATTATGGTCTCAGAGTGAACCTCTGTACCAGGTTTGGTGACCCTAGCTTTCTTTGTTGTTGAAATATACTTTATAAGGCATTTTGATGTTGATCTATAACCTTGCAATCCCAAAACCACAGTCAAACTTCAGGATCACAGAGTGAACCTGTGTACCAAGTTTGGTGGCCCAAGCTTTACTTATTGTACAGTAATAAGGCATAAGAAATACTACCCTTTACCTTTTGACCCCAAACCCATAGTATGAGGTCAGGATCCCAAGATGAATATGTGCAGAAAGTTTGGTGACCCTAGCTTTCTTTGTTGTTGAAATATAGTTTATAAGCCATTTTGATGTTGACCTCTGACCTTGTGATCCAAAAACAATAGGCACACTACAGGGTCACTGGGTAAACCTGTGTACCAAGTTTGGTGACCCTAACTTTACTTGTTGTACAGTAATAAGGCATAGGGAATGTTAACCTGTTTTGCCCTCAAATTCATAGTTTGAGGTCAGGATCCCAAGGTGAACCTGTGGGGCAGGTTTGGTGACCCTAGCTTTACTTGTTTCATAGTAATAGTGCAAATGGAATGTTAATATTGACCTTTTGACCCCAAACCCACAGTCAGAGGCCAGAATCCCAAGGTGAACCTGTATACCATGCTTGGTGGCCCTAGCTTTACTGGTTTTACAGTAATAGTAAATGTACCACTTACCATTGTGCAACCGCAATGTTAACTTTGACCCCTGGACCCCCAACTTATAGCATGGTGAGGGTGTAAGTCGTCCAAGATGTGTATTAGATACAACTACTGTATTTGAAAACCCTACATCATTTCTTTCTTTCAAAGGTCTTTTTATTATTATTAATTGAAGTATCAATACAATACAAAGTATTAGAAATTTTCATTTTTGTTTCAACCAAACAGTGAAAAACTAGAACTTAAAGCCAACAAATGTAAATGCTTCAAAGCACAAAAACCTTTAAATAAACAATAATTAAAAAAAAAAAAAAAATACAAAGAAAAATTGTGTGTGTGAAGTGGGGGTGGGGTAAAGGGGATATGAGCTACTCAGAAACTATAATCGTGGGTCTTTCAAAGAAATCAAGAAACGGGCGCCATAATTTATAGAATTTGTTTTCAGAGCCACAGACTGTATATCTGATTTTTTCTAAATCCAAACAGGACATTATATCTTTTATCCACTGTAAATGTGAAGGGGGCGAAGAGTCTTTCCACTTCAGTAATACAGCACGTCTGGCCAATAATAATGAAAATTTGAATACTTTTAATTTGGAACTTGGCAAGACAAGTTCTGGAGCCACACCAAAAATGGCGCATAATGGATCAGGTTTAATTTGATATTGCAGGACTTCAGACATAGTGATAAAAACAGAATGCCAAAAATTCATCAATGCAGGGCAGGACCAATACATGTGAAGCAAAGTGCCAGGAGCGCTACCACACTTTTCACAAGTTGGGTCTATATCCGAGTAAATACGTGCTAACTTAACCTTGGACAGGTGCATCCGGTGTACAATCTTAAATTGAATAAGAGCGTGACGAGCACACATTGATACAGTGTGAACCTGGCCGAGAATAGAGTCCCACAGTTCATCAGTAAAAGTAAAATTAAGATCTTGTTCCCAGTTCAATTTAATAGCGGCCAGAGAAGAAGATTGTAAATTTGAAATTAAATTATATAAAACTGACATTACCCTCTTAGAAGTTGGTTTAACTAATAAAAAATCATCTAGAGGATTATCAGAAGGTTTTTGAGGGAATTGTTTTGTCATGGTTTGCACATAATGTCTGACCTGGAGGAAGTGGAAAAAATGTGTAGAAGTGATGTCGAATTTGGTGGAAAGTTGAGAAAAACTTGCAAATTGACCATCAAAATATAAATCCGCAAAAGATTTTAAACCTTTTCTGTGCCATATATGAAATGCACTATCAATAGTTGATGGGGTAAATAAATGATTTGCGGCAATTGGACTTCTAATGGAAAAAAACTGAAGACCGAAATTTTTCCTAAATTGAGACCAAATTCTAAGAGACTGACGAACTACTTTATTATTACCCAGTGTAGACAAAGCAAGGGGAAGTGGTGAACCTAAAATTGCCGGTAGGGAGGTTTGATTGTCCACATGTGACTCCATAAGGATCCAAATAGGTGATTTGGGTTCCAGATAAAAATGTTTCCAATATAACATGCACCTGATATTTGCTGCCCAGTAGTAATATTGAAAGTTAGGCAGAGCCATGCCACCCACTGATTTGGGTCTTTGAAGAAAAACTTTCCTCAATCTCGGATGTTTACCATTCCAAATAAATGAGGTAATCAGAGAGTCCAAAGACTTAAAAAAGGATTTAGGAATAAAAATGGCGAGACATTGAAACAAATATAAAAACTTTGGAAGTAACATCATTTTCACAGAATTGATTCTGCCAATTAAAGACAAGGATAATGGGGACCATTTGGAAAGTATTAGCTTGCACTGGTCAAGTAAGGGGAGAAAATTATTTTTAAACAAGTAATTAAATTGTTTAGTGACACATATCCCAAGATAATTAAAATGATCAATAACAACCCTGAAAGGAAAATTTTCAAAATCCTGAACTTGAGTCTTTTCATTAATCAGAAACAGTTCACTCTTATTAAGATTAATTTTATAACCAGAAAACCTACTAAAACTATCCAAAATGTTGAGTATAGCGGGTAATGAAGTAAGTGGGTTGGAGAGAAATAATAAAAGATCATCAGCATAGAGTGAAACCCTATGCTCAATGCCACCCCTACAAATGCCTAGAAAGTCCCGGCTCCCACGGATTGCAATAGCTAACGGCTCAATTGCCAAGGCAAAGAGCAACGGGCTCAAAGGACAACCTTGCCTCGTACCAACCTTGCCTCGTACTAAAATAGTCAGAATAGCGACAATTAGTTAACACTGAAGCTAAAGGACTAGCATAGAGAAGTTTAATCCAGGAACAGAAGGAAGGACCAAAACCGAACCTCTCCAAAGTAAAGAACAAATACTCCCACTCAACCCTATCGAATGCCTTTTCAGCGTCCAAACTAATAAGACATTCAGGTATGTTGTGGTGAGGAGTATAAATAATATTAAACAACCGCCGCAAGTTAAAAAAAGAATGGCGATTTTTAATGAAACCGGTTTGGTCCTGTGAAATTATAAAAGGAAGAATCTTTTCCAACCTTGAAGCTAACAACTTTGACAAAATTTTAACATCGGTATTTAACAAAGAAATAGGCCTGTAAGAAGCACAATCAACAGGATCCTTATCCTTTTTAAGCAACACAGTGATACAGGCCTGATAGCATGAAGGAGGAAGTGTACCAGAGTCAAGCGACTCTGTAAAAACTTGACAAAGGAAAGGGGCGAGGTCGTCAGAGAATTTTTTGAAAAAATCAGCAGAAAACCCATCAGGTCCTGGAGATTTTCCTGATTGCATGGATGATATTGCCAGCTGAATTTCTTCTTTTGTGATGGGAGCTTCTAAAATTTGCCGAGATTCTGAAGAAATCGAAGGAATATCAATAGAATCAAAAAAAAATTCCAAATCCTTTAAGTTTGTTGTATATTCTGAGGTATATAATTTGGAATAAAATGACCTGAAAATATCATTAATCACTTGTTGGTCAGATGTCACCTCTCCTTCATCTGTCCTAACTCCAGTAATAATTTGCTTAGCTCTAATACCACGTAGTTGATTAGCTAGAAGTTTACTGGTTTTTTCGCCATGTTCATAAAATTCACTCTTGTTCCTTATTAAACAACCTTCAATTTGTCGAGTAGAAAGTAAATTAAGTTTAATTTGTAATGTCATACGTTCCTTGTACAGAGCGGGTGATGGAGATTGAGCATATTGTCTGTCTATGTCCAGGATTTGATCTAAAATAGCCTTCTGTTCCTGTATTAAGGATCGTCTTTTAAATGCTGCCAATGAAATAAATTCCCCCCTAAGAAATGCCTTCATGGCCTCCCATATCGTTTTATTTGGCATACCAGGAGTTTTATTTTCTTTCAAAAAAAAATTAATTTTAGAAGAAATATTCGCAACCAATTTTTCATCTGTAAGTAATAATGGATGCAATCTCCAATGCTTTCTCATGGAGTCACATCCATGGAGGATCATTTTAAGTACAAGAGGGGCATGATCAGAAACCGAGATGCTATCCTAACTGCAAAAGCAAAGGTTATTAATTAATAAATTGTCAACAAAAAAATAATCTATTCTGGTATAAGTATGGTGTACCTGAGAGAAAAAAAGAATAGTCCCTGCCGTTAGGATGTAAAAAACGCCAAGGATCTGTAAGACTATATTCCTCAAGAAAAGACTTAACATAAGTTGCAGATTTATTAAGACTAGCAGGTTTTGAAGATGAGCGATCTAAGATCGGATCCATATACAAATTAAAGTCACCCCCAAGAATTAGAGAATGAGTATTGAAATTTAAGTAGTGAAATTTAATTCACATATTAAATTTGTTTCTAAGACTGCCTTCTATCATTTGCGTAATATTGCCAAGATTAGGAGCATCTTGTCTCAGAGTGATGCTGAGAAGCTGATCCACGCTTTTGTTAGCTCGAGATTAGATTATTGTAATTCTTTATTATCAGGCTGTCCTAAAACATCTTTAAAAAGTCTTCAGCTGATCCAAAATGCTGCAGCAAGAGTTTTAACAGGTACTAGAAAGAGAGATCATATCTCTCCGGTTCTGGCCTCCCTTCATTGGCTTCCCATAGAGTTTAGAATTAAGTTTAAAATCCTTCTTCTTACTTACAAAGCTCTAAACAATCAGGCTCCTTTTTATTTAAAAGATCTGATACTACCGTATCATCCTAACAGAGCACTACGCTCCCAAAATGCAGGTTTACTTGTAATACCTAGAATCTCCAAAAGTACAATGGGAGGCAGAGCCTTCAGTTATCAAGCTCCTCTCCTGTGGAATCAGCTGCCAATCTGGATTCGGGAGTCAGACTCGATCTCTGTTTTTAAGAATAGGGCTAAAACCTACCTTTTTGATATAGCCTACAATTAGGGAGGGATCATGTGTTTTCTGAACCCTCCCTTAGTTATGCTGCTAATAAGTTTAGTCAGCCGGGGGACCTCCAGTAATGCACTGGGCCTCACTCCTTTCCTCACTCTCTATGAAATATATTTTTTTTTTTTTTTGCTGGTCATTAACATTTGTTTGTTCTCTCCCATAGATTGAGTCCCCATCGTGCTGTTTGCTCTCTACATGTCTGTTCTTTTCTTCTTCTCTATCCCCTCACCCCCCAGCCAGTCGCAGCAGATGACTGCCCCTCCCTGAGCCTGGTTCTGCTGGAGGTTTCTTCCTGTTAAAAGGGAGTTTTTCCTCTCCACCGTCGCCAAGTGCTTGCTCACAGGGGATCGCCTGATTGCTGGGGTCTTTCTGCAACTGTGGGGGTCCTCCCTACAGTTGATAGTGCTATGAGATGACTGTTGTTGTGAAATGGCGCTATATAAATAAAGTTGAATTGAATTGAATTGAATTATTTAAATCTAGAAGTTGCGAAAAAAGGTTGCGAAAAAAGTGCACATCATCAACATCATTTCTTTCAGTAGTTACTGTGTTTAAAAGATTTAGGGGAAAATCTGACCTCAGGGTCATCCAATGAGAGTTAAATTGCAGTATGCGCATCATCAGAGTATATCAAACCATGGTACCAGGTTTCAAAACAAAAAACAAAACTGTAGGAGGAGTTGATTTCACAAGACAGTTACTGTCTATGAAGTGAGGTGAAACAGGAGGTCATATGTCAGGGGCTACAATTCCCACAAAAATCATCTGATCAGAACCAAATTGCAATATGTGTATCCTCAGTGTACACCAAACCATGGTACCACGTTTCCAAACAATTGGACCAAAACTCTAGGAGTTGATTTCACAAAAGTTGGACAGACGGACTGACCCATAACATAATCCCCCATTCAGTTTTTGGCAGGGGATAAAAAAGGACTGGACCTAGAATTGATCCTTGTGGCACCCTACAGCTAAGGGGGGTATGACCAGAGCTGTGAGAACCAAGATGAATGGAGAAAGCTCTCCCAGAAAGATATGACTTGAACCACTGCAGGAGTGTACCTGTTAAACCTGTACAGTGCTCAACGCAAGTAAGAAGAATCTTGTGGTCAATTGTATCAAAGGCGGCAGTCAGGTCTAAAAGCAGAAGGTGCAACTGCAATGTTAACTTTGACCTTTGACCCCAAATCCATAGTTAAGTGAGGGTGTAAGTCTTCTAAGATGTGTGTTCGATACAACTACTGTATCGATTTGAAAAGCCCACATCATTTCTTTCAGTAGTTACTGTGTTTAGAAGATTTAAGGAAAAATCTGACCTCTGACCTCAAAGTCATCCGATGAGAGTGAAATTGCAATGCCCACATCAGAGTATTTCAAACCCTGGTACAAAGTTTCAAAACAATCGGAACAAAATGGTAGGAGGAGTTGATTTCACAATACAGTTACTGTCCATGAAGTGAGGTGAAACAGGAGGTCATAGGTCAGGGGCTACAACTCCCGCAAAAATCATCCAACCAGAACCAAATTGCAATAGGCGTATCCTCAGTACTTTATCTATCAAACCATGGTACCAAGTTTCAAAACAATCGGACCAAAACTGTAGGAGTTGTTGATTTCACAAAAGTGGGACAGACGGACGGACTGACACATAACATAATCCCCCTTTGGTCTTCGCCCAAAGGGCTCTTCGACCTCTTTGGGCTTTGACCGGCGGGGGATAAAAATGTTGCGACATTCTTGCATGACACAGGAGAATTAAAGGATATAATAAAGTAATCCCTCAAAGATTTTCCTTTTTTCCCCTCCCCCTTTCATCAGAACTGGCTGATTTAGTATCAAACAGAAGTCCAACTGTGGCTGCACAGCACTGCCAAACAAGAGTTGGCACCAAAGTATACCAAGCCTTGCCTGGGTCTATAAAACCTTTGACCCAGAGTTTAACATTTTGAACACCACCATCCCCACTGTCGGGGCGAACACATGGGCTCATCTCTGACCCATAATAACCTAAAACAGTTTTTTTAAAAGACGAGCTGGTGACTTTTGGGTTGGGGTCTGTACCTTGTTGTCCAGTCCTGCTATTTCCTGCTGGCTGGCCGTGGAGAGCAGGAAAGAATTCATCTGTGTCTTTAGTGTGTCATCCACCTCTACGTCGATATCATAACAGGCAGTCTTCTTTTGATCATTTGGGTCCACACTATTGAAAGAGCAAAGTAAGTAGGCTACAGTGTATTTATGTTTGAAATGACTAAAATCAAATTAGCAGCAAACGGCAAATAAATCACCTGCTATATTAAGTGTTTTTTAGGTTCACTTTTTATGGCTTTAAAATTTTCTGTAATTAGTTTCTCCTTGATTAAATCTGAAAATAAAAACCATCCATTATGGGAATGCTACATTTGCAACTTAAGAGACATCCTATGAAACTCCTTGACTAAATATATACTTTAAGGGATTATTTTTGTTCAAAAAAATTGTAGTTAATTTTGGGTAGTTTCAAAATTATTAGTGGGCAAAACAAAGGCATGTTAAGAATAACACTGTTAAAATTCTTTAAACAGGAAAACATCCTTGACAAGAACCGCCTTTATTTTTAGTTTAAGATCGTCTAATATGCCATCTTATGATGTTACCTGATCACATGGTTGATGATAATGGGCTCTGGGGGCATGAGGAGTGCATGCAAGCGCTGTGGGATCTCGGAAAACTTCATCCGCTGAGTCTCAAAGATCTGTAAACATGAAGCCAAGCTCAAGTTAATTACAACTGGGTGGCCATGAAGAGCAGAAAAGTACTGGGGGGGGGGGGGGGGGGGGGGAAATCACCAATAAAAACAAACCATTTCACACGATATAAGCAACAATGGCTGTACAACATTTACTATTATGTACAGTAAAACTGTATCAATTCTCTATGAATTCAACATCGACCTTCCACAATGTTATGTTCATCTTAGCACAGTAGAAAAAACCAGGCAGTGACCCAGAGTGAGTCTTTCTCCTTACAAGGACAGAGAAGAGACTGTAGATCATAAACAGGAGACTGTCAGGCATTCCAGCCCTAAGCACCACCTCAGTTACTTTCAGTTACTGAGGTAGGGCCCTATGAAAGACATTTTCATTTTTTTCCAGATTCCATTTTTCTTTTTCCTGTTTTGATTTATTTTTCTCCCATTTGGCGGAGTGAGACAGTGGTTTTCACTACTGACTCACAGGAAGAAGGTCCGCTGTTCAAATCCATAATCTGGCCAGCTGGGGCTTATCTGCGTCACGTTTGTATGTGCTTCCCATGTTTATGTGGGTTTTCTCTGGTACTCCAGTTACTCCCACAGTCCAAAGACATGCATGTTAGGTTAACTGGCATTAACTAGGGATTCCAGGCTGCCCATGAGTTTGAATGTGAGAGTGAATTGTGGGCTTTCTCCATGTGCTGGCCTTGCAATAGACTGGCCAACTGTCCAGGATGTACCCTGCCTCTTGCCCAAAGCTCAGGTAGGCTCTAGTCCCCTGGTGACCCGAAATAAAGCAGTAAAGAGAAAAATATTTTTTTCTATTTTATTTGCACTATGCATGCTTTACACTCTACACATTTGCTTTACACTCCAGCTACATTTTGTCACTTGTGGCAAAACAAACAAAAAACATTAATTCAATAGAAAAAAACTTAATGAATATTGACACATTTCTAAATATATTTTGTCATTATGCTTGAACTATTTACTAAAACCTGTTGTTAATTAATTTTAAAGTGGATCAGCTCCATCCAAGCAGAGAGTTCATGATGCTGATGATTGAGCTCCATGTAAAAAGTGCAGAGCTGTGTCTCCATGGCAGTTAATCATCACATTGCAGCTGCTTGTGTGGATTTTGCTGCTCAATGTCACGCCCACACACACGAGTTATGAAAAACAATGAGTAGTAACAGCTCCCCTCATGAGTCATGACCCTGAGGGACACCTGAGCTCAGCTCTCATTAGAAACTGTCACGACTACACAGTTTTGTTTTGTTTTTTTGCTTCAATGAAAAGCCTCTAAAATAGGTATGCAGACACCAAATTTTTATAAATCACACCGACATTTGTGCAAAAGCTATTCCACCTTTTCCAACAGATTGCATTTTCATTGTTAAAATCCATAATTTTGCCCATGATTCAGTGAAAGTGGCTATTACAAGGCCTTACTAAATATCATTTAGTTTTATATATTTTATTTATTTATTTATTGAGCAGTTCGGTGGAGCAGTGGTTGGCATTGTCACCTCACAGCAAGAAGGTCACAGGTTCAAATCCACCCCTGGCCAGCAACGACCTTTCTGTGGAGAGTTTGCATGTTGTCTCCCTGTGCCTGTGTGGGTCTTTGCTGGGTAGACTGGTTTCCTCCCACACTCCAAAGACGTGCATGTTAGGTTAACTGGCATTAACTGGGGATAAATTGTCCTTGGGTATGAATGTGAGTCAATGGTTGTCTGTCCCTGTTGTGGCATTGCAATGGACTAGCGATCTGTCCAGGGTGTAACCCCTCTCCCCCAAAGATGCTGGGATAGACTCCAGCCCCCCAAGATCTGAAAAGGATTATGCGGTTAAGAAGATAAATGACAAGATGAAATATTTCCAAGTGACCAAATATATGTCCTATGTTAAATAAAACCATTAAAAACACAAGCTCTTCTCACCTGCTGAAGGTATTTGTCACAGTTAATGAACTCTCGCTCATGTGGGTCTTGTAGTTTGTGGGTTTTGACGTACTGCCACAGGGCTTGAATGATGACAGGTCTGGTCTGGGTGTGGATTCCCAGCATACGAGCCAGTCGAGGGTCCAGCTTGAACTGAGGGGGCTGTGGGTGGTACAGAGAATGAAGGGTTAAAAGGAGAGTTGACGACAGCAGGGCAGCTGTTGAATAAACTGGTGAGTTTTACCAGTAAGAAGCAGAGCAAAACCCTGATCATTTACCTGGTAGTCCAGCATTAGCAGGACGGTGCAGCGGACACTCACGTCACCTGGCCTTTTCACCTGGAAACCATCAGTCTCCTGGGTGGTGGCAGTCCTATGCCACTAAAATGATAAAAGGAAAAATTTTACAAAGAAAACCAGACCTTCTTCCCATGCAGAGTAATTCCATATTTATCAAGTATTCAGAACATTCTCCAGTGGTCTCTGCACTGATACAAAACCCTATTACCCTTAATTCAATTTTTGGGTTGCAGAAGGCTCTTAGCTGTGGCCTCAAAAACAGTGATTAATTTTCTTCTACCATAAGCAATAGACTGGGGTATGTTTTGTTTCTAATGGCTCCTTGACAGCCAAACAAAAATATACTGCTCAAAAAAATAAAAGGAACAGTTTGAAAACACATCAGATTTTAATGGGAAAAAATAAGCTGGATATCTACACTGATATGGACTGGATAATGTGTTAAGAATGAAAAGATGCCACATCTTTTGATGGAAATGAAAATTATCAACCTACAACCTACAGAGGTCTGAACTCAAAACACTCCAAAACTTACTCAGATTAAAAAGTGTTCCTTTTATTTTTTTGAGCAGTATATAAAAGACCATTTATTACATTAAATGGCATCAAATTTGTAAGGCTAACAACATGTTTGGAAATATCTGAAAATCACGAAAATTAGTCTGGCTGTTTTTACACACTTTAATGTCGATATTTCAGTATGATTCTAAATATTCATCTTAGCCCCAGGCAATTAATCGAAATTAAAAAAACAAAACAGACGGTGAGGACATATAACCGACAATCTCGCTCTTGCTGGTTTTTCTTTTGGTTCTTCCTTTCATCCTGGTGTGTTCGTATATACAGTGGGGCAAAAAAGTATTTAGTCAGCCACCAATTGTGCAAGTTCTCCCACTTAAAAGATGAGAGAGGTCTCCAATTTTCATCATAGGTATACCTCAACTATGAGAGACAAAATGAGAAAAAAAAAATCCAGAAAATCACATTGTCTGATTTTTAAAGAATTTATTTGCAAATTATGGTGGAAAATAAGTATTTGGTCAATAACAAAAGCTCATCTCAATACTTTGTTATATACCCTTTGTTGGCAACGACAGAGGTCAAACGTTTTCTGTAAGTCTTCACAAGGTTTTCACACACTGTTGCTGGTATTTTGGCCCATTCCTCCATGCAGATCTCCTCTAGAGCAGTGATGTTTTGGGGCTGTTGCTGGGCAACATGGACTTTCAACTCCCTCCAAAGATTTTCTATGGGGTTGAGATCTGGAGACTGGCTAGGCCACTCCAGGACCTTGAAATGCTTCTTACAAAGCCACTCCTTCGTTGCCCGGGCGATGTGTTTGGGATCATTGTCACCCAGCCACGTTTCATTTTCAATGCCCTTGCTGATGGAAGGAGGTTTTCACTCAAAATCTCACGATACATGGCCCCATTCATTCTTTCCATTACACGGATCAGTCTTCCTGGTCCCTTTGCAGAAAAACAGCCCCAAAGCATGATGTTTCCACCCCCATGCTTCACAGTAGGTATGGTGTTCTTTGGATGCAACTCAGCATTCTTTCTCCTCCAAACACGACAAGTTGAGTTTTTACCAAAAAGTTCTATTTTGGTTTCATCTGACCATATGACATTCTCCCAATCCTCTTCTGGATCATCCAAATGCTCTCTAGCAAACTTCAGACGGGCCTGGACATGTACTGGCTTAAGCAGGGGGACACGTCTGGCACTGCAGGATTTGAGTCCCTGGCGGCGCAGTGTGTTGCTGATGGTAGCCTTTGTTACTTTGGTCCCAGCTCTCCGCAGGTCATTCACTAGGTCCCCCCGTGTGGTTCTGGGATTTTTGCTCACCGTTCTCGTGATCATTTTGACCCCACGGGGTGAGATCTTGCGTGGAGCCCCAGATCGAGGGAGATTATCAGTGGTCTTGTATGTCTTCCATTTTCTAATAATTACTCCCACAGTTGATTTCTTCACACCAAGCTGCTTACCTATTGCAGATTCAGTCTTCCCAGCCTCGTGCAGGTCTACAATTTTGTTTCTGGAGTCCTTTGACAGCTCTTTGGTCTTGGCCATAGTGGAGTTTGGAGTCTGACTGTTTGAGGTTGTGGACAGGTGTCTTTTATACTGATAACGAGTTCAAACAGGTGCCATGAATACAGGTAACGAGTGGAGGACAGAGGAGCCTCTTAAAGAATAAGTTACAGGTCTGTGAGAGCCAGAAATCTTGCTTGTTTGTAGGTGACCAAATACTTATTTTCCACCATATCGTCGTCGGCCTCCGTCGGTCTATGATGACCATGGAAGAGAATCCTAAACATCTACTCTGCTGGAACAGCACCGCCTGTGGCTGAACAGGCCGATGCGCGAATGGCAGTCCTTGTCACACAGGTCGCACTTGTGGGTGGTCTCCGTGCTGCTGGGTCTGTGGCGGTTCTTCCTGCGGGTCCTTTTTTCATCTGCTGCAGCAGTCAGTCTCTCTTCACCCGCCTTGAGCTGTCTGGTCAGGGTGCCTCTCCATTTGGAGCGGTCCGTTGCAAGGTCCTCCCAGCGCTCTGTGTTGATCTCCAGTGCCTTCATGTCTCTCTTGCAGACGTCTCTAAAGTGCAGCTGTGGGCGGCCAACGTCTCTCCTGCCAGTTGCCAGTTCTCCGTAGAGGACGTCTTTGGGGATTCTGCCATCCTCCATACGGTGAACGTGGCCTAGCCAGCGAAGCCTGCGCTGCCTGAGTAGAGTGAACATGGAGGGAAGGCCGGCACGGGACAGAACTTCTGTGTTGGGCACTTTGTCCTGCCAGGATATGTCCAGGATGTGGCGAATGCAGCGCAAGTGGAAGGAGTTCAGTCTCTTTTCTTGCTGGGCGTATGTTGTCCATGTCTCACTCCCATAGAGCAGTGTGCTGATGACGCAGGCGTTGTACACTGCCATCTTCGTCTTGACAGAGAGTTTGGGATTCTCCCACACTTGTGTGGTGAGGCGAGCGAGTGTGAAGGCTGATTTTCCAATCCTCTTGTTGATCTCTGTATCAAGGGAGAGGTTGTTGCTGATCGTGGATCCCAGGTACGTGAACTGATTCACGACCTCCAGCTCGTAGTTGTCGATGGTGATGGTTGATGGTGCTTCCGTGCCTTGCGCCAAGACATTAGTCTTCTTCAGGCTGATGGTAAGCCCGAAGTCCTTGCATGCCTGGGAGAAGCGGTCCATCAGGGTCTGAAGCTCCTGCTGTGTGTGGGTTGCGACTGCAGCGTCGTCTGCGAACAGCATGTCTCTGATTAGAGCCTCGCGTACTTTGGTTCTGGCTTTCAGGCGAGCGAGGTTGAAAAGCCTGCCGTCAGATCTTGTGTGCAGGTAGATTCCCTTTGTTGCTGTGCTGAAGGCATGCCTCAGGAGCATAGCAAAGAAAATCCCAAAGAGGGTTGGCACAAGTACACAGCCCTGTTTCACTCCGCTGCGTATGTTGAATGGCTCTGAGACGTTGCCATCGTGCTGCACTATCCCCTGCATGTTGGTGTGAACCGATTTGATGAGGCTTTGCAATTTTGGTGGGCATCCTATCTTTGGCAGGATCTTGAAAAGGCCCTCTCTGCTGGCCAGATCGAACGCTTTGGTGAGGTCGATGAAGGCGACATACAGGGGCATGTTCTGTTCTCTGCATTTCTCCTGGAGTTGGCGGATGGAGAATATCATGTCTACCGTCGATCGCTCAGCGCGGAAGTCACACTGAGACTCGGGGTAGACACGTTCGGCAAGCTTCTGTAGACGAACAAGAATAACTCGTGCGTAGACTTTGCCAACAACGCTGAGGAGGGAGATGCCCCTGTAGTTGTTGCAGTCGCTTCTCTCCCCTTTGTTTTTGTAGAGTGTGATGATCTTGGCGTCCCTCATGTCCTGTGGTACGGCACCTTCCTTCCAACACTGGCAGAGGACGTCATGCGATGGCAGCAGTAGGGCGGTCTTGCAGTGCTTGATCAGGTCAGGGGGTATGCTGTCGTTGCCAGGTGCCTTGCCAGCGGCCAAGCTATCAATGGCCTTGCTGAGTTCGTCGATGGTTGGCTCGGCGTCAAGTTCGTCCATGGATGGCAGGCAGTCGATGGCATCAAGGGCTGACGGTGTCACGGTGTTCTGTCTGGAGTAGAGATCGGAGTAGTGTTCCACCCATCTCTCCATCTGCTTGTTCTTTTCTGTGATCATCTCCCCAGTGGAGGATTTGAGGGGGGCCGTCTTGCTCTGAGCCGGACCAAGTGCTTTCTTGATGCCATCGTACATACCACGGATGTTCCCTGTTATGGCAGCGGTTTGAATGTCTTGGCTGAGCTGAGTCCAGTACTCGTTGGCACAGCGTCGAGCAGTCTGCTGAACTTTGCTTCTCGCAGCCCTGAGAATCTGGAGATTCTTCTCGTTTGGGTACTTCTTGTACTCAGCAAGTGCTGAGCGCTTGGCTTCAATGACGGGGGTCATCTTGGTCAACTTGGCATCAAACCAGTCCTGTGACTTCGAGGTCTTCCTCCCAAAGGTAGCCAAGGCTGTGCGGTGGATGGTGTTTCGCAGCTCTTCCCACTTCTGCTTTGCAGATTCTCCTTCTTGTGGTACACCAAGTTCCTTCTCAAAGGTGGAGGCAAACTGCTCAAGTTCTGGTTGAGCCATCTTGCTGGTGTCAATCTGTGCCTTTCCAGGCTGTCTAGCACAATGGAATTTCTTCAGCTGCAGCTTGACCTTGCAACACACCAATGAATGGTCTGTGTCGCAATCTGCACTCTGGAACGAACGGGTGATTAGCACATTCTTCAGTGAGGTGCGCCTGGTCAGGATCAAGTCCAGCTGGTGCCAGTGCTTTGAGCGCGGATGTTGCCAGGAAACCTTGTGTTGGGGCTTGGTCTGGAAGAACGAGTTTGTGATGCACAGATCGTGATATGTGCAGAACTCGAGCAGCCGCTGTCCGTTGTCGTTCATTCTGCTCACGCCAAATGGTCCAAGACAGGAGGGCCAGGGGTCGTGGTCAGCACCCACTCTGGCATCGAAGTCTCCAAGGAGAATGAGTTGTTCAGAGTTGGGGATGATCCTGACAGTTGTTGCGAGATTCTCGTAGAACTCGTCTTTTGCCTCTGGTGTGGCTGTCAGTGTTGGGGCATACACACTGACGAGGGTGACTGGGCCTTGAGTGGTGTTCAGGCGGAGGGTGAGGAGTCGTGCAGAGCCAGTGCTGCCCGGTTCCACCATCTTCAGCAAGGTGTTCTTCACTGCGAAGCCCACTCCGTGTTCCCTGTGTTCGTCACTGCCCTTTCCCTGCCAGTAGAACGTGTAGTCCTTCTCTCTCAGTGTGCCTGCGTCAGCCAACCGCGTTTCCTGGAGGGTGGCGATATCCACTCCCAGTCTCTTCAGCTCATTATTGATGATGGCAGTCTTCCTGGTGTCGTTGATGTCCTTGAGGTTAGCAGCGAGTCCTGTCATCATAGTGCGGATGTTCCAAGTTCCCAGTTTTAGAGTTGGTCTCTTTTGTTTTATTGTCTTGCCTGGTGCGAAGGTTCTCAGCCTGCTGTTCGGACTTCTCCTCATCCCCATGCACCCAATGAGGAAAGCAGGCTGTGGCGGGACAACACCTTATTGGCTGGGGGCTGCCCAGCTTGAGGCGGGCAGTAGCTGTTCAGTGAGATCCGATGATCCCTCCCACCATCGGGAACAACCCCTGGCGCCACGCTCCACGCCAATTGAGCGGTGGCTTATAACCAGTAACTGTCATTCCCCGTGTTTTGTCTACGCCAAAGGCGAAGCTGGAGTGTCCTCTCCAGTGATCCAGTGTTCTACCTTCCAGCGTTGGGAGGATTCAAGCCTGGGCAGGAAGATATGGAGGACAAGATGTTGCCCATGCAGCATGTCCCCCCTCTCCACGTCATTGATGAATCCAAAGGAACAGCAGGGCTGCTACAGTTTGGCACCAGCGCTGTTGCAGGAGCTGCCAGAACGATGTTGCGCACAACATAGAACTACCTTAGGGGCTCCGACTCCGGATTTTTCCTCAGGGTTGACTCCTGAAGCCTTTCCCGTGACTGGGTATGCCGCAAGGCAGCGGAGGTTTGAAATCAGGGTTTACCTTCCCCTAGATGGGCTACCTTCCCAGGTTGACGAGCCACCATCTACCCGAAGCATCTGGTTTTAAGGCGCCAGAGATCCGCCCTCGTCCCTTCTCCTATTAGTAAAAGCAGTTCCACCGGGCTTAGAGACTAAACCACACGGGCAGGCTAGGAGTTGGACTTAGTTGTCAGAGGCTTTTCGAGACGCACGCCATAAGGAGCATTTTATGAGCACTGGGAGCTTAACCCCAGCGCCGCTCCTGGCTATGACAACCTTGGAACCATAATTTGCAAATAAATTCTTTAAAAATCAGACAATGTGATTTTCTGGATTTTTTTTTTCTCATTTTGTCTCTCATAGTTGGTATACCTATGATGAAAATTGGAGACCTCTAATCTTTTAAGTGGGAGAACTTGCACAATTGGTGGCTGACTAAATAGTTTTTTGCCCCACTGTACATCATGGAAAATAAGTATTGAACACGTCAACATTTTTCTCATTAAACATATTTCTGATGGAGCCATTGACCTGAGATTTTCACCAGATATCAGTAACAACGCAAGTAATCCATACATACAAAGAAATCAAGGCAACTGTGTTTGCAAAACAAGTTACATTTATTAAAGTGGAATAACACAGGGAATAAGTATTGAACGCGGTTGGGGAAATTCATTTACTATTTAGTAGAAAAGCCTTTGTTGGTAATAACAGCTTCCAAACGCCTCCTGTATGGAGAAACTAGGCACAGGCATTGCTCAGGAGGGATTTTAGCCCATTCTTCCACACAAACTGTCTTCAAATCTTGAAAGTTCCGTGGGTGTCTTCTGTGAACTCTGATCTTCAGTTCGTTCCAGAGATTTTCAATTGGATTCAGGTCAGATGACTGACTGGGCCATCCTAGCAGCTTTGTTTTCCTTTTCTGGAGCCAGTTGAGTTTTCTTGGCTGTGTGTTTGGGATCATGCCTTGGTGAAATGAAAACACCTCCACACCACGATACTCCCACCTTCAAACTTAACTTCACCAGATATCACTAACAACCAAAGTAATCCATACACACAAAGAAATCATGGCAACTGTGTTTCACAAAACAAGTTATATTTAATAAAATGGAATGACACAGAGAATAACTATTGAGCACATGTAGAAAAATAGGTGCAAAAAGGCACAGAAAGCCAAGAAACCAGCTGAAATCCATCAGAATTTACGGTCACTAGTGCATGCCCATAGAAAGCAAGTATTCCTGTCTGAAACAGGTAGCCCAATCAGGCTTTGCAGGCCCAAATGTAGGCTGTGTTTGAAAGTGGAATACAGAGGTGTAGCCTATATGTAGGCAATCACACATGTTAGACTTTGACAGATATCAAAGGGACTGAACTGAGATTGATTGAGTGAATATTAATTACAGAATAATTGAAAATGAATGGGACATCCAATATTAGCCACGGTTTAAGAACCACTTGTATATTTTTTGTCAGATCACTTATTTGTGTGATCTTTTATGAGTTATATTCATAAATGTTGTATCTTGCACTTTGGGGAACGGGAGTTGTTCACTCACCATTATAATTTAGTTTATAGTCTATCGTAAATAATGTCATGGAGTACTATAACAGGACACGTTTACAAATATTTGAGACCCACTGTAGTGCATCCTTTTATATTTTAGCAACATTATAAGTACAAAACACCAAACATTTTTTTTGGTATACTTTATTGATCCCCAGAGGGAAATTCAGGACATCCCCCCCCCCTCTTGAAAATCCCGCATGGTCTAAGGACTACAATCCATCTGAGATGAGGAAAATGTCTCTGGGATGTACAACAAAACTGGCTGCGGGCGCACAGCGCTATCTCTGCTGCCAGAGGAAGGGGACTTGGCCTTGCTTAAGAACTGGAGGCCTGTGGCTCGTCTTTGCACGGACTACAAGGAAGACTTGGACTACTGCCACTGGCAATGTGGAATGGGTGGACTGCAAGGAATACTTTGTGTTGTGTGGGGGAGGGGGATAACTTATGTTTGCACTTTTCCAATGTGAGACACTTGGTTGAATGATATCGGTGCTCTTACATTTTCTTGAATTGTGCAATAAAGGCATTTTTTAAAACTCTCTCTCTCTCTCCTGCTACCGTTACACAGCGGGGGACAGAACATCGACAGTCAGCCGCTGAGAGTGGTGTCCAGGAAACTGTGGCCCATGATGAATCCACTGGCCCGGGAGAACCAAGCAGTCAGCTGAGTTGTGCTGCCGAGGAAATGGAATCTGAGAACGACGCTGTGTCTAATACTGGGTCTATTAAGGCAAAATGCGGTACAAACACGAGTTTGTACTCACTGGACGAAATCAATGCTTTTCTGGATGAAACCTATAACAAAGCCATTAGGGTCGCCGACTACTTCAGTGACAGATAAATTCATTAAGTCTGTGGATGTGCTACGAAGGCAGGTTGGTCTGGACCTCCTGGATGAAAGGAAACGTTATCGCCTCAACAAACATCTGACGGCCCTGTGTAAAGCAGCAGGGGGAACGCCGGTCAAGCGCGCCCGACAGGAGGAATGAATGGCGGTCGTTCCTCTGCCTGTTTCACACATTTTTGGGATATTGTTTGAACAGACTTGTATATGACATTTAATTGACTGTAAATGACTGTCACAGAACTGGATCTTTGACTAGGTGGACTGCAAGGAATGCTCTGTGTGGTGTGGGGACATTTCTAGTTTGCACTTTTTCCAACGTGACACACTTGGTGGAATGATGTTGGTGTGCTTACGTTTTTTTGAAGTGTGCAATAAAGGCTTATTTTAAATCTCTCTCTCTCTCTCTCTCTCTCTCTCTCTCTCTCTCTCTCTCTCTCACACACACACACAGCAGAATGAGCCATTTGGCTGCAACTTTTGCGTCAGTGTTGCATCTTGTTGCCATTTAATCAAAGCATGCATATGTGTCCATATGTAACATGCAGTTGATCTGGTCATTCCGCTCCACAATGAAGAAGCAGTCGGGACTTTCGTCTACCACTGACCAGGCAGGCTGAGCGTCCCTCCCTCCGAACATTTGTGGAGCGCCCGGTGGGATGGGACTGAAGTCTTGGCTGCTGCTTTACCCATGTGGCAGTGATGTTACTTGCGGCACCACGGGTTCCTGGCAGCCCACCCGTGTTCTCTATGCCGAATATATCCCTGAGACCTACGCAATCACAGCAACTTTATGGTCTATATTTTGACTGAGTGGCTCCATACTCGTGGATGCACACCTCAGCAGCAAAGCACTTCTAAAATCTTTGTTTGCGAAGCGTTGTGGTGACTGACAGGTCGTGATATTGTGTTATCCAATCAGCATGGTCGTGATGTGGCGTATTCTCTTCAATGAGCACGTAGTCAATCCGAAACCCGGCCCACACTTCTTGAAGCCAGGGGATGAACACAGAGCGGTCACACAGCGGTGGCTAAACTTTAATTGATAAAAACTACATATTTTGACTGAGTGACTCCATAGTGGGGGATGCACACCCTCGTAGCTTCAGCAAAGCACGTTTAAAATCTTAGGTCAGTGTGACAAACGGTTTGAGAGACATCTGAGGAACACACACAGAGACACACAAACAGAGATGTCTTGAATTTATAGATAGATGTGAAAAAATTAGGACACCCCATTAAATATTCAGTTCTTTATTCAGAAATGTTCACATATTGATGTCTAATCTTGTTTTTATTCATCTCTGGAAAAGGTGATTTAATTGCAGGTAAATAACATATTAACCTTGTTTTACCCATTAAACAAAAGATAACAGAAATGCGGATTCTAATTGAGGAAAAAGTTAGGACACCCTACCGCCTAATAGCTAGTGTTCCCCCTTTGGCTGAAACAACTTCAGAGGTGCTTGTTGTAGCCATCTACCAGTCTCTGACATCGGTCTGAGGAAAGTTTGCCCCACTCCTCAATGCAGAATTCTTTCAGCTGAGAGATGTTTGAGGGGTTTCTTGCTGCGACAATCTTCTTTCTGAAGGCCTCAAACAGCTCTTTCAATCTCACCATAGTGTTCACTCTCACTTCAACAGTCAGGAGCACACCAAACTAAATGACGTTTAAATAGGACAAGCCTCCTTCAAAATGCTGAGTAACGATGTTCTAATCATGTGCACCTGATGTGATACACCTGTGTGATTTTAGCCATTTCAAATAGGAATAAATGTGGGGGTGTCCTAATTTATTCCTCACCAGAAGTAGCATGTTTTTAGAATTACATTTTACAGAAAAAATTTTAAAAGCCTTTTCTTCAGTTTTAATTGTTTAGTTATGACTTGAATCTTCCAGTATTGCTAAAATTGATATTAAATATTCATATGTCCAAATATGTTAAAAAAAAAAACAACACACACAGGCTTTCATAGGGTGTCCTAATTTTTTTCACATGACTGTAGGAAGGCATCCTGTCCCCCATCAGTGCAAATTAATTTCAGCTGGTTAAGTTCTGACTGAGGATTTAAAAAGGTCTTTGAATATCATTTTGTCACACCACAAAGAACTCATGATGAGTGGAAGCAAAGAGCTCTCTCTAGACCTTCACAACCTTATTGTTGCAAAACATAATGATGACATTGGTTACAGGAGCATTTCTAAACTGCTGAACGTTCCAGTGAGCACTGTTGTCATCATGTTGTCATCATTCGAAAGTGGAAAGAACATCATTTTACCATAAACCGATCATGACCAGCAGCTCCTCGCAAGGTTTCTGACAGTGAAGTCAAAAGAATTATCAGAAGAGTTATCCAAGAGCCAAAGATCACTTGTTGAGAGCTCCAGAAAGACCTAGAGTTAGCAGGTACTGCTGTTTCAAAGAAAACAGAAAGTAATGCATGACACCGACATGGGCTCTTTGCCCGCTCACCTCGCAAGACTCCATTGCTGAAGAAAAAGCATGTTGAAGCTCATTTAAAGTTTGCTGCACAACATTTGGGCAAGCCAGTAAAATACTGGGAGAATATAGTCTGGTCAGATGAGACCAAAATTGAACTTTTTGTATGCCACAACACAGCATGTTTGGAGAAGAAATGGCACTACAAATCAGCCACAAAACACCATACCAACAGTGAAGTTTGGAGGTGGGAGTATTGTGGTATGGGGGTGTTTTCATTTCACCAAGGCATGACCCCAAACACACAGCCAAGAAAACTCAACTGGCTCCAGAAAAGGAAAATAAAGCTGCTAGAATGGCCCAGTCAGTCATCTGACCTGAATCCAACTGAAAATCTCTGGAACGAACTGAAGATCAGAGTTCACAGAAGACACTTACGGAACTTTCAAGATTTGAAGACAGTTTGTGTGGAAGAATGAGCTAAAATCCCTCCTGAGCAATGCCTGTGCCTAGTTTCTACACAAAGGAGGCATTTGGAAGCTGTTATTACCAACAAAGGCTTTTCTACTAAATAGTAAATGAATTTCCCCAAGCGTGTTCAATACTTACTCCCTGTGTTATTCCACTTTAATAAATATAACTTGTTTTGTGAACACAGTTGCCTTGATTTCTTTGTATGTATGGATTACTTGCGTTGTTACTGATATTTGGTGAAAATCTCAGGTCAATGGCTCCATCAGAAATATGGTTAATGAGAAAAATGTTGATGTGTTCAGTACTTATTTTCCCTGCTGTATAACAGCCTTCATGTACTGTCCCTGTAAGGCGTCTCCTGTGCGTGTGGTCACATGACTTAGCAATATGGAAGCAGCGCAGTCAACACTGTTCAGAAGCAGCAGAACAAGGTAGAAAAATTAAAATGGCTTGTACCAAAAAGAAATGCAGTGTCCATCCACATAGTATGAGATGATTGACTGCATTTCATCTGGGGATGTCACGAGGGGGTGTGAAGTGGGCCTCTGACCGCTGTACACGCCATCTTGACCATTTTGCAGTGGGGATGAACAAGCTAAGGCTCCATTTAAGAAACCAATCAGAGTCGTGGTCCCTGTGTGGTGATGGTATGGTCATGGCTGCATATAGGGGTCCCCTGATACAGCTGGCTGGCCGCTGGCACAAGTCATGTGGCCCAAGAGCCTTCAAGAGGTATCTGTGGACACCAACTTCTGCACTGGACAGTGTTTAATTTTGTTCTCTCTCTCTGTGTGTGTGTGTGTGTGTGTGTGTGTGTGTGTGTGTGTGTCCTATGCTGACCCTGACAAAATACTATCTGAAGTCCCAAAGGAGCATAAGTTAATTCTGCTTGGAGACTTTAATGCCAGAGTGGGATGAAACCATCATCTATGGAGCGGCACGCTGGGGAGAGAAGGGGTTGGAAACACAAACTCCAATGGCATACTACTGCTAACCAAGTGCTCAGAGCACAACCTGGTCATCACCAACACACTTTTTTGTCAGAAAACCAAGTTCAAAACATCATGGATGCATCCCCGCTCCAAATTATGGCATCTCGTTGACTACATCATAGTCCGCTCCAAAGACCGCCGCAATGTCCTTAACACCAGAGCAATGACCAGTGCAGATGACTGCTGGACTGACCACCGCCTCATTCGCTCCATCATGTCTATCTGCTTAATGCGGAAAACAAGGTTGCAGAAAGGACAGAGCCGGCCAAAGCTTAACATCGTGCTGTTGGACGACATTATCTATCAACAACAGCTGCAGGATACTCTTAGGGCAGCTTTGCCCAAACAGTACCCAGAGGATACTGAAAAACACTGGAGCACACTTTCCACTGCCATCGTGGACTCCTGCAAAAGCATCCTCGGTCATAAAAAGCGGAGACATCAAGACTGGTTTGACGAGAATGACAGTGAGATCCAACAGCTCATCGACATCAAGCGGCAAACTTTTATCACCTGGCAAAACAACATTCACTGCAAGGTTAAAAGAGCAGCCCATGCCAAAGCGAAGGCAGCCGTACAAACACTTGTTAGGAAATTGAAGAACCAGTGGTGGACAAAGAAGGCCCTGGAGATCCAGCACGCTTGCCGACTCTGGAGACACGAGAGGATTCTTTGATGCCACAAGAGCGGTATATGGCCCCAGCCACCGCTGCCCAACCCCCTTCGCTCCAAAGATGGGCTCTCGCTTCTGAAGGACAAGGAGGCAATTGCAGACAGGTGGAAAGAGCATTATAAGGACCTCTTAAACAGGGACACCACTCCTGAGATGGAGGCCCTTGATCAACTCCCTCAACAGCCCATAGAGGAAAGCATGGGAAAACCACCTAGCTTGGATGAGGTACAGGACGCCATCAGGAAGATGAGAAACAACAAGGCTGCTGGACCTGACGGCATCCCAGCAGAAGTCCTGAAGAAAGGCGGTCCTGATCTTCTGAAGTACATCCATGCCCTGCTCCTGAAAATATGGGAAGTAGAGGAAATCCCTGTACAGCTCAGAGATGCCTTGATTGTCCCCATCTTTAAAAAGGGAGACAGGGCAGTTTGTGGGAATTACCGTGGCATTTCTCTCCTGTCCACCATAGGGAAAGCCTTTGCCCGGGTCTTGGCCAATAGACTCACCCCCCTGTCAGAGAGCATTCTTCCCGAGTCCCAGAGTGGTTTTCGCCCAAACAGAGGCACCACAGACATGATTTTTATTGCTCGCCAACTGCAAGAAAAATGCCGGGAACAAAATCTACCATTATACATGGCCTTCATAGACCTTACCAAAGCCTTCAACTCAGTAAACCGTCAGGCCCTTTGGCTGGTTCTGGCAAAGACTGGCTGCCCAGAAAAATACATCCGGGTACTGAGACTGCTGCATGACAATATGTCTGCCACGGTACTCGGTGGCAGTGGAGACGAAACAGAACCCTTCACGGTTGGCACGGGAGTCAAACAGGGATGTGTCATCGCTCCAACACTATTCTCCATCTATACTGCTGCTATTCTCCATCTCACAAACCAACATCTGCCCCCGGGAGTCAAAATCATGTACAGAATCGACGGTCAACTTCTCAACATCAACCGATTTAGAGCTAAAGGTCAAACCACCACCATATCCATCATGGAGCTGCAGTATGCAGACGACAACGCTCTCGTAGCCCTCTCAGAAGAGGACCTTCAGTGCATCTTGTCTGCCTTTGCCAAAGCATACAAACAGCTCAGTTTGGCCGTCAATATAAAAAAGACACAAACACTCCACCAGCCATCACCAAACTGCAGTATACTTGCCATACCCCCAAACATCTCCATTGATAACATCCGATTGGAAAATGTGGACCACTTCCTATATCTTGGCAGCCTCCTCTCATCAAAAGCCGTCATCAATGATGAAATACACCACCGCCTCAGCAGTGCCAGTGGGGCTTTCTCAAGGCTAAGGAGGAGAGTCTTTGAGAACTGCGATCTCCAAGCGAATACCAAAATCCTGGTCTATAAAGCGGTGGTGCTCCCCACTCTCCTGTATGGATCAGAAGCCTGGACTACATACAGCAGGCACTTAAAGGCACTTGAGGCACACCATCACAGATGCCTCCGAAAAATCCTCAGGATTAGTTGGGAGGATAGACGCACCAACACCAGCGTCTTGGAGGAGGCTAATCTCCCCACCATCACTGTCACCATTGCCCAAAACCAGCTCAGATGGACTGGCCATGTTATCCGAATGCCTGACTCTCGCCTCCCAAAACAAGTCCTGCACTCCCTGCTAGCTGAAGGGGAGCGGGCTCCAGGAGGCCAGAAGAAGAGATTTAAGGACAACATAAAAACAAACCTAAAGAAGTGCCACATAGACCTAAAAGCTTGGGAAAATATGGCAACCGACAGGGCAACCTGGAGAAACATTGTCCGTGAGGGTGCCGCACAGTACAACGCTGAACTCCATCATGCTGTACAAGACAAACACAGACTCAGGAAGGAGAGAGCAACCAACAAACAGGACCAACCCAAACCCACCACCATTACATTCCCCTGCCCACATTGCAGCAGAATAATCGGGTCCAGAATTGGCCTCTATGCCCACCTGAAGACCCACAAGGACCAAGAGGGAGGACAGTCATACTCGACTACGAGTGACCGCCGATGATGATGATGGTGAGTGTGTGTGTGGAGTGACAATGGTCCGATTCTTTATATTATGCTCATTTATGGCCAAATCACCACAGTGATATTCATTTATGCCAGACTCTCGTGGCTTAATTATGAGTCTTGCCAGTGAACTATAAGGGAGAATAAAGGAGGGAGGAGAACAAGACAAAACTGAAACCTACTTGAAAGCATCAATTAACTGTAATGCTGATTTATGGTCAAGTTGCCCAGTCCTAATTCATCCTATATTAGACAATCTCTGCACATCTTAAAAAAATATATACTACCGTTCAAAAGTTTGGGGTCACTTAGAAATTTCCTTATTTTTGAAAGAAAAGCACTTTTTTTCAATGAAGACAACTTTAAACTAATCAGAAATACACTCTATACATTGCTAATGTGGTAAATGACTATTCTAGCTGCAGATGTCTGGTTTTTGGTGCAATATCTACATAGGTGTATAGAGGCCCATTTCCAGCAACTATCACTCTGGTGTTCTAATGGTACAATGTGTTTGCTCATTGCGTCAGAAGGCTAATGGATGATTAGAAAACCCTTGTGCAATCATGTTAGGTCTGCAATGCTGTAATTGCTGCAAATGGAGGATTCTTTGACGAAAGCAAAGTTTGAAGGAAAAAATTATTATTTCAAATACAAATCATTATTTCTAACCTTGTCAATGTCTTGACTATATTTTCTATTCATTTTACAACTCATGGTGGTAAATAAGTGTGACTTTTCATGGAAAACACAAAATAATTGTCTGGGTGACCCCAAACGTTTGAACGGTAGTGTAATTAATGTTCTTACTTCCACAAGGTGATTATCTGGACCATACAGGTCTTTGTCCAGTTCAATCACTAGGGACTTGAAGAACGAGGAGAACTTCCTCTTTTGCTTGGTGGCTTCATACTTGGACACAGCTGTCTGGAAATAAAAATACAAAAAAAAAAAAAAAAAAAAAAAAAGCTAAGTCAACAGATAGTATTTTTGCAGTATTATGGGAAAAAATATTTTCAACATTATTCCTTAATGCAACTCTTGTTTTGGTCATACAAACCATATATTACATTTCCAATATAAAATAAATCAAAATTTGTATAACTTAAAAAAAAAAGTTCAAGAAATCTAACTTACATCTTCCAATAGACGTCCCTCCACACGTAGCTCCCATGACGCAACTGTGCCTTCGCCATCCTCAGCATCAGGCTTGGCTGGGTTGAAGGTGTTTGATATAAAGATCCGAAGCTTTCTCTTTTGCTGAACACAATAGTCAAAGAAACTTTTATGTTCATGAGCTATGACTCACTTGATCTAGATTTCATATCTACAGTAATAACTTGTAGTACACCGACTTCAGTTTTCAAAGCAAACGCCTCTTTTAGATACTCAAAGTAAACTTCTACTTCATCCTGTGAGACTGATTTTATTCAAGGCAAAAATTAGATTAGATCAGCTTTGATTGCACTCAGCTTAAATTAAGATAACATCAGTGTGACAGTTTAAGAAGTACGAGACGCATGAAGGACATCCTACTTGCATAAAACATCCGTTGTGCTTGTTTGCCAAATAATAAAGCAGAGTCATCATCTTACAATGTATAAAATAATTTAAAAGGGAGATTACTAAAACGTGTAACAATGGTACGGTTCATTCCATCGGCATTTCATTCATCCCGTACATGTTCCATTCTGCACGGGACGTCTACTAATCCTGCCTGCTGTCAGTTCTATGTCAATGTGCTGTGTCTGTACAGACCAGTCCTACTAGCCAGCAGTGTCAAGTGTGCTACGAACATGCACATGGAACGTTCCTTATGGAATGTTAGCTGCCTTGCTACGCTCATTCTGTACGAAACATTCAGTACATGTTCTGTAGGGAGTGGTCCTACTAGCCAGTGGTGTCAAGTGTGCTACGAACATGTAATGTAAGATACGGAATGCTAATGGTCCTGCTACGTTCATTCCATACGAAACATTCCATTAGATATGGAACCTTTGTGTCCAATGTTCTGTATGCCAAGATAAAATAAGCCTTTATTAGTCCTACAATGGGGAAATTCCAGATGTGTGTAGTGGTCCCTACATGTTCCGTACATACTAGGCATCAGAGACAGTTTGTTTACAAAGCATTTTTTAATAAAACGGGACCTCCTGGAAATGTGTCAACCACATTTTTTGTCTGACTACTTGGATTAATGGACAAGCCTCATGGTATGTTCCTTAACTGCTTATTGCATGTATTTATTTATTGATAACCGCTATTCTGTCCATTTACAACAGTCAGGTACGGAACATGCACAGTATATTTATGGAACATGCCAAGTACGAATTGTGGCTCATGACAAGGCATATTGACAGAACTGACAGCAATCAGAATCGGTAGACGTCCCTTACGAAATATGTATGGAACACCAATGGAACGTTCCGTACCATTCATTCCATGTTTTAGTAGGCATCATTTAAAAGTAACAGCAGAAAAGAATAAACCCACAATGCTGAAAAGTATGAAGGTTTAAAAGTGTTTGGCAAGCCTTATGTTGCTTAAATGTCCACAGACGGAGCAGAAATCCCCATGGATATAACTTTAAATTTAATTTCAGGTCTGATCAGAAAGTGCATTTAGATGGAACATACCTTTATGGGCCTCTTGAGGGCCTCCTGAATGTCCAGCCTCTTGCGCATAATAGTCTGGTCCAGCTTTCTCTCGAAAGCAAGCAGATCCATGTAGGCCTGAGACTCTGGGACCAGTTCCCTGATCTGTAAAACGACAGCACGTATTAATGAAAACAACAGTGCTTGTAGAGATTTCAACAAAGCTTTCCACAGCTAGAGGTACAAGACATTTAATGAGTGAAGTTAAACATAGTTCAGTTTTTTTTTTTAAATCACTGTTCACTCTTGACCAGCAATCTAGATGCTACCCCAGCTAGAATAAACTGCACTCCTGCTGATGAAAAGAAGGCTGCTGGCTGTACGTGTCCATGGAGTCGGTAAACCATGAGAGAGAGCGCCTCTTACTCCCATCCCAAGAGTTTGTTTTGCCTTTGGTTAACAGCTACTTAATTTTGTTCTAAATGACTCACAAACGCTGCAATCAACACAAACAAAGCCAAAAATAATAGATTTTTATGCACCATCAGTTTGATTAATACTCACCCTCTGAGGTAGAATTTTATCAGCCATCTTCTTCTTCTTTGTGCTGAAAGAAAAAAAACATGATAAATTTGACTATGAGAGATCTCCTGTATCTTCACAAAGAGACAAAAGAAAGCACTTAAATCATTCAGTTTGTCTGAGTTTTACAGTGTTTCACAGCTGACTCACAAAAACAGGCACATACAGTGCATCTGGAAAGTGTTCACAGCACATCACTTTTTCCACATTTTGTTATGTTACAGCCTTATTCTAAAAGGGATTAAATTCTCCCCCCCCCCTCAAAATTCTACACACAATACCCCATTAATGACATTGTGAAAAAGTTTGAGATTTTTGCAAATTTATTAAAAATAAAAAACGAAAAAAAAATCACATGTTCATGTACGTAAGTATGCACAGCCTCTGCTCAATACTTTGTTGATGCACCTTTGGCAGCAATTACAGCCTCAAGTCTTTTTGAATATGATGCCACAAGCTTGGCATACCTATTTTTGGCCAGTCCTCTCTGCAGCACCTCTCAAGCTCTATCAGGCTGGATGGGAAGTGTCGGTGCACAGTCATTTTCAGATCTCTCCAGAGATGTTCAACTGGATTAAGTCTGGGCTCTGGCTGAGTCAATCAAGGACATTCACAAAGTTGTTCTGAAGCCACTCCTTTGATATCTTGGCTGTGTGCTTAGGGTCGTTGCCCTGCTGAAAGATGAATCATCACCTCAGTCTGAGGTCAAGAGCGCTCTGGAGCAGGTTTTCATCCAGGATGTCCCTGTACATTACTGCATTCATCTTTTCCTCTATCGTGACTAGTCTCCCAGTTCCTGCCGCTGAAAAACATCCTCACAGCATGATGCTGCCACCACCATGCTTCGCTGTAGGGATAGTATTGGCCTGGTGATGAGCGGTGGCTGGTTTCCTTCAAACATGATGCCTGGCATTCACGCCAAAGAGTTCAATCTTTGTCTCATCAGAGAATTTTGTTTCTCATGGTCTGAGAGTCCTTCAGGTGCCTTTTGGCAAACTCCAGGCACACTGCCATTTGTCTTTTACCGAGGAGTGGCTTCTGTCTGTCCACTCTACCATACAGGCCTGATTGGTGGATTGCTACAGAGATGGTTGTCCTTCTGGAAGGTTCTCCTCTCTCCACAGAGGAACGCTGGAGCTCTGACAGAGTGCCCATCGGGTTCTCGGTCACCTCCCTGACTAAGGCCCTTCTACCCTGATCGCTCAGTTTTGATGGCCGGCCAGCTCTAGGAAGAGTCCTGGTGGTTCCGAACTTCTTCCATTTATGGATGATGGCGGCCACTGTCCTCATTGGGACCTTCAAAACAGCAGAAATTTTTCTGTACACTTCCCTTGAATTGTGCCTTGAGACAATCCTGTCTCAGAGGTCTACAGACAATTCCTTTGACTTCATGCTTGGTTTGTGCTCTGAAATGCACCATCAACTGTGGGACCTTATATAGACAGGTTTGTGCCTTTCCAAATCATGTCCAATCAACTGAATTTACCACAGGTGGACTCCAATTAAGCTGCAGAAACATCAAGGATGATCAGTGGAAACAGGATGTACCTGAGCTCAGTTTTGAGCTTCATGGCAAAGGCTGTGAATACTTCTGTACATGTGATTTCTTAGTTTTTTATTTTTAATAAATTTGCAAAAATCTCAAAAACAAGTTTTTCACTTTGTCATTATGGGGTATTGTGTGTAGAATTTTGAGGAAAAAATTAATTTAATCCATTCTGAAATAAGGCTGTAACATAACAAAATGTGGAAAAAGTAAAGTGCTGTGAATGCTCTCTTGATGCACTAAAGTGATAACAGTAAATCATTTAAAGTGCTGTGACAGGATCACAAATGCTGCAGACCTTAAAATAAACAGATGAAGAATTCAAGTGGGGGAAGGTGCTTTTATTCAGTTCCTTATTACCATAGCAGTTACAGTTGGTTAGAATCCATTTAGCACAACAAATACCTGCCTGTTACATATTTGTTCAGGCAGAAATCTGGGTAAGCTGGTGTTGCATTGCTTATTTTGCTATATAATTTGCCTGTTTAAAAAAGTATATATACCATTGTTAAAATTATGTTTTTGTGATCAAAAGAGAACACAATAACCGATTTGTTTCCGAGGGGAAATATACATTTAAAAAAAAAACTTCAATGAGCTGGCTGCATAAGCCTGCACACCTTTAAACTACTCCTTTTTTGGAACACTTTTACCATTAATGACAGCAGTCTATTTGGGTACAGACCGTCAATCAAAGGGAATCGAATTAACCTCACATAAAGTACAGTGTACTATAAAAAATTAAGACCCCAATGATCACAGCAGAAACCACATTTCTAGTAAGTAAGCTGAAATAATTACAGATAATCATTTCAACAAAATATAATTCCTACATTAGTTCACAGATTAATTCTCTGCCTTAAATCATTGATTTTCTGTTTGAAAAGATGCTGCAACACTGAGATGATGGTGGGTGCCAACTTACTGCTGATTGCGGTTCTGCTGCTGCTGAACTTGCTGAATCTGTTGGGGTGCTGGTCTCTTTCTCGACGGGTCCATCACACCAGGCATCCCAGGACGAGAAACGGGGCTGCTTCCGTATCCTGGTGGGCCCATAGCTGGTCCCTGAGGGGTCATGCGACTGGATGGAGGCATTCCTGGCCTCTGGAGGAAATAGAAAAGGCAAATCAGCAAATCAAAGACAAACCTCAAAGACTTTTTTTTCGATTTCTAAGGTCTAATCACTGTAGATTAGTTTTGCATACATAAGAAATAAACTTCCATTATGCCTCAGTGAAACGAAGCATGTCAATGTGTGTGTGTTTGTCTGCAAACATACTCTGAGGCATCAGCACCCCAGGTGCTTTTATCTATTCAGTCATAATCTAAAACCCAAGTCTTGCCGCAATTTTAATATTCCAATCATGTACAGTCGTAAGAGTGATTTACTTTGTAATTTCACATTTGGTCATTGGGGGACTGACCCCTAACTAAAGAGGGAAAAGGGTAATTAATTAGACCGCAGGGTTTCCTCTGGTAACATTTCCGGAGGGCGGTCCGCCACGCTTGAATTTTTTCCGCCATTCTATGAGGAAATATAAATTTAAGAAAAAAAATTAAGGAATGATGGTCCGCAAGCACGCACACGAACAACGCGCGTGACCGCTGCAGTCGCCAGGCAGCGTCTCACTGGTGTCACTGCCCGAGAGAAACATGATCTTATTAAAGTACCTTAAATGCGGAAAAAAAGCAGAAGGGGTATGTAAGCATTGGAGGCATTTATCATGGTTTTAACCCGCTGGTAACGGGTTAAAACCATAACCATGTTTTTACCTTTACCTTAGGTAAAATTAACTAATTTATGTTATTATTATGTACCTGGCAAGTAAAGATGACCACACTTCACCAAGTCAATGACTTTAATCCATCAGCAGCCTTCAGACAAACTAAACGTGCCAACATTTGGATTTCAAAATAAGGGAGGTTTTTCCTGATGTCAGGGTGGTGAGATTTCTAAAAACAAACAAACAAACAAAAAAACAAAAAAAACCCCACCAAACTATAAATATATAGTAATAATATAACAGAAATAACTGCATCTTTAGTCATTTAAGTTCAATTTATTTCTTTAAATACAATTTTATTTCTTTTTTTCTTTGAAATCAGAGTAAAATTATTCTGTTCTGGCTCTGCAAAATTATGGTCAAAAATTGCTATAAGGAAAAAGTAAAAAAAATTACCAGTCTCTTTCAAATGTATTAAAAAAACAGTAATTTTATATATATATAAAAAAAGACAAAATTAGCCATAAAATAAGCCACAAATTTATAATAAAGTCTCAAATGTACAAGAAAAGTCCATTTTACAAGAGGAAATTACAAATTTGAGGAAAATGGTTTCAAATTTAGATAATTTACAGAGAAAAGTAGAAAACTATAAGAAAATTGTTATAAATTTTGGAGAAAAACCTCAAACCTTCAAGACTGAAGTCATTACTCAAGTTTTTAAGTGGGTGCTCTTTGTCCCCTTAACTCAACTAGAAATTTTTGGTTGTCTGCTTTTAATTATTAATTTCAAAGCACTGCTTTTACGTTGAGTAGAATTTCTGGCTACTATACCCACCTCTGATCATATAATTTAAGTATGCATGAGTAAATTAGTTATGAATGTTTTTCCCCTTCTCTACTCTCTCAATGGAAAAAAAAGAAACACTAGAATAAAAATACAAAAAAAAAATACACTTTTTTTTGTCATTTATGTAAACCAAGACAAAAAAAAAAAAATCCTGCAGGTCAAAATCTAACCCTTGATATTTTCTAACCTGTTTGTATACCAGCATAGACAGAGAGAACCTGAATTAGACAGGGCTCAGAGAGGGCAAGATGAGACAGAAGAGAGGAGCAAAGGAGAGGAAAATGTTCATGCAGAGGGTCCAAGAGAGATGAGAGCAGAGGGAGGAGAGAAGAATGACACCAGTAAAAAGTTCAAATACATGACGTCTGGGTGGGACCCCAACTGGCCCAATATTCCAACATTCAAGCCTCGGTTGTACAATACTTCCAATGGTAAGTTCCATATGCAAAGTTACTGTGCAAAATTAAAAAAAGAAGGGACTTCCGGTCTGGACGCCATGGTGATAGCAAGTTAACGCTGAAGCTCCCAGACCCAATCCAAGGAAAACATCTTCAAAATCAGACTTAACGGATTTTTGGAAGAATAAAAATCAAAAGACAAAAACACCATGCCTAACCAAAAACAGAAGAAACTGACATTCCCCAGGTCAGGACGCGCAGCGGCCACAGAATCTGAACCGGAGGACCTCCGTTCAGAAGACGAGGAGCTGGACCTAGCTAACAAGAAGGTTAGCTTGAAATCGCTATTTGATGAATTACGACGATTTCGGGCCGAATTTCATGAATTCAGAGAGGAATTAAAAAGGACGAACAGCAGAATGGACCAGGCCGAAAACCGAATCTTGGAAGCTGAAGAAAGAATAAAAGTGCTTGAAGATTCTATGCTGGATTTACACAAAAAACAGTCAAGGCTGGAGGCTAAGCTAACTGACCAAGAAGGAAGACAGAGACGAGACAACATCAGAATTCACGGTCTGAAAGAAGGAGCTGAAGATAGTTTCAACACAATGGCGGAATGCGTGGAATCCGTATTAGGGCCTTTTCCACTAGCACGCTTTAGCGCGACACGGGACGGCTCAGCACGCTTTGTACGCTTTTCCACAAGCCCCAACACGGTTTAACAGCCGCGATTCTCAGCCCCGCTGAAGGGCAGGGTACAGCAGTGATGAGCTGTGCCGTGTTGTGATGTTAACAGACTGGTCGCCGCTGATTGGTCAGGTCGTAACCGGCGCTGATTGGTCAGGTTGTAACCGCCCCTCTCCTCCTCCTCATCTACCAAATCTTCACGACCTTCTCAATAAAGTTTTTGAAAAAAAAAAAAAAAAAAAAGAATCTTCACGACCGCCTTTACTCAGCACGCAACCACTGTTGGCGGTTCCTTTTCAGTGTATTGCTGTGCTATTTTCATTTATTCTCTATCAAAAATGGCTTCGCGTGATAAGGGTGTTCCATGGACCAGTAAGGAGCTGCAGTGTCTGCTGACTGCATTGTCAGACGAACGTATTCAGCGCGAGTTAGACGGAGACGCCCGGAATGAAAAAATATACCGGGAGGTCTCGACATCGGAGTCCTTTAACGGTGTTTTAATTTTTTTTTTATTGTGCGTTTTTTCGCAAATATATTCGGTAAGACGCTCAGTTTATTTATGCAATAAAAAAGCTGTTCATTTGTGGATGGATCGCTGCTTTATTGCAGCACACTGCGGACTAAAGCTTTTATTGTAATTATTCATGTGAACAATACGCTGAAATAAGCTTATGTATTCTTGTTAAAAACTATTGTCTTTTCTGTATATATTGCACTTAAGTGCTGTATTTTATTGTGTGCATTTTCCTTGTAGAATCATCCCAAGCGTCCGCCGCGACAGCCCGTCCGGATTAATTCAACCGAGCCTTCCTGATCCACAGCTGGCAGAGACGCCTTCATTCTACCGAGCCTCAGCACTCAGTGGTCGGTGTGTATAAAATGTCGATTAACCTTCATGTTGTGTTGCAAAGTTTTTTTTTATTTTAATATTTTGTATATAATAAAATGGAATTGTTTTGGAAAGTGTGGTTTGTCTGTTATAACACTGAATTATAAAACAGTATAATTACATAGAAATTCCATTGCCTAGGCTGATCAAAATGATGCTGAGGGTCAACCATTGTAAAGGTAATGTAATTTTTAACTAGAACAAAAAAGAAATCTTTTTGTAAGCTTTCTGTTCTTTTTATTGAAATATCATAAAAAATTAGCACCAAGTCAAAGGTACAAGTATATGTAAATTGAATGTTTTATCGGCATTCCAAATTCAGAGATTTACAATACTTTAGAATCAGAATCAGAATCAGAATCAGGTTTATTGCCATTGTTCATGTAGTACACAAACTAGGAATTTGTCTCGGTACAGTGCTGCAACATTAAACATGATAAGATAAGAGAAATAAACTATACATGTAATAAAGTGTAGGATAAGATTAAGTGATACTGGTCAACAGTTAAAATATATATTAGCCAGCAGCAGATACTGTGGAGAACTATATAGTGCAGTCGGTAATGCAGGAAGAAAACAGTGATGATTAACATGAGTCTGGTTGAGCTGCTGTACATGGTGCACGAGAGTCACTTAGTGTTCAGCAGTCTAATGGCAGAGGGGAAGAAGCTGTTCATGTGACGGGAGGTTTTAGTCTGGATGGACCGAAGTCTTCTACCAGAGGGGAGGGGGGCAAACAGTACGTGACCAGGGTGTGAGGGATCGGCTATGATCCGGCCAGCACGCCTCCGGGTCCTGGAGATGTACAGATCCTGGAGAGATGGGAGCTTGCAGCCGATCACCTTCTCAGCAGTGCGCACGACGCGCTGCAGCCTTAGTCTGTCCCTGGCAGTGGCTCCTGCGTACCACACGGTTATGGAGGTGGTGAGGATGGACTCGATGATGGCTGTGTAGAACTGCACTAACATCTTGGTGGGTAGCTTGAGCTTCCTCAGCTGCCGCAGGAAGAACATCCTCTGCTGGGCTTTTTTGATGAGTGAGCTGATGGTCAGCTCCCATTTGAGGTCCCTGGTGATGGTAGTGCCTAGGAAGCGGAAGGAATCAGCAGTGGTGATGGGAGAGCCTGAGAGGGTGAGGGGGGGCAGAGGGGTTGTGACTTTCCTGAAGTCTACAATCATCTCCACCGTCTTCAAAGCGTTCAGCTGCAGGTTGTTATTGTTGCACCAGGACGCCAGCTGGGCCACCTCTCTCCTGTAGGCGGACTCGTCGCCGTTGGAGATGAGCCCGATGAGGGTGGTGTCGTCCGCAAACTTGATCAACTTGACAGACTGGTGGCTGGAGGTGCAGGAGTTGGTGTAAAGGGAGAAGAGTAGGGGGGAAAGTACACAGCCCTGGGGTGATCCGGTGCTGATGCTAGTATAGTCTGAGACAGTCTTTCCCAGCCGCACATGCTGCCTCCGGTCCGTCAGGAAGTCGATGATCCACCTGCAGAGGGAGTCAGGCACGTTGAGCAGGGACAGCTTGTCCCGGAGCAGAGCGGGGCGGATGGTGTTGAATGCGGAGCTGAAGTCCACAAACAGGATCCTGGCGTAGGTTCCCGGGGAGTCCAGGTGCTGCAGGATGGAGTGGAGGGCCAGGTTGACTGCATCGTCTACAGACCTGTTGGCTCGGTAGGCAAACTGCAGCGGGTCCAGGAGAGGGGTGGTGATGGACTTGAGGTGGGACAGAACCAGGCGCTCAAAGGACTTCATGACTACAGAGGTGAGCGCTACAGGTCTGTAGTCATTAAGTCCAGTGATCCGTGGCTTCTTGGGGACAGGGATGATGGTGGAGGATTTGAGGCAGGATGGCACGTGGCATAACTTAAGGGAGGTGTTAAAAATGTCTGTGAATACAGGAGCCAGCTGTTTCGCACAGAGTCTCAGGGTGGAGGGAGACACGCCGTCTGGGCCGGGGGCCTTGTGCGGGTTCAGTCTGGAGAACTGTTTGAGCACATCCTGCTCACTGATGATAAGGGGAGGGGGGGAGGAGGGGGGGGGTGCCTTAAATGAAGTAGGGAATGTGGAGGCTGTGGAGCTGGAGGGAGGGGGGGAGTTGGACACAGATGACGAGGTGTCAAAACGGGCATAGTGTTGGGACAGTCTCTGACAAAGGGCTTTGTCATCCTGACCTTTAGGAGCCTTAGGTCGATAGTTGGTGATTTGCCTCAGTCCTCTCCACACGGAAGCCGAATCATTAGCAGTGAACTGCTGCTGGAGTCTCTCTGAGTATAGAGATTTAGCCCTCTTCAGCTCTCTGTTAAACCGGTATTTAACCTCCCTGTAGCAGTCCCTGTCTCCACTTTTCAGCGCTGCTTCCTTCTCCTTCCTGATCTGTCTGAGCTTAGCTGTGAACCAGGGTTTGTCATTAGAGTAACTCACCCTGGTGCGTGATGGAAGAATGTTCTCTTCACAAAAGTGGATATATGAGTTCACAGTGTCCGTGTACTCATCCAGATCATGCGTGGCTCCTTTAAGCATGCCCCAGTCAGATATTTCCATGCACGTTTCCAGCTTCTCCTCAGCATCACTGGTCCGTATCTTCGTAGTGCTCACAACAGGTTTAGTGAGCTTCAATCTCTGTCTGTATGTGGGAATGAGGTGAACCATCACGTGATCAGATAATCCCAGCGCAGCGCGAGGAACAGCGCGATATGCGTCTTTCACTGTGGTGTAACAGTGATCCAGCGTGTTTAATCCTCTGGTGGGGCATTTAATAAACTGTTTGTAGCGGGGGAGATCGTGGCTCAGATTGCACTGATTAAAGTCGCCAGCCACAATAATCAGCGAGTCTGGAAAACTCCGCTCTGTGTGTTGAATGTGATCCGCGAGCACGCGCTGAGCTTCGCGCGTGTCCGCGTCGGGAGGGGCGTACACAGCGATGAGTATGAAAGAAGCAAACTCCCGCGGGGAATAGAAGGGCTTGCAATTGATAACAAGAAATTCCAAGGCAGGAGAACAGTGTTTGGAAATTACCGTTACATCAGAGCACCAGCTGCAGTTAATGTAGAAGCAGACACCGCCTCCTGTGGTCTTGCCGGAAAGCTCTGTGTCACGATCAGCACGGAAGAGCTGAAAGCCGTCGAGGCGCAGCGTGCTGTCCGGTATATTTTCCCGGAGCCAGGTCTCAGTAAAGCAGAGGGCAGCTGAGGAGGCGAGGTCCTTAAAACGCATCAGCAGTCTCAGTTCATCCACCTTGTTAGAGAGAGAGTTGGTATTGGACAGAAATATGCCAGGCAGCGCCGTTCGCGAGCCTCTCCTGCGAAGTCGTACGAGAGCGCCCGCTCGTCTTCCTCTCTTCCGCCGTCTCACTTTCCGAGCCAAACAATAAACCAGATCGGCGGCAGGGGCTAGAAAAACTGGGAGGAGGTCCGTGGGGGTCAAAGTCCTGATATTTAGAAGTTCTTCACGGGTATAAGTGCAAGCAGACACACAATTGACAAACAAAAACAAACAAAGAGCGCAGCGAAGCACCATGTCGACCGCTGTGGGCGCCATCTTGGATCGAAAAAAAAAAAAAAAAAAAAAAAAAGGAAGGAGTGTAGCATCATCTAAACGGAAAATAATAATACTGTTGTTCCAAACGTTGACCTGAAGGTGAAAAACATGAATTTTTTTAATTCAGTACATCCAAAATGCCCTAGGATGTGGTGTAGTCCAGTGTGCCACCGTCTCATTATTTAATACGAATAAAAACAAGTTTCAGCTCATTATTTCTAGGTCATTTGGCAGTTAATTCAAAACAAAAGTGACTTGTGTTGTTGCAGCTTAATTATGAGATAAAATTAATTGTGAGATAAAACCACAGAGCGAGCAAGGCAATAATCCTTGGATCCTCCATTTTTTGTCTCGTGTAAATAAGGACTCAGTCCGGTGCATAACATCACGGGAGTGTGGCCCCGCCTCGCTGAGAATCTGCTGCTGCTCCGCAACACTGTGCTAATGGAGACAGAAGCATTCTGAGCCGTACTGAAGTGAATCGAGCCGTACCGAGGTGTGCTGGGCTAGTGGAAAACAGGCTATTGAGAGAGAAGTTGGATATTCCACAAACCACCGATTTGAAGATAGAAAAGGCCCATCGTACATTAGCCGCAAAGCCAGCGGCAGAAGCGCCCCCACGTTCGGTGGTGGTAAGATTCTCCGATTTCAAAATAAAACAAGAGGCTGTAAGACGGGCTTGGCAGAAAAAAGGATTTATGCATCAAGAGAGAAAAGTCTTCGTGGAGCATGATTACGCCCCGGAGGTTCTTAAAAAGCGACGGGAATATAACGACGCCAAAAAGGTTCTACGGGAACAGAATCTACGCTTTCAGACGCCATTTCCTGCGAAGTTAAGGGTCTTTTACGGTGAAGAGTCATGTCCCTATAATTCAGCGGAAGAAGCAACAATTGACATGGCGAGAAGAGGACTCCCGGTATCGGTGTTTAAACCCGCAGCGGATCTGAACGAGAGGATCAGGGCTCAAACGTGGTCCACTCAGAGACCTTCAAAATCCACGGGCCAGCAGCGGGAAACCCAGCCCCAGAGCTACAAAGATAAGCTTTCCAGTTCCAGGAAGGAATAGCGACCTTTTTGTTTTTTTTCTTTTCAGTCATTCTGCACTTCCATCCCCCCTCCTACAAGGTAACAAACATTAAAGGAGATGCAGAATCAGCATGTGGTAAAACCTTTCATGGAGCAGTTATAGCATTAGAAACAAATGTCTTCTTAATTTAAAGGGGAAAAAAAAAATCTTGTTAAAATAGAAATGTAACAATGACCCACATGTTCTCCCTACACTAACAAATACTGTATTACAGTGAATGTTTGCTGTGATGGGGGTGGGAGGGTGCACACAATCTCATAGGGTATAGGCATAAAAAAAACAAAAAATCATTACAAATTCGGATTGGGATCTGAAATTCACGTTAAAAACATGGGACAACTTACAGGGGTAAGCGAGGGCCCTCAACACGTAACAGAGTTTGAGGAATTTCCCTCAGAGCCTACACTCCATCAGGACTCTTACAGGGTCTTTAAAGAGACCCCAGCTCAGGAAGTTTTTTTGACAGTTTTTTGTTTTAAAGTTTCGTACACTATGTTCTTAATGTTTTTTATGTTCTTAGTGTTCTTTCAGTTTCTGAGTAGCAAAAAAGAGGGCCACCACACTGTTATACTAAATAAGAAAATACAATGGAGAAACAGGGTGTAACCAAAATAGCCTCATATAATGTAAAAGGGATCCTGAATCCAGTTAAAAGATCCAAGATTCTACGCAAAATGAAAAAAGACAAAGCAGAAATAATATTTTTACAAGAAACCCACCTAACAGACGTGGAACACACTAAACTCAATAGACAAGGGTTTAAAATGATCTCTTCATCTTCATATAAGTCAGGGAGGAGGAGGGGAGTAGCGACATTGATATCAACCAAAATTACATTTGAAAAAAAATCAGAACACAAAGATAAAGAAGGGAGGTACAGTTTGGTAATTGGGCGGCTAGAGGAAGAAGATATCACCCTGCTGAATGTATATGCACCACCAGGGGCTAAATGGAAATTTTATAAAAATGTATTCGACCTAATGATAACTAAAGCCCAAGGTTTAGTGATATGTGGTGGAGACTTCAGTCTAAGACTGAATCCATACTGGGATGCAACAGGTAATTCTTCACATCAAAATAACACTCAAAATAGGAAAACTCGGATGCTATTAAAAGAAATGGGAATCTGTGACGTATGGAGGGAATTCAACCCCAGTGTAAAAGATTATACTTTTTATTCAATGCCACATTCATCTTACTCAAGGATTACTTTTTTATGTTTAATAGAGACATTGGAAGAGTAAAAACATGTAAAATAGGACTGATGGATCTCTCTGACCACAGTCCGATCTATATGGACTTAAACATCCAAAAATACACAAATAATACATTTTCCTGGAGGTTGAATTCAAATGTCCTGAAAGGACCACTGAAAGATGAATTGGAATCAGATATTTTCAGATATTTGGAAGAAAACGATAATGGAGAAGTATCCCCTTTAATACTGTGGGATACGTGCAAAGCTGTAATAAGGGGAAAAATTATTGCAAAACTGGCAACCCAAAAGAAACTGAGACAAGAAAAACTAATCACACTAGAGTCAGAACTCAAGAACCTAGAAAAAGAACACAAAGACAACACTCATTCTATTGACTCGCTCAAGATTATAGAAATTAAAAATCAAATAAATGAGATCTACACAATAGAAATCCAGAAGAAACTTACATTTCTGAAACAAAAACACTATGAAGCAGGCAGTAAATCGGCAAAATTACTAGCCTATAAACTGAGGAAAAACAGAAAGAGCAATCTACAAAATCAGAGACCCAGTATCAAAGGAAATAAAATTCAGAATTCAGGATATTCTTAAAAGCTTCGAGAATTACTATAAGAACTTATACTCCCACAAAAAACATAAAAATGCATCAGAGACATTCCTAAACACATTAAACCTTCCCCAACTTACGGAATCACAAAATAAAACACTACTGTCAGAAATACAACCTAAAGAATTGGAAAAAGCAATTATGAAACTTAAAGCTAACAAATCCCCAGGAGCAGATGGCTATACAGCAGAGTGGTACAAAACCTTTAAACAGCAACTATCTCCTCTCCTCCTGAAAACATTTAACTATGTCCTCAACACAGGGGAAATCCCCCCCTCCTGGAGAGAAGGGGTCATTGCAGTTATACCTAAACCTGAAAAGGATAAACTAGAATGCTCCAACTACAGACCAATCCGTGTATTAAATCAGGACTATAAGCTTTTTACCATTATCCTTGCCAAAAGGTTAGAAAACATACTGACAGACTTAATTCACTTAGACCAAACAGGTTTTATAAGACAAAGACAGACACAAGACAACATTCGACGCACTTTACACATAATTCATCATATAAAAAAATATAACTTAAATGCAGTCATATTGGGATTAGATGCTGAAAAAGCATTCGATTCGGTTGACTGGTCTTTCCTATATAGAATCTTGTCCAGTTTCAATTTTCATAACAACTTCATTAGAACTATACAGGCATTATATAAAAAACCAACAGCTAAAATAAGGATTAATGGTAATTTATCATCATCTTTTGAGCTGGAAAGAGGATGTCGTCAAGGCTGCCCCCTGTCTCCACTGCTCTTTGCAATCTTCATAGAACCTCTGAGCCAATGGATAAGACAAAATCAAGAAATTCAAGGTATTACACTTGGTCAGAAGGAACATAAAATAGCACTCTTTGCTGATGACATTTTAATATACCTAGGGCAGCCAGACACTTCTTTACCAGAACTAATCTCAGTTTTTTCAGACTATGGAGATTTATCGGGGTACAAATTAAACATGCATAAAACCCAAGTTTTAACATTCAACTATGACCCAAATCATTATTCACTAAGTGAACTCAAAACTAACTGGGAGTTGGAATCTATGAAATATCTGGGGGTCAATATCCCGAAACAACTCAACAAAATTATAACACTAAACTATGATCCACTGGTGACAAAAATAAAATCTGACCTAGCAAGATGGAATATGATACCATTCCTAGGTACTGCACAAAGAATTGAAGCAGTCAAAATGAATATACTTCCACGTCTTCTATACCTTTTCCAAACAATACCGGTAGAACCTCCCAAAAAAACATGGCAGGAGCTGGACAGAAGGATCTCAAGATTCATATGGCAGGGCAAGAGACCTAGAATCAGATATACAACCTTACAGCTAAACAAAGACAAAGGTGGGCTCACGCTGCCAAATATCAGGGACTATTTTAAAGCCGCACAAATTAAAACTTTAATAGAGATATGTAACCCAGTCTACACTGCACAATGGAAGGAGATCGAATGCCAAATAACAAGTGACATCCCCCTACAGGCGATAATAGGGAACAATGCCTTACCTAAACTCTTGAATAACACTAACCCGTGGATCGAGACCCCGCTAAAAATTTGGTTTAAGATAGTCAGAGAGAATCAAGCTAAAGAGCCCTATCGACTTCTGCAATGGATTGCCTATGATCAAGACTTTACCCCCAATAAAACAGACACTAGATTTAAAGAGTGGAAAGAGAAAGGGCTGATAAAATATTACGATTTTTTTAAGGGGCAAACTTTAAGAAGTTTTGAAGATTTGAAAAAACAAGGTCTAATAAATCAAGATCTTTACAGGTTCTTTCAGCTTAGACACCACATAAACAATATACTTAAAAAGGAGGATTTGGAAAGGGCCCAGTCAGGTGTTCTGAAGGTCTTCTTAATGGCATATAAAGGGATCCCAGGGATCAGATACATTTCTAAAATATACCAAGGTCTTCAAGACTTAAAAGGAGACAACACATATATAAAAGAGAGATGGGAAAAAGAGGGGAATTTCACTTTACAATTGGAAATACGGGAAAAGCTAAATAAACAGCAATGGAAAAGTACCTCATCCCTGCAGTGGAGAGAATTTGGATGGAAAAATTTGGTAAGATTTTTCAGAACACCTGCACAAAACAAATTTACCCATAAGGGGTTGAACTGTTGGCGCTTGTGTGGTGAAAAGACTGCAAATCATTTTCATGTGTTTTGGTCATGCCCAGTTATCCACCAATATTGGACCAATGTACAAACAATATTGGGGAAAATATTCAAAATAACAGTTCCCTTTTCTTTTGTAACTTTGTATTTGGGTTTACTACCGGACCCACTGGAAAGACGAGGAGATAAATACTTATTCAATGTTTTAATACTGGCAAGTAAAAAAACCCTAACTAAAAAATGGATGCTGAAGGACTGTCCTACACCTGAAGATTGGATTAACGTGATTCAAGACATTTACTCAATGGAAAAGTTGACATTCGCACTGAGACAGGACATGGATGGGTTCATGAACTTTTGGCAACCCTGGATCGCATATGTGTCTTCCATTAGATCTAATCTTTGACAAATACCATTTCAATAATGGTCCCGCTCTTTGTTCCAATGCTACTCAGATGCTCTTTTACTTTTCATTACTTAATTTTCTGTTTGTTTGTTTTTTGCTGTTCTGTTTGTTCGTTTTTTTTTATTTTATTCTCTTTAATTTCACTTTTTCTTTCACTTTAAAAAAAAGGGGTGTTGTAATAATTATCCTACCAATGTTGTCAAATAGCAAAAAATAAGGGAACATGTGATGAAAATGTAAACAATGCAATGCTGTAATGACCTGTATACCCTTTACAAAAACTTAAATTAAAAAAAAAAATTAAAAAAAGAAATAAATAGTATAAAATTAACATATTCCGGTTACAGTAGTGTCATGTGTTTTCTGCCCCCCGGAAAAATATGTTGCCACCATGCCAAGGTCTTTAAGCCAGAGGAAACACTGAATCAGCTACAAAAATTTGAGAAGCAAACAGTTATTGACCAGCATGGCACAGTTTTTTTTTTTTTTTTTTTTTTTTTACCTTCGAGTTAAGTTTACTGAATTTTACTTAATGTTTGTTCATAAAATAGTTGGTTAATAAAAGAAAAAAAACATGGCAAAGTTTGAACTTAAGACTCTTCATTTGTTATACTTTTATTTTACAATAAAATATGATTGCACATCAAAAGCAGGAGGTGTACAAAACAAAAACATTTTATCATGTACTGGTATTGGTGAGCATGAAAAATGAAGTATTTCTGAAAAGGGTGGTATCACTGCATTCCTAAAGCAAACCCAAATTTAGGAAATATGAGCACATCATCATAAATGCAACTAGATTAATGTCTTAATTTAGGAAGAGTTTGAGGACCCACAATTAATGTACTTCAAACAGACTCCCTAAATAAAGAGTGTAGATTTAAGAGTTGCTGACTGATTCTATTAAAGGTGACAGAGACAACATTCTGACCTCCTGGACAGCAGGTGTCCAGTGTTTCCTCTGGCTTAAAGACCTTGACGCGGAGGTAACATATTTTTCCCAGGGTGGGGGCAGAAAACACACAACACTATTGTAACCGGAATATGTTAATGTTATACTATTTCTTTCTTCTTCTTTTTTTAAGGCCGCATGTCCACCAAATGCGTTTTTTTCCGCTCTAGGCAGCTATTTTCCAATCATTCTCTATGTAGTCCAGCGTTTACAGTGCTGAGCGCCCTCAGCGCTGAAACGTTCTCAGCAGTGGCTGTTTTTTGTCGCGGTGCACAGAGCTGAAAAAAGTTCAACTTTTCAGACTGCAGCTGAGCTCGTCAAGGTCAGACCTTAAGCAGCCAATCAGAACTGCTGCGTGGGCGGGACATAGGACGCTGGTACTAGTCTGTACTCAGACTCCTGCTTTCCATGTCATCATATTTTACATCCAGAGCTGCTAGAATATGTTTCCTGTCCATTGTTATTTAGAGACTGCTATTAAAAAAAAAAATCACTGGAAAGTGTGACCTATGGAAAGCGGAAGTGCTGAGCTGAGAATGATATGCTGTTGCTGGGATACAGGGCACACTTTTTTTTTTCCCCAGAGAGCCACGCACAAACCCTGAAAAAAAAAAAAAAAAGCTCAGGGCGGTTGGGCGACAAAAAGCGCGTTTAGTGGACATGCAGCCTAACTTTGCACATGGAACTGACCATATGAAGTACAACCGAGGCTTGAATGTTGGAATATTGGGCCAGTTGGGGTCCCACCCAGATGTCCTGTGTGGGACTTTTTAGTGGTGTCATCCTTCTCTCCTTCCTCTGCTCTCACCTCTCCTGGACCCTCTGCCTGAACACTTTCCTCTACTGTCTCATCTTGCCCTCTCTGAGCTCTGTCTAATTCAGATTATCTCTGTCTATGGTGGTATACAAACAGGCTAGAAAATACCAAGGGTTACATTTTGTCCTCCAGGAGTTTTTTTTTTTTTTTTTCATGGTTTACATGAAAGAAAAAAAAATGTGTATTTTTTATTCTAGCATTTCTTTTTTCCCCATTGAGAAAGAGTAGGAAAGAGAAGGGAAAACAAGATTCATAATAGTAATTCACTCATGCATACTTAAATCATATGATCAGAGGTGGGTATAGTAGCCAGAAATTCTACTCATGTAAAAGCAGTGTTATGAAAGTGATAATTAAAAGTAAACAACCAAAAAATTCTACTTAAGAGTATAAAGACCACCCACTTAAAAACTTCAGTAATGACTTCAGTCTTGAAGGTTTGAGGTTTTTCTAAAAAAAAATTATAACAATTTTCTAATAGTTTTCTACTCTTTTCTGTAAATTTCTCTAAATTTGCAACCATTTTCCTCATTTGTAATATTCTCTTGTAAAAGTAGACTTCTATTATAAACTTGTGAATTATTTGAGAGCAAATGTTTTTATTTTTTTTATAAAATTACCTTTTTTTTAAAAAATAAATTTGAAATGGATTGTGGTAAAATTTTGACTGTTTTTCCTTGTACAATTTACACTTTTGACCATAATTTTGCAGAGCCAGAACAGAACAATAATTTAACTCCAATTTCAAAGAAAAAATATTAATAAAGTTGTATTTAATGTTTAGTTTACTTTAATGTTTATTTGAAAGGGACATTACATATTAATGAACATTAATACAAATGTAAGTATGCCAGATTTAGTAATACTGATAATTTGCATCTGTAGTCCCCCGGCGGGTCACAAAAACACACAATCATACACAAGCAGAACAACTGTAATGAAACTATACAAAATGGATATGCTAAAGTGCAAGAGTTAAGGTGCTATAAAACAAAACATTCAAATGTCACATGAGTCAAGTGCTGTATATGCATACACACACACATGCACCTTACAGCAACAACAGACAGCAACAAACAAGAGGCGGTGCATATGTGTGAGACGCATGGGCATATATACATGCGTATGCCGCAGAGCAACCACTAGTTATGGGCACAGTTTTGCCTGTTTAAAAGCCAATTTTTACAATGAGTCGAAAAAGTGTTTAGTGTGGTATATTCTCTGATTGCAGGTGGTATGTGCCCCTCACTGATAGCACAGACTGAGCAAATGTGGTGCGGCTGTGGGGGGACCTCACAGTCTCCTCTAGTGATTGCTCTGGTGGTTGTACCGGTGACAGTTCTCAGTTTAACATATTCTCCCACGGGGGTGGTGCATAGCCATTTAATATTTTATAAATTTTACAGGCAAATTTGAGAGTTTTACAATTTTCAGAAGACAGAATATTGTCTACAATGATATGTGGGATCTTGCCTATAGGATTTTTATAGCTTTTTTTGTATAAAGATTCAGTGGGTTTGATTATGGTTACACCAGTGAGTGACTAGTTGGTAAGACAATCGACGTGTGAGAAGATCACTGCATGCAGAAACATTCTGGCCACACTGTCAGCAACGGACATGAAATAAATTAACTTAAATTACCAAAGATGCAGTCATTTCTGTTATAATATTTCTATATATTTATAGTTTTTAGAACTCTCCTCACCACCCAGACAGTAGGAAAAATCTCCCTTATTTTGAAATCCAAATGTTGGCACATTTAGTTTGTCTGAAGGTTGCTGACGGATTTAAGTCGTTGACTTTGTGAATTTCAGTCATCTTAACTTACCAGGTACATAATAATGAACATAAATTAGTTAATATTGTAATGTCTGGTGAAGTAAATACTCACTGATTCAGTCACTCTTGCCTTTCCCTGCATACGAAGCCTAACCACACCTGTTAGCTAAGTGACTCTTCATTATTGTTCCCGTTACCAGCGGGTTAAAACCACCATAAATGCCTCCACTGCTTACATACCTCTTCTGTTTTTTTTTTCTTCCACGTTTAAAGTACTTTGATAAGCTCATGCTTCTCTCGGACAGCAACACTAGAGAGACACTGCCTGCTGACTGGAACGGTCACACGGGCGGGACGCTTCTGAACTCCACAGCCACACAGATGACTGTGTCATTCCTTAATTTATTTTTCTTAAATGTGTGACGTCAACCCAGTTATGCCATTCAGGGCTATACAGTGTAACGTATATGTCGCATGTGTGACAAGAAAATTGGTCTGTGCGAAGAATGAATGAACGGATGTAGTACTGGTGCGATGACAACCAGACCTGTTTGTGTGTATAGTCTCTTTAAAAGAACAGTTATGCTGCTTTAAAACTACAACTGGTGAGCTACAGTCACGAGTTCCATCATCATAAATTCACACCAACAATCTCCGATAATCTCAGATAACAGCACATTTCTTCTTGATTACAAGTTTCATGCCGTCACGTCAGTCTGGAAGCTGGTGACACAGTAGAGTAACTGGCATTTTTATGTCTTTTAATTTTGTCGCCCAATGCTAAACTCCGCGCAGATCAGTGGTGGAATACCACGATCTATATAGATCAGTGGCTGCTGCTCTTTGTCCAATGGAGAAGATTGCAAAATGCACCTGACTTTTTTTTTTTTTTTTTTAAAATATCGGTGCTGAACAGCTTTCATATTTACATGAACAGACACCGTGTGTTTGTGTGCACAGGCTGCACTTTTGAGTATCACATTTAGTGCTACACAAAGCGGAATATGTTTTATTTCAGAGGGGACTGTCACGGAGGGGGAAAAAAAAAGAGCAGTTGCGAGGTGAACTGGGATGCATAGATTGGTCCTCGCTGACAGGACAGACTGCTCTCTTCTCCACTGCTCTAGACTCCGAGAGTGACTGAAAAAATTTCCCTTTTAAAAGACCCCCCCCCCCCATTTCTTCCGGCTTCTCCTGGGCCCACAGAAGGCTCATTTTGCACAGGTCTCTGGAGAAGTGCGATGGAGAAAGAGGAAGCTCCATAGGGTGATGGAGGCTGTTCTTTATAGTCTAGTCTAGGGGTGTCAAACATACGACCCATGGGCCAAAACTGGCCCGCTAGTTTGTATGGTGTGGCGAATCTCTTGGTTAGGATTGAAGATTGATGTGGAAATGTATGTAAATTTAAAATATTTCTAGAGCTTGACAAGTTGTTTTTAATCATAAAGTGAAATACTACATTTTTTTAATGATTAAACTGCACTACTTGCACAGTGGTACAGGGATTCGCACCATTGCCTAACAGCGCAAAGGTTCCAGGTTTGAATCCCCATGCTGTCAGGGATGGGAACCTTTCTGTGTGGAGTTTGCATGTTCTCCTTGTGCTGCGTGGGTTTATGCCAGGTGAACTGGTTTCCTCCAAAATGTTAATTGGTGATTCTAAATGGTCCCCAGGTATCTGTCTCTCTCTTAGAATAGAGGGCTAGTACTAGTGAAGTGCATTGAGTGGTCTTTGAGACTAGAAAAGTAATAAAAGATAAACAGGTCTTTATCCTTGCAGTCAATTTTAGAGACGTAACAGATGTTTTTAATCATGCTACAAGCTTCTGTCTTGTGCTACATGATTATGAACCTCTGTAGCACCAGTGCTATGAGCCAAAAAAAGTTTACATACAACCCTGCCATTGGCTGTGACATCCTTACCAGCCATAGATATATTAACACTAGTGTGGTCTATATTAACCATATATTCCATAACCTACATATGTTGAAGCATGTGGAAATGTTTGGTAATACATATGTAAAGGACTTCACACCACTGAAAGGACAAAGGGCTCTCACCCGCCGAGTGAAGAACAAAGACGTTCCCGGACGCGGCGGAGCAGACCGGAGGAGCCACCCTCACCCACCAAGGCGAGGAGAGGAAATACCAAGACAATGGGGGGATTAAGATAATGTGGGATGTCAGCCTTTGTTATGCATGTCTTTTATTGTGTGCCAGTATAAAGTCAGTGAGCTGGAGACATTCTCTTTTCCCTTCTGCCACTCTCTGCACCTGATGAGACTTGTTAGAAGAGCTGAATATTAAACTTTGCTTATAAACCAAATCGCCTCTTCATTTCCAAGCTCCTCTACACTGGTGACCTTGACGCGAGTATGGACCTGAGGCGTTCCCCCGCAATCGACTCATCCGTGGCGACCCAGGCAGACGCCAGCGGCCACGCAGACGAGGGAACAGATGGACAACTGTTCCCCCTGGCAGAAGAGATTGAGAGGGCTCAACCGAGCACCAGCACCGCCGTGAGAGCCGAGGCAGGGCACTCTCACCCGGCGGGCACAGCAGTGATGGTGTGCACGAATGCCGTCGCTGTCAAGCTGCCAGACTTCTGGCAAGAAGACCCCGCCTCTTGGTTTCAGCAGGCTGAAGCCCAGTTCGCACTGGCGGGCATCACGGCTGACGATACCAAATTTTATCATATCGTCTCCAAACTCGACGCCGCCACTTCGAAGTGTGTGCGGAGCATGATCCGGCGACCACCGGCCCGGGACAAATACGAGACGCTCAAAGCGACCATCGTGGCGAACTACGTCCCATCAGCGGAAGAGAGAGCCGAGAAGATCCTGGCGGTCTACGGCCACAGAGGGTGCAAACCGAAAACCCTCATGGAGGATTTGCTACAGCTCAAAGAAGAGGACAATGACAACTTCCTCTTCCAGTTTATATTCCTCAGCACGCTGCCGCCACACATGAGAGGGACACTCGCCAGCATGAAATGCAGCAACCACCAAGACTTCCGCGCACTGGCCAGCGAAGCTCATCGGCTCATCAACGCCTGCAAAGAGCTGACACCCACAGCAGCATCCGCAGACATCAAAGCTGACGCCCCGAGCCGCGAGGAGCCACAACCCACGGAGCAGACCCAGCCCACGGTGACAGCGACGCGGCTAAAACGTAACAAACAGGGCGACGTCTGTTATTATCACCACCGCTTCGCCGAGAGGGCCCGCAAATGCGTTCCCCCCTGCAAATTTGCGATTTCGGGAAACGCCAAAGCCGAGAGCCGTTAACAGTAGCGGTTCTCGGCGAGAAGAATAAGCTGTTGTACGTGACGGATGGACACACAGGCAAGCAGTTCCTCATCGACACAGGAGCCCAGCTGAGTTTCGTCATGCCCTCCCACGCAGATCAAGCCACGGGCACCCGGGGCAACGGAGCCGTGGCAGCCAACGGCTCTAGCATCGACACGTTCGGCGAGAAGAGCCTGCACCTCCTCATCCACGGCCGCAGCTACAGATGGACATTTGTTGTAGCGGCGGTGAGTTTTAACTTATTAGGCGCAGATTTTTTTGTGTGCACATGGGTTATTAGTGGATCTAGCAAATAGGCGCCTGGTTAATGCACTGTCCTTTGCTTCTATTCCATGCTCAGCCCGGGTTTCTCCACCACCTGTGCAGGCCAACGTCACCATGGCAGGAGGTAAGTTTGAGCAACTCCTCACCCAATTTCCAGCACTCACCATCCCCAAATTCTCAGCCACTGTGGCTAAACACGGGGTTGAACACTTCATTCCCACAACGGGGCCTCCCGTTTTTGCCAAAGCTCGCCGCTTAGACGCGGCCAAGCTCAACATAGCACGGGACGAGTGTACAACTCTTGAAAAATTGGGCATCATTAGACGCTCGAAAAGCCCCTGGGCCTCACCACTTCACATGGTTCCGAAATCCGACGGTTCTTGGAGACCGTGCGGAGATTACCGCAGACTAAACAACGCTACAGCGCATGACCGTTACCCAATCCCTCACATTCAAGATTTTTCACTACATCTAGCGGGTGCGCGCATTTTTTCAAAAATAGACTTAGTCCGCGGTTATCACCAAGTCCCAGTCCGAGCAGAAGACATTCCTAAAACAGCGGTAATAACCCCTTTCGGCCTTTTTGAATTTCTGCGAATGCCTTTCGGCCTCAAAGGCGCTGCTCAAACTTTTCAACGAATGATGGACGCGATCCTACGCGACCTTCCTTTTGTCTTCGTCTACCTCGACGACATGCTGGTAGCCAGCTCGTCTGAGGAAGAACACGAGCAGCACCTCACTGCGGTTTTTCAGAGGCTAGAAGAGCACGGGCTAATAATCAATCCAGCCAAATGCAAATTCGGCGTGTCACAAATTGATTTTTTTAGGACACAAAGTCTCTCCGAAGGGGGCAGTTCCACTTCCAGACAAAGTTCACGCGATAGAAAGTTTCCCACGACCACAAACGGTCAAATCGCTACAGGAATTTTTAGGGATGGTTAATTTTTACAACCGCTTCCTCCCCCACGCAGCTCAGCTCATGCAGCCCCTATATGACGCGCTCAAAAAAAAGAAAGCTTCCAACGCGGTCGAATGGACCCCGGAGTGCGAACGCGCTTTCGCGGAAGTAAAAAGCGCCCTAGCTAACGCCACATTGTTAGTTCACCCAGATCCCTTGGCCCGCATCGCGCTAACCACAGATGCTTCAGACCTAGCTATAGGGGCAGTTGTAGAACAACTTGTCAGTGGGGTCTGGCAACCTTTAGCATTCTTTAGCAAATCGCTAAACCAAACTGAACGTAAATACAGCACTTTTGACAGAGAGCTGCTGGCGCTTCATTTATCCATCCGCCACTTCCAGTTCTGGTTAGAAGGGCGGAGTTTCACGGCTTTTGTAGACCATAAACCGCTCACCTTTGCTATGGCTAAAATTTCAGAACCATGGTCAGGCAGGCAACAAAGACAATTAGCTGCGATTTCAGAGTTCACCACAGACATTCGACACGTGGCAGACAAACTTAACGTAGTAGCAGACTGTCTCTCTCGCGCTGTGACACCACCAGAGCGCGGGGAGACAGATTATACTGCCTCAGCAGCAGAGCTCTTCACTAACGCAGACACATACGCAGCACCTGTCCATGCAGGGATAGATTATGCAGCCATGGCAGAGGAACAAAGCGGTGACGCGGACGTGCGCGCACTCCTGTCTGGACCAACAGGGTTAAGGCTGGAGAAAAAGGGTTTACGCGACAGCGTGCCCCCCCTAATATGCGATGTTTCAACCGGCCGACCTCGCCCGTTAGTACCAGCTACATGGCGCCGCCGCATTTTTGACACAATTCACTCCCTCGCGCACCCAGGTGTGCGCGCCTCGGTTAAAATGGTCGCCGAAAAGTTTGTGTGGCCAGGCCTGCGCAAAAACGTAAAAGAATGGGCAAAAACTTGCATTTCTTGTCAACGCGCCAAAATACACAGACACACAAAAGCCCCTCCGGAGCCTTTTCCAATCCCTGCTAGAAGGTTCGACCACGTTCATGTCGACCTCGTGGGGCCACTACCTTCCTCCCAAGGTTTCACACATCTGTTAATGATAGACCGCACCACACGCTGGCCAGAGGCAGTCCGTCTGGCGTCAACTACAGCGGAGGAAGTCGCTCGCGTTTTCTTGACAAACTGGGTGGCACGTTTCGGTGTCCCATCGGACATCACGTCCGATAGGGGGTCTCAATTTGTCTCAGAGCTCTGGTCAGCCATGTCCAACAGCTTAGGGGCAACAATTCATCGCACCACCGCTTATCACCCTCAGGCTAATGGGTTATGCGAGCGTTTTCACAGGTCTTTAAAGGCTGCCCTCAGAGCCTCACTAACGGACACAAATTGGGTAAATAAACTTCCCTGGGTTTTATTGGGGTTGCGTGCTGCACCTAAAGAGGATCTAGACGCCTCTCCCGCAGAATTAGTCTTTGCACAACCTCTCAGACTCCCAGGTGAATTTTTACCAGAGAACCCAGAGCCAGGGCACCTTCCAGTCCCAAGGTTTTTAGGCAGCAACGGACCGGACTCTCTCCCCGGTCCAGCTCATCACTCCTTCCCACGGGTTTTTGTCCCTCAAGCTTTAAAAAACGCTGAGTTCGTTTTTGTTAAGCTTGAAGCTTTAAAACCAACTTTCCGGCCAGCATACGATGGGCCATTCAGAGTGCTGGAAAATGGTGATAAACATTTTGTGCTTGATTTTGGGGATAGAAAAGAAACAGTCAGCATTGACAGACATAAACCTGCCTTCTTGTTGAAAGACGAGCCTGCACAGTTGGCGAGAGCACCTCGGCGGGGTAGACCCCCCAAGAGAAAAGACTCAACCCCCAGGCAGAGAACAAATAACCTCTCTCCTTCCCACACTGCAGATTCCTCACAAGAAGGTCCCAGCAGGGCGCCTAAACCAACCTACAGCAGTTTTGGGAGAAGATTAAAACCCAGACAGCACAGGGACTGATACAAACCACTCCACAATTATTCACTAATTGTGCTGCAACAGTTTAGGGCTGACTTATGATTTTACTATGCTGTTATGTTTACCACTGAACTCTCTTAGGAGCATGGCTGCTGGAAAGTTTCTTCCGTGGCAACAGATGTAACACTTAGTATGTCATAATAACCATGACATGGGCTGCACGGTGGCGCAGTGGTTAGCACTGCGGCAGCACAGTTTACCCTTGGCCGGGGGATTGTGGGGATCGTGGGATCGTGGGTTCGATCCCAGCCCCCGACCAACAGTGATCTGTGTGGAGTTTGCATGTTCTCCCCGTGTTGCGTGGGTTTACTCCGGGATTTCTCCGGTTTCCTCCCACATGCCAAAAACATGCATGTTAGGTTAATTGGCTGTTCTAAATTGTCCCTAGATATCTGTTTCCTATAGGCCCTTAGAATAGAGGGTTAGTATTAATGAAAGCGCTTTGAGTGGTCTTTGTGACTAGAAAAGCGCTATATAAGTGCAGGTTAGTTAGTTAGTTAGTTAGTTAGTTAATCTTAGACTGTGAACCTTTCTGTTGTCCTTTCTTAGTTGTTTGGGGGGCCTGTGGTCTATATTAACCATATATTCCATAACCTACATATGTTGAAGCATGTGGAAATGTTTGGTAATACATATGTAAAGGACTTCACACCTCTGAAAGGACAAAGGGCTCTCACCCGCTGAGTGAAGAACAAAGACGTTCCCGGACACGGCGGAGGAGACCGGAGGAGCCACCCTCACCCCCCAAGGCGAGGAGAGGAAATACCAAGACAATGGGGGGATTAAGATAATGTGGGATGTCAGCCTTTGTTATGCATGTCTTTTATTGTGTGCCAGTATAAAGTCAGTGAGCTGGAGACATTCTGTCTCTTCCCTTCTGCCACTCTCTGCACCTGATGAGACTTGTTAGAAGAGCTGAATATTAAACTTTGCTTATAAACCAAATCGCCTCTTCATTTCCAAGCTCCTCTACAACTAGTACAGTATAAACACTAGATAGGGCATGGCTAGCTGCCAGGCTAATCACTGCCCATATACATAGCTTACTTATATGATTACAATAAATACACCAATTGTTTATGCATGCCTTTATTACAATGCTGCAGGTGCTGTCAACCATTACACAACATAACAAAAATTTTTTTTTTGTAAGTTGTCTGTGTTTTTTCAACTGATTTAAGACAATTTTGCACCGCTGAATCCGAAAATGACATCCGTTTCTCTTGATCAGGTCAGGTTTTTATGCTAAGTTGTAAGCAGTTGTACAGTTGTACTGTAAATTGAATAGACAACATTGATAAAGTACATGTAAATTGAATGTTACGTCATCACTGTTCAAAATTCAGAGAATTTCAAGAAATAAAAAAGAATTTTGCATCATATAAAGCGAATATACCCGTACATGTAAAGAAAAATGTAAAAAAAACATGTGGACATAGTTCAAAAGGTTGACCTGATTGAGCAAAACCAATGTGATTTTTGGATTCAGCACATCAAAATTGTCCTAAATCAGCTAAAAACAACAGACAATAAATTTAGTGTTGACAAATTTGGCCCATTTCACAATAAAGTGGGAAAAAGTGTTACATCGAGGACAAAAATTAAATTCTTCAATTCAGTTATGTTTACCTGTTAATTAGGACTGAATTTAATATCCCAAATGTATCAATTTTGATAATTTACTACATTTGACCCCATTTACCCTTGTGGTCTTGCCGTTCCACATCTGGATCTATCAGTTCTTGTACCAAATATTTTTAAATAAAACATAACTTTTATTAAGCAGAATTACTGTAGAATTACATTACTGCTGATAAATTATTTGAAACCTCCAAATGATGAAGTATCATTTTGGTGAAGAGATTATTGTTTGTGCATGCCATGCAAATCATTTTATTTCCATAAATGTAAATTAGCAGAGGAAAAACTGGATTGAATAACAAGAAATGATGTCTTTTACCCTACAAAAATGTTATACATCACTTACTTGCAGGACATAATGTCCCAAAGTTTAAATTACATGTCAAAAAGCTTAATTATGTCAGTGTATACTGGAAGTCTGAACAAATGTTTACATTTAAATATACTGACATTATCCAACTGTGATCCAGTTTGTAACACGGCGTCAGCTATGAACATAGTGAAGTAACTGAATCTATACAAATACACCCATGTCAAATGTCTAAAAAACAACCATAAACATAAATCCTCAGAGGATGAAGCTGGATTAAGTTATAACTATAAATGTTACCCATAAAGATGTACAAACTGATACTGTAGTTGTGAAATTTATATGTCCAATTGGCTACTGAAATATAAGATGACTTTCCATTTCTTATGAGACACTTAAACACCATATAACGC